>OU343224.1:240340680-240479053 GCA_910596185.1 Chrysanthemum makinoi | reverse complement strand
GGGACAACGGCGGTTACGATGTTGGATCGTAATCATTTTGCAGCTTCATTCATTGGGAGGACAAAGGCCAATAATACAACCACTATTTAGATGCCCTGCAATATGTAAAGCGTTCATAGGGAATCCCTCATTTTTGTCACGTTCACATGTAATGTTCATTGGCGGAGATACAAAATTTATGCGGCCGTTCCCCACCCTTACTCGTAGAGCGGGCCCAATTTGTAGTTGATAGGGTTTTGAGCATAAAAATACACCTTATAAAGTATGTACGTGGTGAGAGGCCTTTCGAACAATATGTGCGGTGAATGAACACCACGTTCCCCATATTATTTTTTAGGTTCAAGCGCCTTGCTTAAGTTTTGTTTCCTCAATTTAAGTATCTATTTGATTCCATTGAGTAGACTGGCTCTTTTTATAATCCAACCCATTATTCTCATGAATTTTGATCACGTTACTTATTAACATGTCCCTTATCTTGCATCTTATACACGATTGGAGTTCTAGAAACATGGTCTACCCCTTTGTCACATGCATTCGGAATGATGCTGCCTCAAAAATAAGGTCACGAGAGGATGTTGATAGATGTCTCGTGAGTTTCGATGAGAAAATGATCGAGGGTTTCAGAGTTGTATCGGAGTTTATGATACATAGTTCATGTGGCGCGGCGTAGCGTTCATGTATGTGCGACCGTTCGGCATGCAAAAATTCTTCGAAAGATTCTGCAACAACACTTATATTGACAAATCGAGGTATGTGCACTATCGAAGGCGGGACACAACCATTAGGGCTACCAGCTAAACAATATCCTTAGACGGCTATGTTGTTCCCTATAACGCTTCATCCAATGAAGTTCTATGCTCATAAATGTAGAATCTGTGGTTGGACAATGATTATAAAGTACTTATTCAAGTACATATCTAAAGGCCTGCGAACTGTTGCGTATTACGGGACAACAGGACCGTTCAGCGTAACCATTCACGGCATGACGGCTGGAAGCTATAGTCATGTTACAGTGGTTGACGAAATTGAGAACTTCGTTGTTGTAAGATTTATAGGACCACATGATGCATGTTGGCGTATTCTCAGTTTTGATATCCACAGTAGAGAGCCAGCCGTTCAAATCCTTGCAGTCCATTTGGAAAACATGCAGCGTGTCACTTTCAGGGGTACACAATCGTTACAATAAATCATTGATAATTCGGGAACACATAAAACAACACTTACTCGGTGGCTGAGTTTCAACCGCACTTCCACTATTGGCAGGCACCTTACATATGTAAATTTTCCCTTAGAATTTGTGTGGTCGTTAAAAGATAAGGAATGGTACCCGAGTCAAAACACAAACAAACCGTCAATCAAAAGACTCACATACATCCACCAAGGCTGCGGGGAGACCTTTTCTTCCAAAGGATCTTGCTTTGTCACCAAAAGGTGCGCACATCCTTTCGATATTCGGACCGTCAACAGTCACACCTACCCTACAAGTAGAGTGGCTGCAGAAGCGATGGGTCTTTTGGAAAACGACGATGAATGGTCACTTGCAGAAGAGCCACAGCAGCGGCGCATAAGAGTTCGCGTGCTTACATTGTGCAAATCGCGATCTTTTGTGACGTTTAGATCCGTGGCATTATTCAATTCTTTTTGGGAGCACATGGCACATGACATACCTCGCACATTAGGTCGACTCTTTGGAATGCGACTTCGCCTAAATGAGCGAGAACTAAAAGGAGGAGTCATGTATGAGCTGGAATCGTCCCTAAATTTTTACGGTAAATCATTGGAAGACTTTGGAATACAACCACCGCCAGAAGGTTTATTGAACATACTCACCAACAAGATGATAATGGAGGAAAAATGCTATAACAGGAAAAAGTGCGGCAAGGAAAGCAGAGACTTTTGGTGCCCAAATTAAGCGGTGAACAACAAGAAATATTTGAAATGATAATGCATTGATCAATCACGGGATGCAGAGCTCCTCTTCGTATATGGGCATGGCGGGACGGGCAAAACGTTTCTATGGAAAACTATAATTACAACTTTAAGGTTAGAGGCAAAGATTGTTCTAGCGATAGCATCTCATGGAGATTGCATCCCTATCGTTCTGCAGGGAAGAACGGTACGCATTCCAGTTCAAGCTTCCTATAAACTGGCCTTGAGTCCTTATGGAGCATAAAGAAAGACACAGTAAAATGAACTATTGCAACAAACAGACCTTATCATTTGGGACGAGGCACCAATGAATGACAGACGGTGTTTTGAGGCTCACGTACCATACATTACGTGACATTGCGAGACATGCATTGGTGGGAAAACGCTTATGTTTGGCGGGGACTTTCGACAAACAATGCGGTCAAAAAGGAACAAGAACAAGGTTATTGCATCATCCATTTCTGAATCGTATATGTGGCAACACCTGAAACTTTTCTTTTTGGAACAAAACATGCGCTTCCAAAAAGATAATATGGACGCTCCAGAAAGGACGGACGTACAAGCATTTTCAAGTTGGCTACTTGACATTGGCGACGGTAACATGGGCATACCAGATGAAGACGATCCACAAAACACATCGTGGATCCATATCGGGATAGATCTTGTTATCCGCCAGGGAAGGCAAATGGCAACTCATACACTTTATATACGATAATCGAACATTACATTCACCTTCGGCCATCTTTTCGTGACAAGGCTATATGCATCCAAAAATGAATGTGACATGATCAACCTTGAGGTTTTAAAGAGGGTGTCGGGCCAAGCAAGTACTACTCTTGACCATGTTGTCCTTATAGGGAACGATGGAGGCGCTGTATTGAAACCTTTTGAATATCTTAACTCCATCAATCGGCGGGTTTCCCCACATCGCTAGAACTTAAAATCGGCACTCCATTCATGCTCTTGAGGAACCTCCCAACTGGCGGCCTTTGTAACGGGACAAGGATGATTGTCACTCAATTATTAACATGCATGATGGAGGCAAAGATAATAACTGGTACAAGGGTATCCCAAAAGGTATTCATCCCCCGAATCGTACTCACAATGAAAGACGATAAGATTCCATTTGTATTTAAACGTAAACAGTTTCCCATTAAGATATGTTATGCCATGACAATCAACAAAGCCAAGGGCGTCGTTGAAAAAAATTTCGTCTACATTGCGAGCCAATATTTGGTCACGGCCAGTTATACGTGGCTTTGTCAAAGCAACGAGTCCTCAAGGCTTAAAGATGGTCATTGGAACCTTTGTGGGAGGCGACATAACATCACTAAAAATATAGTCTAAAGAGATTTTTAGCAAAAATTAAAAGCCGACGGGTTTCGTCCACTTTTATTTTCCTTGAAATCTTTGTTTTTCAATTATCGATTTATATTCACTTGCGTATTTGTCTTCATTATTTTACAGGGACGCTATCCACACCCCTCACAACACGTGACGTCACTTAAATATCTATGTCAAACCCTAGCCCTTAACTGAACACAGGATCTAAAATGTTATGAATATTCTTTACACCCATAGTACACGTGCATCAATTCATGACATAGTAGCGATGGCCCAATTGTTACGCATGCACAATTACCATGCTTATGTGTAATACCAATGTTAATAACCCAATATAATTCACGCGTACGATCACGGAGCGAAACAAGGGAAATTGACCGCCAAAAATTTATTTTCCTATGTTACAAAACAATGGATCACCCAACAAAAGTATAGCTGCATTTGCAACAATTGGATCACCAAGAAATCCTGAAAGCGCAACAAGCTGGATCACGGGAGTTATCGAGGGATTAAGTAGTTTGGGCTTGTTGGGAAGCTCAATGGTGTTCCTATAGCCTAGGTGGCTTGGTCTTGAGTATTCACCAAGAGTACGGCCTCTTGGTGGGTCATTTGGTGGTGGGTTGATGAGTGGGGGTTGATAATCACCTTCCATGATGAAAACTGATAGGATTACTAACAAAGGTCGAGGATAGACTACAAGAAGTTAAAAATGAGAAAAAGCTTGATGGATCGGACACACACCTTGTGTCAATGATATTTTATTATATTAATAAGCCTGCGGAATTTACTTAGTAATACTTAGAAGGCGGATTATGATATGTTGTAAGTGAACACATATTAAACACAAAACTAAGCTCCAATATTATTAATGAATATCACAGTGATCTTGCTTATCATTAGGGTTACACTTGAAGCTTATGTGAATGATCATTATGTAATTCAGTTCCTAAGACAATGACCTAGGACCTCCTTTTATAATACAAGGAGTCCTTTACAAGATAAGTATAAAGCTAACAATATAGAATATACACAAGATTTTTTCTATACTTATCTAAACGTTTCTTAACAATTATCTAATAGCGTGGTAATAATGTGCCAACAGTGGTATCACGTTTCCCTGCTAGTGCAATACTTAGCTTGATGTCTTCCACAGCTATCGATGGTAGCAGTTATTCCCAACAATCCTCCTATAAACTTATGATTTCTCTGCAAATCAATAAGTTTCTTCAATCTTTATTATCTTCAAGGATTTGGGGAATTCTACCAAACACTTCACTTCTTCCTTAATGCTTGAATAGCTCTTGAACATTGATCTTGAAGCTTGAGTAACAATGCTCGTCTTCTCACTATCTTCATGAACTCTTATATTAGTACCATCCACGGTGAGAGTTCATTTCTGAGTGGATATTCATTCTCGGCAAGCATGAATGCATCTACTCCATTTCTTTGTAGAAACATGATGAACTTCACATGAATCATAGTAGAACCATTTAGTACCAGGGCATGAACATGAGAATTTCCAGAAATCATCATTAACATCTCGGTTCATAGTGCCTTCTAAGATTAACCCATATGCATCTCCTTCATATCTTTGAGATCTTGACATCAAACCTTTCTTGAACTAACTTCCATAGTGTATCAAGATCATCTCTGTCAAAAGCTTTGATGAGATCTTCAAAATGAATAAATGATTGAGTTTCACCACCTAGCCTTGTGATCTTCCATGTTGGAGCAAAATTGCTAGCGGTGTATACTTCCCGATCAATGATAGGATGTCGACTGCGGTGGTTAGGATAAAAATCTTCTTCTTCAATCACAATCATATCGATCAATTGTTCTTTAGTGAACTTCCAGTTGGAACTTCTTGTTCTTGACAAACTTTGTCTTAACGTCGAGAATCCTTTGTCTTTTGCCTTTCTCTTTAAACCAGGATACCTTCTTGTTTCTTCTTCAGAGTCCATTGGAATGAAATCTTTATCTTGTCTTTGAACTCTGTATTAGATACTTTCAACTTATCATCGGCATTCCTTTGAATTGATGCTTTTTCCAACCACCAACATTACAACAATAAGTCTTCATGTATGCAATCACTTGTGCCTTAGTTGGTTGTCTTGGTTTCTTTTGACCCTTCATTTGAACTAATCACATCTTGAAGTGCTTGATAATTCTTCATCTAAATAAAATCTTTCAAGCGAGCGGTTCTTTGTTCCTCGGTTAAAGATTTATCACTAAGGTCAATGCCTTCTTCTTGATTACTGGATCAAGTGAAATCAAGAACTCTATTTCTTCTTCAGTAGGTACATAGCTGAACTCTGGTGTTAGGAATTGGAAATTCCATGTTAAAGTTTCGGTCACCCCAATTATGGTCTAGCATATGTTACCTCGTAGACGTGTCGTTATTTACGTTGTTTAGTAGTTTATTAGTTAGTTTGTAGCGTAGATTAGTTTAGTGTAACAAGTGGAAGGACGGGTCTTTACCGTATTCTGATCCATGATCCGATAGGAGGATGGTATGTTTGTTACTATAAATACCCCTTTCATCCATGGAAGGGGTGGAGCTTTTCTTAATCTAACCTTTGATAATTTACAAAGCAAGTCTCTACCAAGAAACTTCCTCTCTTATCTTTCTCTCTCTAATGGCTAACATGTATTTTGATCATCCAAGACACCGAATCATCAACACAATAAATAATTGATCCTACAATTGGTACGAGCCAAGGTTGTTGTGTTGTGTTGATTTATGGTGGTTTTTAATACCTGTTAAAATTGTTTATGCATTTTTTATGGTGAATACTTTGTGTGGTTATTTTCTTGTGAAAACAGTTCTTAACTTGGTATGTATATCGGTTGGTCATCGAGGTCATGTGGTTTAACTGATATACATTTTGGTCATAAAGTTGTATTATGTGTATCCATTTGTCAAGTTTTATGTCAACGGTGACTTGAGTCAAACGCTGTCATCAAGTGTTCACGTGTCAAACAATAATATTTCAATGAAGATAAAGTGGTCAAATGGTTTCTTTTTCACGGTCAAAATGGGTCATTTGTGTGTCTTTATGTTTTTGGGTTTGTCATGGTGGGTGGAAAATTGACTGTGGAAAAATAAAAATTATGCTGAACTTGAACGTGTAGGTTAAATCTACAAAGTATCCATGTATGTATTGCATAGCGACTTTTGACATAGGACTTAGAATAGCATATTGATAATTAGCGAAGATGAAGTAAGGCTTGACCTAGCGATTTGTGTTTAAAATGCGTGGAAAGGGGTTTGACCAGACACACATCATTAACCCACGACCCAACCAAAATACCTAATCAACGACCTCGGTTTCCAATTAAACATCAGCTCCATGTTCAATTGCAAGCGAATCATTAGAAACGTTTTAAATCAGCTTCGACCCACAACCATAAATAAACCAACCTCAAATCCTAACTAAACTCATCTATGTATCTTGCTTCACTTTGGTATCAAGACCTCAGATCATTCAAGACTCGGAATTATTAATAATAACAATTACTTTCACGATCTCAGTTTATTCTTTTCGTGACTCTCAATAATAAATTAGGACTCAAAGGTCCATAAACACGAAAAAATAAATCATCATCGATCTACTTTTTGAAGCTTCCCTTCATTAATATGAAACATAAGGAAAGAATCATAACTATTAGGTTAGATTCTTTTCCTTGGTTCGTTTAAGACGAGAAAACACATGCAATTAAACACCTACAGGAACTTGTCACAGATCTTGAAGCTCTTAACTCGAAGTCCTTGGCAACATCATATTTTGAAAAGAGACATATTTCTTTTGTGGCTAAGAGACTCGTTATTTTGGATGTAAGATGCTAAGGGTGTGTTTTCGATTTGTGTATAAGGTGAGATGTGTGCTTGACTTGATCGGACGATTGTGAATAATTTGGTATGATTAACGGATGAAAATATTTTTGGGTGAAGAGAATACGTGGTGGGAGTTAGAATTTGGAAAAGTATTTTATGTTGGGGATATAGTAAGTGTTTCTTCGTGGTTCAAATCGTGTGTATGGTTATTTGGATTAAAATGGGCCTCATGGTTATGTTGAATGGAACGGATCAAATGGAGATTATGTGGATCGAGTAGTTTGTACTCATGGCTTGTGAGATATTTGAATGAACGGTTGTGTTCATTATTTGTGTATCATGGGATCTGGATAACATTGACCTTAAGTGATGCTTTTGCATGGATTGAGTTGTTAATTGGTAAGGACTTGGAAGTGTATGTGGATGTTTGGGCTTGGAGTTTCATGGGCTTTGCCTTGGATGATTGGATTTATTTTCATTACTTAGGAGCCTCGATTTCTACATATAACCAAGTTTGGGTCATACACATGGTTGGGACATATGGGCTTCTCAAGAATTGGACTTTATGTGAGTTGATTTGATGTGATTTGAGGCGTACGTGAGTATAAATTGATCATGAGATTTGTGTATGAGTTCTAATGATGAGGTTGTTGGGTACTTTGGTGTATATACATTTTCGAAAATATTATGTCACGGCTTGAAGTGATGTTTAAATAATGTTGACTCTTAGGGATTATCTTTGATCGGTATTTCTTATTAGGATTTGAAGTGAGGTTTTTCGGGCGCGTTTACTTATTTCGTCTTCTTTCTTTCTACCCTTCCTTGAAGATGACTTGTTTGGGCATTTACAGGTGTGATAAAGACTTGGCTATTTAGTTACGGTTTGTGATTCTTTCTAAACTGTACAAAGTAACTATCACCCGATGTCTCACGCATTGAGGATCGTCAAGAGGTTTTGTACATTGGGTACACCGTTTCTTCTTCACATGGATTAGTACAAGTTTAAGTAACAAAACTTGGGAAGTTCTCTTCATGATCAAGTTTGACATATCGGGTTTATTCACCATGTGGTCACATTTCTATGAAGCGGAAATGCATTATGTGATGTGTTTACCATAGCGTTTAATGGTTGATGTTAATGTTGATGTTGGATAATGAACCGTTGATGAACCACTGCATGTTCCCTAAAACAGATATTCACTGAAACCAAAGTTGTCATAACACATTCAAGCTAACATTGTTTACGGTTTTGTCTTGATTTTGTAAAATCCCGCGAAAGAATCTATTTTGTCGGTTTAAATCATAGACTTGTAAAATCCCGTGACAATGGAAACATCCCGGTAATTGTAAAGTGCATTTCCGGATCTATCTTACGGTTTATTCTTGGTTTTGTAAAATCGCGAAAAACTATTTCTCGGTTTAAACCATAGAATTGTAAAATCCCGTAATGATGGAACCATCACGGAAAAGGAAAGTGTATTGGGATCTCATTTGATCTTTGCTACTCGGTTTACGCCGAAGAAGGATAAAAGGGTGTACTTCATGAATTGAATGTGTTCTTGGATATTCGTCATGGTAGTTTTGTTATTACATGGTTTTAAGGGGTTATGTGCTTTTAACCATCGTCGGAATGAAACCATTATCAGAGTTCACTTAAAACGTCAGAGGAGGCTAGAGTTGAGCTGTTAACCAGAAGATGTGACAACGGGGTTAATTCAGTATTATCTATTTGAGGTTGAAGTGAAATATCACGGGCGAGTGTACTTAGTATCTGAAGGTATCGGGGATGGATGGATGAAGATTCTTCAAGATCCTTGTTCGAGCTTATTATCAAAAATGAAGACTTGGAAATCTAGTTATTGTTGGGTGTCTTTTACCTTTCCTTTTACCACTTGGGGGATTAGGCTCCATCACAAAATAACTATCACTTTAAAAAGTTACGTTGTAGTGCTCAGTGTCACATTCAATTGTGGATTTTCAAGAGGTAATGTATGTCTTATACTTGATGGTTGGTTGGTTGAAGAGTACATAGTACATAGAGAGTACTTAGAGATGCTAATGGAAATCGGCAACGCTCTTTGTTACATATGTGCAAGTATAAGTCACGAGTTCGGGTTAGTTTACTTAAGGGTCAAATTCATCATATTGGGTTTTCTCCATCAGCGTCACTACAAAGAGCCTCTTGAATGATAATGGGGTTGATTACAAGTTTTGCCAAAGAGATTGAAAAGAGAGATAATGGCGTTTGAACACAACAGTTAAGCCTCATACTCTAAAGAAAAGAAATGTTATGCGCTTTAGTGCGCTTATATCTTGGAGAAGAGAAATCTTCTTATGACGTATGAACACAACAGTTCATGCCTCGTACTCTAAAGAAAAGAAATGTGTGCGCCATTAGCATTATCTTTGGAAGAAGAGAAATCTTCTCATTATGACCATTCTCATCAACATACTTCATTCTTTTTCCAAGCGCTTATCATCAGTGAACCGGGCTACGTTGATTGTTTCTTATTCCACTTGTTCAACTATAATGACGATGTCGACATCATGTGCTAATTTTGCGGAGTGTGAATAGAATACTTTTGGATGATTTCACTTATTTAGTCAAGAATGGCAACTCCGTATGCAATTCTTGAGGGGGAGAATAAGTATGATGACACTACATGTTGTTTTATATGAGAATAAATGGTCAAACGGCTCCTAACTCATGTAAGAAGAGCTTCATCTTATCGGTCATCTTCACATGGAGTTTCTTTTAAGAGCCGTTGGTTGACATCTTCACTTGGATTGATGAGTTTATCGACAAAGTGCTTTCGGTTAATGCTTCCGCATATACATCAACATGATGATTCGAACAATCTCTGTCCTTGTTTGATGTGATTGGTAGTTTGGTGTTACCATCTTGTGTGTTCGTTTAGCGGCCGATTGCTAATTTCCTTGATGAACATCTTTACGTTCTTGTTTGATTGGGAGGATTTTAGTTAAGGGGATTTGCAAGATGTAAGTTAATTGGGATGCTTTTGGTGGGATGCTTTTTGGTGTGAGTTGAAGATGTTAACTATCTATTCCCCAACTGGACAATCCAGAAGAAGGTCGAGTCTGATCGGTTCTACATTTTTCGCGATATGTTAGAAGACTAAAGCGAGTTGCATTTAACGATCTAAAGACTTCTTCTTAATTCGGGGCATTTATTAAAAGATTGTCGGTTTAGGGGAGAGCACTAATTGGGGGAGAGTGAAATGCCATAATTTATTCCCAATTAGACTTGCTCATATTCTTCAGCAAGTTGATTCTCACAAAGACTTCAAGCGTTCTTCTCAATAGATTTCTAGTATTTGGGCTTATAATATGTTGCTATTCGAGTGTCAAAACCGGCAAGGGGAAGGAGACAAGCATCTAAATGCGAGTAAAACTTGATGAACTTAACTCTTCTAAGTGATTGAAGATATCGGAGAAGAAATGTTATTACGAGAGAAACTCAAGGTTTGACTCATGTGAGTAAACTTGATGAGCTTAATACTTAAGTGATTGAAGATATCAGGAAGACATATGTCATTACGAGAGAACTCAAGGTTTGACTCATGGCGTTTAGTGTTCTTATTCAAACTATGTGGGGGAAGATATGGAAGAGTTAGTTTGAAGAGAAAGAGGAACACATGGTGCGTGATGATTTTGATGTTATCACAATCATCGAGGGGAGAATTGTGTACATTGGGGATGCTCAGCTATTTTACGAGGGCTTAATCGGTGATTGAGATATAATCACTTATTCGGTGTTGACATTGAGAGATTGTCACCGAGAATAATCGGTGATTCGGCTGCTTCTTCAATGTTATCGGTTATTCTCTCTTTGGGCATTGGTTTGCCGGGTACTTGAGCTTCATACACTTTCTTAGGGGAGAAAAAGTATACATCGAGGTTATTCTTTGGCTATGGACTTATCTCGCTACTTCGATGGTATAAGTTTCCTTGTCTTTGGGTATATGTATTCGGGTTCGTGAGCTCTAGTCTAAGAGGCGCATCAATTCAACTACTTGGGGGAAGTGTTCTCTTGACACCTTTTGGAATGGATCGCTTTAGACTTCAGTGGAAGAAATTTGAGAAGAGTTATTCATATGTGGGATGATACGATGTTGTTCTTCTTGTTGATGATATAACCCCGACGATGAATCAAATGATTATTCTTAAAGGAGCGCAAGATTCGATGATAATGGTGTGCTTCTTTGTGCACCTGGCTAAGGCAAGCTTGAAAGAAAGCTTTGAATGCTTTCGAGTTAAGGATTTTCGGTTTGGGGAAGCTGCCAAAGTCTCACTTTCGGTGGTTCAATTTCTCTCAATTCAAGAGCCTCGAAAGCTTTGGTGGTGAAAGTTTAAGAGATGATGAGTTCTATCTTCTTCAACGGGGCGCTTTCGATATCCTTATCTCGGTACTCGTATCATCATCTTCTTATACTATATCATCTACTCTATCTGTGTATATATTTTTCAAAAAACCAACAAAATCAAAATAGAAAAATATAAACCCTTCAAAAACCCATAAAAATCAGAAAATTTAAAAATACCAAAAATATGTTTTCTAAAGACATGTCTTCTGGTATCGATAACATCTGCGGTCTTAGAAATATCATTCAATAATGGCACGGGACCATAGATGAAGTTCGAGCAGAAGGTGTATATATTTCTTTTCAAAACGTCACAAAATTATGGCTTCTGATTATTTGTTGTAACACGGGCTTCAAATGATGGCTTCTGAGTTACTAAGCGTGACGTGCTAAAACTATGGCTTGCTATTATTTCCGATAGCAACCCGCTCTTCATGGAAGGAAAGTGTTGCGCTAAAACAATTTTCAAATATTTCGTGCACTTATCCTAAAACTTAATGAGGAAAGTATGTCGAAGGACTGCTGTTCCTACTCAAATATTTTTCCTTCTAAAATTCTTCAAAAAAATATTTGTTTTAACAAAATTGGTGGAAAATGAGTTGCTTGAAAACAATCAGATTCGAGAATGTTCATAAATTGAAAACTCAATCAATGACTTGGTAGCTTTTAAACTTTTAAGAAAATAAGTCATTGATTGAGGGGAAATGTTTTTCAAATTTACATCATCTAACGGGCTTTCTTATTCATCCTCGTGCTTATCGAAAAATATAATTGCCTATGTTGAAGGACTAGGTTTCTAGGATGTGATTGTTAGGATTAGATGATTAGAGTTTGATAAACATATAATTCCCATGCCATGTATATGATCGATTGATATGTTGAATTGACTTTAATTAGTCGATTGTTGTTATGGGTGATGTCGACCACCATATATATGTATGTGTGTTCACTAGCATTATCAGGTATATTGGTATATAAGAATGTTCCCGATCCGGATCCCACAATTGAAGATGATTGGATGCCGAAAGGAAGGGTAACTATATCTTGGGTTGACAAATGAAGAAACGGAGCTTAATTGGACTTCCATGGAGAGTTGGCATAAATGCAACATAAGAGGTCTCACTGCATCGGCGGATGGTTTTCTTCTAAGTGATTGAAGGGGCTTAATTTGACCTCGGTTGGCATTAAAATGCAACGTAAAGTCTACACATGTGACGATTTTCTTCCAAGCCTACAACAACATCAACAAAAGCGACTTATGATTCTATCCATAGCATTCCTTTGTGGGGATAATAGTGATGATACCATTTTTCTAAAACTTTGAAAATTTGTTTTGAAAATGGAAAATATTGTTTTGAAAATAAATGATTCAGTTTTGAAATCAACTGGACTTTATTTTGTCAAATCTTCAGTGATTTCAAATTAAATATTTTCAAACAATATTTCATCAAAAAGTCCGTTTGTGCGTTAAAATGTGGTGATCTAAAGATTTAATGTTATGTCATGGTATGATTTTCTCTAAAACTCAAGATCTTACAAAATGAAATGTTTTTACGTTGTTTGATTGTGAATTGTTTTATTTTACTTAAAGGTCTTTTAAAAACAATCATACCTGACACTAACAATCTTTAATGTCTGAAGTTGGTCCATCTCGGTCAATTTAAAAATTAAATCTTGCCACGTCTTTCCCTAAAATTTTTCTAAATGATTTAAATCAGTTGGGATCACAAATCTCAAATGGTTTGATATTTTTGATCGGGAGAGAGATCGTGATTTAAATCTCAAATTTGTTTAGTCCTTTATAGGCACTCCGCCTCCATGTGCCAAAGCGATTTCAATATATGAAGCACATGTTGAGGAGGAGGATTTATCCAAAAAATAAGATGAGTATTTAAATCTGGCCACATATTCTCCCATGTTTTCTAAACCTGATTAAATCACTTGAGATCCAAAATCTCAAAGGGTTTGATATTTTTTATCTCAAAAATTTATGCACATGTTGATTGATCATCCTAGAAATTTTTGATCGGGGGAGATCATGATTTAAATCTCAATTTGTTTAAATGGATTGGTTTTAGTCCTTTAAAGCACTCCACTTCGATGTGCCAAGCGATTTCTCTATGATGCACATGTTGAGGAGGATTTATCAAAACAAGATAGTATTTAAACTGGCCACATTTTCTCCCATGTTTTCCAAACCTTATTAAATCACTTGGGATCCAAAATCTCAATGGGTTTGATATTTTTTATCGGAGAGAATTTTTGATTTAATATGAAATTTGATAAAGGATGATCGATTTGATTCAAAAGTGCTAGTTCTCTCCAATTTGTGCTAAACTCTCTCGTTTATCAATGCACACATTGAGGGGGAGCAAATGGTTTCTTAATGGCTTTTGTAATCATGGATGTACTTCAAAAGAACTCTTGCCTCTATGTGATAAAATGATTTCAAATATTCTATATGCACATATTGAGGGAGAATTTACTAAAAAGAAAATCAAATGGCTTTTCTATGAAAATTGTGATCAAAGAAAATATTTCAAAGCCCTCTTGCCTCCATGTGCTAAACAATTTCTAAATCATATGCATATGTTGAGGGGAGGTTTTCTAAATGATCAAAACTATTAAGGTACAAAATGCTTTGATCTCGTATCACAAGTACCTTGATTGTTTTTCCAAATGATTTTTCAATTGGTTTCAGGAAGAATGAACGTACCAAAGACCGACCATTTTACTTTATGCATGGAGTTATAAGGATGGTGAGGTTAGGTATTCATTCCACGATCCCATAGGCAGGAGGGATCTACCGGGGAACAATCCACTAGATAGTGTAAAGTCCTTAGGTATGATGAAAAAAGGAGAAAAGTGAGATATGGGAAGAGTCGGGAGAGGCGAGCTAGTACTAGAATAAACCCAACAAGGTTCTAGTAATGAAGTTTCGGTAAGCATTGAAGGGGTTGAAGAATGAAAAGAATTAAATGTGAAAAGGGTGAAAAGAAATAGCCCTCCATTAATTCAACCTTAGAGGCGTGCTTAGGGTTCAATACATATGCTCTTGGTGGTTACTAAGGTAACACGGTATTGAAGACAAGACATCATGGACCCGGTGGCCTTACTTGCACTAAACTTCCCAAGCTACTCAAGTTCCTCTTAAAATGGCTTGTTTCATTCTCACGGAGGCAAAATTATCTATCGACTTTCTCTTAGAGATTGTTGATATTGAAGAAGGAGACCCTCTCCCTAGTCTTCGACATAGGAACCAAATGTGCACAATTGAGTCTAGAGCCAAGAGATCATCCACAATATCTCATTAGGACACTAAATTCTTGAAGACTTGCTGTTTCACACAATGTGGAAAGTAAGAATATATTAAGAGTCCTAGCATTATCCTTGTGGTATTGCCGAACATCCGAGTGATATGTAAAATATTCACGATGAAGATGGAAAGCCTTCTAGAGCCAACATCAAACAAGCTCTTGGTAGGTGAAATGTGAGATCTTTTCTAAAGATCAAACTTGTGACAACTGGATAAGCGATATGGGGTGATTCACTCTTGAATCAACCTTGGTCCAGAATGAATTGAGCGAACACTTTTGGAAAAACGTTCGATGTGCAAACCTTCTTTTCTCTAGCACGTCGAATGTGTATTCATTTTCAAATTCAAAAAGTATATCTGATTGAAAAATACTTTTAGAAAAACCGTTCGATGTGTGAATCTCTTCTTTTCTCTAGCACATCGAATGTGTACCTCTTCAAATACAAAAGGTATTTTTGATGGAAAATTGATCTTTCTCATAAAACCTTTGTAGTATTGCAAAACTATTTATCTTAAGCAATACGCGATTGTTTTTCAAATCATTTTTCATCAATCGGTGAATCTCAATTTGTTGGTTCACTCACTCGTGTTGTCTTCTTTGAGGCGTTCGGTTTGAAGCGGCTAGAACATTTGCGAAACCACATCAAGGAGATTCTTGAAATTATACGTCGAGCTGATGCTATGCTTGATCAGCGGGGAAACCGTGGGCGTGTACCTCAATTCAACGAAAGTGATCAAAGATTTCGTGTGTTTATTAACTAGCTACATTTGTTTTGCGGGTACATTTGGACGGTTGCGGTGATCGAATGAGAGTCAATCCAAAGCATTTTACTCCTGACATCCACTTATTGAAGAAATCATGACTGATGCATATACTCTGAACACGGCTAGATATTTCTTATACTATATACCTTTCTGGCTAGCGCAAATATCATGAACGGTAGGCTTAGCTACTCGATGGAATGATGTCATGATTCAAAAGTGTGAGCATGTCGGTCCAAATGTCACAACTTCACATGATGGCAACACAATAATGGGTGATCGGAGATTTCTTGTGGGTGATGATCTCAAAGAAATTTCGAAGATCATCAAAGATGTGGATCGATTAAAGGCCTCCACTGAAAGTACAAATCAATACGGACTTTGAAGAATCGCTACAAAAGCACAAAGATTGCGGAACTTGAAGAATAAAGTCTCGAGCTCGAGCTTAAGACAAAGATAGAATGCTAGGATGCAAAATGTATTTCATGGGGTGACCTCCCTTAGGGGAAAATTGTTAGGAATTGGAAACCATGTTAAAAGTGTCGGTCACCCATTATGGTCTAGCATATGTTAGCTCATAGACGGTATCGTTATTTCTTTGTTAGGTCACTAGTTTTACAACACAAGCTTATAAGAAAGGTAGAAGCGATTGAACAAGTAAACCAAACATACACACGCGTAAATGTTAGACCGGTTATGCGTAGGAGTATGTGAAAAGAAACTTGAACAACCAACCCCAGTGAGGGTTATTACATAATATTTATAGGCAAGAAGCTAGGGCAACACTCCTACTCCTTCCCTTTCTCCTATGGGCTTGGGCCTAAGCTCATGGGCCTTCTACATAAGCTTAAGGCTAATAACAAACATAAAGGCCATAATAAGCTAACTATTACATATGAGTAACTAACACTTGAATAAGGTTTAGGAGTGATTCCAACAATCTCCCCTCAAGTGTTATTACATATTAGTAACAAACACTCAAGTGTTGGTGATGAAAAACGGTGAAGGCGTTGATGTAAAAGTAGCTTTGGCGTCGACATTCTTCTTTCTTGTGAGAAGAATTGCCTTGATTTGAACAATCTCCCCGTGTAGAGATAGTTTACTTTGAACGGTTATGCTTTGGCGTCATCTTTAACTTTGTTCTTTGATCATTGTTCTTTGTGATGAAAGTGATAGTATGTTGTTATGCGCATCAAATGCGCCTCAGTGCGCTTATTTTCACAGTGTCTCCGTCATTCTTCAACATGCTCACCGCGCTCTTTTGGCGTTTGAATTGATCTTGAGTGAAGTTCTTTAAGTCTTTAACTTTGTAGATTCTTTGATTTGTGAAGAATCATTAAATTTTTGTGTTGCTTTTGGATAGAACTTCCATTAGTGATGAAGTTGGCGTGAGTATGAGAAGAATCTGCGATCATTCGCTCGAGCTTCCATAAGAAAACATAAAAACAGGTTAGTAATAAGCGGATTCCGGCACTTACAAGTTTGAACCGAGTGTTAACGCATAGTGTGAAAACACAACTCTAATTCTTACAAAGGCGTTCACGAATCGGAGTCCCACAAGTGAGATAACGATGTACGAAGTACACCTACGATTGAGATGAGTGGTACACCGAAGCATCACCTCACGGTAGGCCGTTTGAGACCACTAAGCGCAATCCACGGGAGTTGCCGAAGGCGACTTCTTGTCGGGGCTGTTTGATGTTGACCTGGCGGGAGTTTCCATTCAATCACCGAGGATCACAAATGTGAACCTCTCATAAATGTTCTCGACAGATTGCTAAGATCTGTGAAGGACTCGATAATGTACCACCGAAATTCTTATTGTTGAATATCAAGTGATGAAATGTCAAGTGTACCTAAGAGATCTTTTGATGAATCTCGTGGCTCTAGACTCAATAGTGCGTTTTGGTTTTCTGGAGCGGAGACTAGGGAGAGGGTCTCCTTCTTCAATACCGGAAATCTCTAAGAGAAAGCCGATAGTTTACGTAGGGTTCCCTGTGAGAATGAAACAAGCTTATGTTGAGAGAAACTTGAGTGGATAAGAAGGTTTAGTGCATGTCCCTTTGGGTCCATGACGACTTTTAATCTTCAATACCGGTGTCATCTAATGACAACCAGTAGCATATGAATTGAACCGGTGTGCGCCCTAAGTTGAATAATTCGGAGGGCTATTTCTTTTCACCCTTTTCTTTGCATTTCTTTTTAATTCTTCAACTCCTTCTTTCTCCGATTCTCATTTTCTCCTTTTTACAATCATACCTAAGGACTTCTAAATACTAACTATTTGTGGTGTCCGGGGTAGATCCTCCGACTCTGGCGATCATAGGGCGGTTATTCCTAACCTTAGTCACCTTATAACTCCATGACTAACCTATGTTGCCATAAAAACCACTATTGTGAAAAATCTCTCAAAGTGTTTGTGAATGAAAAACATTTTAGTACCACTGTTGAGATAAGATTTTGCATAAATACTCCCCCTCACATGTGCTTAGAGTTTTAACGGTTAAAATGCCATGTGAGGAAAAAGCGCCACATTTTGAATTGATCAACTCAAGATAGACATTCCCCGAGACAGTTACGTGGCATAGTTAAAGAGTTGCATTGTCAACTTTTAGGTGACAACTAGCTCTAATAACTACCTTGAAGGTGTAGACAATCCTCGAAAGGTTGTCAAACCCTTCAGAGTTCATGTCTACCAAGAGTTTCTCGAATGGTACATTCTACTCGGACAAGTCCTTTGCGAGACGTTTACATCACTAGCGAACTAGCTTGAAATTATTACCCGTCGGACAAGTCTTTTCGAGTTACTAACAGTTAAGATCTCGTCAATTCATGGGTTAAGTCTATAGCACAAAGATTCATTTGCATTTACACAACATATTTCTTATCACGTATTTTCTCCCCCTCAAAATGGCATATAAAATGTTATTTTTGAAAAGTTGAGAATAAATATGACCATTTAAGTGTTGGGGAAGAATGACCACTGTGAACAATTTTTGAACAAAGTTTTAATTCAAGTACTCCCCCTCAACGAGTGATATAAGCGGCTGAGGTTTTGAAAATTATAAGGGAAAGTACTTGTTCTTTTGAAGCAAAACCTTGAAAAATGAAAGGTTTGATAGGTTTTACTCAAAAGTAAGCAGCTTTCGCTCCTTTTATAAGGATTGTGGCAGCTGAGCGTACCACAGGGTCCTTTATTTACAAATCGGGTTGTACAACTGTTATGTGTGCACAAGCCATAGACATAATAAATCATACATCCAAATTAATAATGAAAGAAGCGTTCAAGGGGTACGGGTAGTCGGAGATGTCGCCAGGAGTGTGAGTCGGGCGTTGAAAGCCGATGATGTTTCTCTAGGGTCGACCACCAACATAGCTTTCAATCTTCGAGGCTGATCCCTTCTATACAACCGTTCATCAATCATGGTGATGATCCTCTTCACGTCCCTTCGATCCCGAGAATTCCATCGCTTAGGAGACCCGATCTTTTGGTGTATATCCTTCAACTGGTAAGCCAATCCGTCCCTAACCATCTTCAAAGTGTGATCTCAAACTTGAAGATCTACGCCATCAAGCAATTTCTTTGAAGTTCCTTCGGTTAGCGGCGCGAAAGGTTTCGCGATGAGCGTATATTGTAGGCTGGTTGATGTCGGGTAGATCAAGCTGCGGTGGAGTGAATTGACAGATGCGATAAGATTCAACTGCCATGGAGATCTTCTACGTTCTTTGATAACTATCGTCGATGAAGATGAGCAGCGACTTGATGAATTCACGTTGTACTTCGGTGGAGAATTGTCTCATACGACCCTATACTTTGGCAAGGTACATGTCTTCGATGTCGTTGATAGACAAATTCTCAAAGTCGGCTTTAGAGAATGCATAATCCCTTTCATCTTGTCGTTTGACCACGATATTCTTTAGGAAGGTGTAGTCCCTCTTAGATGAAAGATCAGCGTGTTTGATAGCAGCGATACTTTTAGAACGAATCTTGCATGTTGAGACTTACGAACTGGCGTACGTAGTAGATTCTTCGGCGTTACGGCCAATGATGAATCCATACAGATGCATCTCGGTCGTAGGCTTCCACTTTGTTGGAGAACAAATTGGCGCGTTCCTCGATGGCTATGCAATTTGAGTATTAAATTGCTTTGGGAATGGAAGTGTCAAAGATGTAGCATATTTCCTTGAACCATCGCCACCATGTAGAAGAAATTCCAGGTCTTTGTTGAAGAAATATCTGAAAGGAATCCTAGGTTCATCACGGTTGGCCATTGTTGGTAGAGGTTTAGACCGGTCACGTGTAATATGGAGGGTTGTCCCGTTTGGTGAAGTCGATGTTTGCTTCGGGTTGAGCCAATCCATGTTGTTAGACATAGCTCGAGCAATGTTTTCAAGGTGATATTCAACCTCGATGGCACTTTCGGTAGTCTTTTACGATTGAAAAGCTTCATTCTTGATTCGCCTCAACTTCGGTTCGTCATCTTCTTCACATGGAACTTTTCTTGCATAATCTTAGCATGCTACAATGTATTACCGTCACCGGATCTTGACCTTCTTGGTAGGGAGTGGAATTTCAAGTGTAGAAAACCATTCAAATTCCTCTGTGGTGTCTTCATCTAGCCATGATAGGGCGTCGCCTTGGGCCTTTTCTTCTTTTTCTTAGGCCTAGATGAGGATTCGGTTTCGTACTTGTTTGGGAGGTGGGTTGTTGTAGGGGCTCATGGTGTTCTTCATCGTCACCACCTGTATACTCAAAGTAATCACCGGTTTTGAGTGCAGGGTGGTGTCTCAAAATCATGAGGTTTATCGTAGAAAGAGCGAGGAGGACCTTTGTTGAGCGGGCGTTGGGTGGTGGTGGTGGCATGGAAGATGATTCACGGACTTCTTTGTCGTTTAGCTTCATCATTCTTATCCTGATCCTTATCTTCATCGTCTCTAGTACGTTTAGACTTTTCGACGAATCGCATGCTTCTTGAGTTGGTAGTCCACAATGCTTGAAACAGACTTTCCTTCATCAAGTAAATGTCAGTGTCAGACATTTTGTGTGACAAGCTTGCAATTCATTATCGAAAACTAGGGATCGAGATGGATTGATTGTGACGGTTAAGGGTGTTGATCTTATAGTTTGCTTGGCTATCGCATAAGATTGGATATAGTTGTTATGCGGTAAACATCTCCTTTGTGACTTTAGGGCGATATCGAAGGTACTTGTGAGTGTAGCCTTGATCATTACGTCCATTTTTCCTTGTAGATCATCATGAGCTTACGTATGTATTCCCTTTCATTCGCATCTTGTCATTCTCATCATGTAGATCTGCATTTGGTCGACAAACCAATTGAGTTTTACGTAGACATGTCCTTCTTTCGACTTGTTGGACAGCTTTTACAATTCTTTTATGAGTATGAAATCCAAGATCGAGGGTGGCTTCTTCCTTGATTTGGATGATGATTTGGTTGATCTTTTTGATGGTGGTGGTGAAGAGTGAGAAGAAGAATCTGATGATGAGATGTGAGGAGACTCTGGGTCCTTTGGTGGTTCGAAGTTTCTTCCTTTGATCGTCGCGGGACTATCTAGAAGAAGCGTATCATACTCAACATCTTCTTCATTGCAGATCTTAGCTTGTTCATCGCTTTGGCTTTGGTGCGGCTTCTTCATCACTTTAACCTTCTCAGCTTCTCGGATTACGGTTCTTCAAAATCATACTCAATAGTATCTTCGACACGTGTATGTTGTTGTACCAAAGTGGTGGCACGGATCCTTATCGGGTTGATTAACGCATCGGGATCTGGTGAAGGTTGAGATGCACCACTTGACCCTCCGGGGCCACCCATTTGTTCCTTTGCAAATTCTTTTGCCACGTGTTGGAGTCTAAGGAATTTGAACTTCTTCCTGTATGAGGTATCCAGTTGCTCTTCATCTTCATCGAGCTTTCTTCATAAGGCACAAATCGAGAGTCTTCCCTTTCCTTTGCCAATGTTGGTATTGGACTTGGAGGTTTAGGCTGCTTGAAGGAGGTGTGTTATGGTTGAGTAGAAAGTCTCTTCATCGATTGTGTAGCCTCAAGTCTCGTCCATTAGCTTTCTTTGTGGTTCAGGTGTAGGAATAGGGCGGCTTCCTTGGAGGAACTTTCTTCTTTGGGTAGGTTTCCTCTTTGGGACCTTCCTTTGACTCTCTGTGCTTATTGCACTTCGGCACTTCCTCTTACGGTTCTCGGTAGGAGTTCGAGAAGGCTTTTCATCGAGATGACCAACTTTGCCTTCTCGTCTGCTACTTGATACCTTTTGTATGTTTCAAGCTTTTTGATTTCATTTGTCGAGAAGGTGATCGGCAGCCACGGCACCCTGTTTCTTAGTTGTCGATTCCTTGATTCTGATAGAAAGGATGGGTTCGGACAACATGTCGTGATTAGTCGGGTCATTGAGCCTCTTGGGAATATCAGGATTAAGTCCAAGTGCTCTCTGGATCAAAAGCTTAGTGTATCGACATAGGGAATCTTTGAGCCAAGCTTCTTGTGAAATGACATCATGTCATCCCATATCGTGCTTGATTTCAATGTCCTTCTTGTTGATCAATGACGGAAGACTTGCGGTTCCATGAGCTTGGGATGCTCATAGCCACTGTCCGCGACCAGAGAGCGGACTTAGTGATGATGATGTAGAGTGTTCTCCACGGTTGAGGAATGTTCTTAAGATCCACGTGAGAATGCTTGTTAATAATTCACGAAGCTTCATCATAGCCAATATCAAGTAGAAATTTGCAGAGCTGTCTCTTGTGGGTGTAGCAAAGAAGTCGGGGCGCGATATGCGGAATGATGAGTACAGCCCGTAAGTATGAAGGAGTGATAGTGACTTGTTTGTGATTAAGTGTCACGTCACGCACTTTGACTTGATGATCCTCTGCATAGAATCCCGAATTGTTGAATGTAGATTTCCTGTGGAACGAGTGTGAGAGCATGTTACGGTAGGGATGATTCCGAGAATATCCAGCAATGAGACAAGAAGATTACGAGCATGTGAGGGTGTCAAAGTCAATCCTAAGGTTGTTCTTTCCAATCTTTCTCGGATAGCCATTTGGGAAGATATCGGCAATTGTGAGAACCTGGGATGCATCCACATTCATTTGTTCAACCATGTCGTGATCTGAAATAACATTAGCCAAAAGAACCAACATATCGAAAGACATAATGTTAGTCAACGGAAGGTCTTAATGTCTAGTTATTGAATGCAGTGTCAATGATTATTCTGAGTCCTAAGTCACTTGTTTGTTCAATAGTCCAATGACGTCGTGAAATGTTTAGTGAGTTAGTTAACTTTAAGTTTTAAAGTTTATGTTATCACTTATTGTTCACAACATATCAAGCGTTTAAGTTTATTAGTGACATTATTGGATTTGGACGTTATGATAAGTTTATTAACAAGTTTGTACACGTAACAATTCATAATGAAGGTCAATCAAGGCATAGGCGAGAATTGGCAAAGTTAGCGTAAGCGGTAATGACATACGCGTGAGCGAAGCTTATGCGTAGGATCTTAACTTACGCGTAGAAATGTTCAGGCGTAAAAGGGGACCTTATCGTGGAAGCTTACGGCGTAGGCGTATTTATACCTCTATCGGCGTAAGGCTTACTAAATAAAGTAGACCTTATGCGTGAGAGTCCGTTTGCGCATATCCTTCACGAGGATCTACGCGTAGTCCCATTGTAGAACCTTACGCGTTATAGTTATGCGTAGGATTTATTCTTACGCATAACATGACTACGCGTAGGGTAATCCTTATGCGTAGGGTTGCAAATGACCTTGATTACGGAATTTTAAGCGTAGCAAGCACGAAATAAATTCATCAAATCATCAATATTAACACAAAAATTCATTTTAACAACAAATCATGGCATGAACATTAGTTAAGCAGTTATGTAGTAGAAAGTCATGCAGCGTAGGTCAAAACCCTAAGGGTTATGATTTCGCGTATATTTATTTCTAGCCATGGGATTTGCACCATACAATTTACGGTAGTTCTTAGATGTTGTGAGAGTCTATAAACCAAGTTATAACATCCAGTTTGTGATGAATCAAAAATACCCATTCTTAAGAACTTTAAACCCTAATTCCTAATTCTGAATTAATCAGTGTTTCTGGGTGGTTATAGATCTTGGATATCATCAATTCAACATCATATAAACATTACACAACAATCTTTTTGAACAAAACCCTTCACATTTGAAAACACCCAAATCGACTCATAAACCTAATTATAAAAATCCATCAATTAGTGTGTTTACGGGTGGATTTTGAGGATGAAACTAGTATCATTGATGTTAAATACATGTTTTGACACAATCTTTTTAACCACAAATACCCTTTTATGATTTGTGTTCTTAAACTGCTTAGCGTAAGACACAAAATGACTATATCATAAAATTAAACCGTTGGATTTTTGAAGATTCAAAACCATTGCTTAAAACATGTTATAAACACGAAATCACTTACAAATTGATGATCGAAACCGGCAGTTTGTCAAAGCGATTCTTAGGCGTAGGATCCTTTTTGGTGTAAGTATTAAATGTGATGGAATAGTTAGGTAGAGAGTGTTTTATTAAAATGACTTTAACATTTTGACAGTTTTGGTCCCTCCACCTTTTCCCTTTTCATACAAAGCCATTTAACTTCCATTTTGGTTACCAAACAAAGATTTTAAGAAAGAAACTTGACGACACTCCCTTTCGACTTAAGAAAAATGATGAAAGGTTATAATTTTTAGTCAGGGTGTCATTGAACGAGAAAATTTACCACCATTGATAAAAGAAACAACGAGATATGATAACATGCAAGTACACGGATGTTTTGAAGCAGTTAAATCTTTTATTTTCTCCCCTCAACACTTGATCGGAAAAATCTGAATTTTGAAAGATTATAGTGTTGAAGGAAGAAATGTACTTGCCATGTTGAAAGAAAATAGATTAGAAGAATATTTTTGTTGTTTTATCAGGTTTTATATTTTTGTATTTTGTTTTTGAAAAAAAATTATTTACGAAAGATATTTTGGTGTTTGGCGGGTTTTAAGATTGTTTTAGGAGGTCATCCAATTCCTCTTGAGTCAAACACCTCATACCAATCCGGTGGACCAACTCATTAAACCTAGCGGGAGGCAAGGCTTTGGTGAGAAGATCGCCAATTGGTATTACGTACCCACAAAATATAATTCAACGATACCTATTCCACGTGATCCTTGATGAAATGATATAGAAGATCGATGTGCTTTGATTTGAATCTTGGAACTGAGTTGCGCGAGATCGCAATGGCACTCCGATTGTCGCGTAGTACATCGGGATTACGTCAAATCACGTAACCATAGTCTTTGAGTTGTGTTCTCATCCAAATGACTTGAGCACAACATGACGACATGGCTACATATACCTTGCCGGTTGAGGACGGCGATGTACAATCCTGCTTCTTCGATTGCCATGACACCAGTTTATCACCAAGAAATTGTAAAGCTCTGAAGTACTTTTCCGTGAGTCTAAGCATCTGGCGTGGTCGTCTGGCGATTAGTTCAAAACCGAGAATCCTTCGGATACGGATCCCCAAGTTAATGGTTCCCTTTATGTATCGGAGGATTCTTTTAGCCTCGAGAGAGGTGGGTTTGGTTGGTCGCGTGATAGCGAGAGCAAAGATATACGGCAAAGACAATATCAGTGCGCTAGTTGTTAGATACATGAGAGACCCAATAATACTACGGTATTTTGTAGGGTCCACCAATTTCCCATGTAAATCGGCGTCTAGCTTCTTGGTATGAGCCATTGGTGTGGCATAGGTGTCCTGAGTTTTCATTCCAAATTTGTTTAACAATTCAAGGGCATATTTGGAGTGACTCAAGAAAATACCACGGGGTGATTGATGAACTTGTAGTCCTAGAAAGAGCGTGAGTTCACCCATCATGGACATTTCAAAATTTTTCTTCATTAGTTTTGCAAAAGCGATTGAAAACTTTTTATGTGTAGACCCAAAATGATGTCATCCATGTAAATTTGAACAATTAAGATATGTGCCCGTGATATTGTATAAAAAGAGTTGGGTCAACGAACCTTTGGTGAAATTATTAGCAATGAGGAAAGATGATAGCTTATCGTACCATGCCCGAGGATCTTGTTTGAGACCATCTGAGCTTTGTTCGGTTTGTAGACGTGATTGAGCTTCGGGATCAAGCGAATCCATACGGTTGGTGACATAAACCGTTTCTTTAAGTTGTCCATTGAGAAGCAGTTTTGACATCCATCGATAGACCGTCATATTCATATGAGCCGCGAACGCGAAATATCGAACGACCTCAAGGCGAGCAGCCGGAGCAAAAGATTCTTCAAAGTCTATTCCCTCTTCCGGCGATAACCCTTAGCCACCGGGCGTGACTTATTTCGGATAACATTTCCTTGACATCAATTTGTTTTCCAAATCCATTTGAGACCAATGACGTAGACCCCTGTTGGTCTTTCAACCAGTTCCCATACTTCAAGGCGTTTGAATTGGTTGAGTTCTTCTTGCATGGATTCAATCCGGTTGTCTTTTGTCATTGCGTCTTTGATGTTTTAGGTTGATTGGCGGACGGTGAGTGCATAAATGCAATGTTCACCATCAGTGTGAAGGCGTTGTCTCGTAACATTTGGTTGATTCGGGTTGCCAATAATGTTTTCGGAGGATGGTCTTTTGTCCATCTATGTGTGGAGGGTTGATGTTGGTATACATTGTGCAGACTTTGAGGATTCAAATGGCTTGTTGAAGATTCTGCGACATCTTGGCGGTCTCATTAGCAAGCGGGTTAAAGCATTTGGATCAAAATCTGCGGGTGGGGTACTTCATTGAGAACATCATCGGCGGATTCATCATTGTTGGAGCGGTTTGTTCAAGCTGTTGTGTTGGAGTCAAGCTGGTGGTGCTTCTTCAAGCGGTAGTTGTTGTAGCAGTGTATCGGGTATAAGAGTATTATCGGGTTGAGCGGCGAGCAAGCGGATACACAGAACACGTTCATCAATATCGTCCTGAGCGTGGGCAAATAACCTTTCCATTTGTTGCGAGTAAGTTGGGGGCTTTGTTCGGTGATGATGGGGTTTGGGGAAGTTTAAGCGGTTGTGTCGGGTTCAAGCTGTTATACTCGAAGCCATTTCCGTAAGTTCATCAAAATGAGCATGAATCGTTTCCATCACCTGTTTTGTCGGACGATTCGGTTCGGAAACCTTTTGAATTATCACAATATCCGATAAAGACTCCATGTCGAGCTTTGGCTTTGAGCTTTCCAAAGTCATCACGATCATTATTAGGATAGCAAAGAGATCCAAATACATGAAAGTGTTTGAGATTCGGTTTTATTTTGTGGACAAGCTCAAAAGGTGTTTTGTTGTGGCGTTTTGTAATCATAGACCGGTTTTGAGTATAGCATCGCGATAGAAATACAGCTTACGCCCATAAGTAATCTAAGTTTAGCATTGATTAACATTGTTCTTGCGGCTTCCACTAGCGTTCGGTTTAGTCTTTCAACAACTCCGTTTTGTTACGGTATGCGTGCAATAGATGTCGATCTTTGAATTCCCACTTTCTCATAAAATTCACGAAGAGTTTGATTAACAAATTGATTGCCTCTATCGATTCGATTAGTCGAGCGGTGTTTGTAAAGGCGAACTTGTATTTTTGTGAAAGGTGATGATCATCTGTGGAGCTTGGTCTTTGCTTGAAGAAAGTAGACCCAAGTCCAGCGTGAATAGTCATCAACAATTACTAAGATGTAGCGTTTGCCATTGATCGTTTGCACGCATCGGGCCACACAAATCCATGTGAAGAAGATGAAGCACATCTTTGAGGTTGTGTTCCACCTTTGAAGGAAAATGAGCACGAGTGCTTTTGCCTTGTTCACAAGGTGAGCAAAGGTGATCTTTAGAATAACGAAATCGTGGGAGTCCTTCAACTAGTTTGTGTCGAGCAAGGTTGGTGATGGTTTGAAAGTTTAGATGTGAGAAACGGCGGTGCCATAGCGGGATTTTGTTGATGTTGCCTTTGAAAGTAGCGGATGGGAGAGAAGCAACCATGTCTTGCATAGAGATAGTGTAAAGACTTGAATTACGCGAGAGCGGACATAAGGTCGTTTCCTTGTAGATCACGAATGAAACAAGTTTTCTCCATGAAAGCAACCTCCAAATCTCCATCACAAAGTGACCTCTTGAAAGCAGATTGTGAGGCCAGGCCTTCCACATAATAAACCTGCTTATTTCGATGTTCCCATTGATATAGTCTCGTAGCCCATGATAGGCTGCGAAGTGATCATTCGAACGGCGATTGCCAATGAACTTTGCAATAAAGTTTGATAACGGTTTAAGATTGCATGTCATGTGTCGGGAACATCCGCTATCAACAATCAGAGAATGATCGTATCACGCATTACACGGCGACACGGATGGAATAGAAGTAGATGTGGAACCCGAAATGTTAGAGGGTTCGTAGCGTTATAGTAGATATACACACATCAATAGCTTTAGGTATCCACTTAAATCCTAGTGTGTTATATATCCATTTCCGCCATCTCCAACTAGTATTTGCTTTAGTCTTAGTGAATGCACTAGGTGTTATTACATTCCTAGGAGGTGGCTGGAGCTACGAGGGATAACAATGCGTTTCTTAGAATCTAAAGAGGCGGTCTACCAAGCACAGACTTAGAAAGATTAGTGGGCCTAGAGGTATTCGGTTCTTAGGATTCCTTAAACGAGAGATGATAGCTTTAGCAACACATTTATCATGACAATCGGAATTCATACTTTTACGACAAATAACACAAGGTGCATCAGACTGAATATCAAAAGTACTTAACGGTTTGGCATTCGTTACATCACTATTTCTATTACATTTGCTAGACCTTAATATCTATAGTGGAAGCAGCGTGAGTCTTATTCATAGTCCTAGGGTGTTCTTCTACTTTAGCATTCCTATTGATCTTTTCTTAGGTCGCAACTTCCTATTCTTGATGTAGTGCTCTAGAAGTGCGGGGCGTTTGGAAAAACGCAACTATTCTGTTTCAGATAGAAGGAGGCACGTTAGCAACTTGTGATTTGGCAGTAGGGATTCTAGGTTCATGAGTACTAAGTGTTACTTGGGCTAATCTCTTAATGATGGTTGGCGGAAGTTGTTCATACTTTCTAACATTTCTCTTAACTTGAAGATAGTGTGAATCAGATCTTGATTTTCAGAGCGAATATTTCGACAAAATGCATAACTTCTTTAGTGTGTGCAAGATAATGATCAAGTTCATTTGATGCTTCATCACGAGTCTTTTGAGTAAATCAAATATGACACCATATTCCTTTTTAACTTTTACAAGTTCTTGTTCATATTTTGAGATTTGACACTTAAAAGACGCGTTTTGATCATCCAGTTGCTCAATTTTAGGATCGGAAGATTTTTGCCGCATGGCGATTTTGTGTTGAAAAGCAAGTTGTTGATCGTGAATATCTTTTTGACACCAATTAAGACGGCGTATTGCATTTGAAAGTTCGTTTGACAATCGTTTGTTTTCAACTTTTAAGGACTCGATCTGAAGCACATTATCAGTGTTCTCAACATTTACCACGAATCAACGATTATCAGCGGAGATATAATCAAATGCATATGACAAAGAATTCAATAACACAACATTATGGACATCGGCACAGATGACATCTTCCAAGAGTCGATCAACATCTTTTCTCAACGGTTTCTTTTTACGTTTAGTATTAGAAATAGATGTTTACATTTTCTCGAAAATGACCTTCATTAATTCAAGTTCCTTATGAAAGTCCCTTTCCCAAGACAATGCACAACTTTTCAAATTTTTAACATTTGGTAAAGATTTTTACGAAAAATGTCTCTTTGTTCTCGCTAAAGCGATTGAAAGTGTTGAACTTTGATTTTAGAATGATATTCTATCTCATGTTGTAAAGTTTTGAGGTCGGCCATGAAAAGGTCAAAATATCGAAGAATTTTGCGATTTTCAGGTTTTGAATTTACTTCAGCGATGGAAGGTAAAGGACCATAAGTTTGTGCATAATGGTTGGGGATTAACATTAGAAGACTTCATGTGTTTTATGATTACCCTTGGTGTGTTAGAAGAATCCGTTGGTGTGACGAAAGTGACCGCTTTTGAATAGTTAAAGGTTTGTTGTAAACAACTTTTTCTAATTTTGATCGACTCTCGTCTTCTGCATCTAATTCCTCTTGGCGATGATATTCAACAACACTCATAACAGAATTATCAACTTTATATTACTCACTTGGAAACTTCGGGATTTGGTTTGAATGCTTTGGTTGAAAGCTTAGGTTTGTATGTCGGCAAGATTGGTCCATATCCATTTGGATTGGGTTTTAAAGTAAACTTTTCAATGGTTGTGACGACTTCGCCATGTTTGTAAACAACAGTTTTAAACTCTTTAAGTTTGTTTTGCAAGCCGATGATTTCTTTAAGATGATCATCTATTAGTTTTAGTTGAATGCTTTTTGTATGGAGTTTTGACAAGTTAACAACTTCGGCCTTAGCTTTTTGATTTTCCAAGGTGAGGGCGTTAATTTGCTTTTATGTTCATGTTTGATTGTTCTATTTGAGACAACAAAGCATTCTTGAGCGGCTAGATCACGCATCTGTCTTTCTAAATATTTTTAGTTTTGATAAGATTTGGCAAAGTACGCTTCAAAACCGTTTTCACGTTTTTCTTGAGTTTTGAAAAAGTTGAGTTGCTTTTGTAAACATTCAAAATCCTTGGTTAACGGTGCATTTTTGCATTTCAAGTCCTGATTAATGGCATGACATTTTTCCACTATGAATGTTGCGTTGGTCTTGTATTAAGCGAGCAAAATGCGGATGAGGCAAAAGTTGGCGTGTTCAGCGTGAGTCTCAACATGATCATTACTAAAGATCCTCAAGTATAACCCGCGAGTCAATTTGATTATCAAGGAAACGTTTGGTCATCTTGATCGTCAAATATAACTCACGGAGGTCTAGTTGAAAATCGTCGGAATGAGATGTGGGCGACTCATTTTGAACATTCGAGCCTGCGGTTCGGATGTTGGCGGAGATATGAGATCGAGAGATAAATATGGTTTGTTCAATTTTGAGACAAGCCATCGATTCATACATCTAGGGCTGTGTCACTCATGTGTAACTCATGCATATTAGCCATCAACATAACATTGTTGCATTGGCACCTGCAAGTCCTCCATATCATCATCTTAGTCGGCATTTGCCATAAAGCTCTGTTCTTTGTGCGTGAGAGTTCCACCGACTTCATCCTTAAGAGCCAAAGAAGAGCCTCTTTGAAATAAGCATTGCCCCTAGTCCTTGGCTTTGGGCATGCATTAGCCAAGTGTCCCTTCTCATTGCGGTTGTAGCATGAAGACCATTCAACCCATTCGAGCATTTCCTGTTCCACCACTTTGGAGCTCGATTGTTATTCCTACCCACGGCATTAAACCCTTGACCACCGCCCATCGGCGACCATAACCACGATTCGAACTTCAACTTCGTCCATTGTTCACAACAGCTTGATTCCTTGTATTAGATGAGGAGCGAATACGGTTGTTGGATTTGTTGGTATAACGGCTAAAGGCATTAGCAATCATAGCAAATCCTTGTTGCGGTGCTTGAAGCGGATCGATTCCTCATTAGCTTCACCGACAAGGGCTTGAGCATTGTTGTTGTTGTATGGAACCAATTGAGTTTGTTGAGATTGAGGCTGTGAAGGATCAGATTGTGTGATTGTAGCAGATTGGTTGAGTTCTTTGGTTGAGGAGAATAACTGTTATGAGCATATAAGGCAAGTTGTTGATTTTTCCGGATGTGTCGGTTGGAGCAATTTGAGCGGAGAATCCTTTCCTATCAACTTCCTTTTCATGAGGCTTCAAGTAATCGTACAATAATCCATATGTATATTGATGCATGTTTTTCGCTGCGGAGAAAAATGACATACTTCTCCCATTCGGGACCAAGACTACTTCGGGAACTTAGTATTCACTGCAATTCTTGGCATGATGATGTTGTGTTTATCCTAATCATTGATGATGTCGAAAAGGTGATGATAGGACTCTAGTGTCTCTCGAGTTCAATCATGAAGTGTTCATAAGCCAAGTAAATTTTGGATTCCAAATCTTCGATTGAGTCTGATCCTTCCATAAGAAGACGAATATGATCCACATTTTTCCTTTGCGAGTCTTTTGAGCATCAACACTCTGAAGAATTGGGTTTGGTAATCCTAAGAGGATATATTCCATTGCAAGCTCATCTGCTTCATAGTGTAGAAGTACTTGAGGATTCAAGTGCACAGCGATAGCAATGTTCGTTTGTTCATCTCTTGGTGGAATGGCATTTGGATCTCCGGGTACAATGACGGTAGGCATCTCAAATGGACCTTCCAAGATAACCTTCTTTAAGAACTTTCCATGTGGCTTCTTTAGATCACAAAACCTAAAGAACCTTATCACCCATTGATCATAGTTTCTGGAGTGAGCATTGGAGGTCTATCAAGTGATCCAACCTCATGAATTGATTGTTGGTTGCTTAAAGCTTCAAACATCTTTGCAAACCAAGTGGGTTCCTTCATAGTGTTCCTTGATGGATGTTGATTGAAGTCATTTGTGTACGGTTGAACTTGAAGACTTAGTGGTGGTTGAACCATTTGAGGTTGTGGAATTGCTGCAAGTTGTGGAGTATGTTGTTGATTAAATTGTTGTAGGTAAACTGCTTGTTGTTGATTCCATTGTTGATGTTGTGGAGTAAGTTGTTGTGGACGTTGAGAATAAGTGTAAAGGAAATAGTTAGAGTATGGTGGTTGTGACATGTTGAAAACTTGTGTTGGTAAAATGGATCTTTGTAGTCGAATGAACCTATGTTGATGAAGTATCCAGTAGAAATCACAATAGCCAAGTAACACTTATGCGTAAAAACACCAAAGTTAAGCGTAACAATCAAGAGTTACGCGTAGATTTAGCTACGGCGTAAGTATGGAAAAGACTCTAAAGTTATGCGTAGACACAAAGTTAGGCGTAGAAAGTTAGGCGTAGGATTACCTTATCGCGTGAAGACTTAGGCTTGGCGTAAGATGAATCTTATCGTAGGATTTCTACGCGTAAGCTTTATGCTTATGCGTAATTTTAGGGTTTTATCCCAAGTGATCTTTTACACTTCACATTGCAAAAGATATCCAAAGTCGGCGTATTTTAGGGCTTATCAAGCAAGAAAACACGGAGTAAACCCGAAAATGAAGATCAAACCAAGGATAAAGTTACGGCGTAAGATTAGGGTTTTCTTACGGCGTAGACTTACTAAGTAAAATGATTTTGCCCAAATATGTTTCTAAACCAGGTTTTGTGTGATGAAATAGCTTCAATAACACCAAAAGACACAAAAGTGTGAAACTTGATTTTCCAAAGCTCTTAAAAGCGGTTATGCGTAGAATGATACCTCACGAACAAAAACAAGCTTAAAACTTAAATCCCGCGTAAAGTTTGAAACTTTTGCCAAAAACAGTTATTTTAACACCTTAAAACATTGAAAGTACAAGAATCTTGGATTAAAAAGTGAAAAAAATCAAGTTTTAAAGGGCAAAAGTTTGACCACGTTTGCGTGGTGAAAGAAGAACTTCAAAAAAAACTGTGTTCACCTATTGGCGGATACCTGTTAGGTCACTAGTTTTACAACACAAGCTTATAAGAAAGATAGAGAGGCGATTGAACAAGTAAACCAAACACACACACCGTAAATGTTGGAAATTTATGCGTAGGAATATGTGAAAAGAAAACTTGAACAACCAACCCTCAAGTGAGGGTTATTACATAATATTTATAGGCAAGAAGCTAGGGCAACACTCTACTCTTCCCTTTCCCTATGGGCTTGGGCCTAAGCTCATGGGCCTTCTACATAAGCTTAAGGCTAATAACAAACATAAAGGCCATAATAAGCTAACTATTACATATGAGTAACTAACACTTGAATAAGGTGTATGAGTGATTCCAACATTTGCGTTGTTTTAGTAGTTTATTAGTTAGTTTGTGGCGTAGATTAGTTTAGTGTAACAACCGGGTGAGGAAAGGTGAGGTCTTTACCCACTGTATGCACGATCCACGGTCCGATAGGAGGGCCGGTATGTTTGTTACTATAAATACCCTTCATCCATGGAAGGGGTGGACCCTCTAATCTAACCTTTGATAATTTACAAGCAAGTCTCTACCAAGAAACTCCCTATCTCTACTTTCTCTCTCTAATGGCTAACATGTATTTTGATCATCATTTGGAGTCTTCTCTGTATCTTGTAGGTGGAACATTGGAAAGTGGATCTTATTTGATCTTCCATTCTATCCACCTTTTAGCCTCCATAAAAACTTGCAATCTCAATTCTTCAAGCTTTTTCTTTTAAACAACTTGTTTGTACTTTGCGTTTCCTATCAAACGTGGGAACTTGTTCTTTCTTTGAAATTTTCATCTTCTTGTTTGCTCGCGCATAGCAGCTTTACCTTTATCTTTCTTTAGTTTATCAATTTCTTCACTGCGATTGCAATATCATGTCAGTGGGAATATTTGGCTCTGAAGTGGAAATTGGATCGATTAATTAAAATCTGGGTTCCCGTCTTGAAGATATCTTGCTCAGTTTCTCTATGATCGGCTTCCTCTGCACCTTTACTAGAAACACCTTCATCTCAAAATATAGCTTCCTCCTGACTTGACACCTATTTCTTCCTCTATTTGGGAGAATGACCCAAATCTACACTTGAAATCTTACGAATCACCATCATGAGGTAAGGATGGAATGATAGCATAATCTTCTGGTTCTTCTTTGCTTTAACCCCTACAACTCTTCCTTCAAGGTCTGAATCTCCTCCTTCAAAGATGTAATATCCTTGGCATATGCTGCTCATAAGGTGCCAAGTCTTGTTCGAGGATTTAACTGCTTTGCTAATGTTGTACAAATTTCCATCAATTCCATTGGTTGCCATTTTGCCACCAACACTTCAGTTGGGAGAGGTGAATCATGGGGCATTGGTTGGAATTCCCTAGTTGGACTAGGTTGAAGCCTAGAACCACCCTTTGCGTGCCCAAACCAAAAGGATCAGGTACATGCTATGTTGTAATGTGGAGGTTATGCATTTTGCCTCTCTAGGTGTGGCGGTGGAGTATAAAATGATTGGAGCAGTGATTATTGGTGTACTTGTGAAATCTTTGCGAAATTTGTGGAAAGAGAGGTGTAAAATCCATATTATCTTTATTCATGTTTTGAAAAACTTTGGGCATAAGGCAGCAGTTTTGTAAACACTTTTATTGGGTTGAGTTGAAACTCATTTAGCCTTCTTGCACAAACCTTGGATACATCAAAAATTTTGTTGAACTCTTTACATTGCCTTGCATACTTTGAAAAATATATTTTGACCAATTAGAAGTCCTATCTAAAGCTAGACAAACCAAAGGGTAAGCCATTGTTGAACTGAAATGTTCATAAGAAGTTTTCTTTGGACTTAGGCAATGCAAAAGAGTATGTATCAAAAATCTCCAATGGGGACAAAACCACTCTTTTTGAAAGTAGCCTTTTTATCAGTGGTATCATACCCCATGGATGATAAATTTTCATGTATTTCTGGCATAGGTAATGTGATGATACCATTGAGATCATCCAAGTGGAGAACTCTCCTCAGGATGCCTCTTAACATCAATAGTTACCCCATCCGCAGTGGCTCTTAGAGCATCCATTTGTTTCATGTGTATCTCTATTTTCAATGGTTATGGGTGACAGAAGTCCAAAGCTTTGATTTGAGATATGGATTGTGGGATTTAAAAGTAAAGCATACCTTATATGGGTAGTATTGAGAAAGTCCACAATCGATGAAAACAGGGCCACTCTTCTCGTTTGACTTTTCTAAGTAGGCCACTTGTTGTGCTCTACGCAAATTTTAATGGTGCCATAGAAACTTTGATGAAAAAGATACTATGTCGGTAAATTGAAGAAATAACTAGCCAATTGAGACAAAAGATATATAGAGGTAGGGTTTAAGAGTTTTGCATAAGAAAGATTATCTAAGGAAAGTATTTATCTTTAGAGGATAAATATCAAATAGGAAAGTAGATAATCTTCTAAAAGTTACCCTATATATATGGAAAGCAATTTTTCTACAACGGCTAGTAAAAATTGATTCTTGACACAGATTGTAAAGGCTAGATCAACGATGGTAAAATACTATTAGGTGAAAGCTGTGAACTAGCAATGGTAATTTTTCACAAAAATTTTCAAGCGTGATAAAGAAAACATATAAAAAGCTAGGTTTTAATATCAGCGGTTTGATATGTCTTTACCATGAGCCATTTTCTATGGACTAGCCAACTCTTAATCATAAAGAATATGGTGAGTTGATAACCATATAGTTTTTGGTAAACTATCAACCATAAACGGATTTGTCAAGTCTTTACGGTAGCCATTTTCTGGACTAGTTGATTCTTATGTGGATTAGACATGGTGAATCAATAACCATTTGTTGTGTATCTCATATATACACCTTTTAAGATCAACTCCCATCTATGATTTGGTTATGTACCATGCATATTTAGAATAATTCAAAGAATATGCATAACCGACTTGTTTTGATCAAAGATACAATATCTTCCCAAATTCAATCAATAATATCTATTTAATTTAAAATATACCAAAATAGATAAAAGTAAATATCTTTCCTAATTAAACCTTTTGATTGACTTTGCCTATATAAGGCGATTCAACTCTGCATAGTTTGTATCAAAACACAATCAAACACGCATAATAACCTAAAAATCACCATGAGCAATTTCGAGATGTCATTGACATCTCTTGGTCCCGACTTGAGAGATATCAAGTGGGGAATACATTCCATGCTATTCCACTAGTTCTTCAAAGGACCAACTAAGAAGGCTGTGAAGCTTGTTGCCAAGCGTGCACCTTCTCTTGAGTTTTACTCGGCTCATCGGTGATGATGATGAGGATGATACCTATGCCTTGTCCAAGAAGTTGACAAGCTTTGTCAAAACTTTGGAACATCTATCTCCAACATGAAGAAAATTTCCATACCGGAGAGCACGCAATACTACCAAGGCCTCCTCCACAGAGTTCTTGGTCTTGCTTGTCAAGAATGATCAACCTTTGAGAACAAAGGATGAGAACACCAAGGCCAAGCACAACTATCAGGGCAAGGGCAAAAATCCAATGGAGTAGCTTATGTATGATGTTTTAGATTTCTATTTTTGTGTTTTGATGATGGTACCAAGTACTCTCAGTAGAATGTAATGAGCTTTCTCTTTTGATTGAATGCAATGAATTTTATTTGTTTTACTTATTCCCTTGCTTGTATTGTAGTTTCCCTTGTTAGGCTTATTTCACGTATAAAAGTGGTGGACAATCATAAATAAACATTAAACAACAACAACTTGATGTATACAAATACTCCTTCAATCACATATCACACGAGAGAAACAAGAAAGCATTGTTAAGGTTAGCAGTGGTTAGAAAGATTAACTAGAAGTAGATTCAATAGTTTTGCATGCGATTGGTTTGACCAGATTACTAAACCACTCGGTCAACAAGTCAACTCAAATCATTAATCCGGCCACCAAAGTTGAGACTTCATTTACTCCTCAACTTAACATACCTTACCTCATTGACTTCTTGAATCCAACTTAACATATATTTATGGACCTTTAACTCACAAACCACCCAAATCACATACTCCAAAAATTTCTCTCTCAAGACTTACATTTCTCAACAACACCATGAGTCATTCCAATCCAATGCCGTTCTTCTAGCGTTCATCTGATAGTTCTTGGGATGACTTTGTTTTGAATAACCTTGGGAGAGTTGAGAAAGAAGAGTATGAGGAGGTTGTTTCGGGGAAGAAAACATTCAAGTGTTCTCCGAATCCTTTTTCTCTTTGATCCTTCATCACTACTGACGATTACCTCGGGATGCACTCATCAAAGGGGATAGCTCGAGATCAGCTCCTATGTATCTCCATATGAAGATCTGATGATGAGACATCTGGAAAAGTCTTGAGTGTGCCCCTCTTGCTGCAATAGTTCCTCTAGAGCGCAACCATCACCTTCTACACACCACTTTGGCGGCGGCGCCACCACCGGTCCTTCATCATCCTCACCACTGTTGGAGGAGTGGTGATGGGGCTATGCCCCAATGTGTATAAGGAGATTAATAGAGCTCCTAAAGTGATGCGAATGGGCCTTCCAAAAGAAGCCATAGGTGGTAGTTGTTGGTTAGGTTGAGGTTGGGGTTGGGGTAAAATATGAAGCTTGTTCTACGTATAGGTTATGATAGGAAGTTGTTTTCTACGTTTTACTGTTATCATGTAATGATCTTTGGTTGTTAGAACACGATGGATGTAATCTACGCACCTAGTGCGGATATGTTTAAATAATATTAATGATCCATGCTTTTCTTTTTGCTTAAGATTATCTTGCATCAAGTCGGTTGTCATTAACTTCTTTTATCTTCAAAAGCTCTTGTGATGTTTACGAGGTATGATGACTCCTTTACCGCAAACTTTTCCATTATCCACTCCAAAGCCGACATCTTGTCCATCATAATGTTCAAAATTTGTGAGATAGGACTTGTTGCCATCATGTATTGAACATCCACTATCTATGTAGCCTTGATCGATCTTTTTGTCCTTGGATGTTCCGCACATTAAAGTAAGAGTTAGTTTCTTTTGGGGACCCAAGCCATGACTGACTTGGATCTGCCTCGTGTATCAATATAGTTATATCTATCAAAGGTCATTGATACACCTTTGGGATTGGTTGATGAGGTAATTCCTTTAGGTTTCCATTCCTAACGTGTTGAGGCTTTCATAGCATTTTCCATGTCCCCCCTTTTCTTGTTTACAACTATAGCAGTGGGAACTTTTGAATGAGCAGTGGAAACTGCTGGTTTGGTTTTAGGTACCCACTATTGGTTATAATGAACCTTTCTATTTTGAAAAGTTCTTTTCCCTGTTTGTGCGATTTTGCGAGAAGTTGGTTAGGTTTTGCACTTGAAACGAGTGATTTAGGGTGGCGGTGTTATGATTTTTGCGATGGCAAAAGTTTTGAGGCCACTTCTTAGTTGAACTGCTCTTGGGATCATTTCATTGTGTTAATTAGGGTGTAAGTTGTTTTGAAACACGATAGTCTCCACCTTTTATTTCCCATGTACTTCCTTTCTCAACATGATAGTCACAATAAGCATGTAAATGATCAAAACTACCACAGATATAGCATGCCTTATTGTTCATCACAAAGTCATTACCTAGTTGTTGAGATTTAACATGATTCCAACTCCTTTGGTTACCCACAGGAGTGATGGCTTGTTTCTATACATCTCGGCATACCTTCAGTTGGTCTAGGTTTGTTAGCTGGTTTCTAGGTTCCTCGTAGCAGTATTAACAACTTTTGGGATAGAAGCCTCTACATTCTTCTTAACATTCTCATCAAAAGCAGGATGAGTCACTAGCACTTTCAAAAACATCAGTTTCATTCTTAACCTATTCCTCATTTTTCACAAATGTGTCCTTTAGAGGACCATATTCACGTTCAAGTTCATCTTCTAAGCTTTGTATGAGCTAAATCTATGCTTGGAGGTGATGGAACACCTCTGTATGGTGGTGGCACTATATTATAACCCATACGACTTAACTTTTATACGTATTTGAGCATTCCAAATTTTATCAATTGACTTAGACGATAATACTTGAGGTGTCTGATTTAAATTGACATTTTCATTTATTTTTAAGTTTTTCAAGCTCTTCTTGGTATGCCTCATTCACAGCTGTCTTATGATCTATATCTCTTCTAAGAAGAATCATATCATCATTATATTTTGACTCATTTTCTCTATAGTGCTCTAGTTGTTTTTCTAATACTATAGCTCTCCTAAGATTTGACGACATAATTAGCGTGAAACAACTCGTTCTTTCATTAGAATATAGATCATTAAGCCTTTTAACTTCCTAAGCGACTCTACATGTTTTAGAACTTTCAAAATTTTGTACCTGAGTCGAGAGAAAGCCATGAGAGCATGTTACGTAGCAATGAAAGCACCATCTAAAGCTTGTTCCTCTTTTTCATCAGCCATAAAACTCCAATCATAGCTAACACCATCAATAGCCAATATTGCCTTTGGTTCCTCCACAGTTGGTTCTTTCTTTTGCTTGTACCAAGTAGACCTGTTGTCCTTCATTCTTGGTCTTACGCATTCCCTAGCAAAATGCCCCAACTTGTGACAATTGAAGCACTCTACTTTCTTTTTGTCGAACCCTGCAGTTTCACCACCATTGATGTGGATTGTCTTGCGATCTTCTTGTAAATTTCCTAGCCCTCATGCTAAGAGCTATTTGCCATTTTATATCCATCTCCTCCCAGTCATCTTCATCAATTTGCTCTATGTCTTCATGAGTTAATATAGAGCCATTAACTTGAGTGGAGATAAAAGCATAAAAGGTAGGATCTCCAATACCAGCGATCTTCTTCTTTGAACCTATAGTGGTAATGCTAACATTACCAATGGATACCGTAGAACCGGCCGGTGGAAATATCATCATCACAGTCATCTTGAGAATCATCACCGTCAATAGAGGTTGACATCAAAGCCAAGGCGCTTGAGCTTGTACCAAGTTTCTCTGCCTTCTTCAATCTTTGTTCAATGAGTTTGAACTTGTTGTAAAGATCATTGAGCTTCATAGTTTCAATATCTGGTTTATTTTCCTAGACTGTAACATTAGTATGAAACTCAGAGGCAAACTTCTTAGAAACTTCAAATTGAGGTCTTCCTTTTCTACCTCATGCCAAATCTGATCGGTTGTGTAACAATCTTCTAAAAGTTTGGTAAAGATGCTATCAAGTGAGTCATTGCTTGAAGGAGAGAAGTTTTCATAACTTTGCTTCAACAATGTCTTTTGTGTCTTCTTTGTAGCATCATTACCACCAAACACTGAGCAAATCTATTTAAAAAGTTCTTTAGCAGATCTTGAACTTGTTTGAATGCTATGATCACGGTCTCTAGGAAGAGTCATCGACAACAAACTTCTAGCCTTTAGATCATTCTTCAATGCTTTTTCAATATTAGTCTCAGCTGAGAAATTGTCACAACATCGTGTCACCAACCTTCGAGTACTAGTCACAGGCTTGAAAGAATCACCAATTAAGATGATCTCCCATAGAGCATAGTCTTGAATGAGAAAGTATTGCTCAATCATTATCATCCACGTCTCAAACTCATTAAGTTTGAGCTTAGGAAGTCTTGGAGTAGAAGAGTTGAATTTGGTTGTTTTCCATCTCCATTGATTTGAGTGAGTAGGTTAAGCTTATTCCAAGGTTCTTCTAAAACAAAATATCGAGAACCTTTTCTCACATACCACTTGATGGATCGGACACACACCTTGTGAATGGGTGATATTTTGTATTATATTAATATTAGCGCGGAATTTACTTAGTAATACTTAGAAGCCAGTTATATGATATATTGTAAGTAAACACAGATTAAACACACAAACTAAGCTCCAATATTATTAATGAATATGCAGTGATCTTGCTTATCACTAGGGTTACACCTTGAAGCTTATGTGAATGATCATATGTAATTGAGTTCCTAAGACAATGACCTAGGACCTCCTTTTATTATAAAAGGAGTCCTTTACAAGATAAGTATAAAGCTAACAATATAGAATATACACAAACACGTTTTCCTAACAATTATCTAATAGCATTGGTAATAATGTTGCGGCGGTGGAAATCGTTCCACTTCTAGTGCAATACTTAGATGTCTTCTACAACTATCGTGGTAGCAGTTATTTAACAAAGCTTACTTGATAAGAATCAAGCAAGGGAACCTAAACGAGGTGGAAATCTAACTAGCAATTCTATTCCGGCGTGGCAAAAACTTGATAACGCTACACACGTCGTTCGGGGTCAAAGGAACTTCCTTTTCGTCGAGCAAGTTTTTCAACACCCTAGGCAGTGAACCTAATCGTTGTAGTGTAGTATTAGGGTAAGCCACGGGAATTGATATCATTCTCTAGGGGAATAGGAATGCTACTGAGAAGTTACTATGCTAAGGTTGGGGTTGAGGAAGATTATTTTTTATCTTTTTTATGTTTTTTTGGAAATGGAAAGGTACGAATCTCGGGGTTTGAATTCCGGGGGTTGGTATTTCTACCGATTACTTCTACTATCTAATTATCTAATTAACTAAGGTGAGGGTAGTCTATGTCTATTATTGTGTACTCGTATGATGATTAAAAATGTATTTGCTTAGGATTTATTACTCCCTAGTTATCTCCTATTGATGGTTGAATTGTCACGTCCTTATTCTTAATCGCGTTGTGTCTCTAAGGTCGTAGGGTATGCGTTTGTCCCTAACTCTTTGAAGCTACCAAAGGTTAATGGCTACAAAATCTCTAGGATCTATAAACTTTAACTCTAAGGTATTCTTTGGATGTATAGCCTACAATTACTCTAGGTGATTATAAACTAAGGTACCACAAAGATTAATCAAGCATTAACAACACAACGAATGACCTATCGCAATACTAGGTCAATAACAATTAAGATAAGAGACAACCAATCAATATTCAATAACTAAGTTTCATATTACCTAAGCAAACACACAAGTAAATTAGCCGGACATGAGGACCATGCAAGCATACACACAATCAAAGGAAGACATAATTGAATTAATGAAGTAAAACACTTATCTTGATGCAAGATAGGGTATGGAACCCTATAATACTGTACAAGACAGCCTTGGTTCGGTTTAGGTTTTTACTCCAAAAGACTACACACTGAAAACTGAAAAATTCGGATTCTATATATAAGATTACAAATGCGACGGCGTCACCATTTAATTTGTGACACCGTCGGGTCGCCGTTATTAGGGTTTCGTCTTGGCCACATTAGTATTGCGACGGCGTCACCTTATGCTTGTGACGCCGTCCCCTTCAGTCTCTGATGTCGTCTGAGCTGCGACGCCCTACTCTTTTAAAACCTGAAGCCGTCACTAGTAGATGAGTAATTTGGCTACTAATTCGTCACAAAACTTGTCCGACGGCGTCTCTTGTAGAACCTGACGCCATCACTTGTAGAACCTGACGTCGTCCCCTTTAGTTCCAACAGCCTGAGTGTCTCGATTCTTGACTTTGGCCATTTTCTTCGTATATTCGCGCCTTTTCGTCCGAATAAGTGTCATTCCAGCATTTTGCCTTCAAGATACCTAAAAAGTGAAAAGGAACGATATTAAGTAATAACAGATACAAAAGTGATCAAATAAGGGCTTAAACGACCTCTAAAAAAGGTACATTTTAAAACCTTATCAAGACCCCCCGAATTCCGAAAAAAAAGTTATCCGAAAAAAAAATAGTTATGTTATTTAGTTTATTGTAAAGTGCGATGTTATAAGCACTATGTTATGAGATTTATATAGATTTAGTATCGAGGAGGCCACCTCAGTCACAGTTGAAGAAAAGGTGGTGTGCCCATCATGACGTCCTCTAATGACACATCTACCTAGTATTTCATGATCCGGTTTCTTAAGTTCAAAGCTTGAACTTTGGGCGGACGGTAAGTGGTGATGACTTGGTTATAGATTTAGACTATCTGCTTTATTTTACACCATTTATATATCCCTTGTCTTATCCTACCTTTTAGTTATGAAGCGTGTCTAGGTGATGCAGCGAGCAATCTTTGATGTCTTGGCCATGGATTTGGTCATGTATCATTGATTTTGTCCACTTCACTATGACATGTTAGTAATGACAAATCACCCTTAACCCTTGTCGTGTCTACCCATATTGCCTTCGAGAATTGTTTTGTCCTTAACTCTAGTGGTGGACATTTGTGTAACCGCCAAGCTTATGATAGAATACATGCTATGACTGTGCGATTGAGAGATCACCCCAAAATTGACACTTAGAATAGTTGAGAGATTTGAGTGTTTCGTTCCCATTTCGTGAGGTGTTCGGCTTTGTTTTATTCTAGCATAAGGGATTTGTAAACTTACATTTTCCAGGTAATGGGAGATATCTTTTTAGGAATCTATCTAATAAGGTCTACTTGAGGGCAAGTAAAGTTCAAGTGGGGGGATATTTGATAACATCAAATTATCCTGAATATTAAGTGATGCTTGTAATTTATATCATTTATATGAATTTACGTTGGTTTTCCATTATATTCCACTTTAAGATAAATTACGTGCATTGGAGCTAAAGAGACGCAAATATGGAGAGATTATTGAAGATTTATCATAGTATGCTCACTTTGAAGGACTTACGGCATAACTCCTCTCTCACATTACGCTGTAACTAAAGCGTGACTCAGAAAACTAACTTATCTGAAGATTACGTCGTAACTCTCCCAAAGATTACGACGTAACCATATTAGGTCAAATGAGGTTCCACGCCGCTAATAATTACGCCGTAACTCATGCATCATCTACGGCGTAACCAAGATTTATTGAAGATATGGCGTAACCCCTTCCAAGGTTACGCCGTAACCAGCAGATCTAGTGCAATTTACGAAGAAGTTATATGTTACGGCGTAACTATTTAATTAGTTACGCCGTAGCCAAGATCTGGCCTATAAATACCCCACAATGTCCAGCATTTCAAAGCATCCCATTTCACACACAACAATCAGAGAACGTGAGAAGAAGCCAAAGGCAGATCTAGAGGAGCATACAGAGCTATTTCCAAGGGAGAAATCACTCCCCTACGATAAGCATTAGCTTTTTATATTTTCTTTACTTTCGATTCATGTATTTCGTAACATTAAACATTGAATTGATTTGTATGGTTAATATGAGCGGCTAAGCACCTCTTGGTGCTGGCCTAGTTATGAATCCTTAATTGTTTTGTTTGCGTTTACATTACTTCCGTATAACTATTTCTAAGTGTATGCATGCATATTTTATTGGTAGCTACCCTTGTTTTGGTAGTTTTGAATTGCGGTAGAGGCTAGGTGCTTAGGAGATATAACAAACTGGCCCTAAGTGAGTAGACTGAGATGGGAAGGGTAAGATATGACCAACTGACGACCCTTTCCACTTGTGCGATTTGACCAACTGATCACCTGCCGTTTGGATGAACCTAAGAATTAGGGGGTGAGTATCTAAGATGCTAGTGCCCGGGCACTCACTATTATAAGTCTAGCATGTAGCGGAACTTAATGACTCAGCTTAGGGGACCAGGAACAACTGGACTTATGTTAGGAATTAGAAATTCCATAGTGAAGTGTCGGTCACCCCAAATATAATCTAGCATAAGTTAGCTCGTAGACATATCGTTATTTACGTTGTTTAGTAGTTAATTAGTTAGTTACTAGCTTAGTTATTAGTTTAGTGTAACACCGTGGAGAAAGGACGGGTCTTTACCCACTGTATGCCTGATCCACAACCCGATAGGAGGGCGAGTGATATGTAACTATAAATACCCTCTACCTCTCAAGGTAGAGGGTTGGAACTTCTAATCTAACCTTGCATTTGTTTTATTAAACCTCTCTCTAGAATTCCTTCTCCTCTCTTCATCTCTCTAAACATGGCTCTCTTGTTTAATCATAATCCTAGACCACCCGAATCATCTAAACAACATAAAATATATGATCCTACAGTTGGTATCAGAGCCTAGGTTTTGTTGTTTGTGTTGATTCTCGTGGTTCGTTTCATGGTCATATGCGGTTTTTGATACGGTTTGTGTGTGTGTGCTTTGCTTGCGGTTTGTAGTGGTTGTTGTGATGTTTGATGCGTGTTGATGCGATGATGTTATTGTGTTAAGTTCTTGATAGAATCTGGTTTTATGGACATGGTCAAAACTGCTTTTTGTTACAAGTTTTATTACTATTTTGAAACTGATGAATAGCTTTGATACTGGTTTTAACTCTATATTGAAACTGGTCTTTAAGCAGATTAGTTGCTAATAGAATGTGACTCTTGGAAGCGGTTTGTGGTTAAATTTGTGCGGTTTGCAGTTTTTGATTTCATGGATGCGATTTGAGGATATGCATCTGTGCGGTTTGCTGTTAAAATGTCCAGATTCATTGTCCAGTTTGGGGTTTAAAATTGTTTGCGATTTGTCCTATCTGTCCTGATTCAATGTATCATGTTAAGCGATTTGTGTGATAAATGGACTATGCGTTTTGACACATAGTAATCTGCGATTTGTCAATGGTCAAAAGCGACTTGTCATACTAAACAATGTACTATGCGGGTTGTCATGATAAAATGTACTGATGCGATTTGTCTAAAACAGCTTTTTTGAAAGCGGTTTGACTTGTGTGAAATAATGCGGTTTGTCAAAAATGTTTGAATGCGATTTGACTCAGAAAACCAGAAGCGATTTGATAAAGTTGGATGAGGTTTGTGTCATAACGATACTAAAGAGGTTTGTCATGTACAAAAGGGGTGCGTTTTTGTTTGATTAAAGAAGATGAAGAAAGTATGTCAATTTGACATGAGCGTTTTGTCAAAAGGGTTTAATCACTAATGGTACCAAACACATGAACCAATCAGTATTATCACAAATTCATCTATATTACAACACTCAAGACATCGTCAATCAAATTCAGAAACAACATCAAAGAGCATTGACAAATAAATCCATTCAAACATATTTCAACATCAAGAATCATCTACATCAATTCCATGTCTCGACTCATCACCTAATTCTACAAGATTTTATCAGATCTCAGATTCTCGTGAGTTTTCTAATGATTATACGATCAATTAAAATCTTACTCACGTTTTAATCCATCATCGATCCTTCTTGAAGTTTAATATCCGAACTAATTTTTGAAGAAAGATCAAAACCATTATTGTTTTCATCCTTAATCCATGTTCGGTTAAATGGTAAAATGTAATGATAAACTCATGTCACCCAATGTATCTATTTATTTCTAAGAAACATGGCAACGGTTGTTTGGTGCTCTCGATCTCAGTTCTCATTGTTTTGTGTTCTATAAATCGTTTCAACAAAAAAAACCACAACTAAAATTCATTACTGATCTTGTACATCCTCAATATTCGAACTTCAAAGAGAGAACAAAAATCTTAGTTTCGATCCTTCTTATGTTCGGTTGAAACAAGAAAAGATTTCAAGCATAAACGATAAAATTAACAGTTAAGTTACTTTCATTCTTTGTTTCGCTGAGACCATAACAATAAAACGTTATAACAAATAAAATAACCTACCCATGACCTTGCCTATTCAAGATCTTGAAGACATCATCTTAACACCATCCCTGTGGTGTGCTTAAGATTAAACGCACCATATCTGTGGTGTTCTTTTGATGAAACGCACTTATGTGTTCTGAGAATAGTTCAAGATGAGATATGATGAAGATTGAAGGTTATTGAGTTTGAAAAGGGATGAGAATCGGTTTTTATTTCCTAGATCTATGTTGAGGAACATTTTTTTTGTTTTGAGATATTGTAGGGAGAGAGAGGGGGCGGACTAAGTATGAGATTAGGGTTACCAAATAGTTAGGGGTATGTGCGTTTCATAGCCTAAGTATTAGGGTAAATTTAGTTCACTTGGATATGGTTTGAGATATGTCCGAGTATGGGCTTATGTGGTTTGCCAATCTTATTGGGCCAGGTGCTAATCTCTTCAACTTGGATGTATACTTCAGTTTGCACATGCGTAATTAACATTGGGGCTTTAGTGTTTAAATGAAATATGTTAACGGGAATATATTTTATTAATACTCATTTTCATTTGAACATTGGAGTGTATGTAACATGAAGTTTGTAAGCTGTGTGGATCTATTGAGAGTTAGACCAAGTGAGTCGTGTATATTGGATCATATGTCTTGTTTAGATAATGGGCTTGGACCAGGTTGGAGTATGTTGGGTGATGACTTGGATTTAGATGATGGATAGAGGAGTTTCGTTAAATTGAATCCAATATTTGAGATTTGATTAAGAGATTTGTCGATGAGATCTAATGATGAGATTTGTTGTGGTATGAGGTTTGATACTTTGGTTTATACATTTTCACGGAGGATACTATTTCACGGCATGAATTGATGATTGGACAAAGTTGAATACAGGGTTGTTTGTATTCAGTATTTCTTATTTGGGTTTGAAGTGAGGTTTTTCCGGGTGCGTTTAATTACTTCGTTTTCTTTCTTTCTACCCTTCCGCGAAGATGACTTGTTTGGGCATTTATAGAGTGTGATAAAGACTTGGCTATTTAGTTACTTTTGTGATTCTTTCTCGCTTAACCCACAACGTAACTATCACTTTGGTGTCTCACGCAGTTGAGGATACATCAAGAGGTTTTGTACATTGGGTACACCGTTTCTTTTTAACAAGGATTAGTACAAGCTTAAGTAGCAAATCTGGGGAATTCTACTTCATGTTCAAATTTGGCATATTGTGTTTACTTCTCCAAATAGTCACAGCAATAGCCGACAGAATACGTGAATGATATGTTTGCCAAGGTATTCAAAGGATGAGATGTGATCAACAATTCTCAGGGGATATTTGACGCCACAGAATGTCAATGATACTTCACAGTCTAAGCAAAATCTTTCAAGAATATTCAATGTCTTTCATGATTTTTCAAGATGTTTGTTTATGACAAGAACTTCTCGTGCAAATGGTCGTACACGTTATGATGCTTCCGAAAGTTCGAAACCATCATGGGGGAGAAACGTGTACTTTGATGTTTTACGGTCAATCTCAGGGGGAAGTAGTGTATACTACTCTACTTAGTATGGTATGTGAAGTTGTCTACATATGGGTAAAGAATTGTGAGGAAGTTGTTGATGTTGGATAATGAACCGTTGATGAACCGCTGGTACCGCTGCATATTCCCATAAAAACAGATACTCACCAAAACCAAAGTTGTCATAACACATTCAAACTGTCATTATTTACGGTTTAGTCTTGATTTTGTAAAATCCCGCGAAAGAATCTGTTTCTCGGTTTAAATCATAGACTTGTAATATCCCGTGACAGTGAAACATCCTGGTAAGAGTTAAGTGCATTTCCGGATCTATCTTACGGTTTATTCTTGGTTTTGTAAAATCCCGCGAAAGAAACTATTTCTCAGTTTAAACCATAGAATTGTAAAATCCCGTAATGATGGAACCATCCTGGAGAAAGGAAAGTGTATTTCGGGATCTTATCTGATTCTGGTGCTACGGTTTCTGCTTCGAAGAAGGGATAAAAGGGTGAACTTCATAAATTGGGTGTTTGTTTGGATTATCTTCATGGCAGTTTGGTTATCACATGGTTTTACGGGGTTATGTGCTTTTAACCATGGTCAGGATGAATCCATTATCATAGTTCACTTAAAACGTCAAAGGAGACTAGATTTGAGCTTTTAACCAGAAGATGTGACAACGGCGTTAATTCAGTATTATCTATTTGAGGTTGAAGTGAAATGTCACGGGCAAGTGTACTTAGTATCTGAAGGTATCGGGGATGGTTGGATGAAGATTCTTCATGATCCTTGTTCGAGCTTATTATCAAAAATGAAGACTTGGAAATCTAGTTATTGTTGGGTGACTTTTCCTTTTCTTTTACCACTTGGGGGAATTGGGCTCTTACCACCACAAAATAACTATCACTTTATGGAGTTACATTGTAGTGCTCAATGTCACATTCAATTGTGGATTTTCAAGAGGTGATGTCCGTCTTATACTTGATGGTTGGTTGGATGAAGAATATTGAGTATTTAGAGATTCAATGGAGGATGAACTCTCGGCATCGCTCTTTGTTACATATGTGCAAGTTTAAGTCACGAGTTCTGGTTAGTTTACTTCATGGTCAAATTCATCATATTAGGTTTTCTCCATCAGCTGTCACGACAAAGAGCCTACTAAATGATAATGGGATTGATAACAAGTTTGCCAAGAGAGATTGAAAAGAGAGAGATTATGACGTTTGAACACAATAGTTCAAGCCTCGTTCTCTAAAGAAAAGAAAAGTGTACGTCTCAGTGCGCTTTATCTTCGAAAGAAGAGAAATCTTCTTATGACGTTTGAGCACAACAGTTCAAGCCTCGTTCCTAAAGATAGAAAAGTGTACGCTTCAGTGCGCTTTATCTTCTGAATAAGAGAAATCTTCTCAATTATGACCATTCTCATCAACATGCTTCACGCTTTTTCCATGTACGATCAGTTATCAAGTGAACCGGACTATCATTACTAGTCTTACTCCACTTGCTCAATTAAAATGGCGATGGTGACATCATGTGCTACCTTTGAGGGGGAGAAGTGTGAAGAGACTACACTTTAAAGATATTCACTTGTTTAATCAAGAATGGCATCTCCGTATGCAATTCTTGAGGGGGAGAAGAAGTGTGATACTACTGCATGATGATTGATATATGAGAATAAATGGTCAAACGGCTCTAAACTCATGTAAGAACCGATCTTCTTCTTATCGGGTAATCTTTACATGGAGTTTCTTCTAAGAGCCGTTAGTTAACATCTTCTCACGGACTGATGAGTTTAACAACAAAGTAATTCCAGTTAATGCTTCACGTACACATCGACGTGATGATTCCGGGAAACCTTCTGTTCTTGTTTGATGTGATTGTTTGTTTCGTGTTACCATTTCAAGTGTTCGTTGCGGGCTGATTGCTGATTTCCTTGATGGACATCTTTATGTTCTTGTTTGATTGGGAGGGATTTTAGTTAAGGGGATTTGCAAGATGTAAGTTAATTGGGATGCTTTTTTGGTGAAATGAAGATGTTAACTATCTATTCCCCAACTGGACAATCTAGAAGAAGGTCAAGTCTACAGTCGGTTCTACATTTTCTGCTGCATGTTAGAAGACTAAAAGACGAGTTTCATTTGATTATCAAAAGACTTATTCTTATTCTGGTCATTTATCAAACAGATTGTCGGTTTAAGGGAGAGCACTAATTGGGGGAGAGTGAAAAGTCAGATTCAATCCCCAATTAGACTTGCTCACGTTCTTCAGCAAGTTGATTCTCACAAATATTAAAAGTGTTCTTCTCAAAAGATTTCTAGTACATGGGCTTATAGTGTGTTGCTGATTCTGAAGTATCAAAACCAGCAAGGGGGAAGGAGACACGTATCTAAACGCAAGTAAACTTGATGTACTTAATACTTCTAGGTGATTGAAGATATCTCGGGAAGACTATTGTCATTGCCGCAGAGAAACTCAAGGTTTGACTCTTGGCGTTTAGTGTTCTTATTCCAACTATGTGGGGGAAGAGATGGAAGAGTTAGTTTAAGTACACAAGTGTGTGATGATTTCGATGTTATCGCAATAATCAGGGGAGAGAAATTGTGTACATTGGGGATGCTCAGTTGTTCACTTGAGAGCGTAATCGGTGATTCAGTGATAATCACTTATTCCGGAGATGACATCCGCAGAGATAATCAGTGATTCAGCATGCTACTTCAGTGTTATCGGTTATTCTTTCTTTGGGCATTTGGGTACTTTGGGTTCTTGAGCTTCATACACTTTCTTCAGGGGAGAGAAAAGTATACTTCGGGGTTATTCTTTGGATATCGGACTTAATCTGCTACTTCGATGTTATAAGTTTCTCTGTCTTTGGGTATATGTGTATTCGGGTTCTTGAGCTTTTACCAAGAGGCTGACTGCATCAATTCAACTACTTGATGGAATTGTTCTCTTGACACCTTTTGGAATGGATTGCTTCTGACTTCAGTGGAAAAGGAATTTGAGAAGATTATTCAAGTGTGGGATGATTCTTTGCTACTCTTCTTGATGATATAACCCCGAACGGAGACTTACGATGATCCTTCTTATATGGAGCAGCAAGATAGATGACATGGTATGCGTCTTTGTGCATCTGGCTAAGGCAAGCTTGAAAGACAGCTTAGAATCTGCTCAATAAGAAGATTTACGGTTTGGGGGGAAGCTACCAAAGTCTCACTTTCAAATGGCTCAATTTCTCTCTTCGATTCAAGAGCCTTGGAAGCTTTGGTGGTGAATGTTTAAGAGATGATGACTTCTATCTTCTACAACGAGGCTGCTTGATATCCTTATCTCGGTACTCGTATCATCATCTTCTTAAACTATATCATCTACTCTATCTCTGTAAATATTTATCAAAAAGAAAATACAAAATTATAAAACCAGCAAAACAAAATAGAAAAATATAAAACAACAAAAACCCATAAAAATCAGAAAATTTGAAAATACCAAAAATATTGTTTTATCAAGACATGTCTTCTGGTATCGATAACATCTACGGTCTTAGAAATGTCATTCAATAATGGCATGGGACCATAGATGAAGTTCGAGCAGAAGGTGTAAATATTTTTTTTCAGAACATGTCTCTAAATATGGCTTACAGTTATTTCAGACTGTAACCCGCGCTTCAAAAATGGCTTGCAGTTATTTCAGACTGTAACCCGCGCTTAACCATGGCTTGCTATTATTTCAGATAGCAACCCGTTCTTAAAGAAAGGAAAGTGCTGCGCTAAACCAATTTTCAAATGTTTCGTGCACTTATCCTAAAACAAAATGAGGAAAATATGTCGAAGGACTGCTGTTCCTACTCAAATATTTTTCCTTCTAAAAATTTTTTAGAAAAATATTTGTTTTAACAAAATGGTGAAAATTAAGTTGCTTAAAAATCATTCAGAATCAGAATTTTCATAAATTTGCAAATCCCAATCAATGACTTCAGCATGGTTATAACTTTTTATGAAATGAGTCATTGATTGAGGGGGAGAATGTTTTCAAATCTATATCATCTATCGGGCTTATCTAATTATCCTACGTGCTTAACCAAAAATGATATTTGCCTATGTCGAAGGACTAGGAATTTAGGATATGATTGTTAGGATTAGATGATTATAGTTTGATGAACACATTAAATCCCATGCCTTTGCATGATCTGATTGATATGTTGAATTGACTTTTATTAGTCGATTGCTGTTTGGGTGATGTCGACCACCATATATCTATTTGTATGTCCACTAATGTATGCAGATATCATGGATTATAAGAATGTTCCCGATCCGGATCCCACAAAAGGTGATTGGATGCCGAATGGAAAAGGGCAACTATTTCTTGGGTCGACAAAAGAAGAAACGGAGCTTAATTGGATCTCTATGAAGTGTTGGCACGATAGATGCAACGTCAGAGGTCTCACTGCATCTGCAGACGGTTTTCTTCAAGCCCTACAGCAACAACTGAAGCAGCTTGTGTTTTTCTCCACCTAACGTATCTTTGTGCAGGACAAGTAGTGAATAATACCATATTTCAAATTGTTTTGAAAATGGAAAAATATTGTTTTGAAAATAAACTGAACTCAAACTTTGGAAATCAACCGGACTTCATTTCAAATATAAGTCACTCAATCAACGACTACGGTCATTGATTGAGGGGGAGAGTGCTTTCAAATTTAAGTATTTTCAAGCGATATTTCTTCATAAAAGTCCGGTTTGTACAATAATAAGTGGTGATCTAAAGATTTAATGTTATGTCATGGTATGATTTTCTTTAAAACTCAATAATATTTTTAAATAATTTTTTTTTCTGTTCTTGTTTGATTGTGAAATTGTTTTATTTTACTTAAAGATCTCTTAAAAACTATCATACCTGACACTAACAATCTTTAATATCTATAATTGGTCCTCATCAGTCAATTTCAAAAATTAAATCTTGCCACGTCTTTCCCCTAAAATTTTCTAAATGATTTAAATCAATTGGGATCACAAATCTCAAAAGGTTTGAAATTTTTTATCGGGGAAGAGATCGTGATTTAAATCTCAAATCAGTTTTAAAGGGTGATTGTTTCAAAAGCACTCCTTTCTTCATGTGCCAAAAGATTTTGAAATACATAATGCACATGATTGTGGAGGATCATTTAACCATAAACCAGAAGAGCTTTTAAATCAGGCACATTTTCTTCCATGTTTTCTAAACCTTATTAAATCACTTGGGATCCAAAATCTCAAAGGGTTTGATATTTTTGATCGGGGGAGAATTTGTGATTTAATAATGAAATCTGATAAAAGGTGATCATTTGATTCAATTGTGTATGCTCTCCCATATGTGCTAAACGCTTTCGAATCTCGAAGCACATATTGAGGGGAAGCATTTCAAAAGAAAATAAACTATCAAGGTACAAAGATTTCTATGTTTCAACATAAAGTACCTTGATTGATTTTCTAATGGTTTTCTGTATGGCAATGTGATCGTGAAAGTACTTCAAAGAACTCTTTCCTCTATGTGCTAAATGATTTTAAACAACCAACGCACATATTGAGGGGGATAATTTACCAAGAAAATCAAATGGCTTTTTCTAAGGAAATTGTGATCAAGAACATATTTCAAAGAACTCTTGCCTCCATGTGCTAAACAATTTCAAATCATATGCACATGTTGAGGGGGAGCATTTCTAAATGATCAAAACAATTAAGGTACAAAATGCTTTGATATTATATCACAAGTACCATGATTGATTTTCCAAATGATTTTTCAATTCGTTTCAAGAAGGAAAGAACAATACCAAAAGACCAACCAATTTACTTTATGCATGGTGTTATAAGGATGGTTAGCATTAGGTATTTGTTCCCACGATCCAGCCAGAGCCGGAGGGATCTACCCAGGGACAATCCACTAGATAGTGTAGAGTCCTTAGGTATGATGAAAAAAAGGAGAAAAATGAGAATATGGGAAGATTGCCAACTGAGATAAAGCTAGTACTGGAATAAACCCAACAAGGTTCTAGTAATGAAGTCTCGGTAAGCACTGAAGGGGTTGAAGAATGAAAAAGAATTGAATGTGAAAAGGGTGAAAAGAAATAGCCCTCCATTAATTCAACCTTAGGGCAGAAACCGGGTTCAATTCATATGCTACTGGTGGTTACTAAGGTAACGCCGGTATTGAAGACAAGACGTCATGGACCCAGTGACGCGCTGCACTAAACTTCCCAAGCTACTCAAGTTCCTCTTAAAAAGGCTTGTTTCATTCTCACGGGGAACCTACATAATCTATCGACTTTCTCTTAGAGATTGTTGATATTGAAGAAGGAGACCCTCTCTCTAGTCTCTGGCATTGGAAACCAAAATGCACAATTGAGTCTAGAGCCAAGAGATCATCCACAATATCTCATTAGGACACAAAATTAATGAAGACTTGCTGTTTCACACAATGTGGAAAGTAAGAATATATTAAGAGTCCTACGCATTATCCTTATGGTATTGCCTGAACATCCGAGTGATATGTAAAATATTCACGATGAAGATGGAAATCCTTCTAGAGCCAACATCAAACAAGCTCTTGGTGGGTGGCATGTGAGATCTATCCAATAGATCAAGCTTGTGACAACTGGACAGAAACGATGGGGCGATTCACTCTTGAATCAACCTTTGTCCAGGAAATGAATTGACGAATACTTTTGAAAAAACCGTTCGATGTGCAAATCTTCTTTTCTCTAGCACATCGAATGTGTATTCATGTTTTCAAACACAAAAAGTATCTCTGATTGAAAAAATACTTTTGGAAAAACCTTTTCGATTTGCAAATCTCTTCTTTTCTTTAGCACATCGAATGTGTATTCTCTTTCAAATACAAAAAGTATTTTTGATTGAAAATTGATCTTTCTCATAAAACCTTCGTCGTATTGCAAAACTCTTTCTTCTAAGCAATACGCAATTGTTTTTAAATCAATTTTTCATCAATCAGTGAATCTCAATTCGCTGGTTCACTCACTCCGTGTTGTCTTCTTTGAGACGTTCCGGTTTGTGAACAGCTAGAACAGCTGTGAAACCCTGTCAAGGAGATTCTTCGGAATTATACCTGATCACAGGCAGTACTTGTACTGATCAACGAGGAACCGTGGGCCGTGTACCTCAATTCAACGAAAGTGATCAAAGACACTTTCGTGTGTTTTATTGCTAACTGTTGTTTGCAGGTACATTTGGACGGTTGCAGCTGATCAGAATTGAGAAGTCAATCCAAAGCCGCATGCTCACAGCATCCACACTTAATTAAAGAAATCATGACAAGTGCTAATCTACATACCTAGCTATGATAGCTGCAAATATCATGAATCATTAAAGCTTCCGCTACTCTGATGAAAAGATGTCATGATCCAAAAATTGTGAGCATGTCGGTCCTTAAGTCAAAACATCACATGGAGGCAACACTACAAAGGGTGATCCAGAGATTTACTATGGCTGATGATCTCAAAGAAAACTCAAAGATCATTAAGACGTGGATCAGTTCAAAGACCTCCACTGAAAGTACAAAATAAATCAGACTGTAAAGAGTCACTACTCAAGCACACAGATTGCGGAAGTGAAGAATTAAAGTCTACGAGCTCAAGACTAAAGATAAAATAGATTGCTAGGATTCAAAATGTAAATCATGGGGTGACCTCCCTTAGGGGGAGATTGTTAGGAATTAGAAATTCTATAGTGAAGTGTCGGTCACCCCAAATATAATCTAGCATAAGTTAGCTCGTAGACATATCGTTATTTACGTCGTTTAGTAGTTAATTAGTTAGTTATTATCTTAGTTTTTAGTTTAGTGTAACACCGTGGAGGAAGCACGGGTCTTTACCCACTGTATGCCTGATCCACAACCCGACAGGAGGGCGAGTAGTATGTAACTATAATACCCTCTACCTCCCAAGGTAGAGGGTTGGAACTTCTAATCTAACCTTGCATTTGTTTTGTTAAACCTCTCTCTAGAATTCCTTCTCCTCTCTTGATCTATCTAAACATGGCTCTCTTGTTTAATCATAATCCTAGACCACCCGAATCATCTAAACAACATAAAATATACGATCCTACAACTTATGAGGGGACACCTGACTTCTCCAGTGGTGGCATCTTTGCTGATAGGTTAGGGCGAACTGACCAAATGCTGTCCTCTCGACTTTGACCCCACCTGAAGTAGTTGGAAGTAATTAGACGTAAAAATTACTAGCTAGGATGAGTAACTAGGTTAGCACCACTCTCCTCTATTGATCACATCTTTTCCTTTATTTGCTTCAGTAGTTTATTAGTTAATTCGATAATAAAACCATCTTAAAATCTGTGACAACTAGACTTAGTATTAATCCACACACATAGCTCTTGGGACGACCTCGGTTTTACCGAATACTACACTAAACACGACCGGGTACACTGCCCGTTAGTGCATTAGGGTAGACCATAGGTATAATGAGACACTATAAATATTAATACCTGGTCAGTAAAACCTGCATCAAGTTTCCAAGCTTGTTAGATACATATGGTACTCCATGTTCATCTTCTTTTAAAAAACTTCGTGTTATTGAAAAGCAAATGTTCGAGGGTAAACTCGTGTTAATAAGAGATGATGAGAAGCCTTACGAACCTAGTAGAACTAGGAGTGAGGATTTGTCATATCAACAAGGAGTTTTTTTAATCAACCTAAGATCCCAAACTCTTGTGTTGGAGGGGATGATATTTTCGTTGGTTCGGGTGGTGTGGAGGCTAATATCGGGTCTGATTGGAGAGGGGAAGATGACAGCGGGTTCGGGTTCGGGGTCGAAAGACTTCCTTTTCCACGAGCAAGCTTTACAACCCACTAGGCAGTGTACCTAATCATTGTAGTGTAGTATGGGTAAGCCCAGATGGTTGATCGTTCTCTAGGGGAATAGAGATGCAAGTAGAGATGTATAACGAGAATGTGAGGTTGAGTGTGATTCTTTTTTTTAGCTTTTTATATTTTTTTTAAAATAAGTAAAATCTCAGGGTATCGGAGTGAGGTGTGGTACTTCTACGAATGTTAACTACTAATGATTAAAACTAAAAACTGATGATACTAATGAAAAAGAAAATGTAAGCTATGTATTGTAAGGTGTGTTCTTATGATGATTAAAAGTGTGTTTACTTAGATGTTCTTACTACCTAGTTATCTCTTATTGGTCGGTTGAATTGTCACAGCCTCATCTTAATTGGTGTGTTGTATTTCATGTGGTTATAGGGGGTGTCTAATTCCCTAGTTCTATGAATTGCAACTCTTCTCTAGACTATCCGGGATTGCCAAGTACTGTAGTATCTCCCCCGAATACACTATTATCCTAAAGCTACAACTCCTGCAATAAACACAAAGATTGCTCAAGTGCACTCTCAAGCTTTGTGCTATTTAGGACGTTCAAGCTCGCAATGATTAAAGAAGAATCCAGTTTTCCTTACTCTAGCGTCTACCAATTAAAACAATAGACAATCTAACAATAATCAACAACTAGGTTTCATAGAACTAAGCAAACACAATAGTAATTTAGCTCATGGATGCTTGTTTGTAGTGTGATTTTAGGGAATGAAGTTGCTCATGGATGCTTAAGTGAAGTCACGGTTCTTTTCGTGGGCCTTCTTTCTTTTTCGGAGCGAATTTCAGGGAAGTTCTCGCTCTAATTCTACTTTCTCTTCACCTTTATTTAACGTTTAGTACAAAAGGGACTTTGTACATTTCAAGTGGGGGGGGGTGCGGGAGTAGAATTATCTCTTGAACTTTATTTTGCCCTCTTTTTTCTAGTTTATTTTGAAAATCATGCCATTTTTAAAATTTTGACATATTTTTCTTAACTTAACTAGATTAGACCTTAGCCGAGCACATTATAACCCTATATATTATATGGTGAGTTTAGCCTTATCCGTTTCCAAATATATACCCCAAATCCACCAAATTATGAGTGTGCCGGTAGCTAGTAAACTTTAGAACTTGGCCTTTGCATCATTTCGAGACCATAGACGAGGTATGTTGAGTTAGCTTAATGTGTTTGGATTATTCAGTTTAAGAAGGCAATATTATAGGATTATCACCCAAACAACCTATCCTTGTGTGTCTATCGATTAGTCACCTCAACTTCTCGACCCCCATGTTAAACTCTTTTGTTGCACTCACCTTTAGTGCAAGATACCCCTAGATACACCCGTCTGAGCCATTCCTTTCATTTTGTTCACCCAATATATTTTTTCGATACACCCATACACCTTAGCCTACCATGTAGTCTTAATTTGTGATCGGGAAGTCATTGTTTGCCTAAGTTCAAGGTTCAAGTAGAAAGGTTCGGGAATCATGCTTTCGTCAATAACATATATTTGAAGATCATTAAAGACCCCCCTAAATTCTCATATTGTTCATCTCAAGTGGGGATGCTATGTTTAGTTGTTAGAAAAAAAAGAAAAAAAAGTGATTAAAAAAAATAGTTGTAGTGATTTGTTTATTATAAAGTGCGATGTTATAAGCACTATGTTTAAGAGCTCATCATAGATTTAGTATCGAGGAGGCCACCTCGATCACATTTGAAGAATGAAGTTGGTAATTATTGCGCTAACAGTTGAAGAAGAGGTAATTTGCCCATCATGACGTCCTCTAATGGCACATCTACTTGATATATCATGATCCGGTTTCTTAGCCTTGAAACTTGAACTTTGGATGAACGGTAAGCGGTGATGACTTTTTTATGCTTACATTGCTTCCGTATAATTGTTCCTAGTATATGCATGCATAGTTTTTTGGTAGCCACCCTTGTTTCGGTAGTTTTGAATGGCGGTAGTGTCTAGTTGCTTAGGAGAATTGACCAACTGACCCAAAGTAGGTAGACTGAGTGGGAAGGGTAAGAATTGACCAACTAATGACCCTTCTTCGCTTGTGCAAAATGACCAAATGATCACCTATTGTTTGGATGAACTTAAGAAGCTATGGATGAGTGTCTAAGATGCTCGCGCCCGGGAACTTAATGACTTGGCTTAGGGGACTAAAAACAACTGGACTTTCAAGGGTAGTAGCTTGATCTCCGGTGGAAACCTTTGCTGATAGGTTAGGACGAACTGACCAAATGCTGTCCTAGCGACCTAAACCCCCACTTGAATCAATTGGAAGTAATTAGACGTGAACATAATATGATAGGATGAGTAACTAGGGTAGCACACTTTTCCTCTATTGATCACAACCTTTGCATTTATTTGCTTTCTTTCATTTCTCGTCTTATTAATTAATTAATCATTTCAAACCTAAAAACCATAAAAACCAGTGACAATTAGAATTAATTAGAATCCACTCACATAGCTCTTGGGAGGACCTCAGTTTTACCAATTACTACACTACACACGACCGGGTACATTGCCCGTTTGTGCACATGGTAGACCATAGGTAAACGAGACACTTATAAATATTAAAACCTAGTCAGTAAAACCTGCATCACTTTGTCCACGTAGTTACAATGTTCAGTTCGTGCTATTCTAATACTTTAGTTGGTTTGACGATGTTTAATATTTTCGAGGTTTCCTCAAGGAGATATCGGGCCACAAGGGTAGGGTTTGGTATGTGTTAAAATCATTTATGAGAACTTATTGAAACTGAAAAAGTATTTGAATAGAACTTCTTGAATTACTTAGTAGCGAAAATGTAATATGAGTATACGCTTTATATTTAGCGATTAATGAAACACCCTCCTAAGCTGAATATGTTTTTCAATACATTTAGCTACAACTGAATATCTACCACAACTTATGTCATAAAGTAAAAACATTTACACTTATCAATAATAGACACCGTTAATTAAATAGCTTTACAAATCTTTACTCATCAATAAAAAGGATTAAATGGCACATGATGTCAAGGCTTCTAACCTTTTTTTTTCCTCTTCAATAAATTTTTAAGAAGTAAGAAAATAGTATTACTTAAAAAGGGAATTGAGTTTTAACAAATATGGTTGATTTAATATCGTTTTAGAATGTGAGATTTAAATATTATTGCATAATAATCTGTTGATTTCTCATTACCTAACTTAATACATATAGCTTATATATACATCTTCTGGTTCTAACTAGATATAAATCATGACTTAACGAGTGCTTCACTTAATCACATGGCATGATCCACTCATTTGGATTTGGTTTCCAAAACTAGGTGAAACTCCCAGGAGGTCCTAGGTTTAAACTTGGAGAGAAAACTAATCCCTATATGACCATGAAGGTTCACCTGCGATGACTTCGGGCTATTCTAAAAAGGGTAGTCGCTCTGAGATTAATCGGCTCGCAATGTCAAGTCGGAACCCATGTATTAAAAAAAAAGTGCTTTACTTGTACTTTATGAGAGGAGAAACATGATTTGCTTCCAGAAGTTAGGCGCTAAAAGTTCTCGTGATCGGGTTGGCTCCATAAGATCGGTATCTTGATTAGTAATTACGTTTTATCATGCGTAATGATAAACTAAGTGTTTTTTTCTTCAATAAATTGCAGCAATTAATAATCGTCATGGTTCACTTTCGAGCTCTAAGCTCTTATGTAATTAAATTGTAGTTGCCACTATTGGGATTTTAGATCTAGTTAACCAGTAACCTCTACGAGTACGCAATGGATAATGGATCTAGTTAATACAATTATGTTAACACGTAATTAATAAACACATAATTAATAAAATATTAATTAATTAAAAGGGAATAAAAAAGGCTAACCTTGCTTGGCAATTGAACTCTAGTAACGAAACAAGAAACCTTACGAAACCTTTAAGTACCTAAAATAGATACCTAGAAGAGTATCACACACAAACCCGATTCACGTATACGTTCGATATAGCTAGTCGAGAACGTAACCAATAACACCAAACAACCCCTTGTTGTCTTGAATACCCCACGTACAGAAAACCCAAGGAAACAAGTCACCAAGTTATGTCCGAGAAAACAAGCTGGATAAACAGATCCTTAAGTATTACCCGATATCGGACACGCCCTTTCCGATATCTTCTGATTTCTGTCCGAGATGAAGAGTCACGAGCAGGAGCAGTCCACTCCTTTGATTCTGTTATTTTGTGTCGATAGGGAAACAAGAAACAGCCACCAAGCAATCGATCTAAATACTTGCTAACAAATACAAGTTTAGATTCAAACCAAAACACTTCCTTGTCGAATTGTTTTGCCAAACGACTAAGAAGCCAAATTCAGAATATGGTGATCATTTTAGGGTTAGGAGAAGCTGATGTTGTGCGTGTGTTTTGAGGTTCCAGGGATTGGTTTATATAGCCTTGTAATCCAAACCCTACTAGGAGTACAATTCTTCGTCGACAAGCGAAACAAACCCAACCCATTCATCCCATCAATGCCCGATCGGTTAAGGGATACTAAGGCCCAAGGCATTATCCCAACGACCCAAACATGAACCTCTAATAGCCCACGGGTCTGTTTATTTGATCGGGCCAACATCATGCATAACGGGTAAATGGTAATTCAAGTATTATTTTCATTCAACACGTATACTCGTGTTTATCACGTGTGCCCCCATCGGCTCATACACATTTAGTTGCTTTGTCGTGTTTTAGAACTCCCACAAACCAACAGCTCACTTGGGAGTTGGTGTGTAAAATGGCACACAAAACTAACGACGGAAATGCCTAGCAAACGCTCTCACTCGCTTTTTAACTAAATGTGTCTGAGAGAATGGTTTTGTAAAAGTTTCTCAGTAGCATGGTCATTCAATGTCTTGCTTTAATCATCCTTTGTTATAGATACCGTTAAACCATGGATTATGGATCTTTAATCATTCCATATAGTTTAAGCATTTAGAATCTCGTTATAGATTTTAATTCAGATATACCAAATGTAAACAAGAATCATCTTGCATTACCCTTTGGGACCGGCCAGACAGTTATCTGATTAAATCTGGAGAGGCGCCATGGTATCTTTCTGCACATATCAGGTGGAGTAACAAATCCTTTATTGACTACAAGCGTTGTAGATGCTGCTTCACATCACTCTAAAATATAGCTTTTATAACTACCTTGTTCAGATAGCGTTTTGCATATACTTACAAAATGTGATATCCACACATAACAGAACTTACTTGCATCTCATGTCTAAGGACGAAGATAACAAACCATTTTCAATATTTTACTTATGACAAGGATCCAAAAGTAAATGTTTGAAAGTTGGGGAATCAAATATGCATCTCTAGTGAATACATATGAGTTTGGCGGGAACAATCTGAATTCTCGTTAGAATTATAACCAACACTCACATTTGCCTTATCATAACAATATTCCCATATTGTTAACCGACAATGGATATATTTTGAATGATAAATCATTTCATGGATTAAACATGCAAAAATGGAATAACAGATTATATGAATGTAATAACAAATACCTCGTATCTTTATTAATCAAAAAATAATGACTGTCTTACAACTCCAAATTATCCAAATACTAATTAACACATAGTTTACATGAGACTACTAGCAGGTACCAAACCTATTTCTCTAGTCAATTTAGAATGCTTAGGGAAATCCAAAGCTTCTGTAAATGGATCAGCTAGATTTTCATCTGTGTGAACCTTTAATATCTTCACATCTCTCATTTCAATGGTCTCTCAAAGATAATGAACTTTAGCGCGATAATGTCTAGCACCTTTAGTGATTCCGCTTTCATTTGCTATAGTAATGGCTCCAGTATTATCACAATACATATTTATGGGTTCTTCAATTGTGGGAACAATGTTCAACCCAGAAATGAATTTACGAATCCATACAGCCTATTTTGATGCATCACAAGCAGCAATATACTCAGTTTCCGTAGATGAAGTAGCAAAAATACTTTGGTTAGTGCTTTTCTAATCAACAACACCTCCATTAAGAACAAATACATATCCAGTCTGAGATTTTAAGTCGTCAGAATCTATCTGATATCCAGCATCAGTGTAGCAAGAAACATTGAGCTCTTGTTCATCTTTTCCTCCATATATCAGAAACATATCCTTAGTATCGCGTAAATACTTAAGAATATTTTTCACAGCAGTCCAGTGAAGTTCACCTGGATTTTGTTGGAATCGGCTTGTCACATTCTATGCGAATGCAACATCAGGACGAGTACATCTCAGATCATACATAATTCAACCTATAGCAAAAGCATAAGGAATTCTTTGCATGCGCTCTTTCTGAGCAGGTGTTTCAGCACCTTGCGATTTACTCAATTTAGGCTTATCTTGCATTAGGATTGCGCCACCTTTGGAGTTCTCCATACAAAATCTTTTCAATGTTTTTTCAATGTAAGCACTTTGACTCAAACCAACCAATCGTTTAGATCTGTCTCGATAGATCTTAATTTCAAGAATATATGCAGCTTATCCTAAATCTTTCATGGCGAAACATCTTCCAAGATAGGATTTTACATCTTGTAACATTGGAATATTGTTTCCCATAATCAATATGTCATCAACATACTGTGACAAATCGTAATTTCAGGTAATTTTACAAACTTTGAAAATTGCACTATTCATCTCGGGAATTTGCTATTCACTGGTTACTATTCATCATTTTACTATTCATCATTTTTGAAATCGGTTTGAAACTTTGAGAGGTTATTTCATAATTTTACTATTCACGAAACACTATTCATTCCTGGAGAAAAGTCACTATTCATGATTCACTATTCATCATTTTTCATAAACTAGGTTTACGAGTATCAAATACGCGTAACCTTGAGGGTTAAGCTGCGTATTCATGAAACATCATTGAGAACATTACATACAGACTAGAGTTAGTCTACATATCATCAGTAACATCATTTTCATATCAGTTTATGCATGGGCTTGCATATTTCATTAACGTATATTTATTTATTAAATAAACGCTATCGCACGATCAATTATTTTGAGTAATTGATCCGACACTTCCAACAATTGTCCGAATATATTTTTATACTCATTTTACGACTATAAAAATTATATTATTATTTTACCCGATGTTTTGAATTTATTTTGGTATATAAATTGTTATATATATATATTTACGACAGTTTTCGTAAATTCAATTCGATAAATATTTATTCACTCAATACTTGTGAGAAATGTATTTTTATAATTTTTATGACTTCGATATATTTTATTTTTTTCCGTTAAAATCGATTTCTAGCTAACGCTACATTAAATAATTAATTACATGTACAAAATATACATATTACTTAACTTTAAATACATTAATCATCAAAATACATCAAAACTCTTTACCCATTTACCCTTGCCGCCACCTCCCCCTAGTCATCCATTTCACTTAAATATCTTGTAAGATAAGTGTACACATACTCTTTCTATGACTAGGCTTAGTATTTGCTAGATATTTGCATATACAAGAGTTTTATTTTTTTAAAACACATAGCTACACTTATCAAAAGGTGAAAGTAAACTCAAAACCCTCTCCTTCCCTCTCTAAGGTTTGGCCAAGCTAAGAAACAAGGAAGAAACCATTGATTTTTCAAGCTTCAAGTGTTTATCAAGTTCATTTAGTAATCTATTTCAATGTTTTGAAATAAAAACCTAAAGATTAATTAAGTTTCTAGCTAAAAAACTCTTCAATCACTCAAGTAAGCTTCAACTAATTTTTCATACTCTTATAAACTCTTACTTGATGTATTTTTATGATCTAGTAAGAAAAACATGCAAATATACTATGTTCCATACCACTTTTATATGATTTTACTACATATGACGAGTTTTAAACTATCCTATAATTATTCCCATGAAACCTATCATTTTTTATGAAGTTTAAGAACCCATGAAACCCTAAGAGGTTGTATGGTAGGTTTAGAATAGTTTTGTTGTTGATTGGAAGGGTTTAAAACAAGTATTACACTAGAAAAATCATTTTCGACAACATATATAAGGGCTGTTCATTTTTGTAAAATCCGGAAATTTCAACAGGTTATGGATTATTTTGGTTTATATTTTCAGAAAATAGACTTTAAAATGAAACCGTGGTCGCTTGAACATGTTAAAACAGATTTATAACGAAGAAGTTACGCTATTTTCAAGTTTAACGACGAAAACTATTTTTCTGAAAATATACTTGCTGTCAAGGGTTTTTCAAAGGTAAAAAACGAGTTGTAAACCTAAACTAGAAGAGTCGACTTATCAAAAATATATTAATACATACTATCACGATTCCGAGGATATATAGAACGTAGAAAACGGACCTATAACGCTAAAGATATACATATTTGAAATACGACGATCACAACTATTTTCTTCAGCACTAACACTTAAATATTTTTCTAAGTGTCAAAAAGGTTGTCGCGGATGACCATGTTTGGAGCCGTTTTTCTCATCGATAGAGTCAGTTTTGAGAAAATAATATCTTTAAGTAAAAGTTAGTTCACCTGGCCTATTTTCCAAAATGTCCAGCCGTTCGTAAAACGGATTTATAACGACTAACTTATGACCTCTCAAACATTCACGAAAACTGCCCAAAAACTGCCTTTTTAGCCCGACTACCTCACTTCACCATCATTTTTATCTAGGATCGAGACTCGTATGGACAAAAGTTCAGTGTTACGACTTTTAGATAATGTTACAAGCTTTCTAAAACCATTGGGTTTATTTCCTAATACTCGATATTTACCGATTTACGACTAGCTTTCCGAGGCTACTTAGTCATTTTCACGAATTATCAAAGTACATTGTTTTACTACGAAAAGCTATAATTTCTTGATAAATCACTAAACGACTATCGTAGGATGTTGTTTCAACGTAAGTACTTGTAAAGTATTTTATAACATGATGAGATGTCATAAACGTATATTTCGACGATAAACTTCATTTTCAAAAATGCACAAGTGGTATAGATATAATATGAGTTTGCATGCACAACATTAAATCATGACTTATATTAGATCATATCATTCATCATAGGTTGCGGTTAAAGATTGCGCCTCATTTCAGTGTATCCACTTTTGCCATCATAATCATTGTATCAAGTGAGTTTTCATAGCCCCGTTTTATTCAAGTTTATACTTTATTTCAAACCTACGGGGGAGAATACATTGCACATCATTTTATTACGAGCCCAAGTATATCAAATTCATTACATTGCTTAAGTTACCTCATTGCCAATTGAATGTCCCCATTTCATAATCATGAACCGTTAATTCCGAAAGAAGCGAGGGTGAGTGAATAGATCTATTGAGGGTGACTCCTCCATCCGGGTTGGTGGATTCCAACTGTTCAAACGGATGCATTTCATTTAATATCATAATTTAAGTTGTTTGGGAAAACACTCTGTTGGGGCGAACATCATGATCAGTCTAGCTTCGGTGTCATGTGCTTATAGCAATTGTATAATTTTTATGTGACATATTTGTCATACATGACTTATACTTGTGGTGGTCGTATAAAACATTTACATAAATTCTATGAACTCACTCAACCTTTGTGTTGACACTTTTAGCAATGTATTTTCAAGTATCTAAGGCATATACTTCATGGCATGCATAAGGACTTATTCTAGATTCGCGGTGACGACGCGTCTCACATGGATTTTATGCACTTTAAAACATCGTTTGGATTGTAACAAACATATTTCCGCATATGTTGACTACCTTTTTGGGACCTATCGTTTGTAAACTCTGAATGTTTTATTTTATCAAACGATGTGTTTTTCAAACGACACTTTAGGTCGTTCAATATAACTGTAACTGCGATGCCATGGCAGTCATCCCCCAGGAATTCCATTCCGCTGTAAAACAGGTATTTTGGGGGTGTGACAGATTGGCATCAGAGCAAGAGTTATAGAGAACTAGGTTGTATCATTGACTCTAGACTATAACTACATAATCATAACATCGCATCATTTCATCATAAGTGCATAGTCACTATGCATGCGATTTCATACATACATTTTGCGAGTTATTTATTTTCATTTCAAATCGATTGTCACATAGATGTCTTCAGATACCCATCCCATCATACTCACATCAGACTCTGACATGGACAATACCTTGTCATACCCTACTACAGTTTTAACATCAGTTGACTCTACACACCAGACTTACCACACATATTATCCGATGTTGAGACTGAACCCTTTGCGAAGGACGAAGTTGCACCTACACCACCACGATCACCATTGATTCAACATAGGATCAGGACAATTCTTATCAATCAGCCGGGACAGATCATACTATTTGGTAGGACTTATAGGCTTAGTCCTAATGGACCTATTAGGATGCTTACTGCAAGGAAGAGAGTACATTCTCTTACCTCCACTCTTAGATCACCCGCTACTCATGTACTACCACCACCATCAGCTACTCATACCACTATTAGTCGTCCAATAGTGCATACTTCAGTTTTACCTCTGAAATCGCGAGACAACACGAAAAAGAGTAGTATTTCATTCACCATCATCTCCTAACTTACCACTAGGATTTCCATCATCATCATTACTATCTAGAGCACCATCCGTGCCATCACATCTCATAGACACTACATATACATCTGACTTGCAGCTTGGGAAGCGTGCATGATTTGACACACTATTACCATCTATCACTAAGACTATAGACACTACATCATCTTATAGGTTTGAGGACTGTGAAAGTTCTAGGGTTGTTGCTGCTAGACAGCCTACTGCTCCTACACTTGAGACACGATTAGACCATCAACAGGAACAGATAATAAGTACCTTTCTATATAATGTAATCTTTATCTTTTATTATCTCCACGATAATCACAACCTTCAATTATTTCATTCCCTATTCCAATTGCTCAATTTTCAATCATTTCACAACAATATACCGTTATCTTACTAGGGATTAGGCCAACTTTATTCTTGACCAACTAGGAGACTATTACCATTCTATGAGGTTCTCCCATGTATCCTACAAACCATTCAACAAATCTTATTTCAAGTTATTTTTCTACCACTTCATGAAATTATTTCACTTAATTTTATTCCAAGCTATTTTACTATTATCTTAGGAAAATGGTTTCACAGAAATCTTAAGACATCATGAGATAATCTGAACCACTATATTTGGACTAGAAGCCAAATTCTATCATTTTAAAAGTATCAGTTAGACCGAGTTACAAGATACACACTAAGTAACACTGTAGAAATAAACCAAGCCTCCTAGCTGAGACTACAGTACATTCCATTAAACATGGCCTCAACAATATGTGAACTTCCCTACAATAAGTTTCCCTTAAAGGAAAATTGAGTTAAATTAAGGTTATCGATATAAACTTCCCCTAAGGCATTGTGTTCCCTAGAAATTCTAGATAACCTCACTTCCATATCAAGAGATGCAACAGGTCTGAACATATCGGAAAAATCAATGACTCTCCATCTACAAGTGAAATCAGAACAAACATTCTGACATAGTATGATATCTATGTTTTCATGATAACATCAGGTGATGAACTATTTTAGAAGAACTCAATATCGGAACAAATCTTGAAAATCAACCACCACACCACAACACTTAAATATTTAGGGTTTTGTGACTTGACAACATGTGGAAATATTTCGATAAGAGAAATTAAGAGAGACACCATCAACCAATAAACATTTTAGTAATGGAGACTAAGCACCTTAGGCAAGGAAGACTCAAGTCATGACATTCGCTAGAACTAAAAACGAGAGGAATCACAACTGTTACCCATAATCTATTCTTTTCAATAATGTCCTTATCAACAGACTTGGCATTTTGAAATTTGGCACGAGACACGTGGTATCAACTTCAATTATACCTAATATAAGGTAGCCGATTCACCTTAGACTTCTGACAATCATTTCAAGATTCCCATGGAACTACTGATGAGTGTGTAAATACTCATCATTTTTGGTCAAATCGGAACTGCAAAACGTTTAAAAATGCTCAGAAATGCATCAAAATACTGAAAATGTCTCAAAAGTGCATTTCATGTTTGGATGCAAAATGTTTTCCTAACATAACTCAGAAAATGGCAAAATCAATCCCTAGGCATTTTATAAGAAAAATCACCAAAAGGTCCTTTTAAATCATAAGTTATCAAATTTAGTCCTTTGGTGAAAAGTTCAAAAGTTTTGAGAAATTTAGTTTTGGTCCATTTTTAAAATGATCATATTTAATCCTTGGAATTTCAAAAGTGTCAAAATTAGCCTTGGTCTATTAAAGATTGGCAAGACCAAGCCTTGGACTACAACTTCATAATTTACAGCTTTGGTCCTTGGATTTCATTTGGTCTTGTTTACTATATCCTAAAACCAAACAGACCTTTGTTATTATGCAAAAATCCCAAGCCCAATCAAACCCGGATCCATCCCCAACCCGAGTCCAACCCAAATAATCCCCTCCCAGACCACCACCTCCGACCACCAACAACTCTCACTCTCCATGTTTGTTCCCCCTCCTCAACAACCTTCCAATAGGCCTCCTCCCTTCTGCTAATACCCAGTGAATGGCCATGATCACTCTGACATCCAGGGTCAGAAAATCTATAGAGATGAGAGACAAGCTTTAAATAAGGAGTAGCTAGTTTACAATTTTCTTTAATGTCGTTTTTTTAAATATGTATTAGTTTAATTCCCAATGTTGTAATTTCAGTTTCTAAGTATTACTTTTAAGCTAAAACATCTTTGTAATGTGTTTTGAACATCAATCCAAGTCTTTTATCTAAGTTAGTTTTGCTACATTGTAGTTTTCAGTTTCAAATTCTTATAGCTAGTTCTTAGAAGTTTATTTTAACCTCAATCAAGCTTATTTAACTTATCAAAGCTTTTGTAAAGGCATCCATTTCCAATATTGGATCAAGGTCAACAAAAGTCAAACTGGGTGAAATTGGCTTGGTTTTGGAATTTGGGTTTGACCAAGCAAATTTGCACCACAGGTGAAACATGTTCAACTTAAATAGAATCATTTTGAGGCCATAAGCTAGATCAGTTTTGTGCATATCAGATTATATATAGTAGTGTTTGGATCAGGATCTATTGTGTTTGATTAACATTAGTCTCATTTAAGTCCATCATTTCGTCACTCATTTGTGCAGTTGTGAAAGAATTTTATTAAAACAAAATCGTTTAAAAATCATAGAACTAGCTTGCTTTAGCTGCATTTCATCCATTAACATCATTTTCAGTTCACAAAGTTGGATCAAAACTCATGGAAGTCAACTTTCCATTTTCATGTCAAAAGTCAAAACTTGAAAAAACTTGTTTTTAGCCAAACTGGAGTGATTTTTCATTGCTACATTTCTAGATCAATTGCAGTGAAATTTGTTGTTACAAAAACTTCAGCTGGTCTATTATATTATTATCATTTTTTTAGAATTTTACAATTTTTTCTTAAGCTCCATTTGAGCTTGTCAAACAGACTTAAGTGCCTGATCAGCTGAAGGTTTGTCATAAAGAGCTTCTCTGAGTTTGGTTTAAAGATAAGGTCTAGTGTTAGTTCCAACTTTTTGTTTTCTTTTCCAGCTTATTGTGTTGCTTGTACTTAAGCTCAAAAGTAGCACCTTCAACTGTTTTAGTAATCAAAATAAGCCAAATCTGATCAAGTTGCAATTTAGAGGTCTAAGATAGTTGTTTTCATTGCATTTTGGTTCTTCTTATTTAAATTTTGGTCTATTTGCTTATTCAAAGTGCTTATTTATAAGCACTTCTTTATCAGTTTCAATTCCTCTTAAGCTACTGTTTTCTATTTTTCTTAGATTCCATTATTTTACTTTTCCTGAAATTTCATAATTTTCCAACAGCTATTTTCTTAATTAAAGCTTTTAGGCATTTTAGCTTTTATTACAATTAAATAGAAAAGCTTCAAAAATATTTTCATTTTTCTTAAGTTAAGATAAATATAAAAGACAAAAAATATTTTTCATATTTTCTTAGTTAAATTTGTATTTTTAAGTAATTTAATTAGTTTTTAATAGTTTTAATTCCACAAAAATAGTTTTGAAAATTCTATTTTGTTATTTTAGATTTTTCTAAGTCAAATTTTTATTTTCTATTCATACCTAATATAAAGATAATTTTCTTTTATCATTAGGATTGTAAAAATATCATTTTCATATTTTTAGGGTTAATATTGCTTAAGTTTCACCGTAGTTTTAAATTAAGTTTTATAAAAGCATAAAATCAAAAACATCATTTTGCAAATAGTGATAGCGTTTATTTAATAATCTTTTAACTTTCTTTAATTTGCATTAAGCCTCTATAATTTGTTGGTTTTGTAGTTATAATCATATCAATCTCTCTTTCCGTTCAAATTTCTCACATTGTTGGGTTGTGGGACATAACGAGAAACACTATACTCCCCTGATCATTGTGCCGTTTTAAGTTTTGATTGGACAGCTTAGTGAAAAACTTGACGGTTGGTGATCAACTGTGTCGTCTATTATCCTCAGCTCAATGGTCAGAGCGAGAGAACAATTCAAACATTAGAAGATATGCTCAAAGCATACGTGATTGTTTCTGGAAATGATTAGGCAAATCATTCATCATCGAACAAGTTCCCTTACAACAATAGTTATCACATGAACATACTGACTACACCATCTGTGGCACTCAATGGTTAAAATGTCAATCACCTTTTGATAAGCCAATAATCAGGAAAGTCCAACTCACTAGTCTATAACATATTCATGAAACAACAAAGAAATCGTATAGATCAAGAATCAGTTACAAGCAACAACACATAGATAGAAAAGCTACGTCGATATACGACGCAAAATATTGGAAATATGTTCCATAAGTCGCAAACCATTAGAATTTCAAGTTGGCAACAGAGTTATGTTGAAAGTCCCGCCTTGGAAAGGCGTGGTACGATTCAGAAAAACGCGGGAAGACCGGATGCGACTCAAATATCCGCACCTTTTCACAAATAAAACCGTAGAAACCAACATGGACTGAATTCAGGGACTGACTTCCTTTTTGGGTGGGCGAATGTGACAAATCGTAATTTCAGGTCATTTTACAAACTTTGAAAATTTCACTATTAATCTCGGGAATTTACTATTCACTAGTTACTATTCATCATTTTTAAAGTCGGTTTGAAACTTTGAGTGGTTATTTCAAAATTTTACTAGTCACGAAACACTATTATTCCCGGAGAAAATTCACTATTCATGATTCACTATTTATCATTTTTCGTAAACTAGGTTTACGAGTATCAAATTCGCGTAACCTTGAGGGTTAAGCTGCGTATTCATGAAACATCATTGAGAACATTACATATAGACTAGAGTTAGTCTACATATCATCAGTAACATCATTTTCATATCAGTTTATGCATGGGCTTGCATATTTCATTAACGTATATTTATTTATTAAATAAACGCTATCGCACGATCAATTATTTTGAGTAATTGATCCGACACTTCCAACAATTGTCCGAATATATTTTTATACTCATTTTACGACTATAAAAATTATATTATTATTTTACCCGATGTTTTGAATTTATTTTGGTATATAAATTGTTATATATATATATTTGACATTTCGTAAATTCAATTGATAAATATTTATTCACTCAATACTTGTGAGAAATGTATTTTTATAATTTTTATGACTTCGATATATTTTATTTTTTTCCGTTAAAATCGATTTCTAGCTACCGCTACATTAAATAATTAATTACATGTACAAAATATACATATTACTTAACTTTAAATACATTAATCATCAAAATACATCAAAACTCTTTACCCATTTACCCTTGCCGCCACCTCCCCCCTAGTCATCTATTTCACTTAAATATCTTGTAAGATAAGTGTACACATACTCTTTCTATGACTAGGCTTAGTATTTGCTAGATATTTGCATATACAAGAGTTTTATTTTTTTAAAACACATAGCTACACTTATCAAAAGGTGAAAGTAAACTCAAAACCCTCTCCTTCCCTCTCTAAGGTTTGGCCAAGCTAAGAAACAAGGAAGAAACCATTGATTTTTCAAGCTTCAAGTGTTTATCAAGTTCATTTAGTAATTTATTTCAAGGTTTTGAAATAAAAACCTAAAGATTAATTAAGTTTCTAGCTAAAAAACTCTTCAATCACTCAAGTAAGCTTCAACTAATTTTTCCTACTCTTATAAACTCTTACTTGATGTATTTTTATGATCTAGTAAGAAAAACATGCAAATATACTATGTTCCATACCACTTTTATATGATTTTACTACATATGATGAGTTATAAACTATCCTATAAGTATTCCCATGAAACCTATCATTTTTGATGAAGTTTAAGAACCCATGAAACCCTAAGAGGTTGTATGGTAGGTTTAGAATAGTTTTGGTGTTGATTGGAAGGGTTTAGAACAAGTATTACACTAGAAAAATCATTTTCGACAACATATATAAGGGCTGTTCATTTTTGTAAAATCTGGAAATTTCAACAGGTTATGGATTATTTTGGTTTATATTTTCAGAAAATAGACTTTAAAACAAAACCGTGGTCGCTTGAACGGGTTAAAACGGATTTATAACGACGAAAACTATTTTTCTGAAAATATAATCGCTGTCAAGGGGTTTTCAAAGGTAAAAAAAGAGTTGTAAACTTAAACTAGAAGAGTCGACTTATCAAAAATATCTTAATACATACTATTACGATTCCGATGATATATAGAACGTAGAAAACGGACCTATAACGCTAAAGATATACATATTTGAAATACGACGATCACAACTATTTTCTTCAGCACTAACACTTAAATATTTTTCTAAGTGTCAAAAAGGTTGTCGCGGATGACCATGTTTGGAGCCATTTTTCTCATCGATAGAGTCAGTTTTGAGAAAATAATATCTTTAAGTAAAAGTTAGTTCACCTGGCCTATTTTCCAAAATGTCCAGCCGTTCGTAAAACGGATTTATAACGAGTAACTTATGACCTCTCAAACATTCACGAAAACTGCCCATAAACTGTCTTTTTAGCCCGACTACCTCACTTCACCATCATTTTTATCTAGGATCGAGACTCGTATGGACAAAAGTTCAGTGTTACGACATTTAGATAATGTTACAAGCTTTCTAAAACCATTGGGTTTATTTCCTAACACTCGGTATATACCGATTTACGACTAGCTTTCCTAGGCTACTTAGTCATTTTCACGAATTATCAAAGTACATTCTTTTACTACGAAAAGCTATAATTTCTTGATAAATCACTAAACGACTATCGTAGGATGTTGTTTCAACGTAAGTACTTGTAAAGTATTTTATAACATGACGAGATGTCATAAACGTATATTTCGACGATAAACTTCATTTTCAAAAATGCACAAGTGGTATGGATATCATATGAGTTTGCATGCACAACATTAAATCATGACTTATATTAGATCATATCATTCATCATAGGTTGCGGTTAGAGATTGCGCCTCATTTCAGTGTATCCACTTTTGCCATCACAATCATTGTATCAAGTGAGTTTTCATTCATAGCCCCGTTTTATTCAAGTTTAAACTTTATTTCAAACCTACGGGGGAGAATACATTGCACGTCATTTTATTACGAGCCCAAGTATATCAAATTCATTACATTGCTTAAGTTACCTCATTGCCAATTGAATGTCCCCATTTCATAATCATGAACCATTAATTCCGGAAGAAGCGAGGGTGAGTGAATAGATCTATTGAGGGTGACTCCTCCATCCGGGTTGGTGGATTCCAACTGGTCAAATGGATGCATTTAATTTAATATCATAATTTGAGTTATTTGGCAAAACACTCTATTGGGGTGAACATCATGATCAGTCTAGCTTCGGTGTTATGTGCTTATAGCAATTGTATCATTTTTATGTGACATATTTGTCATACATGACTTATACTTGTGGTGGTCGTATAAAACATTCACATAAACTCTATGAACTCACTCAACCTTTGTGTTGACACTTTTAGCAATGTATTTTCAGGTATCTAAGGCATATACTTCATGGCATGCATAAGGACTTATCATAGAGTTGCGGTGACGACGCGTCTCACATGGATTTTATGCACTTTAGAATATCGTTTGGATTGTAACAAACATATTTCCGCATATGTTGACTACCTTTTTGGGACCTATCTTTTGTAAACTCTGAATGTTTTATTATGTCAAACGATGTGTTTTCCAAACGACACTTTAGGTCGTTCAATATAACTGTAACTGTGATGCTATGGCAGTCATCCCGCAGGAATTCCATTCCACTGCAAAACATGTATTTTGGGGGTGTGACACATACAGAATTAGGAAAGTGACATAACTCCCACTAGCTTTCTGATATACACGTGGCTCATCTTGATGTTGAGAAAATCCAAATTTCTTTATCTCATCATCAAAACGTTTATTCCATTGCCTCGATGCTTACTTAAGTCTATAAATGGAACGCTTGAGCTTGCATAGACGGTTAGGATATTTTGGATCAACAAAACCCTTAGGTTGCTCCATATAGACCTCTTCGTAAAGATGTCCATTGAGGAAGGCGGTTTTGACGTCTATTTGCCATATCTCAAATTCATAGTATGCAGCTATGGCTATGAGAATCCTTATAGCTCTAATGTCTGCTACAGGAGAAAAGGTTTCTTCATAATCAATCCCGTAGGTTTGAGTGAAGCCCTTTGCTACAAGACGAGCTTTAAAAGTGTATACCTTACCATCCATGTCAGTCTTCTTCTTGAAGAGCCACTTGCGCCAACTCTCTTGCAGCTTCGGAGGAAGCTCAACTAAGACCCAGACATCATTGTCTTTCATGGATTGCATTTCCACATTCATTGCATCAAGCCATTTCTTGGATTCTGGATCCAGCAATGCGGCTTTATAGTTATTGGGTTCACCAAGATCCCCTAACTCATGTTCCTCAGCGTCAATTTATAAACACATACGGTGGTAGAACGGCGTGTCCTATTGGACTTTCGAATGGGAACAATATCACTTCGAGGTTCTTCAATTTCTTGATCATCCTCATCATGATGAATGCTAGTGTCTAAAGAAGGATTTGTATCTTCTTCTTGAAGTAATTCAAGATCATCCATACTCCCACTTGCTTTAAGATCCATAAGATTACTCTCAAAGAACTCGACCTTTCGAGCAAAAAACTTCGTTCTTAGATGGAAGATAGAAAGAATATCCCATAGTTTCCTTAGGGTATCCTACGAAGATACACTTAATAGCTCTAGGTTCAAGTTTGTCAGGTTTGGTAAGTGTATCACGCTTAATAAGTGCCTCACAACCCAATTTTAAGTAAGGACGCTTAGGGCTTGCCCATGCCATACTTTGTATGGTGTCTTTTCAACCTTCTTAGTTGGAACCATATTGAGAATGCGTGCAGCAGACTCAAGGGCATAATCCCAAATGGACTTTGGAAGAGTAGTTTGTTTCCTCATAGAACGCATCATGTCAAGCGGTGGTTTGATTTCTCTCTCAGATACACCATTGTGTTGTGGAGTATAAGGAGGAGTTCGATGGGCAATAATCCCATGCTCCTTAAGATGATCCAAAAACTCTTGACTCATATATTCACCTCCATGATCAGTACGTAGTGATTTTATGGTCTTCCCGAGTTGATTTTCTACTTCCTTTTGAAACACTTTGAATGTTTCAAACACTTCATGTTTATGTTTCAGCAAGTAAACATAACCATACCGACTATAGTCGCCAGTGAAAGTCACGAAGTAATTTGCTCCTTGTCTAGATGTGATTCTAAATGGGCCACATACATCTGAGTGTATAAGTCCAAGTAGATCTTTAGCCCTTTCCACTTGATGTGAATAAGGTTTTCTAGCCATCTTACCAGACATACAAGCAACACACTTTTCAAGAGACTTAATGTCAGATGAGTTGAGAAGTCCATCGTGTTGCAACTTCTCCTTTCGTTTCTTGCTAATGTTTCCAAGATGACCATGCCACAAGAGAGCAGAGTCCAAGTTGGTCTTGGCTCTTTTATTGCTTACAGCAAACATAGAACTTTCATTTGTATTTGAATAAGACATTTCAATTTCATAAACACCATCACGAGGAATAGCAGTAAAATAAATAACATTATTCTTAGAAACTGAAATATATTTATTCGGTTCAAAATAGTTAATAAAACCATCGTCATACAAACGAGAAACTGAAATAATCCCCCCTAGTAATAGAGGGAGCATAATGACAATATTTTAAAACAATAACTAATCCACTAGGGAGTGATAAATGATAATTTCCAATAGCTTCAACTTCTGCCCGTTGACCATTGCCCACGCTGAGACTTAAAGCTCTGGCCGCTTCCCTCCCTTAGACCACGAGTATTATTACAGATGTGACTACCATAGCCAGTGTCATATACTAAGGATGATTTAAGGAAAGAGTAGAGTTCTATAGTGAAAATACACGAAGAACTAGCTGCAAGAGACCTTTTCTTCTTTTCATTAACTCGGCGAGATCTTTGGGGACAATTCCTTCTCCAATGTCTGTCTCACCACACGGTGACAGTAGCGTCCTTTGATGGATTATCCTTCTTGGGTGGTGGAGGAATCTTGGGTTTGGATTTATAGGAATTAGCATCATAACCAAACTTGGGTTTGCTTTTTCCAATCCCACGATTCCCCTTAGCGTACCATGAATGATTTATTTTTCTTTTGGTTTTTCTGGACCTTACCACCACGCACATAGTGGAGTGCAGGTGCAACATCTTTCTTTGGCAACGTCTGCTCATGTTGCTTAAGCATAGCATGTAGTTCATTAATAGTCTTCCCATGCTTTGTGCATATTAAAGTTCTGCACAAACGAGATGTACTCTTTAGAAAGACCGATTAGGATCAAACTAATTCCATAGTGGAGAGTAACTGGGTGACCAAGATGTTCCAAACTATCAATGTAGCTCTTCATCTTTAGAACATATGAGCTAACCGATTGACCCTCTTCCTGCTTGCATGCGTGGAATTCACGTGCAGTTTGTAGAAGCTCTTGTTCTGGTTGTTGAGAGAACATAGACTTCAACTCCTGAAGCATGTCATAAGCACCAAGATGAGTTAGATTTCGTTGGATCTCTAACTCCATGGTCATGAGCATGAAGGCAGCTATGTCCTTTGAACCTTTGACCTAAGCAATTTGAGCTGCAAGAGCCTCAGGTAGGACAGGTACTGCAGGTATGGGATGCTCTAGATAAGCTTCCTTATCTTCAGCTGATAGTATAATGCGAAGCTGGCGATACCAATCAATGAAATTAGGTCCAATGAGTTTTTGTTTCTCAAAGAAACTCCTGAGTACCGAACTATTTCCAATTGAAGTAGTCATCTACAATTGAAAAGTTCAAATAATTAGTATTTTCGATAATTACATTCTTAAAGAATTAACTACCCAATTAATTACTAATAAGACTAAGATCCAACTTGCAACCCCATTAATTACCATAGGTCTGACCAGTGTATAAAAAATGGGACAAGAGGTAAGCGACGAGCGTTAATTGCATAATGCAACCCTTAGATTTATGAGACTGTTTAAGGCATCAGTATCAAGTAATAATGTCAAAATCATGTTTAGTTCTCATCGTATGCCTCGGGTCAGAGGTCCGACAGGTTAACTTCGATATAAGTCCGACCAAGTATGAACGTGTAAAAATAACCGGAGGTCTGACCAGTGAGAAATAATTACCATGGGTTGGAAAGGCCCTTAGGTCTGACCTGAGAAGTCAATCCAAGTGCACGTGTCCATAGTTGGGTGGCATAGACTTAATATTAACAAATAGGTATGCACACATAAATGTGGTAAAAGTCGTGTACAAAGAAGCATGCAAAACAACTTTGTAACACTAATTTTAAAAACCTTTTGGTAATGACATTGTAGTGATCATCATGGTTTACAGTACCTCCAATCGAACGCACAGGGAGGCAGAGGACCAGGTAAGCGCTGAAGCATAACCTTAGACATTCTTTCAGTGAAACTGTGCTCACTTCTTTAAACCCCTTTTCTAGTTTGTTCTAGTGGGTGAGCCATACATCCCAAGTGTCCATAGCGTCTAGTTTTTAAATTCTTGAAAACGTGTTTCATATATTAGGTTACTTTATTTTACAAAAACAAATTTCCACCAATCAAATAGCAGGTCACAATGAGCATGGTATTTTGGCGTGTAAATAAAGACCAATATTAATGTTATGGTTACGATATGTATTATTCCATATTGCATACAATTAGGTGTCAAAACAAGTAATAATGCACATATAGGAATCACAAACATACAAGCATAAACATCAATATAAATAACCACATATTGTTCCGAGTCCTCTTTCGAGTCTTCTCCAAACGGAGAACCATAAGACCGTCACTAGGATGCAATACCTAGATCGCCCCATACATCACTTAGAAAAGCAATTGAGTGGGTCTTGTGGCCGGAAAAACACATAAAGCATGGCAATCCCAATTAACAAGTAATTACGCAATATATGTATTTATATCAATATGTAATTCTAATTATCACAATAATTCTAATTAACAATTAATAAATACAAATTAACTTTTAATTCTAATTAGCAAGTAATTTTTAATTTAACATGTAATCTTTAATTAACAATTAATTTTAATTAACAAGGTAATTATAATTGACATGTAAATTAAATTCCAATTAACAAATTAATTCTAATTATCAATAAAATATTAATTTGTGTGTGATTAGTTATTATTTATTAAAAATTGACAAGTATTGCATGTAATTGTCAAAATTAAAATAAAACACAATAACTAAACTAGGTTTCATGCAGCCCTTTTAAAACATGTTTATTAATATCAGAAACGTGTAACCCATAATCGCAAAAACGAGTTGGCTCTGATACCACTGTTGAGATTTTAGATCTAGTTAACCAGTAACCTCTACGAGTACACAGCGGATAATGGATCTAGTAAATACAATTATGTTAACACGTAATTAATAAACACATAATTAATACAATATTAATTAATTAAAAGGGAAAAAGAAGGCTAACCTTGCTTGGCAATTGAACTATAGTAACGAAACAAGAAACCCTAAGAAACCTTTAAGTATCTAAAATAGATACCTCGAATAGTATCACACACAAACCCGATTCACGTATACGTTCGATATAGCTAGTCGAGAACGTAACCAATAAAACCAAACAACCCCTTGTTTTCTTGAATACCCCACGTATAGAAAACCCAAGGAAACAAGTCGCCAAGTTCTGTCCGAGAAAACAAGCTCGATAAACAGCTCCTTAAGTATTACCCGATATCGGACACGCCTTGTCCGATATCTTCTGCTTTCTGTCCGAGATGAAGAGTCACGAGCAGGAGCAGTCCAATCCTTTGATTCTGCTGTTTTGTGTCGACAGGGAAACAAGAAACAACCACCAAGCAATCGATCTAAACACTTGCTAAAAAATACAAGTTTAGATTCAAACCAAAACACTTCCTTGTCGAATTGTTTTACCAAACGACTAAGAAGCCAAAGTCAGAATATGGTGATCGTTTTAGGGTTAGGAGAAGCTGATGTTGTGCGTGTGTTTTGAGGTTCCAGGGATTGGTTTATATAGCCTTGTAATCCAAACCCTACTAGGAGTACAAGTCTTGATCGACAAGCTAAACAAACCCAACCCATTCATCCCCTCAATGCCCGATCGGTTAAGGGATACTAAGGCCCAAGGCATTATCCCAACGACCCAAACATGAACCTCTAACAGCCCACAGGTCAGTTTATTTGATCGGGTCAACATCATGCATAACGGGTAAATGGTAATTCAAGTATTAGTTACATTCAACACGTATACTCGTGTTTATCGCGTGTACACCCATCGGCTCATACACATTTAGTTGCTTTGTTGTGTTTTAGAACTCCCACAAACCAACAGCCACAGCAGCCACATCAACATTCACAAAATATGAGCAAAGTGCCAAAACAGACATGGTAGTGGCCCCAACTACCACTAGCTTGGTTGCGGATCAATGTGTAGAGGTTGCAGAGTCTGGAGTCGGACGCTGACATCTTATCGCTGCTATTAATTACGTTGTTTATATTATCCGACCAACATGCAAACTTATTATTGAAAAATAGATCGTTCCTCGCAAGCCACACATACCAGATTGTGCATGGCCCAACGAGCTTCCCTCCCTTGCTTAGCCAAGGATCCATGCCTTCATTCCAATCCCTAACAAATTGATAAAAGGTTTGAGGCAAAACTCACTCAACTCCCCACCAAAGAAAAAGACTTCTCCAAATCTCATTTGTCCACTGACAATGCAGAAGCAGACGAAAAATAGATTCCACGTGCTCATTGTACCATAAACATAGATCTTCAAGTGGAGCTAACGAAACATGTCAATGTAGAAGCACATCTTTCACCGGACTAGCATCATGGAGGGCTAGCCAGTGAAAACATTAAACTTTAAGGGGAAGATGTTTAAACCAGCTAAAACTTGCCCATAGTGGTGGACATTCGTCAGGTAGGGAGATCATCATCCTAGTGGCGGTAGCTACTGTGAATTGAAAATTGTCGCTTGGAACCCATTGAATACAATCGTCCTTGTGGGGAACAGTCTTTGCATGTGATAATAATAAGAGCATTTCTTGAAGTTGTGCTGATTCGTAAAGCACAAGAGGTCTGGTGAAGCTAAGATCCCAAGAAGTAGAACCATCGTTGTTTTTTTTATGTAGAACTCACATATCTTTCCAAATGGCTTGGTCGACAGAAAATATAATTGTACAAAACTGTGGCGTAACATGGTATGCCGGATCCACCAATCATTCCAGAAAGATATTTGAAGACCTCCCCCGACTTTCCATTTCCAAGCTCCTTCGGTTTACAAACAATGTTCCAAGCGACTAGATGTAGCTTCCTTTTTCTGGAACTTACCCCTATAAAAATTGCCTTCACAGCCTTTCCAATTACTTGATTACTGTTGTTGGTGCTTTAAAAAGGCTCATGTAATGTATTGGTAAGCTATTCAAAATCGCGTTTAATAGCACGATCTGATTAGCCATCGAAAGACACCTTCCTCTCCACCCGGTTAGTTTCAGCTTGAATCTATCAATCACCTCTTGCCAAGCATTGATGCGTCTTGCATTAATTCCTATCGGAACTCCCAAATATTCAAACGGGAAGTTTCCAACAGAGCAACCCATCAATTGAGCGTATTGTTGTAGTTGTGTCTGATCAATGTTGATTCCATAAAGTGCACTTTTTGAGAGGCTAACTTTAAGTCCCGACATTTGAGAACAGGTCAAGCACAACACGAACTTTATTAATTTCACCGGTTGAAGGATATAGAAACAATATCATATCATCTGCGAATTGAGAGTTGTTTATGCTATATGATTCGTCTAAACGTACACCTTGCAACATTCCTTTATTCATGGATAACACTAGCATTTTGCTCATAACCTCTGTAACAAGTATGAACAACAATGAAGACAAAGGATCGCCTTGTCGTAGGCCTCGACCCATGACACCTTCTTTTGTGGGAGAGTTTTTTATCAATATGGAAAAATGCACGTCGGATATACATGTTGAGATCCAAGAGACAAATCTTTCCGTGAAGCCCATTCCATTTAGCGTTGATAAAAGGAACTTATGTGAGACAATATTATAAGCTTTAGCAAAATCCAACTTCAGAAACATAGCAGACGTTTTAGACTTCTTTAACAGATGCCAAAGCTCATTAACCAACATCACACTAGCAGACAAATGACGGTCTGCGATAAAGGCAGACTGATTTTCGCTTACTAGTTTGCTCATGACTGATCGTAGCCTGTTGGCAATCACCTTGGAGAGAATCTTATAAGGGTCGTTTATTAAACTTATTGGTCGTAAGTTGGTGATGTCCTTTGGAGCATTCTGTTTTGGAATCAATACCAATAATGTTGAGTTAAAACCTTTTGGAAGTCTTGCATTTGAGTGAAATTCAACCATTAGTTGCATAAATTCAGGGCTAATGAAATGCCATCCTCTTTTAAAGAATTCCATTGTAAACCCGTCTAGGCCCAGTGCTTTCCCTTCATCAAATGAAGATAATTCTTCCCAAACCTCTTATTGATTAAACTCTTGATCCAATGTGCTAGCTTCTTGTTTGAGGAGTTTCTGGATGCCCAATTGTGACCAGTCTATTTGTAGTTGAGAGAGGGAGTGTTGTTTAGCAAACAAAGATTTGAAATATGCCAAGACATGCTCTTTGTTTTCTGATGGGTCTTCTGACCAAGCTTGATTGATTTGCATTCCAGAAATAAAGTTATTGTGATGTCTGATCTTGTAAAGCAAATGAAAAAACCTTGTATTTTTATCCCCATTGCGAAGCCAATTTACACGAGAGGCCAACCTCCACTTGAGTTGTTCTCTTCTTTTGGCTTCCTTTCTTGACTGTACCAATTTCATTAGGAGTTGCTCTGCTTCACTATCCATAGGATTTACTTCTATTTTATAGAGTTGAACTTTGATTTGATCATCAAGATACCTCAATCCATTTGCCTCCGCATTAAAAACATCATGATTCCATTTTTTCAAATCAATTTTCAGAGGTTTAAGCTTGCAGCCCACCAGAAGATTTCATACTCCTCCCACCATTGTTTGCATAAAGGTACAAAATTGTGATACCTGAACCAGTTGTTGTTAAACCTGAACGGACGAGGTCCCCAAGCACGTCTTTCAGGGGCCCATATAAGAGGCAAATGATCAGATTCTTCTTTCTCCCCAGTCATCAGCCTTGCACTTGGCCATAATGTGATCCAGGCATCATTAACCAACATTCTATGAATTCTTGATCTTTTTCCTTGTCGACCATAGCAAGTAAAGCTATAGTTCTGAATGGGTACGTCGAAGAGGCTTGTTGTGGATATAAAGTGATTAAAACTGAGAATGCTCTGGTCATCGATGACATAATGTAACTTGTCACTTGGTTGAGTGATAGAATTAAAGTCGCCTATAAAACATATTGGGCATGCCCAATTTGTGGATATTTGAGTGAGTTGATTCCAAATTATCTTCTTTTTCATTCTTATCGTGGGGTGCGTATACGCTAACAATAATTACATATTTGCTTTCACAAGTAAATGTGCCTTTCACAGCGACCCATCTGCTTGTAGCCCAATGTGATTTTATTGTGAAAGATACCACTTTCCACATGATGATGAGCCCACCAGATCTTCCTACCAATGGGATATGTAATCCAATAAAGTTATTATGAGGCCGTACACAATTCAAAATAGGTCTCTTAATTAATGGAACCATGGTTTCTTGAATCAACACCATGTCAGCATGATTATTATTGACTACTTTACCTACAAGGGAACCTTTATTATTTTTGCTCATTCCCCGTATTTTCCAAGATACTCTCTTCATTTTAGAAAGGATGAGGAATCTCCTCGGCTTGTGTCATGCAGGAAATCCCCAAAGACATCGGTTATGGGCCGTGCATGCTTCCCATTTAGAGTGATGCCCAATGATGCTCCAATAAGATTAAGATTGTTCTGGTACTCATCATCTTCCTCATCATCTTCAAATTCTGTCAGGTTTTCAGATGCATGTGTACTTACGTTTAAATCTTCATTTGCTTCTTTGCAAATTCTCTTCTTTGATTTCTCTTTCGATTTGCCATTGTTTCTAACTGTCACTTTAGCTTTGTCACTCTCTTTGCTCTTTAAATTTGACTTTTTGTCTTGAATGATCAAGGCAAACCTTAGAGCTTTAGTACGTATAGGATGACATTCAACAGGCTTAGTTGTCTTTGACTTATGAAAAGATGTTGTAGGCAGAAGAGAAGAACCATCTTGTTGAGTTGGGTTGGGAGGTAGTTGAGAGAAACTGGTAGGTGGTTGAGAGAAACTGGTTTGGTGTTCGCGAGTTTCTAGACTAGTATTAGGTTGTAGCACATTTGAAAAAACAAGAGATGTAACAGAATCGTTTATACCGTAGGATTTGGGTTGTGACTTTATCACCATTTTGTTCCAAATTGTCTGCTGGATAGAGGGGGTTAGTCTTCAAAGGGGTAGGAAGACCACCTTGGGCTTCGTGATGTAATGCATCTTTTATTCTTTTGAATATTTTAGAGTAGATAGCACTCTGCTCAACACAACCCGTCTTATAGCTTTACGTGGAGCTGACTTTAAAGGCAAGTGCATTAAATGAATTATGAAATGTAGCAACAGTTATTATTGGAAAGTAATATCACAATTACTTAAATATTGGTACTTATATAGTGTAATAAAATATATAGCATAGTAGTAATTATGGCCTAATTGTATATAATATTAAGGCCTGTAGTTTAGTTTCTGATTTAGGCCAAAAAGCCAACTGTATTACAGTTATAGTTAGGAAAACAGTTAAGTTACAGTTATGTTTTAAGGGTTGTGTTGCTTGGGACATTTGAACCAGCACATTGACACCCTTTGGTGGTGTATATATAGGCTTTTAAAGTCTGTAAACAATATCATATCAATATTACAGTTTTATTTCATATATTTCTCTTTCCTCCCATATATTTTGAACGCACTTTTGCATATTGCATATTGGTATGTGCTAAAACACATACCGTTTCATTATCAAAACTGACCCAAAATAACCAAGAAAGAGCCGTTTATTGCTAATATTTGTGGTTTTCTTGAGTTTGTGCTTGTGCAGGTACGGATATGTAAAAACACACAAAAAGAAGCCAAATCAGACGTAAATCCGAGCACGAGAGATCAAGAGAGCTTTAGCTGAGCCGGAAGATCAAAAGTGAGCATTAATGAAGATTTTATTCTCCGAGGATGATTTTTGGAAGATATAATCAAGTTTGAACAAATATCAAAAATGGCCCCTCAACTTTGAGTTTTTGGCAGAAATTCCGACCCTTGAAGATTCAAAAGTTGCAAATTGACCCTTGGTCTATTTGAAGATTGACAAAAATGGTCCTTGATATAACTTTCAGATTTACAAGAATGGTCCTTGGAATTTCAGATTTGACAACTTTGGTCCCTATGGTTGCTCTTGGATCACTTAACTAATCCAACATAATCCAAATCCAATAAACAAAACATTCGGCCCAAGAATAGAAACCCTCTACCCGGCCCAAAAACACAACCCGGTCATCCCTTGAATAATACTATCCAACCGTTTACCATTTACCCGGATTTTACCCAGTTCAACCCACCCATGACCCGGTCAACTCTTTTGATTTATTATAAACAATCCAAACGCGCCCTTTTTCTTCCCCTTCCTCCCAAACGCCCATTTACCCCTGGTTACCACCAATTACCCACCACCATTTACCCAATCTAGTAACATCGTACTAGCATCTTTCCCAAGAGCTTCTAGAAACACTGACATGTCAGGATAAGATCACCCACGTGGCCATTTGAAGCTCCCTCATTGGCCGAAACACCCCAATTGGTGAATTGGAGAGCTCTGATTGGATATTATGACAATGGAATGATATGTGGCTGTGGATAGGACTTCTAGGCTCTTCCAAGAGGATCCCAAGGCTGATTTTGGCTATAAAAAGACCCTTGAGCTCACAATGGATTTCGTGCAATTCCTTAGTTTTCATTTAGCTTATTGTTTCTTGTATTTCAGTAGTTTATAAAATGTTTTCTTAAAGTTTTCATTGTAATCTCAATTCCTTGTAATCCTTTTTCAGTTTTAATAAAAGTTCCAAGTTTTTAAATTTAATCTTGCATTTCTTATTTTAAGTAATCAATAAGCTATTTTGAATAATGGAATAAGCTCATTTCAGCTTGATATAGCTTTAGTGAGCTTATATTGTGCCTTTTTTATCTCATTTCAATCAATACACAACAAAAGACACTTGGTCAACAAAAGTCAACTGGTGTGCTCATTTGGTTCAGAAATGGTTATGGGTTGATTATGATGATGGATCTGGGTTGATTTGATGTTAAATGGGTTAGGATTAGTGGTACTGTAGCTGATTTGCAAGCCATAGTGGCTGGACTTCTTGTAAGTGTGAAGCTTAATCTCATTTCTAGCTTAATATTAAGTAGCAGTTATAATTTCTATTAGATCTATTACTATATTGATATTTGCTGTCATATTAGCTTTGTTGCAATGTATTGGATCTGTTTTGATGTTAGAATGAGCTTATCATATTGATTTTGATAGAGTTGATTGCATAAATGATTTAGAAAGGAGTGTTTGGATTAGGACTAAAAGCGTGCTAGAAAGTAAAATATTGGAGTAGTTAAGTTGCTCTAGGTTTGCTATAGTTTATTGATTTCATATCTGTCTTTGTTTTTTGCCATTTGCACTCTAAGTCAAAATCACAACATAACTGCTCTTGATCTCTATTCTGTTGGAATCAGTTGTTGGAATTTTACATATAGGTGTAGAATCTGTTAGGTTAGCTTATTTGGGTCTTATTACATCCACTTTCACTTAACCACCACCAATTTGATTCAAATCTCAAATAAGTCAACCCTCATAACTGTTCTTAAAAGTCAAGACCATGTCAAAAACAGTTTTTTTGACCTAGCGACCTCTGCACAAGGTTCTTTACAACTTGTTAGGGTCTCAAATTTGGTTTAGTCATAGTCTGCTAGGTGGTCTTGGAGACCACATATCTGGTTTTCACTTAAGCTTATTGGATAAGCATTTGCAATGCGACTTATAGTAGGGGTCAGAAGCTATTTTGCTTAAGCATCAGTTAGCTCAAATCTTGTTAAACTGCTTATTTGAGGTTAGGAGTAGCAGTAGTTAGTTGATTTAGAGTGGTTATAGTATAATTTAGCTTCTGTAGAAGTTTGGTGGCTTATTGTGCTAGTTTGCTTATTCTAAAGTGCTTATTTGCTATCAGTTAACACTGCAGCTCTCAGATCTTATACATAAGCATCATATTTTATATTTTTCATAGCTTTAGAATAACATTTTAGAATTTTCCTGAGATTTTCATAATTTTTGGTCACTGTTTGCTATTTTTCTCTATTTAAAATAGTTTTTAGTCACTTTTAAATAGCTTTTATTGCAAATAATTAAGAAAAGTTCAAAAAAATAATTTTTCAATTTTCCCAGTTTAAGAAAAATATAAAAAGAATAAAAAATATTTTTCCTTATTTTTCCCTTTTTATTTGGTATTTTTCACAATTTAAATTAGATTTAAATAGTTTTAAATAAGTAGAAAATAGAAAATAATCGAAAAATAAAAAATAGTTTTGAAAAGTCTCTTATGGTATTTTAGATTTTATAAAAATAGTTTCATATTTTTCTCCTTAATTTTTATAATTTTTAGTATTTTAATTAGTTTTAAAAGTTAAAAATTAGTTTTTAATTCTAAAAAAAATCCAGAAAAATCCTAAAAAAATAGTTTTAATTCTTAAATAGTTTTCATATTAAATTTCTAGAGTAAAAGTATTTTTAGGAGATTTTAGGATATAATTTAGACGTAGTTGCATTTTAATTACGTTTCGTTAATTACGTTTTAGTTGATTCGCAATTAGGATTTCCCATAAATTAGATTCCCTTGATTACTTTCCCCATTCCCGTAGTTTATTAAAATAAAATCACAAATTAAAACATCGAGCATTAAATTCCAAACCAATAACGACGTTGGCAATTCACGCCTCGTTGGGAAACGATTCGGGTTGACTAATCCGTATCAACGATCACACACGGGATTTGGTTTATTATTCTTTTTCCTAAAAGAATTTGAATCTATCTTCGTGATTATTTTTGATATCGATATTGAGGTTTTATCCGTACACACATACCCTTAAGCCTTCATTATCAGCAAATCAGTGTCTGAACTGTTTTAAGTTTCTTACGGTTAGTCATTCACAAGTGGCTAGCTTGTGTGAGATAACTTGACGGTTTAAGATCTGTAAATCAAATTTTGCCAGCGCCGCTGCCGGCAATCGTTGCCGATAACTTTGAGCTTAAACATGGATTGATAAATTTGGTTTCGTCAAGCTAATTTTACGGATTCGAGAGAGACGATCCTCACTCTCATATCCGACGATTCAACAAGCTCACGTCTACGATCAAGTACCGTAACGTTCCGGAAGAGGCTATCAAGCTTCTACTCTTCCCGTTTTCACTTGAGGGGGCTGCCCGGATTTGGCTTGAGAAACTACCCCCTCGATCGATAACCACTTGGGAGAATTTAGTATCAAAATTCGTGAACGAATTCTTCCCACCGTCTAAAACAACAAGCCTTAAAAATGAAATAATGAAATTCACACAAAGATTTGATGAATCATTTAGTGAGGCATGGGACCGATTCAAAGATTTGCTTAGGCAATGTCCCCATCATGGTTTTTCTGAGTTGCACCAACTTGATACGTTTTATAACGGTTTGAATGAGACTGATCAAGACTCTCTCAATGCCGCCGCGGGTGGTAATTTGTTGAGCCGATCAACGAGAGATGCCTTGTCAATTATTGAGAACAAATCTAAAGTTCGTACATCACGTAGCAAATCGGTTGCTGCCCGAGTGGGTGTTACACCATCGTCCTCGTCTTACGAAAATACGTCTAGCACCGATGCTAAGATTGATAAGCTTACGGACATGATTCAGGCTTTGGTCAAGATTAAGACCGCTAAGGTTAATTCTTCCCCACCCGCTCAAGTCAAAGCGGTGGAAACGACTTGTACTACTTGTGGTGGCCCGCATGCCTACTACAATTGTACCGCCACCGATGGAAATCCTTTCGAAGCTAATGCCGTAACCGGAGGTAACCAATACCGTTCTCAGGTTGAACCAAACCCTCATGTTAGTAATCAAATTGGACCTCCGGGATTTTCTCAATCGAACAATCAGAATCGTTTTAATCAGAATCAAGTTCGTGGACCAAATGTTCAAAACCAATTCAAAACCCCACCAAGTCAATACCCGAATCAAGGAGTCAATTACAATCAAGGATATCCAAATTCAAGCTATCAAGCTCCGCCTTTGCCTTCAAATGAATTCACAACTTACGTTCAACACAACAATTCTACCATCAACACTATGCAAAATCAGATTACAAGTTTGAGGAACGAGTTTCAATCTTCGTTAACTAGACAAAGCAATGAGTTTAGGAATGAGATTCGACTTCAGAACAACAAATTGGATGCTTCGCAGAATAAACTCAAAAACATGTTGAATGTCGTTTGTGTAAGGTCACCAACCCTCGAAGTTCGATCTCTTCCAAGTGATACCATTCCCAACCCGAAGGGTGAGTTAAAGGCTATAACCACACGGAGTGGTAAGGCTTATGATGAACCATCGCTTCCTACTCCGCTGGTGAGGGAGGAGGAACGAGAACCCGTGGTTATTGAAGAAAATGTGCAAGCCGCACCCTGGCCCCACCTCCTGGCCATTCAGACTCCGATTCCGAACCCGATGTTCAAGACTACTCTCAAACCCTCACTTCCTTATCCGTCTAGACTTCAAGATCAAAGGATTCGTGATAAAACCGAAAACCAAATGGAGAAATTTGTTGAAATCATTCAATCATTGAATTTTAACATCGTTTCACCGACGCTTTACTCCTCATGCCGAAATTTGCCGCCATGATCAAAAATTTAGTGAGTAATAAGGAAAAGTTGGCCGAAATTGCAAAAACACCGTTGAATGAGAATTGCTCGGCGGTGCTCCTCAAGAAACTTCCCGAAAAGTTAGGAGACCCCGACAAATTTCTTATCCCTTGTGAGTTTCCTGAATTGTGAAATGCTCCGCCTTGGCCGATCTTGGTGCGAGTATTAACTTAATGCCTCTTTCGATTTATAACAAGCTTTATCTCCCGGATCTCACTCCTACTAAGATGACTCTTGAACTCGCAGACCGATCAACCTCTATTCCGAAAGGAATCGCCGAGGATGTCTATGTGAAAGTCGGACCACTACATTTTCCCGCCGACTTCGTTGTCGTTGACTTTGATGCTAATTCCCGAGTGCCGCTTATTCTCGGAGACCTTTCTACGAACGGGCCGCATGCGATGATTGACGTTTATGAAGGAGAAATTACTTTACGATCTCATAAGGAAACCGTCTCATTTAACATTAACCATCCTTCGAGATACTCCTCCAATTATGATGATGCTTCTATTAATCGAATCGACGTTCTCGATATTGCTACGGAGGAGTATGCTCAAGAGCTTCTTGATTTTATGAGTGGCAATCCCACTATTCATTCTGAAAATATTGAACCATCTTCTCGAGCCTATTATTGCCGATTCTTTCCTCTCTCACTCCGCTCGAGGGAGGTGATTTCATTTTGGAAGAGATAGATGAGTTTCTTGCTGATGATGAATCGATTCCACCGTGAATTGATGATGGTGTTTATGATTCGGAGGGAGATATCCGTTATCTTGAGCAATTGTTGAAAGAAGATCCATTACCGCCACCCTCCGAAAGAGATCACGATTAACGAAATCAAAGAAGCACAAACGCCTCGATGAAAATCCTCGAGCCCGAGCTCAAGGATTTACCTCCTCATCTTGAATACGCTTTTCTTGAAGAACCAAACAAGTTTCCCGTCATCATTGCGAAAAACTTGAAAGATGTGGAGAAAACCGCACTTTTGGATGTCCTACGAAAACACAAAAATGCAATCGCTTGGCAAATTTCTGACATCAAAGGAATCAATCCTCGCTTCGTACTCCACAAAATTCTAATGGAGGATGATTGTAAACCCGTGATTCAACAACAACGTAGGGTTAACCCAAAAATTCATGATGTTATCAAAAAGGAAGTTCTTAAACTCCTCAACGCCGGAATCATTTATCCAATCTCCGATAGCTCATGGGTTAGCCCTATCCATTGTGTCCCTAAGAAAGGAGGAATGACCGTCGTTGCCAATGACAATAATGAATTGATTTCCACACGCCTCATCACCGGATGGAGGGTGTGTATTGATTACCGAAAATTGAACGATGCTACTCGCAAGGACCATTTCCCGCTACCTTTATGGATCGATGCTCGAACGTTTAGCGGGGAATGAGTTCTATTGCTTCCTCGATGGTTTTTCCGGTTACTTTCAAATTCCGATTGATCCGCATGATCAAGAAAAAACGACTTTCACGTGCCCTTATGGAACGTTTGCATACCGTCGAATGCCATTTGGCTTATGCAATGCTCCCGGTACGTTCCAAAGGTGCATGATGGCTATTTTTCATTACATGATCGAAAAGTCTATGGAAGTTTTTATGGATGATTTCTCGGTTTATGGAGATTCTTTCACTTCTTGCCTCTCTCATCTAGACCACATGCTCAAACGGTGTGAAGACACCAACTTGGTCTTGAATTGGGAAAAGTGCCATTTCATGGTTCGAGAGGGCATTGTCCTCGGCCATAAGATTTCAAAATTTGGGATTGAGGTCGACCGAGCTAAAGTCGACATTATAGCTAAACTCCCTCATCCCACTACCGTCAAAGGTATTCGGAGTTTTTGGGTCATGCCGGTTTCTATCGCCGTTTCATCCAAGATTTTTCTAAGATAGCCCGCCCTCTGACCCATCTCCTCGAGAAGGATGCTCCGTTTATCTTCACCAATGAATGCATTGAAGCATTTAATTTTCTCAAGAAGAAATTAACTGAAGCACCGATCTTAGTTGCCCCGACCTGGGATTTGCCCTTTGAGCTCATGTGTGATGCGAGTGATTACGCAATTGGGGCAGTCTTGGGGCAACGTAAGTCGAAACATTTTCAACCCATACATTATGCGAGTAAGACATTATCTGAGGCCCAACACAATTACACGACTACTGAAAAGGAATTATTGGCCGTTGTTTATGCTTTTGAGAAATTTCGACCTTACCTTGTCTTGTCGAAGACCATAGTGTATACCGACCATTCTGACCTAAAGTATCTTTTGGCAAAGCAAGATGCTAAGCCACGATTACTACCGTGGGTTCTCCTCCTTCAAGAGTTTGATGTTACTATTCTTGACAAAAAAGGAGCAGAGAACCTGGCTGCCGATCACCTTTCTAGACTTGAGAATCCCCATCAAAGTGTGCTCGAGAAAAGGAGATTACGGAAACATTTCCTCTTGAGACACTTGGGATGATTGCTAAGAAAGACCCAACCACCCCATGGTTTGCCGACTTTTCAAATTACCATGCGGCAATTTCAGAGTGAAAGGGATGTCGCCCCAACGAAGAAAAAGTTTTTCAAAGATATTAAGCATTATTTCTGGGACGATCCCTACTTGTTTAAGATTTGTGCGGATCAAGTAATCCGGCGGTGTGTTCATGGCCAAGAGGCTCTTGATATTCTCAATGCTTGCCATAACGGACCCACTGGTGGCCATCATGGTGCAAGCTACACCGCTAAGAAGGTTTTTGATTCCGGATTCTATTGGCCTACCATATATCGAGATGCTCATGATTTAGTCAAATCTTGTGATTCTTGTCAACGTCAAGGGAAAATTTTGCAAAAAGATGAAATGCCACAAAATGCTATTCAAGTTTGCGAGATTTTTGACGTGTGGGGCATCGATTTTATGGGGCCATTTCCATCATCTAAGGGTAATAAGTATATCCTCGTGGCCGTTGACTACTTGTCTAAATGGGTTGAAGCGGGCGCCCCCACCAATGACGCCCGAGTGGTTGTTAAGTTTATGAAGAACTTGTTTTCCGATTCGAGCACCTCGTGCTATCATCGCGATCGCGTACCCATTTTTGTAATGAACAATTTGCTAAAGTTATGGCTAAATATGGAGTTACCCATCGTCTTTCTACCGCGTATCACCCGCAAACAAGCGGACAAGTTGAGGTCTCGAATCGTGGTTTGAAAAGGATTTTAGAAAGAACCGTAGGAGAAAATCGAGCTTCATGGGCCGATAAGTTAGATGATGCATTATGGGCTTTCCGCACCGAATACAAGACACCCATCGGGTGCACCCCATTTAAGTTGGTGTATGGAAAAGCTTGTCACTTGCCCATCGAGCTCGAACATAAGGCATTCTTGGCCTTGAAACATGCTAACTTTGATCTTAAGACCGCGGGTGATCACCGGAAAGTTCAATTGAATGAATTAAATGAGCTTAGGGATCAGGCTTACGAGAATTCTTTGATTTTCAAAGAGAAGACTAAGAGGATTCATGATTCTAAAATCAAAACCGCGTTTTCAACGTTGGTGATCAAGTTCTCCTTTTAACTCTCGATTGAAGATATTCTCGGGCAAACTCAAAACCCGTTGGTCAGGACCATTCACCGCTGCTCGTGTTTTCCTTATGGAACAGTGGAGCTTTCTCAGCCCGATGGCCCAAATTTTAAGGTGAATGGTCATCGTGTGAAACATTATTTTGGAGGGGACATCCCATCTATGGTTGTCCCTGATCTCCAAACTTTCCCTAAGGACAACTGAATTCGGGTATCGAGTCAAGCTAGCGACTCGGTAACCAAAAAAAGAGCGCTCGTGGGAGGCACCCCATGCTTATCTCTATTTTCTTTCTATTTTCTAATAAGTGACGCGAAGGGGTCTGCCTTCTTCGATTTCGTGTTTGGTTGTTTGTGATGTTGTGTTTAGGATGTTCCCGATATGAAGACACTCGTGCTCGAAGTTTGTCTTTTCTCCACTCGAGTTTCATGATCGATGCTGATGGAAATCCGATATCCTAATCTTATCGACTAACGTTTATCTTTGAGCATACTTAATAAACGGCTTTTAGATTTTCGTTGATACCCTTGCTTTTAAACATTGAGGACAATGTTTCGTTCTAGTCTGGGGTAGGGTAATCTTCGATTTGATTTGACCGCACTTGCTTATTTCTGTCATGTACTCTCGCAACCCCGTTTTTCCTTAGAAAAAAAAATTTGTGCTATATATGAGAAATTTTAAAATTTTTTAAGCTTTTGTTAAGTCTTTTTGATTGAAAAGTTTGCTAGTCTCTTAGATAAGAAGCTATAAAATGCGAATTCTAGCTCACAAGGCCAAGATTTTGCAAGTTTCCCCGAGTGACTTTAAATATGCATAACTTTATTTCATTAGACGAAGCATTTGCTAAGTTAATATATGTTTTGACACCTTGTTGACTTTCCGCTGGTGAGAGTAGGAATGGAATTCTGACTTGACCGGGCGTGTCGAGCCCTAGCTTGTTCCCTTAACCATAGGTAATCTTAAAAAAATTATCGGCTAAGCATCTGCGGATCTCATTATTTGGGATTTTAAATTTGCAGAGATCTAGAAATGATAGAGTTACTTATGAGTTTAGATGCTAAGCGTGGAGTAGTTGGTTCTCTTTAGAGCCCATCGAAGGTACTTATGGCTTTTTGTTCCCACAAAATTGTTTCACCCCATATCTGTCTAAACAATAATTAAAGATGTTGAGTTTTTGGCGATAGTTAGTTCTTTGTCTTCTTTAGAGAATCTTTGCCCATGAGAGTTGGGTACACATCGAGGTACTGTCAGTGTTACGGTGTAATAGACAACTGATTCATGATAGTTTGCTGCTATTGTTTCTATTGTTATAAAAGCCGTAGGGTTTTGAGTTTGGCACAAAAATTAACATGAAATAAAGCCCAAATGTTTTAAAATTAAAAATCCAAAGCTATAAAAGTTGTCATAGACTTCTATAAAAGCAGAGGAAAAATCCAAAGTCATAATAAGACTTCTGATTAAGCGGTAATCCCGTTGAGTTAGTAGTTTAAAAGACCAAGGGCCTGAATTGCAAAAATGCAAATGTGTTGAAATAGTGTTAAGCCAAACTTCGGATCCGAGAGATGTCTAAATAAAGCTTCGTCTGGACTCAGATGAGTTGTCTCGATCGCCATAAAAGGATATTCTCCCTAAATCGTGTAAAATTAGGACCTTGATGTGGACCTCATTCTTGTGTGCAATGGTTTTCGAGGGAAGGTAGATAACTAATTATCGACTTAGCTTTGTATCTTTATCGGAATAAAAGTTATCGAAACGAGAATTTGAAGAAATTCATTTCTCACAAAAAAATAAAAAAAATCTAGAGGAAAATAGGAAAATGGGAACAAAAGGTAATTACACAAGTAACTTCCATGGGTAGTGTTAGCATCTAGAATCATATGTAACAATGATTTCGGTTTTACGCTTAGTTTGGGACTTGTGAAAAATCAGGGACGATGTATTCTATCCGTATGGTCACTTCACGCTGTGTTGTGTTTTCTACTCCGTGATCCTAACGTGTTGATTGAAAAATGTTGGAGTTATTGATCGACATGAAAGTTTAACAAACCGTCACTCATAACCGGAATGTGCTTAACCGTAATATCTATACCTGTTATTTAAAAGGTAAACGGGGTTGATGAGTGTGTAATTACTCATCATTTTTGTACAAAATAAACTGCAAAATCATCTGAAAACACTCGTAAAACACATCAAAATGATCAAAATATCACAAATCAGTGTTTTATGTGTTTTAAATGCAAAAATATCAAAATCAGATGAAAAATGTACCAAATTTGCAAAATTGCGTTTCAGCCCCCAAATTTCAAAAGTTGTCAAAAACAGTCCCTGAGCTCAAAAATTCAAAAGAAAAAAATCATCAAAGGTCCTTTTTAAATCATAACTTGTCAAATTTGGTCCTTTGGTGAAAAATGTAAAAAGTTTTGAGAAAATTACAATTTGGTCCTTCAAGTTTGCAAATTGGCAGAAATGACCCCTGGAAAAATTGAAAAGGGCAACTTTGGTCCTTGTAATATCAACACTTGTCAATTTCAGTCCATAAAACACCTTTGCAAAATTACAGTTTGGTCCCTTGGTTTGTTGGAATTGCATAATTGGTCCTTGTGTTTAAGCTACCAAATGGACCCTTTATTACCTTTGGCCCAAACAAAATACCCAATCCAACCCCTGGCCCATCCCTTTACCCGGTTTTAAACCCGAATCCAACCCACACCCTATTATTAATATACCGGTCAAATGGGTTGACCCACCCATTTTCCCTCTCTCTCCTCACGGATAACCTCCTCCATCATCACACCTGCATATCACCTGATCACACTCCACCTCTCAACCATCATCACCCCTACTTCCCCCCTCCAAACACAACAATCCAAAGGTTCATTAAATGCATTAACCCAATCCCACTCAATCTCACAAACGGTTAAAAAGGTTTTGGCCAAAAAAAACCTTTAAATGGCTAGGATCACTTTGAGACATCCTATGGTCAAGATTCATGCCGGAACTTTTCAGAAAGGAGAGAGAAGGAGACTTGGGTGTATAAAAGGCCAAGAGAAGCTACAAGGAAAGAGTTAGCTTTTATATTTTAGCAATGAATGTCGTTTTATAAATTCCTTAGTATAAATTAGATTTACATTTGTATTTTCAAGCTCTGTTGTACTTAAGTAAACTCTTTTCAGTGTTTTGTAACTTGATTCAAGGATTAATTTCAGTTTATGTTCAATTTCCATAATGTGTTAACTGTTGAAATTTTAAAGTTTCAAACTCATGTGTCAAAGCTTTTAGCAGCTCAAGTCAATCTCATATAAGCTTATTTAAGCTTATAATAGCTTCTTGTAAGCTCATAATTCAGTTTCACTCACTTGTGAACCTTGGTCAACAAAAGTCAACACGGGTACAAAAATTGAAGCAGAATGGATTTGGGTTGATGCAGGCTTGGAAATGGGTTGAAATGGAAAGCAATGGGTTGTTTGTATTAGGTAGTGGTACTTGTTTCATATTTTGCTAGCCATTGTGGCTTGGACAATTTGTAAGTCAAGCTTAAGCTCATTTCTTGCATAACTGCTTTGGTGGTTAAAAATAGTTGTAACCTGTTTTAGTAGAAGTATTTAGGTTGTATTAAGTTGATTTGATCATAAAAAAGCTGGTCCTGTGTTTGGATTTGTCTCAAGTTGCATAACAGTGTACTACAAGGGGTGTTTGGGTTTACTGTTTTATCTGGTATAATGGTCTAATCAAGAGTAAAGTTTTAGTGGTTCATACTTGTGAAGTGTGTTTGAGCTCAATTGAATCAATAGCTTGGTGCATATGCTCTAAAAGTCAACATCACTCAAATCTGTCTTAACTGTTAAACTGTTGTAGTTTTAGGATAACAAGCCATCATTTTGTGTTTAGAAATCATCAACATTGCTTGCATTAGGTTCAATACATCTCATAACATCTATCTCAGTCTTAAAATTGGATCCAAAGTTGGATAAATTCAACCTTTCAGCTTCAAAAGTCAAATATGCAAAAACCAGATTTGAGCCCATCTAGAGGGATTTTCAAGAGCTTATTTCTAGGTCTTTTCCAAAGGAAACTTGTTGTTTTTAAAAGCCCTACTGGTATATTTTATGAATATCAATTTTGTCAAATTTTGTTGAATTTATTTAAGCCCCAAATCAGCTGTTCATAATGAGGTGCATTGTTCTGCGGGCATCAAGCCTCGCAGGGGTTTTTGCTTCTTGCAAGCTTTCCACAAGGCTCATCAGAGCACCTCTAGGTCTAATTTTTGGATTGCAAGGTCTTACCTAGGTCTACTTTAGATCTCCATAATTAGTTTTTGCTAACTAGCTTATTTGGTTGCTTATTTGGTGGGTGCAAGTTGCCCCCAATCTCGTTTTATCAAAAAGCTCACAACATCAAATCTGTTGAGCTTGTTGTTTCTGTGGCTTAGGCTTGTTGAGATTTGTTGCAATCTAGTTCTTTTAGCTTATTATAGTCCCTGTTTCAGCTTGGTACTTGATTGGTCCTCATCTAGCTTATTCAAGTGCTTATTTTCAAGCACTTGACACATCAGTTTCAGTATCTTGCACACAAGCCCTGGTTTTTCTATTTTTCCCAGCTTCCTAATATCATTTTAGACTTTTCCTGCAATTTTCAGATTTTTCCAATTTCATTTGCTATTTTTCTTAATTTAAATTAGTTTTTAAGCACTTTTAAATAGCATTTAATACAAATAATTAAGAAAAGCTTCAAAAAAATAATTTTTCATTTTTCTTAAGTTTAGATAAATATAAAAAGCCAAAAAAGTAATTTTCCAGATTTTTCATAGTTTATTTGGTAATTTTTAGTAATTTAATTAGTTTTTAATAGTTTAAAATTCATAAAAAATAGAAAAATAATCAGAAAAATACAAAAATAGTTTTGAAAATTCTAGTTTGATATTTTAGACTTTTCCATTTCATAATTTGATTTTTCTAGCTTTGTTTCCTCATTTTTTGTATTTTAGGTAATTATTAAATAGTTAAAAATAGTTTTTAATTAATAATAATTAGATAATTAGTGATAAAAATAGTTTTCTTTTTCTAAAAAGTTTCTTTTATCATTAGGATTGTAAAAATATCATTTTCATATTTTTAGGGTTAATATTGTGTAAGTTTCACTTTTTAATTTGTACGTCACGTAGATTTTAATTTCAATTTTATAAAAACATAAAAACAAAAACATCATTGTAAATATAGTGATAGCGTTTATTTAATAGATTTTTTTTTCTTTTTAAATTTCTTTAATTTACATTTTAGCCCTTGTAATTTATGTCCTTTTTCTGTAGTTGTACTAACTCAAAATCTCTTTCCCGTTCAAATCTCTCGATCACTATACGTTTGGTGATCCATTGCACAGCTCGCTGGGACATAACGACCCGGGGAGACTCTATACTCCTCAGATCCTCATTGATTTCGTGCTTAAGCAGTTTTAAGCTGGTTACGGTCCGCCATTCACAAGTGGCGGGCTTGTGTGATTTAGCTTGACCGTTCTCGCACAAGATCAAATTTTTGGCGCCATGCCGGGGAGCGTATGCTTATCTTACGCCTAGCGATTAGTGATTTGATATTCACTCTTTGTTCATACCATCCATCTGTATATGTTTATATTTTCTTATCCAAAACCCCAAAATATTCTTCTCATTCCTCTTATTCGTTGATTCTATTTCTCTTACCCTCTTTTGCCATTTAATTCTATTCTTCGTATCCTCTCAACCATTTGATTCTCTTCTTAATCCTCTATATGTTTAATTCTTATGTCGACATTCGTCAACTTCATCGTCAGAAATGTGTGTGAGCGGTGTGGAGGTCCTAGTTCAAGCGAATTTTGCAATTCATGCGAATTATCCATCAAAAATGCTTTTCAAAGTTATTTCGACCAACCGCCACAACCTGAAATACATTCTAATCTTGACAAACCAGTTCAAACGTCGGAGCTACCCCAAGCACCCATCGAGGATTACGAGGACAACCTCTTTGAATCTAGAGCCCGTAATCTAATCGAACAAATTTATGTCGATGAAAAAGGTCAAGAATTAGAATTGATTACGATGAACCCGTTCAAACACCGGTGACTAGCAAGCATGACTTGCCTAATCTTCACGTTTCTCAAGAACCAGAACCGGAGACCATAACGGAAGTGGTGGAAATTGCTAGCTCTCAGAGCACACCACTTATCCCACCTCCTGATCTTTCTGAATGTTCTTCGAGACTTGATAGTCATCCGGATCACCATGTTGGTTTTGTTGATTCTTTGAATAAACCGATTCCTCTTCATAACTTTCAAATGCAATCGTTTATTCCTTGTGTCGGTTGTGGTGAGCCTCTCTATGGTTCACCCTGTCGTTGGTGTACTTGTGTACAATGTGGTAATGATATCCATAACAGGAGTTGTTTGTTTTGTGGTTCGAGGAATTCATTTGATTATGATTCTAATCGAACTCATTTAACGACTCCTCAAACTTTTCCAATTACCCACCACAGCCCGACTTATTATCATATGACCAACATTATGTTGTAGAATTTTGTGGAGGTCCTCACCAAGGATTTGAGTGTCAATCCGGAAACACGTTTGTCTATGAACAGTTTTCCAGTGATGCTCAGAGTTTTGGTTATGACCAAAATCCATATGATTTACCATTCCAGACTCAACAGTTTTATCTGTTGTGAGTACTGGAGGTCCCCATTTCAGCTCTGATTGTCAAATAGGGAACCCAGTTCCTTGTAACAATCATGACTCTCACATATTTGAAAATTTCCAACCTCCATAGCACTATACGGTTCAAACTCCATCTGAAAGCCGTTGTCTCATGAAATCTCCCAGGATCTTGAAACCGCAATGAAAACACTTGAGGATATGATGAGTAACTTTAAGAATCAAGTGAGTGGTGAAAAAACCATAGGAGAATTGTTAGTCAAGAGCGAGAAGCCCGCCAATCGAGGGAAGAATTATTAGCCCTAGAGCATGCAAAAGGCGTTCCCAATTTCTTAAGGCGCTTTTATGATGATGACGAGGAGGGTTTTATCCTTTTAGAAATAATATTTCTCAACCCCTCGGTCAGTTGATATTCCAGCAGTTGAGATTCCATCTCAAACAATCGCTATCACACCCGAGGCTCCCACTCACTCTCTTATTATGGGGACGAGCATCTCGACACTGTTCCTGAAAAGGAATCGGACGAATTCATAAAGTCTAGTGTTGAGGACCTTGTCCCAATCCCAAGAGAGTCACAGGGAATTCTTGATCATGTGTGTGATATCCCTCCTCCTCTTGTCTTCCCAAAAGATCATGTTGAGATGTTCTCCGATTCTGATGATGATTCATTGTCTTGTGGAGACATCGCCTATGTGGAAGATTCACCTTCTGAGCTTGTTAGCTTAGAAGAAGAGAATGATGAAGTTACTGACACTGAAATCAAAGATGAAGCACTTCGTGCAACATTATTGAATGTCAGTCTTCTCATTTCTAAAATCGAGGCTTTCAAAGAGAAACCTATTTCATCTCCTATCCCCATTAAGGATAGTGACATTCTTTCCGATGATTCTATTGCGGAAATGAAAGCCTCTGTTTTGATAATATGGGAGAGAAGATTAGTGGCAGTACCACTTTTCATTCTCATAATTATCTCCTCGATCATGAATCATTTACCTTTGAGGAGTTCGCCAGTGAACCCACTCATATCAATTCTGAATATGATTCATTCACCTTCATAGAGTTCTCAGATGAACTCACTCATATCATATCTCCGCCGGAGTATGATAACTTCTACTTTGATCTAGACACACCCGAGATATGTCTAGACCAATTGAGCTTAACTGAGGAGATTCATGAGACTATGAATTCTCCTATTGAAGATGAAGAGTTAGTCATGATTTCTATCATGATTTTCTTTCTCTTCTTCATATATTCTGTCACTTCTCCTGTTCTTCACTCCTTCGGGAATGAAGACATTATCTTTGATCCCGGCATTTCCATATATCATTTTTGAGCCGGTTCTATGTATATCTCATCGGTGTGGAACTTTCACGTGCTTCAAATGTTTGTCCAAACATCTTGAATGAAAGTCCGATGGAGATTGTTTCTTCCACTTTGCTTCCCCATGAACAAATTAATGCGGGGATCGAGTCAAGCTAGCGACTCGGAAATCAAAAAACGAGCACACACAATATGGGTTTTCACCCATATTTCTGACTTCTTTCTATTTTCTACCACCTAGTGTGGGGGGGTTGCCCACATGTTTTCAAAAAAAAAAAAAAAAAAAAAATCCAAATAATGGCCGTAATATTTCCCTTTTACGTTCTTTGTTTCGGCATCACCGCCGGTACTTTGAATATTGAGGGCAATATTCATTTCTAAGTGTGGGGGAATTCTCACGAATTTTATCATATTATCCACCCAATTCCCCGCTTTTGGCAAAAATTTTTTGGAGTAAGTGTTTTACACTTACTCATTTGCCAAGTTATCACCGCCATGTCTCAGAAGACAAAAGGATTGGCTAATCCTAGAGCAAACGGCTCTTGGTAAAGATTTCTCAAATCCGTTTATATGGCTTGCAATTTGCCCAAAATTGTATGGTTCTCAACTCACCATATCCTAAAAAGTGAAGAGTTGGCTAGCCCGCAAGTTTATGGCTTGTGGTAAAGGCAGTGGAAAAGCCATAATTGGTAATCGACTCACCAAAGATAATATTGATAATTTATCTAAGAGTTGGCTAGTTCAGAAGGGTACGGCTTACGGTAAAGACAAAATCAAATCCGTTGAAAGTCGGTGGTTTGCTCAAAATCACATGGTTATCGGTGTACCATGGTTCTTACTTGAACTGAAACATTTGGCTACTCCAGAAGTAATGGCTTTTGGTAAAGAGATTAAAATCCATTATGTTTTCTCAAATCATTGCTAGGGACTAGCAATATCTCAGTGTGGGGGATTGATGAGTGTCTAATTACTCATCATTTTTGTACAAAATAAACTGCAAAATCATCTGAAAACACTCAGAAACACATCAAAATGATCAAAATATCACAAATCAGTGTTTTATGTGTTTTAAATGCAAAAATATCAAAATCAGATGAAAAACATATCAAATTTGCAAAAATTGCAGTTTCAGTCCCCCAAATTTCAAAAGTTGTCAAAAACAGTCCCTGAGCTCAAAAATTCAAAAGAAAAAAATCATCAAAGGTCCTTTTTAAATCATAACTTGTCAAATTTGGTCCTTTGGTGAAAAATGTAAAAAGTTTTGAGAAAATTACAATTTGGTCCTTCAAGTTTGCAAATTGGCAGAAATGACCCCTGGAAAAATTGAAAAGGGCAACTTTGGTCCTTGTAATATCAACACTTGTCAATTTCAGTCCATAAAACACCTTTTCAAAATTACAGGTTTGGTCCCTTGGTTTTGTTGGAATTGCATAATTGGTCCTTGTGTTTTAAGCTTACCAAATGGACCCTTTATTACCTTTGGCCCAAACAAAATACCCAATCCAACCCCTGGCCCATCCCTTTACCCGGTTTTAAACCCGAATCCAACCCACACCCTATTATTAATATACCGGTCAAATGGGTTGACCCACCCATTTTCCCTCTCTCCCTCACGTGATAACCTCCTCCATCATCACACCTGCATATCACCTGATCACACTCCACCTCTCAACCATCATCACCCCTACTTCCCCCCTCCAAACACAACAATCCAAAGGTTCATTAAATGCATTAACCCAATCCCACTCAATCTCACAAATGGTTAAAAAGGTTTTGGCGCCAAAAAAAAACCTTTAAATGGCTAGGATCACTTTGAGACATCCTATGGTCAAGATTCATGCTGGGAACTTTTCAGAAAGGAGAGAGAAGGAGACTTGGGTGTATAAAAGGCCAAGAGAAGCTACAAGGAAAGAGTTAGCTTTTATATTTTAGCAATGAATGTCGTTTTATAAATTCCTTAGTATAAATTAGATTTACATTTGTATTTTCAAGCTCTGTTGTACTTAAGTAAACTCTTTTCAGTGTTTTGTAACTTGATTCAAGGATTAATTTCAGTTTATGTTCAATTTCCATAATGTGTTAACTGTTGAAATTTTAAAGTTTCAAACTCATGTGTCAAAGCTTTTAGCAGCTCAAGTCAATCTCATATAAGCTTATTTAAGCTTATAATAGCTTCTTGTAAGCTCATAATTCAGTTTCACTCACTTGTGAACCTTGGTCAACAAAAGTCAACACGGGTACAAAAATTGAAGCAGAATGGATTTGGGTTGATGCAGGCTTGGAAATGGGTTGAAATGGAAAGCAATGGGTTGTTTGTATTAGGTAGTGGTACTTGTTTCATATTTTGCTAGCCATTGTGGCTTGGACAATTTGTAAGTCAAGCTTAAGCTCATTTCTTGCATAATCTGTTTTGGTGGTTAAAAATAGTTGTAACCTGTTTTAGTAGAAGTATTTAGGTTGTATTAAGTTGATTTGATCATAAAAAAGCTGGTCCTGTGTTTGGATTTGTCTCAAGTTGCATAACAGTGTACTTAAAGGGGTGTTTGTGTTTACTGTTATATCTGTTGTAATGGTCTAATCAGTAGTAAAGTTTTAGTGGTTCATACTTGTGAAGTGTGTTTGAGCTCAATTGAATCAATAGCTTGGGTCTGCTATGCTCTAAAAGTCAACATCACTCAAATCTGTCTTAACTGTTAAACTGTTGTAGTTTTAGGATAACAAATCATCATCTTGTGTTTAGAAATCATCAACATTGCTTGCATTAGGTTCAATACATCTCATAACATCTATCTCAGTCTTAAAATTGGATCCAAAGTTGGATAAAGTCAACCTTTCAGTTTCTTCAAAAAGTCAAATATGCAAAAAAACCAGATTTGAGCCCATCTAGAGGGATTTTTCAAGAGCTTATTTCTAGGTCTTTTCCAGTGAAACTTGTTGTTTTTAAAAGCCCTACTGGTATATTTTATGAATATCAATTTTGTCAAATTTTGTTGAATTTATTTAAGCCCCAAGCCAGCTGTTCATAATGAGGTCAGTTGCCCTGTGCAGGCATCAAGCTCCCAAGAGGGGTTTTGCAGTTCTTGCAAGCTTTCCACAAGGCTCATCAGAGCACCTCTAGGTCTAATTTTTGGATTGCAAGGTCTTACCTAGGTCTACTTTAGATCTCCATAATTAGTTTTTGCTAACTAGCTTATTTGGTTGCTTATTTGGTGGGTGCAAGTTGCCCCCCAATCCTGTTTTATCAAAAAGCTCACAACATCAAATCTGTTGAGCTTGTTGTTTCTGTGGCTTAGGCTTGTTGAGATTTGTTGCAATCTAGTTCTTTTAGCTTATTATAGTCCCTGTTTTCAGTTGGTACTTGATTGGTCCTCATCTAGCTTATTCAAGTGCTTATTTTCAAGCACTTGACACATCAGTTTCAGTATCTTGCACACAAGCCCTGGTTTTTCTATTTTTCCCAGCTTCCTAATATCATTTTAGACTTTTCCTGCAATTTTCAGATTTTTCCAATTTCATTTGCTATTTTTCTTAATTTAAATTAGTTTTTAAGCACTTTTAAATAGCATTTAATACAAATAATTAAGAAAAGCTTCAAAAAAATAATTTTTCATTTTTCTTAAGTTTAGATAAATATAAAAAGCCAAAAAAGTAATTTTCCAGATTTTTCATAGTTTATTTGGTAATTTTGAGTAATTTAATTAGTTTTTAATAGTTTAAAATTCATAAAAATAGAAATAATCAAAAATACAAAAATAGTTTTGAAAATTCTAGTTTGATATTTTAGACTTTTCCATTTCATAATTTGATTTTTCTAGCTTTGTTTCCTCATTTTTTGTATTTTAGGTAATTATTAAATAGTTAAAAATAGTTTTTAATTAATAATAATTAGATAATTAGTGATAAAAATAGTTTTCTTTTTCTAAAAAGTTTCTTTTATCATTAGGATTGTAAAAATATCATTTTCATATTTTTAGGGTTAATATTGTGTAAGTTTCACTTTTTAATTTGTACGTCACGTAGATTTTAATTTCAATTTTATAAAAACATAAAAACAAAAACATCATTGTAAATATAGTGATAGCGTTTATTTAATAGATTTTTTTTTCTTTTTAAATTTCTTTAATTTACATTTTAGCCCTTGTAATTTATGTCCTTTTTCTGTAGTTGTACTAACTCAAAATCTCTTTCCCGTTCAAATCTCTCGATCACTATACGTTTGGTGATCCATTGCACAGCTCGCTGGGACATAACGACCCGGGGAGACTCTATACTCCTCAGATCCTCATTGATTTCGTGCTTAAGCAGTTTTAAGCTGGTTACGGTCCGCCATTCACAAGTGGCGGGCTTGTGTGATTTAGCTTGACTGTTCTGCGCGCATCAGGGGCATTTTTATAATTAATGCTTTCTTAATCTCTTTTGAGGAATCTTTGCTACTTCTTCATAGGTTTAGTAGAAAGAGATTGAAATCCTTGATTTTAGAAGCGTGAGTTGATTGCATTGCGTGAGGACACGACAATGGTCTCGTCTGGGGTATTTTGGTATGTGCTAAAACACATACCGTTTCATTATCAAAACTGACCCAAAATAACCAAGAAAGAGCCGTTTATTGCTTATATCTATTGGTTTCTTGAGTTTGTGCCAGTGTACGGATATGTAAAAACACACAAAAAGAAGCCAAATCAGACGTAAATCCGAGCACGAGAGATCAAGAGAGCTTTAGCTGAGCCGGAAGATCAAAAGTGAGCATTAATGAAGATTTTATTCTCCGAGGATGATTTTTGGAAGATATAATCAAGTTTGAACAAATGTCAAAAATGGCCCCTCAACTTTGAGTTTTTGGCGAAATTCGACCCCGAAGATTCAAAGTTGCAAATTGACCCTTGGTCTATTTGAAGATTGACAAAAATGGTCCTTGATATAACTTTCAGATTTACAAGAATGGTCCTTGGAATTTCATATTTGACAACTTTGGTCCCTATGGTTGCTCTTGGATCACTTAACTAATCCAACATAATCCAAATCCAATAAACAAAACATTCGACCCAAGAATAGAAACCCTCTACCCGGCCCAAAAACACAACCCGGCCATCCCTTGAATAATACTATCCAACCGTTTACCATTTACCCGGATTTTATCCAGTTCAACCCACCCATGACCCGGTCAACTCTTTTGATTTATTATAAACAATCCAAACGCCGCCTTTTCTTCCCCTTCCTCCCAAACGCCCATTTACCCCTGTTACCACCAATTACCCACCACCATTTACCCAATCTAGTAACATCGTACTAGCATCTTTCCCAAGAGCTTCTAGAAACACCGACATGTCGATAAGATCACCCACGTGGCCATTGAAGCTCCTCATTGGCCGAAATACCTCAATTGGTGAATTGGAGAGCTCTGATTGGATATGATGACAATGGAATGATATGTGGCTGTGGATAGGACTTCTAGGCTCTTCCAAGAGGATCCCAAGGCTGATTTTGGCTATAAAAGACCCTTGAGCTCACAATGGATTTCGTGCAATTCCTTAGTTTTCATTTAGCTTATTGTTTCTTGTATTTCAGTAGTTTATAAAATGTTTTCTTAAAGTTTTCATTGTAATCTCAATTCCTTGTAATCCTTTTTCAGTTTTAATCAAAGTTCCAAGTTTTTAAATTTAATCTTGCATTTCTTATTTTAAGTAATCAATAAGCTATTTTGAATAATGGAATAAGCTCATTTCAGCTTGATATAGCTTTAGTGAGCTTATATTGTGCCTTTTTTTATCTCATTTCAATCAATACACAACAAAAGACACTTGGTCAACAAAAGTCAACTGGTGTGCTCATTTGGTTCAGAAATGGTTATGGGTTGATTATGATGATGGATCTGGGTTGATTTGATGTTAAATGGGTTAGGATTAGTGGTTCTTTGCTGATTTGCAAGCCATAGTGGCTGGACTTCTTGTAAGTGTGAAGCTTAATCTCATTTCTAGCTTAATATTAAGTAGCAGTTATAATTTCTATTAGATCTGTTACTATATTGATATTTGCTGTCATATTAGCTTTGTTGCAATGTATTGGATCTGTTTTGATGTTAGAATGAGCTTATCATATTGATTTTGATAGAGTTGATTGCATAAATGATTTAGAAAGGAGTGTTTGGATTAGGACTAAAACTGTGCTAGAAAGTAAAATATTGGAGTAGTTAAGTTGCTCTAGGTTTGCTATAGTTTATTGATTTCATATCTGTCTTTGTTTTGCTGCCATTTGCACTCTAAGTCAAAATCACAACATAACTGCTCTTGATCTCTATTCGTTGGAATCATTGTTGGAATTTTACATATAGGTGTAGAATCTGTTAGGTTAGCTTATTTGGGTCTTATTACATCCACTTTCAATTTAACCACCACCAATTTGATTCAAATCTCAAATAAGTCAACCTTCATAACTGTTCTTAAAAGTCAAGACCATGTCAAAAACAGTTTTTTTGCACTCCAGCCTCTGCACAAGGTTCTTTACACTTGTTAGGGTCTCAAATTTGGTTTAGTCATAGTCGCTAGGTGGTCTTGGAGACCACATATCGGGTTTTCACTTAAGCTTATTGGATAAGCATTTGCAAATGCTTATAGTAGGGGTCAGAAGCTATTTTTCTTAAGCATCAGTTAGCTCAAATCTTGTTAAACTGCCTATTTGAGGTTAGGAGTAGCAGTAGTTAGTTTATTTAGAGTGGTTATAGTATAATTTAGCTTCTGTAGAAGTTTGGTGGCTTATTGTGCTAGTTTGCTTATTCTAAAGTGCTTATTTGCTATCAGTTAACACTGCAGCTCTCAGATCTTATACATAAGCATCATATTTTATATTTTTCATAGCTTTAGAATAACATTTTAGAATTTTCTTGAGATTTTCATAATTTTTGGTCACTGTTTGCTATTTTTCTCTATTTAAAATAGTTTTTAGTCACTTTTAAATAGCTTTTATTGCAAATAATTAAGAAAAAGTTCAAAAAAATAATTTTTCAATTTTCCCAGTTTAAGAAAAATATAAAAGGCATAAAAATATTTTTCCTTATTTTTCCCTTTTTATTTGGTATTTTTCACAATTTAAATTAGATTTAAATAGTTTTAAATTAGTAGAAAATATAAAAATAATCAGAAAAATAAAAAAATAGTTTTGAAAAGTCTCTTATGGTATTTTAGATTTTATAAAAATATTTTCATATTTTTCTCCTTAATTTTTATAATTTTTAGTATTTTAATTAGTTTTAAAAGTTAAAAATTAGTTTTTAATTCTAAAAATCCAGAAAAATCCTAAAAAAATAGTTTAAATTTTAAATAGTTTTCATATTACATTTCTAGAGTAAAAGTATTTTTAGGCAATTTTAGGATATAATTTAGACGTAGTTGCATTTTAATTACGTTTCGTTAATTACGTTTTAGTTGATTCGCAATTAGGATTTCCCATAGATTAGATTCCCTTAATTACTTTCCCCATTCCCGTAGTTTATTAAAATAAAATCACAAATCAAAACATCGAGCATTAAATTCCAAACCAATAACGACGTTGGCAATTCACGCCTCGTTGGAAAACGATTCGGGTTGACTAATCCGTATCAACGATCACACACGGGATTTGGTTTATTATTCTTTTTCCTAAAAGAATTTGAATCTATCTTCGTGATTATTTTTGATATCGATATTGAGGTTTTATCCGTACACACATACCCTTAAGCCTTCATTACATATACACCCTTTTTCAATCTTATTACAACAATGGTGAACAATACTTGGTATCATGAGAAGGAATGGTTAAGAAAGAAACCTGTGACAAAGACTCTGAATTCTCAACAGTGGCATCAGAGCAAAAGGTTCAAAACCTGGGAGAAACCAATCAAGAGACAGTTACAATATGGTTACAATAGAAGGCTGTTACAAATAGAGATACAAGAGGTATCTATGAACAATTGTGTGAGGCAATTGACAATGAACTGCAAGGAGATGCTAAAGAGAAGGATCAAGAAAATTGAAGCCTTCAATTCACCAAAACCAAACACTGAAACCACCACAAAAATTGAAAAAGTACAGGAAAGGAAAAACAAGAGGGCCAGATGTTTTATTTGCAGAGAAAGGGGGCATACCTTTTCAAACTGCCCTCTAAAGAAAGAAACAGAAAAGGATGGAGATGCAGAAAAACTAGCCAAGTATTCTGTAAGTTTAAAATACCCTGATCAAGTTCACTTTTCCACTGATTTTATGATAGAGGGAATAGATGATGGTAATTGGGATCAAATATGGTATGTTAGTAAAAACTTGGACAGACACCTATGTTCAAACAAGTTTTTATTAGGGACGTTAAAAGAGAAGTTTGGTGTAAAGAAGATGCAAGGCATGGGAAAACTGTTAATACACATAGGATAGGAGAGATTAACATGAGGTTCGGGAATGAAATTCTATGCATACCAGGAGTGCACTATGCACTAGAAGTAACCTTGAATGTGCTTTCTAAAAACCAACTTGAGGTATAAGGGGTGGAGTTAACCTACATAAACAATAGATGTAGACTCTCCTACATGTTCAAATACCTTGATGCTTACAAGTTTGATGAAGATAAAATGAAGGAGAAACAGAACCAATACCTTGAAGAGTATTTCAACTCTTTAGATCCAAAAGGTGAATGTGCTTTGGAAAAGACAACAAGGTACAACGCTGTTGACAGAGGTCACATGAACACAGATTTCATAAGAGTGGAAGACAGGATATATTCAGTCAAGGTCAGAAATTTCAATGAATTTATATCCTTTTTAGATTTGGTAAAGGATGATAAAGTAATATGTGTAGATTGGGACTAAAATACCCCCTGTGATTAATGGGACTAAAATCTATTTATTGGAATATTTACATAATCCAGTGTTAGGTCCAACAATGGTGAACAATACTTGGTATCATGAGAAGGAATGGTTAAGAAAGAAACCTGTGACAAAGACTCTGAATTCTCAACAGTTATACCTGTTAATAGAGGAGTCAAAAGTAAACAAAAACAATGGAAAGAGCAGTGCTTACCGCGAGAATCTTCACCGGAAAGAAAATTTCTTGAAAGTTGTAATCAGGAACTTCTGGCTCATGGTAGCGAGCTTCTTAATGCACCCGTAACAGTACTATTCTAACTTGATTTCATTCAATATTATTTACTCACACGAAAATTGAATCTATTGATATGCACTGGACAGGTGAAGTGATTCTAGAGATGAGAAGCAAACACGTTGGCTCTACAACCACAAAAATAAAGAAAATTAAGTGATTATTAATAAGTAATTTGATGTGTCGATAATTCAGTTTGGATTGAATCTATTTATGACTTAATGACTTCATATATGGTTTTGGAGAATATTTTGTCAATGTGTTAAGATGTGCAAGGAAAAATTTATTTAGTGAGATGTATACTGCGTATGAATAATTGTGCCAAATTGATTCGTTAGCCACTACTTTAGCATCTCTTTCTGAAATTATACAATTCGAGTCCTACTGCTTTAATTTTTATTAGGGATGTTTAGCTAAGCTTATTTTATGTGCTTATAGGGCCTAACTTTTTTAATGCTTTTTCAAGTTTGCAACATCTACGTCAACTATGGAAGGCTTTCTTTGATTAGTCAAGGGGTCCCTTAAGTTAATGAGGTGACCATGTCTTATATTGACGTTTAGGCTATATGTGGTAGGTCATAGATGGATGATTTAGAAATATATAGACTGATTCAATAATTGTCTTCATATTTGCATATCTGTATTTGCTGTGTGTTAGATATTCGTGTTAGGATTGTGATAGATTTTGGATATCTTACTAGAATCGTGTTAAGTTCACTTTCTATATAAAGTATTTCGACCCTATTTATGTCTGGGTTGCACGAAATCTCTATCGGGATAATTTTAGAAGAGAAACATTTTGTGTCTAGGCACAAGATCACAAAGCAGGAACAAGAGAGGAATTGTATGTATTTTTCGTATGTTAAAATGAGCCTTATAGATCTCTTAATAAAACAGATGAAGATGACAGTTGCATGCAGTTAAAGTTGGTTACAACCAACTTTTATAACTGTTTTTCAAACAGTCACAACGGTTGGAAAATGAGGGGAAAAAAGGGGTAACTCATTTGGAGCACCAAATAAACCATTTGGGGCTCTTCCCCTTGACCCCAGCAAGGGGCTCTACCCCTTGACCCCGCAAGAGGCTCTGCCCCTTGACACCGCAAGGGTGCTGCGCCCCTTGACCTCTGCATCTTTGTCATGGTCAAAAACATATTAGCTCAACGAGTGTGCACTCCACACTTCTCTAACTCGTATCCGAGCCGAATATGAAATCTCATTAATCTCTAGTAAATCGTCATTACGTAAATGGCCGTCGATGACACTAAAATCACCAACACTATGCTTATATATAGTAAAAATTATTAGTGGTAGCTAAAATATTTCTAGTCCTAATCATTAAATTAGATAAAAGTAACAATATTTGCAAATGAATTTTGTGTTATGTTACTTATTGAAATGATCACAAACAGTTTGTACACAATATTTATTGATAGTTGGCACAAAGTCGTACTCTTTGTCTGTTGACTATGGTTGTTTTTGCCTACTGCATTAGGTGTTACTAGAGGTGACAATTCCAAACTTATTATTTTCTAAATGAGTTGAGTTTGGTTGTGTAGTATCTCAAATGGGTAATGGGAAAGGGGGCTTTGTGGGTCAACCCGACCTATTGTGACCCTTATTAAGGACACTTTCATACCCGTTATAGATCACGTTTGTCTTGCCATATCTAGGCACTAAGAGCTGAATATGATGCCTAAAACTTGGTTATATAATAGACCTACTTCCATGTTGCCTAAAACATTGTAATGATGGATCTTGCCGGCACTATGGTTTACTATTGAGACATATAGGAAACACAATCCCTCTTGGGCATGGCCGCATGGTTAATGAAACGAGGAATGAAAATGGATAGTCATGGGATAATGCTACAATCAAGTATGAAGAATTTTTCAAATGAGCTTTCATCGACCTACTTTACGTCAGGTGAATAAATTAAACTTTGAAAGAAGGGGACACAAGTGAGGAAATACATATTCTTTCATTGTGGAAAATGTTCTCACGTACAATTCTACAAAGATCTTTACATCACGGTTTCAAACTACTTGTTGCAACCAATGCTTTGTGCTAAACATTGTTATGTACCGATATATGGACCTTTGGAACTGGTTAAGCAGCGTGTGGCACTTCACATCAGGCTATTGGAGTGAAAACTTGATGTAGACTAAAAACGAGATAACACAAATTGGACCTGTTAATTCACACGAATACTAGGAACAATTCTTCCGACTATTGTTGATTCCAAAGAATACTGATAATTAGGGCAATTTCCGGCTCACTCCCAAAAATAGATTTTTCATGTAACTTTTAACTCATTAACTACGATTACAAAAGAGTTATTAAATAGACCTAGAAAATTGAAATGGAAATGGTCCTAGCTCTAGCCCACAAACAAAGCCCAGTAAAACTAGGAAAAAACATAATAATGAAAATAACTCATAAAATAGAGCGTTTTGAGGCTCAAAAGTTCCTTAAACTGATGAGGACAATTACCATGAAGTTTTCCACGTTTCATGATTTGAATCGACTAGTCATGGGCTTGAAAGCCTCGTATCCCAAGTTATTCTAATTTTAGTGAACTCATTTTTCTTACACGGTTTTGGTCTCTAGAAATAATAAAGCCCGTTCCTCCACACTTGGGCCTATCAAAACTGCTCTCATTCACGTGCATTTTAAATATCTTGAGTGCATATATTAAGTAAATACTAAATAGATTTTGATAATGTTCTTAGCAACGATAGTTATGAGAAATATACAAGATCTTCTATTTTTCTTAGCAAGAATAGTTGTGATTTTGCATATAATTTATGTTTATTGCAAACCATTTTAAGTGCTTATTTTCCACAGTTTTCTATCTACTAGTTTGTACATGAAATTAATGTAAATATGATGAAGATAGGCACAATAGAGAATATTGTTGGAAAATTTAATGCACTTGTGGGATTAGTTCACACTTGGTTTTAGGTTAGGAGGTACGGAGTGTACACCCATGAGGTCCCTGAACACCCTGACTCAATAGTGGTTAGTACTGGTAGTGTTGGTTACTACTACAAATGTAGTAACTAATGGTTCCTACTGCTAGTGTATTGGTTCCTGTTGGTAGTGTTGGTTACTACTGCTAGTGTAGTAACTGATGGTTCCTACTGCTAGTGTATTGGTTCCTGCTGGTAGTGTATTGGTTCCTACTGGTAGTGTTGCATTGTTTAATTTGTAACAACTTTGACTCATTCAAGTGGTTGTTATGACTGCTTTATGACCACGTTTAATTGGTCATGTAACCACTATTCCTATGATAATGAAGACTTATTATGGGTAATTAATTGGCCGTTAATTACTCATAAAGTTCATTGACTAGGAGTGAGTATTCTCTACTATAAATCGAGATGGACATCATCAACAGGTACATATGGTGAATAACCAGGAGAAACAAACAAAAAGCTTAAACACTTATATGCGCAAGGGTTATTGATTTGTGCCTAATTCAATAACTAACATTTGGTCTTATCCCAAGTAGATATTCATGTAACCCAGGCATAGGGTCTAATAGTTTACTTTGGAAAGTGATCACACGATTCCAAGTGATATCCGGTAACCACCTAGTGGTATTGCATTGCTACTGATTATCTTACCCTGCTGCTGGGCGAATAACCACCAACAATCAAAATAAACTATTTTGTGATAATCAATGGCTGTTGCTGCAATGAAACACATGGCATCAAACTTTGCCAAGCTGGACAAGTTTGAAAGGGTGGACTTTAGGAGATGGCAGAAGAAGAAGCACTTCTTGCTGTCAAGCATGAGTGTGGTCTATGTTCTGACTACACCTATCCCTAATGATGGGGATGATGCTACTGTGGAGAAGATCAGAAGGAGGAGCAAATGGTAGAATGATGACTACATTTGCAGAGGTTTAATTCTCAATGGTATGTCTGATTCACTCTTTGACATTTATCAAAACTTTAAATCTTCCAAAGAACTATGGGATTCCTTGGATGCCAAATATATGGCTGAGGATGCATCAAGTAAGAAGTTCCTTGTAAGTAATTTCACAAATTACAAAATGACTGATTCAAGACCAGTTATGGAACAATACAATGAACTTCTTGGTATACTTGGACGGTTTACACAACACAATATGCACATGGATGAGGCTATTTCAGTCTCTTGTGTCATTGATAAACTCCCTCCTTCTTGGAAAGATTTCAAGCATACCTTGAAACATAAAAAGGAGGAGTTAACTCTAGTTGATTTGGGCAGTCATCTGCGCATTAAGGAATCTCAGGGTGCAGGATAATGACAAGCCAAAAAGTAGCAATGCTACTGGTGCATCTGTTGTCAATATGGTGGAGCATAACAACTCCACCAGGTACAATGACAACAAAGGCAAATGTAAACATCATGATAACACAAGGGCATATCCTAACAAGAAGGCAACACCTACTTGTTGGAAATGTGGCAAAACTAGTCACATTAAAAGGGATTGCAAAGGTGTTAAGGTTGGTGGTAAAGCCAATGGATCAGGCACTAATGGTTCAAGGAGTGGTGGTTCACCAACTCACTAAAAGGTCAAAATATGTTTAATAAGTCTTTTTAGGTCTTTTCCGATTTATTATGTTACATATGTATCTGAATCTTATTATGTGCAGGATGATGATGTTGCGTGGTGGGTTGAATCTAGTGCAACAGTTCATGTGTGCAAAGATAGAAGCTGGTTCAAGACTTATGAGTCACTGAATGATGGTTTTATTCTTCACATGGAAAATGAGTCAACAGCCTTGGTGCATGGTCGTGGTTGTGTAGATCTTAAGTTTAGTTCTAGAAAGATTGTAACCTTGTTTAATGTTATTCATGTTCCTGATATAAGCAAGAACTTGGATTCAAGTAGTGTTTTGAATAATCATGGTTACAAACAAGTTATTGAATCTGATAAATTTGTTTTGTCTAAACATGGTGTGTTTATTGGTTTTGGCTATTTGTGTAATCAAATGTTCAGGCTTAATATTCTTAATGAATATGTTAATTCAGCCTTTGTGACCACTACTGACCTGACTGACTCTACCCTATCGCATGATAGACTTGGCCATGTACACTATAAAAGGATGCAAGATATGTCTAAGGATGGGTTAATCCCAGCATTTGACATGGACACTGAAAAGTGTAAAACTTGTATGTTGACCAAAATAACTAAGAAACCTTTTCAGGGTGTTAGTCATGAAAATAAGCTCTTGGAGCTAATACACCGTGACCTGTGTGATTTGCATGCCACTCCCTCTTTGGGGAATAAGAAGTACTTTGTGACATTTATTGATGATGCTTCTAGGTTTTGTTATGTCTATCTGTTACATACCAAGGATGAAGCATTAGATAAGTTCAAAGTGTTTAAAACTGAAGTTGAATTACAACTTGGGTCCCTGATCAAGAGATTAAGGACTGATAGGGGAGGTGAGTACATGGATACTATGTATTTTCAGTCTGTTGGTATAATTCATGAAACGACTGCTCCCTATACTCCTCAACAAAATGGTATTTCTGAAAGGAAAAATAAGGTGCTGAAGGAGATGGTTAATTCCATGTTGTCCTTTTCAGGACTAAGTAAAGGGTTATGGGGTGAAGCTATGTTAACAGCTTGCTATTTATTAAATAGGGTTCCCAACAAAAGGAAAAAGGCTACCCCTTATGAACGCTTGACTAAAAGGAAACCCAACTTGAACTATCTCAGGGTTTTGGGTTGTAGGGCTGTTGTAAGACTCCCTGATCCAAAGCTGAAAACTTTGGGTGAAAGAGGCATTGAATGCATCTTTGTTGGATATGCTGAGCATTCCAAGGCTTTTAGGTTCTATGTTATTGAACCTAATGAATATGTTTCAATTAACTCCATAATTGAATCAAGGGATGCAATCTTTGATGAGAATAGATTCTCATCAGTCCCTAGACCAAATCAGAGGATTCCTAATGGAACTCATGACACTGGTGTATCAGAGGTCCCTGATGAAGTACCATCAGAGGTCCTTGATGAGGTTGTGGTTTAACAACCTGAACTTATGCTCAGAAAGAGCAAAAGGGTCAGGACTCCAAAGTCATTTGGACCAGAGTTTCAATTATACTTAATTGAAGGAACTAGGGATGAGGTCTCTGACCAATACTCCTATTGCATCATTGTTGAGGATGATCCCAAGACATTTGAAGAAGCAATGAAGTCCCAGGATATTGCTTTCTGGAAAGAAGCAATCAATGATGAGTTGGACACCTGGTTGCAAACCTTTGGGGTGCAAGTGGATTTTCCAAAGGAAAATGAAGGTAGATGGAACTATTGAAAAGTTTAAGGCAAGACTAGTTATTCAAGGCTTTAAACAAAAGTCAGGAATAGACTATTTTGATACTTATGCCCCTGTGGCTCGTATCGGTACCATAAGACTGCTGATTGCTTTGGTATCAATTCACAATCTGATTATTCATCAGATGGATGTGAAAACAGCTTTCTTAAATGGTGAATTGGATGAGGAGGTTTATATGAACCAACCTCAAGGCTTCATCTTGCTTGGAAATGAAAACAAGGTGTGCAAACTGATTAAGTCTCTTTATGGACTAAAGCAGGCACCTAAGCAATGGCATCAAAAATTTGATTAAGTGGTTTTGTCTAATGGTTATTTACTTAACTAGTCTGAAAAATATATATATATATATATAGCAAATTTGATGAATTTGGTAAACGAGTCATCATTTGTCTATATGTTGATGACATGCTGATCTTTGGCACTAACCAAAATCAGGTTGACCTGACAAAGGAATTTTTGTCATCAAGGTTCTCCATGAAGGACATGGGGGAGGTTTTGGGAATTATACGTTTGAGTTGATAAGACAAAAAGAATGAAACAAGAGGGACTTAATACGACAAGAAGAAAACCTACAAAAAGATGGAAGGACTTGCTTGCAAAAGAAGTTTTATTTATCAGTCCTTTGTAGTATTTTTTAAACCCTAATCCTCTAGTATATAAAGAGGACAAAGGTGTAGGTTTAATACAAGTCTTCCATAATGTAGATGTCTAGTAAAGGTGTGTGTGTCCTAGGCGTAATGTCTTGTAAACGCCTAGGTTATTAGTTAGTAGTCTAGACGTGTTCCTATAAACGTCTAGGGTTAGTTAGTGTTAGTGAATGAAAACCTTTAGCAATAACATTGATGTTCTTAATTATTCCGCTGCGTATGTATATGTTATTGTTATCCCTAGCTGAGCTTATAAACGATCTTCTCAATTGGTATCAAAGCAGTCATCTGGAGGGTACAATGGCTTGAAAACATCTGGAGGAGATGAGGGAGATGTGGCATCTGAGGGTACAATGGCTTGAAAAGATCGACACGTATATTTGTACTGCTCTAGAGATCAAGTCGCTGGTGAAGCAGTCATGGAAGTTTGTGTCGAAGGTACTATTTCTCATTAAAGGTACTGCTGCATTTTTGAAAGTACTGCTCTTGGTCCTCACAAAATACTGCTGGTCCCAATAAGTACTACTCGTTCTTTACGTGCTACACGTTTCTACTGCTATGTGAGTTCTCAACTGCTGCTTGTTGTTCAGTTTAAACTAATGTTGATCATACTTGTATTGAATATGCGATTACTAATAAGCTGCACATGGGCATTCTATACAAGGGTTTCAAGGCTTATTAAGGGATGTAAATATATACGTTATTGATGGTTCTATTTGATTAGCCCCAAGGAATTTAACTGATCATGCGTCGTTGGATATTTTGGTATATGAATTGGATTTGCATGTTCTTTTAACGTACTTCAGTTTGTGGATGATGTGACATTCTTAATTGGACAATGACATGATACGTGGGGATACATTTATTTGTGTTATTATTGGTGAGATAAGGAATTGATATTTGGACAGATTGTGCGAACGTGATACGAGAGCAACAAAGGAAACAAATTTGTTTGTGATTTTTATAGTTCATATGGTTTCTTATATTATTCGATATTGGATGATTCATGATTTTTGGTTCTCGTATGATTTTGGAATTGAGGGGAAGTCGGGCATGATATGTGTTTATTGGATTTTTGGCGACACACATACGAGATTGGTTCACATACACAAGGAGTTTGGATTTTTGTTCTTAAAAGATTTTAAAAAAGCTCGAAGTTGATTATATTGAAGAATTGATTACGAAGAGGATTATTTATCACTTATTTGAAGGTGAAGTGGAATTACTTGGATACGTGTTTTATCATACCTTTTAGCAGGAGGTAACTTGTTCGTGCTTCAATGATTATGACAAAGAATTGACATAACACTTAAAGGAGTGACGTTATTGTGCTCAGTGATTATCGTCAAGAGATTGAGGTCTCCCTATACATAGGTATACGTTCAATGTCATCTATAGTGCAAGATATAAGATACAAGTTTGGGTTATTTTACTTCTTCATCAAATTCGTTATACTTGGTTTTCTTCACAAGTGATCATTACAAGGAGCTTACATATTTGAAGAATCATTTGATGTTCATGCACCACTTAAGGGGAGGTGTTTGATTTTTACTATTGTTGATCATTATTATTACTGCTAGTTGGAGTTTTCTACTATTTTGGATTCATTTTTAGTAAGCATTTTGGTGTTCTTCATGGAGGGCAATTCGAAACATTGGACGGCTTAGATTGGAAGTATGATATTGGTTCGTGGTGGTCAAGATCATTATTTGCATACGTTCCCTATTTGGATAATAACAAAAAGGGGAAGAGATGTTTGAGTGGCATGACATGGATTAAGGGGAAGACAAAGGAAGACAAGAATGTTTCATTCATGGTGATATTTCAAATCTCAATTTCTCTACTTCGTCTAGGGAAGTTCGTTCAAGAATGGTTTTGTCATTATCAACTAGGGGAAGATTGTTGGGAATTGTATGTTTGAGTTGATAAGACAAAAAGAATGAAACAAGAGGGACTTAATACGACAAGAAGAAAACCTACAAAAAGATGGAAGGACTTGCTTGCAAAAGAAGTTTTATTTATTAGTCCTTTGTAGTATTTTGTAAGCCCTAATCCTCTAGTATATAAAGAGGACAAAGATGTAGGTTTAATACAAGTCTTCCATAATGTAGATGTCTAGTAAAGGTGTGTGTGTGTCCTAGGCGTAATGTCTTGTAAACGCCTAGGTTATTAGTTAGTAGTCTAGACGTGTTCCTATAAACGTCTAGGGTTAGTTAGTGTTAGTGAATGAAAACCTTTAGCAATAACATTGATGTTCTTTATTATTCTGCTGTGTATGTATATGTTATTGTTATCCCTAGCTGAGCTTATAAACGATCTTCTCAGGAGGCTGATGTTATCCTTGGTATAAGGATTAAACATGAAAGTAAAAGAATTTCTATTTCTCAGCCTCACTACATTGAGAAGTTGTTGAGTAAATTCAATTACTTTGATTGTACTCCTGTGAGTACACCTATGGATACTTGTGAGAAGTTGATGCCTAATAAAGGCAAGGATGTATCTCAACTTTAGTATTCTAGGGTAATCGGCTGCCTGATGTATGCCATGACTTGTACAAGACCTGATATTGCTTTTGCAGTGGGTAAACTGAGCAGGTATACTAGCAATCCTAGTGATCATCACTGGCAAGTAGTTCAGAGAGTACTAAAGTATCTGAAGAGAACTATGGATTATAGTCTCTCATATACTGGCTATCCTTCAGTATTAGAAGGATACACAGATGCAAGTTGGATCAGTAACACTTAAGACAATTTGTCTGGTCGGGTATTCCTACTTGGTGGAGGTGAAATTTCTTGGGCATCCAAGAAGCAAACTTGCATCACCAGTTCAACAATGGAATTTGAATTTATGGCCTTAGCAGCTGCTGGTAAAGAAGCTGAATGGTTGAAAAACTTGCTTCTTGAGATTCCATTGTGGCCTAAACCTATAGCACCTATTTCTATCCGTTGTGATAGTGCAGCTACATTGGCAAAGGTTTATAGCCAGATGTACAATGGGAAGTCTAGACACTTAGATGTTAGACATAGCATGATTCGTGAGCTTATCATGAATGGGGTGGTATCTATAGAGTTTGTAAGATCTCAACACAATTTAGGTGATCACTTGACGAAGGTATTAGCTAGAGACTTGGTTTTAAAGTCTGCTAAAGGGATGGGTTTAAGTCCAACTTAGTCACTGAATGCTAAGACACCCAACTCCCTCCTAAGGAAACTTGGGAGCTAAGTTTAATGTGGAAAGCTGAACATTCAGTGGAGTGGAGCACATGTTTTATTTACATCCCAAGGTTGTGCTCAGAACCTGCTGAAAAGAGGATGAAGTCTTTACTTCTTAATGGTTAATTTTTTTTGAAAAATTGCTTGGCAGGAGCATGAATAAAGAGAAACCACCTATGTGAATGTTAAAGTTTTGCCGCTTCAAGGAGCTTTTAGACTTTTGGCCCTTGCAACATTTATGAATTTCGATATGGACACATGGCTTGTAAAATGTTAGGAGCGTTTAAGTGTTTGAAAACTTGTGTGTATTTTATCATCAGATATTTAAATGGGTTGAAGGGTTTAATTCTTAAAACACCTAGATTCTTGAATATTTGAACGTGTAATGTACTAAGATAGAAATTCAATCCTCATGATATTTTCATTTATGCACATGTTTTGTTTGATATTTGTTTTTCATGCAAAGGAAGAGAACTAAATTTGGGGAGGATTGTTGGAAAATTTAGTGCACTTGTGGGATTAGTTCACACCTGGTTTTGGGTTAGGAGGTACGGAGTGTACACCCATGAGGTCCCTGAACACCCTGACTCAATAGTGGTTAGTACTGGTAGTGTTGGTTACTACTGCTAATGTAGTGACTAATGGTTCCTACTACTAGTGTATTGGTTCCTGCTGGTAGTGTTGGTTACTACTGCTAGTGTAGTAACTGATGGTTCCTACTGCTAGAAGCGTTCGGGTCATGGGGTGCTACTAAATCAATATACACAACACAAGATAACAAAGAATGGAAATTCTATTCCATTTTCAAAATATAGATTAATTTAAGAAATAGTTTTACACCATTGTTTCAATGTGCGGAAGTAAAGCCCATAAAAATATATGTTGTCCCATTAAAAGTTGTATTAAATTTGCTTGAAAACACTTCGGATGCCAGTCTTCAACGAATGCCTTTGCCAATGCCCACGCCAAGTAATAAACCTGAGAAAAACATGCTAAAGTGTCAACACAAAGGTTGGTGAGTTCATAGGTTTAATTTAAAACATTCAAGTTGGACCATAGTTGTACATATAATCATCTCCGTGAATGATACTATATGCAGTAAAAATCTATTATGCTAGTACCAAGCTCATGCAACCGAAACTACGACAGTGTGCATGCATCTAGAAGCATGATATATAAGGGCCCGACAAGTGTATTTCCAGTACACTTGTAATCGATATGATATACGTTCGACGTTTGCCTATCCGGTCAAACTCGAACGGGGGTGTCATCCCCAATAGATCTATTCATAACAATCGCGCTCCCCCAAAGGCAACTAACGGTAGCATAGTGGGATTCAAGGTTGTTTCACATAATAGTGTTTTCAGTTTCAGGTCCGAAAAGAGTTTTGCATGTTTCTCACCCCATAGTTTTATAAAGCAAGTAATAAAAGTAAAAGCGGGGCTATAAACTCACCTTAGCAGTTCGGTGGATAAAGCACAAAGAGATCAAGTAACAAGTAGCTCCAACACGCAACCTAAATTAGTGCGGCAAATCATAATTTCTGATTCCAAGCTAAATAAAGTCTACCTACTCTATTTAATTTTTATAAGTGTTGTTGTGTTGTGTGACATCGTTAAAGTTTGAAAATAGCTTTTTCAAAAGTTGTGTGGCAATGTTTTCGTTTAAGTAGTTTTGGAAAATTAGTGGCTAACATTGGCTTTCAGAAGTGCTTAAGTATATATGTACATATAGTAGAAAGTATCACAAAAAATGGGTCTTTGGTTCATCAGTAACCGGAAGACGATGTACAGAAAGTATCACATATAAATAATAATCATGCTTGAATTATAGAAATGTCGCTTAAAGTATATATGTTTATATGTATCTAAATATTAGTTAATACGAAATTTATAACGTGAATAGTTTTATTATAAAATAAAAATAATAAAAAAAAATAAAAATAAATTACGTTTATAAGTTATAATAGTTTTTAGAAAATTGGGTATGACCCGTATATATGTTTTGATTATATGTGGTGACTAAGTGTTAATAAGAAATTGTCGTGGTATTAAAATAAACTTCGTTAGTATGAAATGTTAACTAATGATTCAAGATTGAGATTTGATTATTTTATTATCAGTTTATAGAATATGTTTAGAAAATGTGTTTGATGAGCTTAAGGTGCGTCGCGAATTTCATTTTCTTATTAGTTGATACATGACCTAGAGTTATTGGTTTAGTGATTATAAAAAGGTTAAGTTGTAGTCACTAGTTATATTTAAAACCTATTCCTAAAACATGCTTAGTAATGAGGTTATGTCGTGAAATAATGTCGGAAGTAAATGAGACAAAAATGAGGCGTGAGATGGACTGTGGAAAAACAAGTAACCGTGACTCGATTAAAATGACGATTTAGACATACGTTGTACTACCTCATTTTATTTGATGCTCACTTGCTATATCTACGTTTCAACATGAATACCTATGTTTTCTACTTAACCACAACTATTAAACCTTTGGACTGTTGGGCCTCGGCACCAACCCATACCCAAGTCCAATTGATAGCAAAATTAAGTTTTTACAAAAGATAGTTAGCTGCTTAGTTGTGATGTCACAAGGGAAGAAAAAAAATGGAAAGCAAGGTCTGATATACCACACCAAAGACTCCTGGTAATATCAAGGCTTAAAATATTTAATGGTACTCTTTGCCAAACCGAGGCTCGAAGCTGACATCTCTCGGTAGGTGTCGCATGAATAAGCAATCAAAAGGACACATTAACCATTACTAGATAAGCAGTTAACCACTTATTCCATAAGTTTTAATCTATCCTCAATTTGTATCTAAGTTACCCATTAGTACAATTTATTCACAAACAAAAGCTTTACTCGTTTATTCCCACTGTGGTTCGACCACAATGGGTCTCGACTTAGACTCAAAACTAACCAAGATTAACAATCAAATAAGCCACTAATCATAAAATAAGCACTTCACCCATAAGCCAATGATTATGCCACAACTTTTTATCAAATCACAAAATAAGTCTAACAAGAAGTTTATGGGTAAGCCGAAAATAAGCAAAATACATTTTATCTTTTAAAATTTCATGTTTCTTTCTTTTGTTCTAGACAACAACATCAACAACATAATATTAACAATATTAATTCGGCTAATCAATATTATCATCAAATCGGAAAAAAAAATTAACATAACAAAGTCTAATTACAAGTTCAATGGATTGATATAACAAGTTCTTACAATAAATTTGGTGGGTCGAGTGGGTATGAAAACCGAACACCAAAAGCTCAATTGGAAGGGACTCGAGATGAATTGGAGCAATTAACCACTTGGGAACTCTTCCTTATGCATCCAATAACAAAACCCCTAAGCTAATTTTAAAAAGCCCTTTGATTCATAAAACCCTAATTTTTGATATTTTCGTGTGAAAGGTGAATAAAAACTGTGGTTGCTTATTCCTATATGTAGAAGAATACAAGGAATGAAAACATTAGTCATCTTGGTCTTGTGTAGGTAGGAATCCTTTCTTTGGCTCGAGTCGTTTCTCACATTTGCGCTCTCCAACATCTTCACATGATATCTATCAAGGTAGGTTTCTCCTTTGAGGATAGTGGTAGAGATGAAAGTGGTATTGACTTTTGAAAGGAAGATGAATTATCCATTTTGGTGTTTGTCTCCTGGTTTGTGTCGACAAAAGAGAGAGGAGAAGGAGCAGGTAAAGGAACGTTGGAGAGAGAGAGTGATATAAGTTTTATTTCTTTTATTTTGTCCTATTATAGATACTGTATAACTTGTATTGCGTGTGTTGTCAGGTCTCCGCGTAAACGTACTCTACGGGTGTCCGAAAAATATAAAAATTATATTTTTGGAAGCATCTTCGAATATCTGTTATAAAAATATCGACGTCGGCTATGCTAGTTTATTTTTATATTTTAACTGTAACTGGTCGCGATTATAGATCGAAAAGAAAGAAGAAAAAAAATCTAGCCGCGAAAAATCAATACGAAAATTTACGGGTTGTTATAGTACCCACCCCTTAAAAGAAACCACGTCCTCGTGGTTTAAGATGCGAGAATCGTCGAGGTCGATACAGTGAAGAGATGTGAGCATTTATACTCTTAAAAGGTGACATGGAAAAGGGCTAGTCGTTCAAAATAAAAGATTTAGTGACGAGAGACGATAATAAAAGATAAAGGATTTATTAAGCGGAATATTCAGAATACATCGCGATTACCCAACAGCGTACAATAGATAGGAAACTTAAAGGATTAAAATAAGAGAGTAGAGAATTCCTTTGTTGTCGTCACTCTATATAGTAATGAAGTTGGTCTTGACGCTCTTCTTTTTCTCCAAGGAAATAAGCTCTTCCTCGGGCTGCTTCAATCTGGTTGTTTTCTTTTTGCTCCTTCAGATTGGGACACTCATTCTTGTAGTGTCCTCGTTCTCCTCACCCGAAGCAGGTTATGTCAGCAAGAGCTTTTGACTTGCAGTCCTTGGTCATGTGCCCAATCTTCGGCAGTCTGGCGACATTTCACAAGACATTAACCGACCACTGTGGTGAGTTTGGGGGTCGCAAAGGGTGCTTCCCTTCATAGCCCTTCTTCTCTTTTGTTCCAGCAGAGCGGACCTTAGCTACCTCTTGCCTCTTGTTTTGATTGTTGTTGTTGTCATTGGAGTTATCACTCCACTTCCGCTTGTTGTTATCTGTTGCTTCAGCGGCATCCTCGATCACTTGATCCATCAGTTTGTTTGACACTTCAATAGTCTCGTGAAGGTCAGAAGCCTTGGAGGTAGTCACATTTCCCTTGATAGATGGAGGTAGCCCTCCGATGTATCGCTCTATCATGCGAGCCTCAGTTGGTACCATTTTCGGACATAGCAAGGCTAACTCTTGGAAACGTTGGTTGTAGGATGTCATATCAGTGCCCTTTACCTTGAGATTCCAGAACTCATTCTCCAGTTTCTTGACCTCATTGCGAGGGCAATACTTCTTAAGCACCATGTCCTTGAATTCTTCCCAAGGCATGGCATAAGCAGCATCAAAGCCTGCAGACTTCAGGTAATTATTCCACCAAGTTAAGGCAACCTCTTGAAAGGTGAACGAAGCAAACTTCACTCTATCTTCATCTTCACAGTTGCATCCCAACAGTTTCCAGCTTTAAGCCATCGGGTCAAAACGACAACTCCTTCCGTTCCATTATAACCACCACCATACATTATGAAATTCCTTTGTACGTACCGCATTTGTTACCAGTAAGCCTAGAAGTTCGCATCGGTGGTTGAGTTGTTTGAATTTATCGCTAGCTACAGCCGCCACGCTCATCTGACCAATTGATCAATCATAGCTTGATCCATAGCAAGTGGGTTTGCAGTATCCCCGGCAGAAGCAGAAGCAGGAGTAGGAGTAGGAGTAGCGGCGGGTCGGCCACGGGTGGTTCTGGTTGACTTTCTCCTAACCATCTTCTACGATATAGGAAAAGACGATACTCGAGTTATAGAAGGAGTAGTGACGTATGAGGTTACGAACGATAGAACATGTGAGTGAAATAAAAGTATGTGACCAGTGACAGAGGTGGTTTAATTATATGTGTGAAAATAATATAAAGCAAGTAGTTGTATGTTACATAAAGAAATAACATATAAGCAGTTAGGAGCATATCATAGTGCGATATTGTAATAGTGGGCATGTTACATAGCTTAACATAGAGGGGTAACAAGTATAAGCATTCGTAGTCTACTCTACACTCTCCTTAAGTTAATTATTCCTTAATCTCATCAAGTTTGTTACATCAACATTATTCTCATTTAAACTTCGCGACCCAATCAAACAAGAACAACCTTAAAGTTTAAATGAGAATGAGCTTATACACATTTAAACTTCGCAACCCAATCAAACAAGAACAATCTTAAAGTTTAAATGTGAGTTAATTAAGAAACTTAATGATTTTGAGAAATAATTAATTTAATTTAAATAAGAGTTTATACGAACCTAAAATACAATAGTAACACATAACACGACTACATCGTGTAACAGTAGGCAAGGCATGGCAGACATTGGCAGCTGTGGCGGCGTTGAAGTGTTTTTAAGGAAGTGTGGTTATAGTTTAGGTTTTCAAAAATACCTAATTCTCTATAACCTTGGCTCTGAATACCAATCTGTAACACCCCCAAAATTATCGGAAGCGTTCGGGTCATGGGGTGCTACTAAATCAATATACACAACACAAGGTAACAAAGAATGGAAATTCTATTCCATTTTCAAAATATAGATTAATTTAAGAAATAGTTTTACACCATTGTTTTAATGTGCGGAAGTAAAGCCCATAAAAATATATGTTGTCCCATTAAAAGTTGTATTAGATTTGCTTGAAAACAATTCGGATGCCAGTCTTCAACGAATGCCTTTGCCAATGCCCACGCCAAGTAATAAACCTGAGAAAAACATGCTAAAGTGTCAACACAAAGGTTGTTGAGTTCATAGGTTTAATTTAAAACATTCAAGTTGGACCATAGTTGTACATATAAGCATCTCCGTGAATGATACTATATGCAGTAAAAATCTATTATGCTAGTACCAAGCTCATGCAACCGAAACTACGACAGTGTGCATGCATCTAGAAGCATGATATATAAGGGCCCGCAAGAAGTGTATTTCCAGACACTTGTAATCGATATGATATATGCTCGACGTTTGCCTATCCGTCAAACTCGAACGGGGTCTCATCCCCAATAGATCTATTCATAACAATCGCACTCCCCCAAAGGCAACTAACGGTAGCATAGTGGGATTCAAAGTTGTTTCACATAATAGTGTTTTCAGTCCGAAAAGAGTTTTGCATGTTTCTCACCCCATAGTTTTATAAAGCAAGTAATAAAAGTAAAAGCGGGGCTATAAACTCACCTTAGCAGTTCGGTGGATAAAGCACAAAGAGATCAAGTAACAAGTAGCTCCAACACGCAACCTAAATTAGTGCGGCAAATCTCAATTTCTGATTCCAAGCTAAATAAAGTCTACCTACTCTATTTAATTTTTATAAGTGTTGTTGTGTTGTGTGACATCGTTAAAGTTTGAAAATAGCTTTTTCAAAAGTTTGTGTGGCAATGTTTTCGTTTAAGTAGTTTTGGCAAATTAGTGGCTAACATTGGCTTTCAGAAGTGCTTAAGTATATATGTACATATAGTAGAAAGTATCACAAAAAATGGGTCTTTGGTTCATCAGTAACCGGAAGACGATGTACAGAAAGTATCACATATAAATAATAATCATGCTTGAATTATAGAAATGTCGCTTAAAGTATATATGTTTATATGTATCTAAATATTAGTTAATACGAAAATTATAACGTGAATAGTTTTATTATAAAATAAAAATAATAAAAATTACGTTTATAAGTTATAATAGTTTTTAGAAAATTGGGTATGACCCGTATAAATGTTTTGATTATATGTGGTGACTAAGTGTTAATAAGAAATTGTCGTGGTATTAAAATAAACCTCGTTAGTATGAAATGTTAACTAATGATTCAAGATTGAGATTTGATTATTTTATTATCAGTTTATAGAATATGTTTAGAAAATGTGTTTGATGAGCTTAAGGTGCGTCGCGAATTTCATTTTCTTATTAGTTGATACATGACCTAGAGTTATTGGTTTAGTGATTATAAAAAGGTTAAGTTGTAGTCACTAGTTATATTTAAAACCTATTCCTAAAACATGCTTAGTAATGAGGTTATGTCGTGAAATAATGTCGGAAGTAAATGAGACAAAAATGAGGCGTGAGATGGACTGTGGAAAAACAAGTAACCGTGACTCGATTAAAATGACGATTTAGACATACGTTGTACTACCTCATTTTATTTGATGCTCACTTGCTATATCTACGTTTCAACATGAATACCTATGTTTTCTACTTAACCACAACTATTAAACCTTTGGACTGTTGGGCCTCGGCACCAACCCATACCCAAGTCCAATTGATAGCAAAATTAAGTTTTTACAAAAGATAGTTAGCTGCTTAGTTGTGATGTCGCAAGGGAAGAAAAAAAATGGAAAGCAAGGTCTGATATACCACACCAGCACTCCTGGTAATATCAAGGCTTAAAATATTTAATGGTACTCTTTGCCAAACCGAGGCTCGAAGCTGACATCTCTCGGTAGGTGTCGCATGAATAAGCAATCAAAAGGACACATTAACCATTACTAGATAAGCAGTTAACCACTTATTCCATAAGTTTTAATCTATCCTCAATTTGTATCTAAGTTACCCATTAGTACAATTTATTCACAAACAAAAGCTTTACTCGTTTATTCCCACTGTGGTTCGACCACAATGGGTCTCGACTTAGACTCAAAACTAACCAAGATTAACAATCAAATAAGCCACTAATCATAAAATAAGCACTTCACCCATAAGCCAATGATTATGCCACAACTTTTTATCAAATCACAAAATAAGTCTAACAAGAAGTTTATGGGTAAGCCGAAAATAAGCAAAATACATTTTATCTTTTTAAATTTCATGTTTCTTTATTTTGTTCTAGACAACAACATCAACAACATAATATTAACAATATTAATTCGGCTAATCAATATTATCATCAAATCGAAAAAAAAAGAATTAAACATAACAAAGTCTAATTACAAGTTCAATGGATTGATATAACAAGTTCTTACAATAAATTTGGTGGGTCGAGTGGGTATGAAAACCGAACACCAAAAGCTCAATTGGAAGGGACTCGAGATGAAATGGAGCAATTAACCACTTGGGAACTCTACCTTATGCATCCAATAACAAAACCCCTAAGCTAATTTTAAAAAGCCCTTTGATTCATAAAACCCTAATTTTTGATATTTTCGTGTGAAAGGTGAATAAAAACTGTGGTTGCTTATTCCTATATGTAGAAGAATACAAGGAATGAAAACATTAGTCATCTTGGTCTTGTGTAGGTAGGAATCCTTTCTTTGGCTCGAGTCGTTTCTCACAGCTGCGCCTCCAACATCTTCACATGATATCTATCAAGGTAGGTTTCTCCTTTGAGGATAGTGGTAGAGATGAAAGTGGTATTGACTTTTGAAAGGAAGATGAATTAGCCATTTTGGTGTTTGTCTCCTGGTTTGTGTCGACAAAAGAGAGAGGAGAAGGAGCAGGTAAAGGAACGTGGGAGAGAGAGAGTGATATAAGTTTTATTTCTTTTATTTTGTCCTATTATAGATATTGTATAACTTGTACTGCGTGTGTTGTCAGGTCTCCGCAGAACGTACTCTACGGGTGTCCGAAAAAATATAAAATTATATTTTTGGAAACGTCTTCGAATATGTTATAAAAATATCTGACGTCCGCTATGCTAGTTTATTTTATATTTTAGTCAGAATCGGTCGCGATTATAGATCGAAAAGAAAGAAGAAAAAAAATCTAGCCGCGAAAAATCAGTACGAAAATGTACGGGTTGTTATAGCCGTCACTTTTGACCATGAGTATGAGACCAACTATTACTAAATACTTATAGATATGGTATTTTATTGTTTTTTGAATGATGAAGAAGATGAGTTGCAGTAAGGTTTAAAGGGAGCCCTCCGAACCTCCAGCGTGTAGCCGGAGGCTACAGCTGAAGAGTTTAGGTTTACGGTTTGTTTAAAGGATCGTGTATTTTGGCTACTGATACCATGTAAGTATGATGAAGATAGACACAATAGAGAATATTGTTTTTGTTATTGATTACATACAAATAATACAGATACATATAGTGATCATCAATAGGCTATTTTTGGTAAACTACTAATTGCCCACAAATCAAAGAAATCACTTTAATACACAGTTAATGACATTGGGCTAACAATTAACAACATGATTAATCAATTTTTGGTTCATGCAAAAGGGAATTTGTCAAACATCCATGGATCAATTCAATGGTTAAAATATCTAGAAAGGGTTCTACAAAATGTTTCTTAAAAAAGGAAACAATTGTATAGACTAAATAAAACAAAATTACAATATAAAACTTCATTTCTCAATTAAACAAGCTAATTAAGTTATAAAAAAAAGAAAAAAAAATCTAGCACACTATACTTTTGATTGTACTAACAACATAAGAGCACTCAACACTAGATAAAATTCTATTGGTGCATAAATGATCCAAACCCACACAAGAGACAACTCTCTCCCATGAAACCTAAACCATCCATACATCATTACCAGCAAAAAATAAATATTACTCACATTTAATTGCATTCTTATACCTGAGATACAAACATAAGGCTAATGCTAATGGACGGTTGGTTGCGCGGTTGGTTCCCTCCAACTAAGTAGTCGACTGCTTTGTGTCTGTTAGGCCAACCGAACCTAACCGATCAAACACCCAACTTTTTCATTTACTCGGTTTGTTAGCCAACCGAGTAAATGTGCACAGCTCTCATGATTTTTGAACGTTGTACTTGGTTTACAACACCACCTTTGTTCTATCCTAACAAAAACATGAATCAAACATAAAATGAAAAACATCAAGGATCTTTGGTTTTTTTTATAGTTTTAGATTGATCTTTAAACATCTTGAACCAAAGAAAAGATAAACCCATCATAGATCTTTTTGGAAGAAAAACTTCCTTTTATTATCCGACCTTTTCAAAGAAAGAACAAAACCAAATGTTTCATACTTTCTTTATGTTCGGTTTAAACGAGAACAACAACACAAATACCTACCCGAGACCTTATAGGATCTTGAAGCCCTATAGACTTTGTGCTAGTGTCCTCATTTGTATAACAAAATGATTTAGTGGTGGTGCTGGTGTGGTGGCTGAAATGTTTAGTGAGTGTTGGTTTGTGTGGGAGGCTGTGTTTGGTTTGATGAGATTAGGGTTATTGTGAGCAAATAATTAGGGTGGTGCTAATATAGAAGTGTGTTATCTAGGTTTACTAGTTGGGCTCGGGTTTAAGGCATTATAAGTGGTAATTGGATTTCACATGGCCCTAACTCCTATCTAACAAATTGATATGCGACTGGATTTTGGGGTATTGTTTTTTTTACGTGAATTTTGGGATACAATATTTACGTTATAATGTCGGAAGAATTTTGGTATAACCTTTGGACTAAAAAAAATTACGGTCGCCATTGTGGTTACAATTAGCAAATTGTGGTTGAGTGTATTCTTGGAGAGAGAAAGCTAAGGTGGCACTGATGTGGCCAAGAGTTACTACAATACTTACGGTACTTATTAGAGTACAATACTTACGGTACTCATTAGCATTGGCCTAATAGACCGACATAATAACTTGACGATACTGAGCCAAAATACAGACATCACAGAAAACTACTAACCCAACCTGATCACATACTGACATCATACTTGCATACCCATATTTGAGCACTTAGGCTAAGCACATTAGTGATCATGAGATACCTTTATTTTGCATGCCACATCAGCTTTCTCTCTACGACGACTTATATGCGACTTTTTCCCACAATAAGACAACCTACACTACAAAAAAATACCCCACAAATATTATTTTTTAATTAATTCACAGATATGCAAATCGATCGTGCAAACGACCTAAACCGAAAGAATATTGCCCTCGACCTTGGACGACCTACTTTGCACAACAAGATTGACCCACACGATGATGGGCGACCTAGTGGTCGACCTTCATTACTGCGCCGAGCCTTAGGCTGGGCACACTAGTTACCTTCAACAACCTTCATTTTGCCTGTCATATCAGCTTTCTCTCTCCGGAGACCTACAAACGACTTTTAACCACACTAAAGCTACTTCAATTTCTTTTTCCTTTTTTTTACAACAAATTAAATTTCATTAAAATTAAAACACATTACATAATAATTCAAATAACATTATAAACATAGTAAGTACTAGCAATGTAACAAAAATAGTTCAAGGGACTAACAATATAAACAAACATAACAGCAAAGTCTAAAATGAAAAAGACTAAAAATACCAAAGTTATTAAACCTAAAACTACACCCTGCAACACCTCATCTTCTTCTTCTCTTTTTGGCGCCAAAAATTAGAACCTAAAAAAATAAAAAATAAAAAATAAAAAACCTTATTAAACCAAAACAAAAAAAGATAAAAAGCCAAACTTATTAAACCAAAACACAAACACTAACATACACGGTTTTGTTTGTATTTGTGTCTCGACTATGGTCGAGTTCTCGACCAACATGCTCTTTTGACCGAGCTCGAACGATACCCCCACACCAAGGGCGACCGACTCGATCGATAGTCGACCAACATTAGCGTGCCCAGCCTTAAAGCATCTACAATTAAAGACTTTTTGAGTTTGCTACATTGTTAATACAAATAATCCGTAAAAACTTTTATTTATATTTTACGATCTTCTAATGTTTTCTCGATAACAAATGTAAAATCATTTTAACGAAACAATTAAAATACGTAAATAGTTTGAGCCAATAGTTCTCTAACACAATTACGTTTTCACATAAAACACAAAAACAAGTATAAGTGATTTTATGATTTAGTAATACATATGTACAACAACTAGTGTTTCCATATTGGGCAATATATACATAACTAGTATGTATTATAAATGGGTAAAAACTACAACCCATGGTATTGACCCATACCCATTTGACTAAGTACATTGCACCCATTAGTATTTGTATCTAATAAAATACCCATGGATCAACCCATAACCCATGACCCATAACCAAAATACCCATGGGCAAAGAGGAGCGTCCCACGGATCCCTAGGTTTACACTAGACGGATCCCTTAAGGGAGGGATCCGTGGGATCCGTGGAACAGTAGTACTTTCTCCTCTATAAATAGTGAGCCATTTCTTCCTTTTTTTGCCACTCTCACATAAACTTTCCCCAAGTATTGTAAATCTCTAACCACTGATCCTAAGGGATCTTTCTATGTAATTTGTCTTTTGTTTTTGTGTGATTCTCTAGGTTCCTCTTAAAGGTGAGATCACCACTTCTTGAAGTCGAGCAAGCTCAAGTCCATTAGTTGCCATGCTTCGTCATCATCAAGACTACTGAGGTTCTCTTGTTGATAGTTCTTTCTTCCTCCATAGAAGTGTTGTGTCAAAGGCATTAGTGAAGGATAAGAGTCAAGACGAAGGCATTAGTGAAAGATGCTTAACGTCCGTCAAAAGCATTATGAAGAATGCTAAAGTGTCAAGACGAAGGCATTAGTGAAAGGTGCCAAGCGTTGTGTCAAGGGCATTGGTGAAGGATGCCTAGAAATCAAATCAAGTAGCATTAGTGAAGAATGCCAGCGTGATAATCGATGAGGTGCATCGTTATACATATAGTGATAGTTTATTTTCAAGGATGTTGATATCCTTGATGGTGTTGTAAGAGAGTGGTCTCAGATTAGTGTTGTGTAGTGTGGGTAGTAGTTCCTCCATTGTAATGGAACTCGGTACTTAGCCTAGTACCGGATAAAGGGTAAGCGACATTGTGGTAGTGTGGTTCACCTTGGTGTAAAAGAACCGTGTGGTTAGCCTAGTACCGGAAAAGAAAGAAGATTGTGAATAAGCTCACCATAGGAGTTGGGTGTTGCAAGTGATTACTTAACTCGAGTAGGTGACTGCGGAGTGAGAGTAGGGCGAAGGTTTCTTGTAGCGAACCACTATAAATACTTGTCGTATGTGCTTTACTCTTTATCTTTCATTACACTTTTATATATCTATCTATCAACGTCCAACATACACATCTAAATTGATTGACATAAGTCGATCTAAATATTTTAAAACGTAGTTTTAATTGGTAAAACTATTCAACCCCCCCCCCTTCTAGTTTTCCACAAATGGCATCAGTGCTTCGTTACCAAGTTTCTTAGAGTATGTTGTACTTTAAAAACTTGATACGATCCGTGTAAGTTTGAAAACTACAAAGAAAGTTTTTTTTAGGTCATGTTTTAAAAATAAAAAATCATTATAGTGTTTATTGTTGGACAATGATAGAATGTTCTAATACTTTCCTTGTTAAGAATTCTCCATACTTGGATTTGTGCATACCAAGAAGATCTACAAGAAACTATCTAAATATTTTTTTTCGTGAAAAGAATGTTTAGCATTGTTTTTCTCACACATGGATCTGGAGATTCTAAGAAGATCACAAAGCATTTTCTCTAAATACTTCTTCCCTTAAGAAGAATATTTAGCAAAGGTATGATCGTTAATAATTTACATTTGTTTTATTGTTGTTAAAATCTTAGTTGTATAATTAATCTCTATTAGTAATTACTTAAGTAGTTATCTATATTAAGCCATCAATCTATAGTATTCTTCAATTGATTTATATAGACTACACTACTAATCTATAATATATGATATCTCTGCTATTCTCGATAGCCAATCATTATTCATCACAAAATGATTATTGACACCTCATCTATGCCACAATGAATATCCATGTGAAATTTCTTATATTATGATAAAATGGGATTTTATCATAATCTTTGATAAACCTCCCAAGAATTTTGACTAATTCTTAAAAAATCACGCCAAGTAGGATTAGTATTAAACCGTCAAAACCTCAAATCACAAGTTATAGAGCCTAAACATCAAACTCTAGGCATTTTAGAACTCCCAAACCAAAGTTATCAAGGAATGTTTGAGCTGATTTTTTGTTGTCATGCCGATCCTCAAATAAACTAGCCGATCCCTAATGCAGGATCCTGATCCCGTGAAACGTAAGACATCATAAGTTAATGATCACTGCGAAGTTCCACAATCACTTTCCTTCAAAGTCTCACCAACAAAACCCAATTAATGTTCAAGGAGCAATGTCGGGAATTATATTCAAGTTGATTACACAAAATATGAAGATGAAAGACTTATGAAGATTATTGAAGCATAAGGACTTATTTTAAAATATTTTATTATTTAGTCCCTAGTAGATTAGAACCTAGACTCTCTAGTATATAAAGAGAGCTGGAATTGTGATTAATACAGTCAAGATGTAACACCATTAAAGAAGTTGTGTGTATGTACGCAGGGACGCCTGGTAATGTTAGTTAATATGATAATGAAAACCTTATTCATTATAACGTTAATTTATTGAATATTCCCGCTAAGTATTATGCTGTTCTAGATATAATATTAAACCTCGCCTGCTAGACTACAACGATCTTCACATTGGATCGTGAAGCCTGCTCGTGATATCTAGGATTATAGGCTTTATGTGTCGAAGAATGATGAAAAGACGAAAAATTCAGATCTCAAAATTTTCGTATTTTATATGCAAAGATCGTTTAAACGGCGATAACTTTTTTGTTAACCGTTGGATCGGGACGAAATTTTGGGTGGACGTTCTCTATATACTAATCTAACTTTCCACCGAAGGGATCTTCGATCTGAGCTTTTAGTAAAAAGATATACTATGTCGAAGTTGGCTGCTGAAGGACTTTTAAAGTACTGCTGAAACAGTACTTTGATGTACGTTTGGTTTGTGTTCGGATTTTTTTTGGGTTTATTCAAGGTAACCTCGTACCAATAATTTGTGATTTCATACTACTACGTACTTTTTAATTGGTTGGTGGCTTCTTGAAGATTTGATTGGATGTACTCACGCATGTACTATTATTGTTTCAAGTAAGAAATATTAATACATGGTATATACAATGGTCCATGTTTATTTAATGGTTAACTAATTGGTACAAGCGTTGTGATCACATGGGATATAGTTTTAATTGGTCAAGTTTACGTGAGTTCTTAAGAGGCAGCACATGTACGTGAGTTTTTATTTGTGGTCACAAATCATACGTATCTGTTTTCTGATTGGCCATCTCCTCAGTGTTATTGTTCTGTCGGTGAGGTCACCGTCCCATATATTAACATTCATTGATATTTTTATCCGATTGGTGGAAGTATTTGTTGTTTGGTCACGTGGCTATACTTGCATATAAAGTGGTCAGTGGGTAATTTGCTTGGTCTTGATAGCGACAGTACATTGATAGGTTTTTAATTGGTACTGTTCGAATAACATGATTTTGAGAATTGATACAAATGGTCAAGTCAGAAGTTGTGGCCCATATATTTGTTTTTATTGGTCTCATGGTTCATTCATCACATGGAGTTGTACGATGGGATTTATTGATGATATATTTATGCAAAGTACTGCTCACTCATGGTTAAGACGAAAGTATTGCTTGTGTTTTAAACGTACTATTCTATTTAAAGTACTGCATGTTTTTGAAAGTACTGCTGATTGATTTTTCAAAGTACTGCTGCAACGTACTGCTTGTTATGAAAGTACTGCAGTTTATACGAAAGTACTGCTGATTGGATTAAAGTACTGCTTCTTCCCAACATACTGCTCATGCTTTATTACGAGAAGATTTTCGATTCAAGGGGAAGTTGAGCATAAAGATTGTTATGGATTTTGGACGACAATACCGAGTGCTATTGTTCACGCCACACACAGCGAGTTTGGTGATTTGTTTCAGGATTCAAAAGGCTCAGATTTGATTTATTGAACAATTGATTACGAAGAAAGATTATTTATCACTTATTCAGTTAATATTTCTTGGCTTTGTTTTATCATCTAAATTAATGAATCTAAATAATGCTATGATTTTCTTATGACGTCTATTATGCATAACATTGGCTATCACTGAGCGAGTATATCAGAATAGCCAAAGGTCTCATACTAGTTGAGGATTCTTTTCAAGGATTGGCGGTCTACTTATATTTTGCCCATATAAGTATGGAAGTTCATGGATAAGATGCATTTGTTAATACGTTTGAGAAATTTTACTTCTTCATCGTTCGTTATATTTGTTTTCTT
>OU343224.1:240208180-240340580 GCA_910596185.1 Chrysanthemum makinoi | reverse complement strand
AGAGAGAGAAAGTTCTAGTGATAGAAAGGAAGAGAGTTGGGAACTATAGTGAGAGAAAGAAAATATTATTATGAGCTCCAACCCTCTACCTTGGGAGGTAGAGGGTATTTATAGTTTTACAATAAAACGCCACACAACGGGCTGTGGATCAGGCATACAGTGGGTAAAGACCCGTCCGTCCTCCACGGTGTTACTTAACTAAATACTACTTGACATAAAAGAACTACGACTACGAGCTTTCTAACGAATACCTATACTTGAGGTGACCGACTCTTTAATACCTGGAATTTCTAATTCCTAACAATACCTATACTTGAGGTAACTAGTGATAAAGTAATCAATCAACATTCGAAAACAAAAAATTACAAACGTAAATCTTTTATTTACATTTAAGTATCATGGATTTTTGTTTTACAACGAAATTGCGATAAAAGTTCTTATTGAGAATCTAATTCACTTTTGTGTTTTATTTAGTTACAATGATCAGATGTTATATTGTTCTTGTAAGTGAGGTACTGAAGTTTCAGATCTCGATTTGTTTTCATTCCAACTTAGGAGCAGTGTTTATTTGGAGAACTGATCCAATGATAGCTAAGAAACTAATTTAACAACTATTGATTAAAACTTTTTTGTAAGTTTAATAAAAAGAACTTGCTAATAAGTTCGATAGAAAAAACTTGTTAACAAGATGATCGTACTTATCTGTGTTAAAATGCTTCTGGGGATTAAATGGACTTCTTTCTAAATCATAAGGTTTTGTAGATTGTTATCCTAGTTACCTTGATATTCTTATGCATTTAGTTGAAGATAATTATTGAGTATGAATATGTGCATATGCATCTTTGATTAACTGATACTAGGTATAAATTTCATCGATGAATTGGTGCTCTTTTTTTTGGAACGTCAATTCATTAAATATGCTAAATCAAGATACGTACTATAGACAAAGAAGATTACAACTAATAACGTTTTACAAGTATATATTGAATCACGAATCTAATCTAACCAATTAGAAATGGTGCTATATATGTATGTATATGTAATAGGAAGAACATGGGGAGAGGCAAGATCGAGATCAAAAGGATCGAGAACAATACTAGTCGACAAGTGACCTTTTGCAAGAGGCGAAATGGGCTTCAGAAGAAAGCTTATGAGCTTGCTGTTCTTTGTGATGCTGAAATTGCCTTGATTGTCTTTTCAACACGAGGACGGCTCTATGAGTATGCCAATAACGAGCAATGCTCAAGATTTCATTATATCTAACCACATCAGTGCATGCATTGCTAACTCGCTACTTAATTTATTTTCTAAACTTTAGAGATCAAAAAGTACACCAAGTTTTACGATTTTGATTATAGTTTACAAATAACTTAACAAACGGAGTTCAATGGCTTACTTATCTAGTTATCTTGCTAAAGAGAAATTATGTACTTTAGTGACAAATGATTGCGTATTTAAAGCACCCCTTAACAAAATGTGTATTTGACAGTTTCAGAAAAAACTTACAGAAGTTTTTTTTTTTTTTTGGGTAAAGGGGAGTAATCAAGTGTCATGTTGTATCAAGTTCCAAAGTGCCATATTGTATCACCATTTCTACTCCTTTCATCTCAAATTAAATGTTTTCATACATGATATACACACTTCTAAAAAATTACAATCTTTGTCCAACGATAAAATATCATCTTTATCGTTTTAAAAAAAAATACGGATTGTAATTTTAAATAATCACTTATGATTAAACAAATAAAATAGTAGTACGAACATTTATTTTGAGATGAAAAAAGTAATAAGTTTTATTTGTATATTTTCATTTGAAAGTAACTACATTAATATTTATTAAAAGTCTCTGTTTGATATTAATATATCTTTTTTATATAATAAAAGAAAACCCCAAATAAGGACTTTTATATTCAGGATAAAAAATATATTTTCTTATTAGATAATAACTGAATTATCATGATTTTTTTTTTAAATATGCGTGATTGAAAAAAGTTTAAATATTTCTTTATTTAGATAAATTTAAATAAATTTCGTTTTCTAATTGAGATCTTGAAAAAAATCTGAAGATACACAAGTACTACCGGGCTTATCTTTTATAGTTATGGACTCAATTGTAACATTAAAAAACGCTCGACTATTCTACTGCACACCAAACCCTTTCCAATTTATTAAAAGTCTCTATTTGATATTAAGATATATCATATATGGCAAATGATTGAAAAAAGTATCATACTTTTCATCATTTCCTTTTGTGGGTAGTGAACAAAAAATTTTGTTTTTGTGAGTACCTTTCTTTCATATTTATCCTTTTTAAGGTATTTTGCGAAATTTTTGGACATTTTTGCCCCTCTTAGCTAATAGAAATTTTTTTCCCCGAAGGGCAAAAATGTCACATAGTACCCTAAAAAGGATAAATTTGAAAGAAGAATACCCACAAAAGCAAAAAAATTTATTCGCTACCAACAAAAAGAAATGATGACAAGTATGATACTTTTTTCAATCATTTGCCCAAAGATATATGTATATGGAAAATAACAAGAAGAGAAGCTCATTTTATTTGAATGTATGAGAAAAAAAGTGAAGTTATGGAGCATTTGGGAACTATAAGTTATTGGTAAGTTTCCTTTTTGGTACAATTCTACTCGGAATGGCATAATGGTTGAGCAAAACTTTTGTTTTTGCAGAAACCATGCATGATAGTAATTAAAAGCTTGTGTTGGGAACATAAATGGTTATGACTTCTGAATTATTTCTCATAGAACACATATAAATGGTCTTTGATATTTCCAGTTTTGGACACTATAGTCACACAATAGAGTAAAAATATACCCTAGTTTATGTGTGTAAGCAAGATAACATCTTGTGAAAGCAATTCCTTGATCTATGTTGGTTTTGACTGACATGTCTATATTATATTTAACAGCATGAATTCAACTATTGACAAGTACAAGAAGGAGAAGGAAACCTCCAATGCACCAAACACTTGCTCAATTCAAGAGTTTAATATTCAAGTAAGATATGCATTTAATCTTTAATACTCCTTATACTACTTGTTTTCATTTAATGACCACTTCAAATGTTTAAATTTATGCATTATTTTGGTTACATGCAGCATTACCAGCAAGAGTCTAAGAGGCTTCGCCAGCAGATACAAATGTGTCAAGATTATAATAGGTGAAAGCTGATTAAAGGTTTACGCATATAGCTAGCAAACCAAAATCAGATAATATTTTCTGTAAACTATTGCTATACTCTATATATAATCCTTTGAACTATAAACATGATGATAGAAAGATTTCATACAGTAAAAAGCAAATTTTTTCGAATGTTTGATTTCAGGCATCTTTCGGGTGAAGGTTTGGATTCCTTAAACATGAAGGAACTGAAGCAGCTAGAGACCAGAGTTGAGAGAGGAATATCAAGGATCAGGTCCAAGAAGGTAAACATCTAATAGTCATACCGAGATTAGGTTTTATGATTAAGTAATGTTGAATCCTGATTCAGCACATATAATTAATTAAGTCACACATTACACCTAAAAGGTTTGCTAATATCTTAACATGGACGTTTTAATTTGGATCAAGCTAAACGTTTAACATGTTTCACATATGCAATGGTTGTTAAAAATATATATATATATATATATGCTGTTCCTTTTTATTATTTTTCTATTTATTTTGTTAGTTTATTTCTAAGTTTCTTGATTCTGTGTTTACGAGTCTTGTTCCTTGTTTGATTAACAGCATGACATGATACTTGCAGAAACTGAATGCATGCAAAAAAGGGTAATTGCCTGTTTTCTTTTTCTTTTTTTTTTTAATTTGAAATTCTTGATTTAGTTCATGAAAGCTTCTAAAGTATCAGCCTAACAATATGAATACCATTAGGTCGTAAGTTCAAGTCTCTTTAAATAAAACCCGTTACATCATTATGTTAAAGATTCAAAAAATCCTTTTTGTGTGAGATGATTTGAGTTCAGCTATAAAGAAAATATGTTTGCAAAAGCAAAAGACGACCCATGTTCTAAAATTCTTCTTTCCAACCCATGCATTACTTTCCCTTTCGGTAAATTATCTTACTTTCTATTTAATTGTAACAGCAGGTCGAGCTTGAAGATTACAACACATATCTTCGTTCAAAGGTAAAATTTGTCTCATAAAGATCCAGCAATGAATTATATTTAGCGGCAAAAGCACTAACGATGATGTTTGTGAGAATAACAGAAATCCAAGTTTGTTTTTCAGAAAACCATCATGCTTACTTTAGTACAGTATTACATTTTTCGTAAGAACAACGATTTGCTTGCAACGAAACAGCAGCTTGATGTATGTTACGTACAAAATTGCAGATTACTGAGAATGAGAGAGTGCAGCAGCAGGAGGAGGTAGATGCTGGTCAGGAATACAATGTGATACAAGCATACCTTGCTAGGAATACCCTTCAACTCAATATAATGGAGCCTTTCGAGGATAACCGTTCTGATTACTCTCTCCCTCTCACCAAGTCTCTTCATATCGGGTATAAAACAATAACTTTTTTAACCATCTGATTTGTAATTTTGTTGCAAAAATTATATTTGTATTTGGTAAAATGCAAGAAGAACAGTATTAGGGAAAGGGTCATGGGGATACCCTGGTTAATTAGGCCGCGTACCCATTTGCAAATAGAACTCTAAAATAAGCTAGAGATAGCGAGTCTAAAAGCAGTGCACCCTCAAAATTTTGCTGCAAATCAAAATTAACCATTGTGCGCACATTGCTTAAAATGGCTTAACGTGCAAGTAATTAACAGAATGGTTACTTGCATGGTATGTGTAGTTTGTTTGTCTAACATTAAATACACTTTATATAATCATTTGTTTACGTTTTAACAGGTGATTTGGTGATGGAAGTATGTGTAAGGGATGCATAATCTATGTAATGTAATTATAAATAAGGCTTGCTTCTATAGTTAGCCTGAATGTTATTTTGGGAGCTGTTTTAACAATTTACAATTTACGACACAGTACTCTTTGACGCGTGATTTTCTGTAATCTAGATTTATCAACCCTAAGATTTAGTATTAATTTGTAATGGCATAACATATATAAAACTATGATATTCCGATTTTTGTGGTATCTCCACTTGACAAGAATTTTTCGTTTAAGAACGAGATTTTAGTATGATTGTCGCTTTATTAAAACTCTCGTTAGTCATCTTTGGCAATGAGACATGAATTTATTTTTTTATTTTATTTTTTTGGAACGGCAAAAATTTATTTAGAACAAAAGCTAGCAATGAGCTTCAATAACAATTACTTCATATTTGTACAAGCTTTTATTAGATCAAATGTCCAATCATACCACAACGGTTTTATCTTCATGTTCCTATGATTAATCCAAGCGTGTGAGTAAACTTTTATTTCATCACCTAGAGTGTCTTTCCGTGGAGGTTTAAGATCAAAGCAAACACGGTTTCAATACCTCCAAATCACCCACAAAGTTTTATGAACACCAACGTCCAAATAAGGCTCAGTTGTTTTGTTTATGTAGGCACAATCTCCCCACGCAAGAAGACTGTGCAAATTTTTGGGGTAATCCGCGCAACCTCACCACGTCTTTACCATATTCCACAGTCCAACCGCTACATAGCACTAGACAAATAGGTGATGGGAAGTTTCGAGGGAATCATCACATATCAGGCAACGTAAGGAGTGAATATTAATATCTCTCGCATCAAGATCGGTCCCTGTTAGAAGTCGATTGAGACTACAACATTGACCGGCTACCCCAGCGACATTTTGACACTTTCCCAAGCGAAATGTCGCTGGGGATTCCTTTCTATGTCGCTGGGGAAACGTCGCTGGGGAAGCCTCGTCAGGGATTGTATCCCCAGCGACAATCCCCGGCGACGACGTGGGTCCCACTCATTTTTCAGTCAAAGAAGTAGTGCCACGGTGGCAAATTATCCCCAGCGACATGTCACTGGGGAAACTTCGGGTTAAGCTAAAGTAATTAGCACTCCTAATTAAGACTATCGTTAATTTTTTACTTTCCCCAGCGACATGTCGCTTGGGAAACTATGCTTAATTTTTTACTTTTCCCAGCGACATATCGCCGGGGAAAGTGTCTGCATTTTTTAAAAAAAAAACAGCCTGCACAAAAAGGCGATTTCAGATTTTTCCGGAATTTTTCCGGAAAAATCTACCAATAAACCTGTACCAAAACCTTTATAGACTCACCACAACTTGTACCAAAACACAAATACAATATAACGGATCAACGCAATACAAGTACATCACAACCTTTACATAAACAGGACTTAAAAGTCAATATTCAACATGATAGATAGGGAAACAAGTGTTTAAATGTCACCAAGATGAACCTAATAATATATAACACAACTACCTAAAGTACCAATGTAGCATACTAATAATATATAACACAACTACCTCTCGTCGTCGTTATCCTCATCACCGCCACTTTCCTCGTCATCACCACACCCGCCACTCCCGCTAGCACCACCCGACTCAAAGTCCCTAAACATATCCGCGTATATGTCGTCGCTCAAGAGACTCATCATAAAGTCTACCTTTCTGGCATGCTCTTGAGCGACTTGTCGGGGGCGGGCATACTTGGCCTGGATGTGGCCCGTGTTGGCAATACCCGACCCACACCGGGAATATGCCCACGAAACTTACCCCTTCTTGCCAACGCATTGATCTCAAGCCTTTTCATCTCCTCCTATGTAGTGACAAAAACACAAGATAGTAAATATATTAGTCGGTTTGCTACATTATTTCTCGATAATTCATTAAAGTGTGTTTTGCCTTGAAAGAAGGCTTGTTGGTATTGTAGGCTTTTTGCAAGTGCGAGTTTATGCAAATATGACTATGGAACATGTTCTGCCTTTCACAAAATATAACTAGTTCAGCACATCAACTTGTATAATAGCAAATGTCGAAACCAATACTAATTAACAACTTTCACTTGATATTCTACTTCAAAAAAGTTCATCCAAATGAGCTGATAACTAATCATAAATAACTAAACTAACACTAAAACATACATAACAAACTAACTAATCTTAAATAACTAAACTAACACCACAACTTGTACACTCAAAATAATAACACAAACCGCGATATTACTTTAGATATTTTACGGCATTAGCCTACTTTCTACTTGTACCACACAAATTTATAACTAACTAAACTAACACTATAACAAACATAACAAATAAACTAATCAACAAAACAAACTATTCAACATCACAACTTGTACAATAACAAATATAATACAACCACGATATTACGCTCCTAATTTACATCATAACTAACTAAACTAACAGTGTAACAAACATAACAAAAAAACTAAGTAAACATACCTGACCTAAAATAGCATTAGGATGAAGCCGACGCTTATTCTTGGCTGGTGTCGCCGACTGCCAAAACCAAAAAAAAAATTACTTAACAAAATTTTCTAATTAACAACTTCTTACAACAATAATAATCTTGTTTAACCAAATCATATTATAAATAACAAAATTAAAAAATATATATATACAACCAAACCACCAATAATCGAACCAAATCATTAAGAGGGTAAAGAAATAATTAGAGGGTTAGAAAAACAAAACTTATAATTAACAAAATTAAAAAAAAAATATATACACGGCTTGTTCTCCTTCGTGTGCTCGTGTAACGCCGGTCGTGGTAGGTAACGTTGAAGTGGTGGATGCGGTGGTGGTGATGGAGGTGCTCGAATTGTTGGTGATGGTTGATTTTATGGATGTGCTCGAATTGCTGCAAAAATCGCCAAGGGAGGAGAGGATAATTTTTATTTTGTTTTCTGCAGTGAAAGATGAACCAGATCTACTTTATCATAAAACTGTTTCCCCGGCGACAATCCCCGGCGACAAGTCGCCGGGGAAAGTTTCTTTTTTTGTCGTTTAGCGTAATTGGCGCGATAATGAAATTTTTGGGGGGTGGGTATCCCCGGCGACATGTCGCCGGGGAAAATTAACTTAATTTTATTTTATCATTAAAAATAATGACATGTGTTGTTACGGTAAAGTCAACGAAGTCAAAAGGAATCCCCGGTGACATGTCGCTGGGGAAACATATATATATATTTTATTTTAATGTTTAGCGATAAAAAAATCAAATTCTATTTTATAAAATTAACTTAATTTTATTTTATACGTAAACTTAATGTTTAGCCATAAAAATATATCATAAAAAAATATGTTTAGCTTCGTTTTTGTACGTAAACTATAAAAAAAATATCATTAAATGTAACAAACTTTAATAAAGTGATTAAATATGCATATTTTGATGTGTTGTTACGTTAAAAATAATGACATGTGTCAGTTTCTGATATGACAGCATATCAAAATGTTATAGTTACACATTAGACGTTCAACGGATGAGTCGATATGTTAGGGTTAGATATTAGAAGTTCAACGGATGAGTCAATATGTTATGGTTACACATTAGACATTCAACGGATGAGTCGATATGTTAGGGTTACACATTAGACGTTCAACGGATGAGTCGATATGTTAGGGTTACATATTAGACGTTCAACGGATGAGTCGATATGTTATGGTTACACATTAGACGTTCAACGGATGAGTCGATATGTTAGGGTTAGACATTAGACTTTCAACGGATGAGTCGATATGTTATGGTTACACATTAGACGTTCAACGGATGAGTCGATATGTTAGGGTTAGAGATTAGACGTTCAACGGATGAGTTGATATGTTATGGTTACACATTAGACGTTCAACGGATGAGTCGATATGTTAGGGTTGGACATTAGACGTTCAACGGATGAGTCGATATGTTATGGTTACACATTAGACGTTCAACGGATGAGTCGATATGTTATGGTTACACATTAGACGTTCAACGGATGAGTCGATATGTTAGGGTTAGACATTAGACGTTCAACGGATGAGTCGATATGTTATGGTTAGACATTAGACGTTCAACGGATGAGTCGATATGTTATGGTTACACATTAGAAGTTCAACGAATGAGTCCATACGTTATGGTTACACATTAGACGTTCAACGGATGAGTCGATATATTAGGGTTGGACATTTGACGTTCAACAGATGAGTCGATATGTTATGGTTACACATTAGACGTTCAACGGATGAGTCGATATGTTAGGGTTGGACATTAGACGTTGAACGGATGAGTCGATATGTTATGGTTAGACATTAGACGTTCAACGGATGAGTCGATATGTTATGGTTACACATTAGACGTTCAACGGATGAGTCGATATGTTATGGTTACATATTAGACGTTCAACGGATGAATCGATATGTTAGGGTTGGACATTAGACGTTCAACGGATGAGTCGTTATGTTATGGTTAGACATTAGACGTTGAACGGATGAGTCGTTATGTGTTGTTATGGTTAAAAATATATTATCATTAAATTTTAGGTGTGTGTTGATATGTTAGGGTTGGACACTAGACGTTGAACGGATGAGTCGTTATGTTATGCTTACACATTAAACGTTCAACGGATGAGTCGATATGTTATGGTTACACATTAGACGTTCAACGGATGAGTCCATATGTTATGGTTACACATTAGACGTTCAACGGATGAGTCGATATGTTAGGGTTAGACATTAGACGTTCAACGTATGAGTCGATATGTTATGGTTAGACATTAGACGTTGAACGGATGAGTCGTTATGTTATGGTTACACATTAGACGTTCAACGAATGAGTCCATATGTTATGGTTACACATTAGACGTTCAACGGATGAGTTGATATGTTAGGGTTGGACATTTGGAGTTCAACGGATGAGTCGTTATGTTTTGGTTACACATTAGACATTCAACAGATGAGTCGATATGTTAGGGTTGGACATTAGACGTTCAACGGATGAGTCGATATGTTAGGGTTGGACATTAGACGTTCAACGGATGAGTCGATATGTTAGGGTTGGACATTAGACGTTCAACGGATGAGTCGATATGTTATGGTTACACATTAGACGTTCAACGGATGAGTCGATATGTTACGGTTACACATTAGACGTTCAACGGATGAGTCGATATGTTAGGGTTGGACATTAGACGTTCAACGGATGAGTCGATATGTTATGGTTACACATTAGACATTCAACGGATGAGTCGATATGTTAGGGTTGGACATTAGACGTTGAACGGATGAGTCGATATGTTAGGGTTGGACATTAGACGTTCAACGGATGAGTCGATATGTTAGGGTTACACATTAGACGTTCAACGGATGAGTCGATATGTTATGGTTACATATTAGACGTTCAACGGATGAGTCGATATGTTATGGTTGGACATTAGACGTTCAACGGATGAGTCGTTATGTTATGGTTAGACATTAGACGTTGAACGGATGAGTCGTTATGTGTTGTTATGGTTAAAAATATATTATCATTAAATTTTAGGTGTGTGTTGATATGTTAGGGTTGGACACTAGACGTTGAACGGATGAGTCGTTATGTTATGGTTACACATTAGACGTTCAACGGATGAGTCGATATGTTACGGTTACACATTAGACGTTCAACGGATGAGTCCATATGTTATGGTTACACATTAGACGTTCAACGGATGAGTCGATATGTTAGGGTTAGACATTAGACGTTCAACGGATGAGTCGTTATGTTATGGTTAACGAAGTCAAACGGAATTATTATTATTATTATTAAAGTCAACGAAGTCAAACGGAATCCCCGGCGACATGTCGCCGGGGAAACATGCATAATATTTTTTTTTAAAAGTCTCGTCATAATAAGAGTAATTAACACTAATTACGAATTTTTAAATAAACAAATGAATCCCCGGCGACATGTCGCTGGGGAAAAGTAAGCGGGAAAAGTACCCGCCACGTTGTACGAAGAAATTTTCGGTCAAAATATAACCGTTGAATCCCCGGCGACATGTCGCCGGGGAAAACTTCTCAATAATTTAGCTGACATTTCTACGAGAATTTGTGCCATGTAGGATATGTTTTTGTCGTTTAGTGCGTATTCCCCAGCGACATATGTCGCCGGGGAAAATGTCGATGGGGAAACTGGTAAATGTGGTAGTGAATCTCCAAGAGAAGATATTAACTTTAATTGGTAATGACTTGTTCCATCTAAATGATTAGATTGTTGACACATGGTGTTTCCATCAAAGCATTTTCTTAAGGATGAAACACAGAACATTTTGGAGGGGTGGAGTAGGTATTCCCAAGTGTCAGGTGCATCACGGTGAGAAAAATTCGGAGGATACTAAACAAATCGGCGGTTGGTGATTCATGTACATCCTGTGTTGGACATTTGACGTTCAACAGATGAGTCGTTATGTTATGGTTACACATTAGACATTCAACGGATGAGTCGATATGTTAGGGTTGGACATTAGACGTTGAACGGATGAGTCGATATGTTATGGTTAGACATTAGACGTTGAACGGATGATTCGTTATGTTATGGTTACACATTAGACGTTCAACGGATGAGTCGATATGTTATGGTTACATATTAGACGTTCAACGGATGAGTCGATATGTTAGGGTTGGACATTAGACGTTCAACGGATGAGTCGTTATGTTATGGTTAGACATTAGACGTTGAACGGATGAGTCGTTATGTGTTGTTATGGTTAAAAATATATTATCATTAAATTTTAGGTGTGTGTTGATATGTTAGGGTTGGACACTAGACGTTGAACGGATGAGTCGTTATGTTATGCTTACACATTAGACGTTCAACGGATGAGTCGATATGTTATGGTTACACATTAGACGCGTTCAACGGATGAGTCGTTATGTTATGGTTACACATTAGGCGTTCAACGGATGAGTCGATATGTTAGGGTTAGACATTAGACGTTCAACGGATGAGTCGATATGTTATGGTTAACTTAGTCAAACGGAATTATTATTATTATTATTAAATTCAACGAAGTCAAGCGGAATCCCGGCGACATGTCGCCGGGGAAACATGCATAATATTTTTTTTTAAAAAGTCTCGTCATAATAAGAGTAATTAACACTAATTACGAATTTTTAAATAAACAAATGAATCCCCGCCATGTCAGGGGAAAATAAGCGGGAAAAGTACCGCCACGTGTACGAAGAAATTTTCGGTCAAAATATAACGTTGAATCCGGCGACATGTCACGGAAAACTTCTCAATAATTTAGCTGACATTTCTACGAGAATTTGTGCCATGTAGGATATGTTTTTGTCGTTTAGTGCGTATTCCCCAGCGACATATGTCGCCGGGGAAAATGTCGATGGGGAAACTGGTAAATGTGGTAGTGAATCTCCAAGAGAAGATATTAACTTTAATTGGTAATGACTTGTTCCATCTAAATGATTAGATTGTTGACACATGGTGTTTCCATCAAAGCATTTTCTTAAGGATGAAACACAGAACATTTTGGAGGGGTGGAGTAGGTATTCCCAAGTGTCAGGTGCATCTGGTGAGAAAAAATTCTGGAGGATACTAAACAAATCTGACGGTTGGGCTGATTCATGTACATCCTGTGTTGGACATTTGACGTTCAACAGATGAGTCGTTATGTTATGGTTACACATTAGACATTCAACGGATGAGTCGATATGTTAGGGTTGGACATTAGACGTTGAACGGATGAGTCGATATGTTATGGTTAGACATTAGACGTTGAACGGATGATTCGCTATGTTATGGTTACACATTAGACGTTCAACGGATGAGTCGATATGTTATGGTTACATATTAGACGTTCAACGGATGAGTCGATATGTTAGGGTTGGACATTAGACGTTCAACGGATGAGTCGTTATGTTATGGTTAGACATTAGACGTTGAACGGATGAGTCGTTATGTGTTGTTATGGTTAAAAATATAATATCATTAAACTTTAGGTGTGTGTTGATATGTTAGGGTTGGACACTAGACGTTGAACGGATGAGTCGTTATATTATGCTTACACATTAGACGTTCAACGGATGAGTCGATATGTTATGGTTACACATTAGACGTTCAACGGATGAGTCCATATGTTATGGTTACACATTAGACGTTCAACGGATGAGTCGATATGTTAGGGTTAGACATTGGACGTTCAACGGATGAGTCGATATGTTATGGTTAGACATTAGACGTTGAACGGATGAGTCGTTATGTTATGGTTACACATTAGACATTCAAAGAATGAGTCCATATGTTATGGTTACACATTAGACGTTCAACGGATGAGTTGATATGTTAGGGTTGGACATTTGACGTTCAACGGATGAGTCGTTATGTTTTGGTTACACATTAGACATTCAACAGATGAGTCGATATGTTAGGGTTGGACATTAGACGTTCAACGGATGAGTCGATATGTTATGGTTACACATTAGACGTTCAACGGATGAGTCGATATGTTAGGGTTGGACATTAGACGTTCAACGGATGAGTCGATATGTTATGGTTACACATCAGACGTTCAACGGATGAGTCGATATGTTACGGTTACACATTAGACGTTCAACGGATGAGTCGATATGTTAGGGTTGGACATTCGACGTTCAACGGATGAGTCGATATGTTATGGTTACACATTAGACATTCAACGGATGAGTCGATATGTTAGGGTTGGACATTAGACGTTCAACGGATGAGTCGATATGTTATGGTTACACATTAGACGTTCAACGGATGAGTCGGTATGTTATGGTTACACATTAGACGTTCAACGGATGAGTCGATATGTTATGGTTACATATTAGACGTTCAACGGATGAGTCGATATGTTATGGTTGGACATTAGACGTTCAACGGATGAGTCGTTATGTTATGGTTAGACATTAGACGTTGAACGGATGAGTCGTTATGTGTTGTTATGGTTAAAAATATATTATCATTAAATTTTAGGTGTGTGTTGATATGTTAGGGTTGGACACTAAACGTTGAATGGATGAGTCGTTATGTTATGGTTACACATTAGACGTTCAACGGATGAGTCGATATGTTACGGTTACACATTAGACGTTCAACGGATGAGTCCATATGTTATGGTTACACATTAGACGTTCAACGGATGAGTCGATATGTTAGGGTTAGACATTAGACGTTCAACGGATGAGTCGTTATGTTATGGTTAACGAAGTCAAACGAAGTCAAACGGAATTATTATTATTATTATTAAAGTCAACGAAGTCAAACGGAATCCCCGGCGACATGTCGCCGGGGAAACATGCATAATATTTTTTTTAAAAGTCTCGTCATAATAAGAGTAATTAACACTAATTACGAATTTTTAAATAAACAAATGAATCCCCGGCGACATGTCACTGGGGAAAAGTAAGCGGGAAAAGTTCCCGCCACGTTGTACGAAGAAATTTTCGGTCAAAATATAACCGTTGTTGACACATGGTGTTTTCTACGAGAATTTGTGCCACGTAGGATATGTTTTTGTCGTTTAATGCGGATTCCCCAGCGACATATGTCACCGGGGAAAATGTCGATGGGGAAACTGGTAAATGTGGTAGTGAATCTCCAAGAGAAGATATTAACTTTAATTGGTAATGACTTGTTCCATCTAAATGATTAGATTGTTGACACATGGTGTTTCCCTCAAAGCATTTTCTTAAGGATGAAACACAGAACATTTTGGAGGGGTGGAGTAGGTATTCCCAAGTGTCAGGTGCATCTGGTGAGAAAAAATTCTGGAGGATAATAAACAAATATGACGGTTGGGCTGATTCATGTACATCCTGTATTGGCCTTCTCCAGGCCCTTGTTCTTGAGAGTGGCCCATTGATGAGTTATACGGAGTATCTGTTAATATGAATAACCCGTAAAAACGTTTATTCGTATTTAGCGATCTCCTTGTGTTTTGTTAATAACAAATATAAAGTTATCATAAGTAAAATTATAAGAATACATGTTATTTTTGTAAAGTATATACATTTAGTCATTTACATAAAATGTTGTGATAATTTATTTTTTGTAATAGTTTAATAGGATGGATATTATCCAAGACCCATGATCCATACCCATGGAGCTAATCTATAACCCATAACCCAAGACCCATGGCCCAATGTCTAGATACATTGTATCTTGTTGGGTACCCAAGGCTCATACCCATGACCCATGACCCGATCTCAGAACCCCAAAATCCGGACCGGTACAACCCGGTTTGTCGGATCTCTGAGATTGCACTGGAAGGATCCCCCAAGTGAGGGATCCACAGTAAAGATTTTTGCCTATAAATAGTGAGTCATTTCTTCATTGTAACTCAGCCCTCTTCTTACAAACTCTCTCATATATTATCTCTCTCTTCTAATCTCAAATCTCTTGATCTATCTGGTAGTTCTTTTTTCTTTTGTTGTGATTCTCATATAGGTCCTTCTCAATGGCGAGATCACGAGATACTACAAGTCATCCAAGCAAGGGGTCCTTGATTGATTTGTTCCTCCACAAGATTTCTATAGCAAGATCTTGTATTTTATATTTCACATAGTTGTTGTGTAATAGTTATGTTGGTTTGGTCCGCCGTGTTAAGGACTCGGTATTTAGCTTTATACTGAATAAAGTGTAAGCCACGTTGTGAGGCTTCTCTGCCGTGTTGAAGGATCGAGCTTGTTGACATAGTGCTTGAACTCTTGAGTGGGGAACTCGGGGAGTGGAGTAGGGCAAGAAATGTATCTTTGTAGCCGAACCACTATAAATCACTTGTGTCACTACTCTCTTTCCTTTACTTTACTTGCTTTCATTATTTACTTTACTTATTGCTTTACACTTTCTATCCATCCATATGAATTCACGTAAGATCGAATCTAATTTTTTTTAAAAAAAACTTAAAATTTAGCAAAACTATTCAACCCTCCCCTCCCCCCTCTTCTAGTTTTCCACAGTATCTATTAGCGATATAACAAGAAGCTAAAGTTTCCAAAGCAAAAAGTCTAGGAAAAAGAGACTTAAGACTTGATGAACCGGTCCATACATCATTCCAGAAGGAAATTGATCTACCGTTCCCAACTTTTCGAGTGAAGGTGGCTATGAGGTTAATGTTGGCGGTAAGGAAATGGGTGTTGAGGATCATAATGTTTTTCCATGGGCTTGGTTTAGATGATAAACAAATAGGTGTTTCTACACAAATACCACCATCAGGGCCATGAATTAAGGTGATAATCTATTTTTATAGCGAGTTTAAATCCGTAAGGTACTGCCACCACCATTTACCTAGCATGGCTAAATTTGGGGCGCGAAGGCTGTCAACACCTAATCTGCCACGTTCAAAAGAAGAGCATATCGTTTTCCAACTAATCCATGCCATCTTGTTCAATTCCAATGCCCCCCCAAAAAGAAATTTCGCCTAAGATTTTCAAGGTAATTGATCACCTTTTTTGGAGCCTTGAAAAAAGAAAACATATATGTACCAAGTGAACCAAGGACCGACTTTAATAGAGTAAGTCGACCACCATAAGAAAGGGTTATAGCCTTCCAAGAAGTGAGTCTCTTGTGGAATTTATCTGTGATGGGTTTCCAATTGCAAGATTAGTTCATATTGGCACCAACTGAAAGTCCAAGGTAAGAACTAGGGAGGTTAGAAGGCTTGCAACTAAGGATGGAAGCAAGATTACGGGTTTCAGCCACACTAACTCCAACACCAAAAAAATCACTTTTGGAAAAATTAACTTTTAATCCAAAAGCTAAGTGGAAGCACCTCAAAATACGACAAAGGTTCCTGGCATTGTGAAAGGCACATTTACCAAGAATGAGTGCATCATCCGCAAATTGGAGAATGGAGACATCAACCCTACTAGAACCAACTTTAATACCATGAAAAAGGTTTTTTTGACTTTGCCTCTAGAAAAGTAACATGCAAAGCTTCAATCACAATGATAAAAAGGAAGGGGGAAAGGGGATCACCTTGTCGAAGACCTTTTCGTATCTTGAATTCTTTGGCTGGAGATCCGTTGACAATGACTAAACTATAGGTCGAGTTCAAACATCCTTGTATCTAACTACGCCATTTAACACTAAAACCCATTTGTCTCATAGTGTTATCTAGAAATTTTTAATCAAGAGAGTCGAAGGCCTTTTTTAAGTCAACTTTGAAAATAAATAGACTTTCAATTTTTTTTAGCCCATGAGATAATTTCATTTACCCCATGACAGAGCCATTTATAAATTGTCTCCCTTTGATGTAATATAACAACCCGCTATTTTTCAGATCCTTACTCAACCTCAAACCCGAAACTATTAAATTTGAATATTTGAAATTTTACTTTTATGCTTGACTATTTAGTTAAATCACATAAACCCGAAAAATAATATTTGTGCACAACGACTTTGGACTAAATCTAGTATACATATTTCTGACGTAATACTCTTATTACAAGTACATTTTTCCATCTATATATTTAAAGTTTTAATTATTACGTAACTTACGTAAACACATACTTTTTACTCTTCCATGCATGCATAAATATCGACTACACATCTACACTTATACTGATACATTTTTACAAAAAAAATTACACACTTTTACTACCCTAGTCAACCACTTGGAGCCTAAGTAGTCAAAGATTAGTTTGACTCATCTTAAAACACCTTAAAACAACATTAACCCTTTTTAATCCAAAATTAACACACTAACACTCACACGCTTCGAAGCCAAGTTAATTCCCCCCCCCCTGCCTACTTTCGGCCGACCAAACCCACACCACCCTCATTTTTTGTTTTTTTTTTATTTAACCTAAAAACTAGCAACATATTAAATAATACAAGTGTCATTTTAGGGTTACACTATATAAGCATTACATTAGGGTTTTAACTCTTTCATTTACACTAACAAAATCAAACACACAGCCTCTTATCTCTCCATATTTTCGGTACTCACCAAGAAAACGAAAACAAGAAGAAATTTTGGTTCTTGACTAGTTACATAGCTTGTTTAAGGCTTACTTTGATCAACGGTTAAGCTTTGGAAGTTATTTGGGTTTAATAGGTTAAGTTAGAGTTCTTTGATCCTCTAATCACCAACCCATATTCAAGGAGGTATAAAAATCATTTACTTAATAATTTCCTACAATTTCATGTCATTTATGTTTATAAATGATTTAATCATCAAAACAAATAAGAAAGTATCATCATATCATGTTTACACCAAATTATTGTTTATAAATGAGAAATGGTAAGGACTTACCAAAAATATGATTTTGATATTATTAAGACTTTATAAAAGTTGTTGGATAAATTTTACAACTAATCATGTTAAGATACATAATTATTTAAGTGTTGCAAAACATATACATACTTGTGTAATTAATAAAGATCTTGAGTTATCATTTATTTATGTCTTTATGTATTTAATTATGTTGTTGAAGAAATCGGTGGAAGTGATTAGGATTAGTATGGCGTTGAAAATGTTGTTGAAGTTTTAGTAATTAAAATAGTGTATTGGGAAATAATCGTTTGATGATTTGGACACTTTTTGAGGTAAAAAGGATTTTTATTTTTTTTTATTTTTTTTAAGTCGAGTTGAGTTCCCGAAAGCTAAATAATAGGAAGCTATACTTAAATACCTTTCCGTAGATATATTATTTGTCCAAAACGAACTTAAAACGAATAAGTTACGAAACGTTAAAGTTTTATTAAAAAACTACACTGTTATAAAATTTTCAGCTTTCACTAATAGAAAGTATGTTGTCTAGGCATCTTCATAGTTGTTTATGAGCATCTAAAAGTCCAAACGAGCTAAAACACAAAGAAATATTATAGTGTTTTATACGTACTTTGTATACGAGTCGGAAGTTTTCTAGAATGCTAAATAGCTAACCGACTATGGTTTATTAAAGACTGTCACTTGTGAATGATATATAAGTTTATGTAGGGCTTATTTTCTAAAATACGTGTTATAAGTTGCGAGACAAGTTAAATGACAACTAGACTTTTGTAAACTATGACAAGAATATTATTTAGACACGAACGAAATGGATGGGACTATTTATAGTAAGTCACTTGACTTTGAGGTTTGGACAAAATGAAAGTTTCAAGTGTCGGAACTTATATAATACAACTTTGACGTAAAAGTATATTTTACTTATTAAACTTAAATGCAAACATGTACGGATGATATAAGACTTATAAAATATACAAACTTATCATTCACTTCATTTTATGACCTAAAGGACCTCGTTAATTAAATATGTCCTGGTTAAGGTTTCGTTGCACATTGGACATTACTTTTTTCCCGGTTATAATAATTGCTTGAGGTGTGTTTTCGTAACCCCTTTTTCTTTATATTTTCCTTGGGGGAAAATGGTTTTCAAATGATATTTTGACTGTTTTCATGTTGTGACACACTGTTTTCATAATTTTGAACATTATGTGCGTTTTGATTGCAATATGTGCCTTGTTGTGTGATTTCATCATTTGTGTTCATTTATGTGAAATTGTTTAACTCCGTTTTGGAGCCGAATCATTGATAGTACTATCGAGGTTTCTACCCTAGACCGATAATCGTGTGTCGATGAATATTTTTGGTGACATGACCCGATTAATCGCGTGTGTCGATGAATATATTTTTGGTAATATGTGACATTTAGTAGGTTCAATTGTCGCAAGCATTGTGGTTTCATTAAGTGTTGGCGTTGTAGATCTTGCTCACTATTGCCATACACTATATTACTCACATCTTCGTGGTTTAACACTTAAACATACGAGCTCACCAACTTTGTGTTAACGTTTACGAGTATCCATTTTTAGGTGCTAAGAATGGAGTTGCTTAGGAGGTTGAGTTCTGGCCTGACTTAGCAAGACTCTAGACAATACCCTCCTGTATCATGATCCCGTGGAGTTATGTAGTTAGTGTTTTCTTCATGACTTCGTTAGATTGTGGACTTATGTATGGTGGATGTACTTATCCCGGCTTGTGGGATTATTGTGACTTGACTTAATTCAGTGTGGAATGCATTTAGTACTTCTCTATTTTGTCATACCTTGTGTTTTGTGTTATGAAGTCATGCCCCGGCTATCATTCCACTGCGATATTTTGGGGGTGTGACATGTAAGTCGTTTGTACGTCAATTACAATGGAGTTAACAACTTGTTGGAGCCTATTAGAAAGAACCTTAGCAATAACTTTGTATTGACACTCAATGAGGCTTATGGGCCAAAAATCATGAATGTGAAGGGGGTCTTGCTTTTTCGGAACTAAAGCAATGAAAGATGAATTGCAACCTTTTGGAATGTAGGAATTCGTTTCAACCCGCTTAACTACATCAAAGAAATCTTTACCAATAGCGTCCCAATGATACTTTATGAATTTGAAGGTGAAACCATCAGGACCCGGGGCTTTACTACCACCACAATTCCAAGCCGCCTCTTTATTTCATTGAAGGAAAAAGGAGCATCAAGGAGAGAATTTTCATGGTTTGAGAGGGTTTTGAATTAGTTACTTGTGAACAATGGATGAGGTGGTGAGTTATCTTGAAACTTGGTCTTGTGAAAGGTGAAAATTTCTGAGGTAACCAAGAAAGGATCTGATACCCATTGCCCATCAATGTACAGTCCATTAAATCTAGAACGAGAAAATTTGTTATTGACAATTCCGTGAAATTATTTTGTGTTTTCGCCCCTGTGATTGCCCGTTTTATCTTTGACTTTTGCATAAGATCTAATCTTTTAAGATGCTCCAAGTCTTCAAGTTATTTCATTATAGGAAGTCTCTCATGCACTTCAACAGAAGTTAACCCCCTATTTTCGGCCATTAAATCAAAGTATTCAACTTTATCTTTCAAGTCGAATAACAAATTGTCATTTTCAAACTTAACCCTATTTTTCCAAACACGGATATTAGACTTCAAGAGCCAAAGTTTTTGTTTCAAATGCACTGCCAGGTGAAGCATGTTTTAGGATGAGGTGAGGTTGTCAGTACTAAACCATGAATTGGAAAGAATGGTCGAGAAGTTCCATACAACAACCAAGAGTTAAAAATTTGAAACGAGTTGGACCATAATCATTAGAATGTGTTTTTAAGATTAATGGACAATGATCAGAGAGGTTTCTAGGGAGAGCTGTGAGATTGGCATTCGGCCACATTGAAGTGAAATGCTGGGTAACAAGAATTCGATCAATTTTAATCAACTTGGTGCCGAATTATTCATCCTGGTAAATTTTCTACCACCCATTGGAAGATCAACCAAACCGGAATTCGAGATGAGCTTGCTGAAGTATTTTGCACCACTTTTGCAAAATGTAGAACCCAATCTTTCACTCTCGGACCGAACCTTGTTAAAATCACCAAGAACTATGGATGTAGCATAGAAGTTAACAATGTGGTGGTTCAACTTGTTCCAAAGACCACATTTCAAGGTGACATCTTGATGTGCATAAACAACTATCATGAGGCATTCAATCCCAATTTTGGTCCATTCACCATAAATCGCCAAAAAGCCATCATCATTATTAAGAACCCTTTTCTTATTGAACAGATAATTGTCCCATATGGCAATAATACCACCTGAAAAGCCACATGATTTTTTTATGACAAAGTCAAAAGATTGATTACCCCAAAGAGAGTGAACTAGAGAGTCATCATCAATGGTGAACTTAGATTCTTGTATACTGATGAAATTAATATGATTATCGTGACAAATTTTCCTCACCCATTCTTTTTTCAGAGCGGTGCCAATTATGTTAATGTTTAAAGAATCGACATTCATTGTGACACACCTTCATCACCAATGATGGCACCCACATCACTTTCTTTGCCAATTAAGTAATAACCGAGTGCGGTACCAATTTCAATTGTTTTATTAATCTCAACTGATTTTCCGTGACAAGCAACAGTCGTGTGTGTGGGCATGGACGGAACTTATAAGGCTATGCACAATGGTGACCCAGGGTGACCTGGGTTTTGCCTACCACAACAGCGTTTCTCTTCAGCGACCTTCAGACGACCAAGTTGCCACAGTGGCGACCAAGTTATTTTTTTTAATCAAATTTTTTTAATTATAAAACCCCTTCATTCACTCATCTTTACACACCAACTCATAGACACATATTTAAACATAAGATCTAAAAAATGTCTCAATCAAACACTCCCGTCATTTATGAAGAAACAGTGAATACTCCACCGTTAGAAATCTTTCCGTCATTTCTTCGAGGAACCGCTTGAGAATCCGTTTGCATCGAGGAAGAGCAACGACTACTTCTTCAAGATGAAGAAGCTTTGAGAGAAATGGAAGAAGAAGAAGCTTTGAGAGAAATGGAAGAAGAAGAAGCACGGGAGGAAGCAGCTTGTAGGGAAAAGGAAGCAACGGAAGGAGAAGAAGCATGGGAAAACTGGTTTAACAAAGCGTACTGAGAGTGGGAAGAGAGTGTACCAGAGGACTATTCTGCTTACGACGATGGTTATTATACAGATTAATCTGTATTTTAATTTCTGTGTCGTAAATTGTATTTGTATTTTCATTTTCGTATCGTAATTTTAATTGAATTTTCATTTCAATGTACCAGTTTTTTTACGTTGCAATACAAAATGGTAAGAAAAATTAAAAATAGAGTAAAATGCAAAAATCATCCTTTTGGTTTGTGGTTTTTGGCAAGTATCATCCATATCTCAAACTTTTGGCATTAATCATCACTAAGTCTATAAACTATCGCCACTAATCATCCCTGAGCACTAATATTGTTAGTTTTACCCGTTAAATACCTCACGTGCATATCACACGAGGGATGATTAGTGCCAAAACATAAACCATAGAGATGATTTTTTCAGTTTTACTAAAAAAAACAAATAAAACATATTATTATTATTATTATTATTATTATTATTATTATTATTATTATTATTATTATTATTATTATTATTATTATTATTATTATTATTATACGTTATTCATATGTTTTATTCGTTTTTACACATTTTCATCCATTTATACGTTTTCTTCTGTTTTCATACGTTCTTATACGCTTTCTTACGTTTTTATACGTTTTCGTCCGTTTTTATACCTTTTCATCATTTTTCATACGTTTTCGCCCGTTTTTATACCTCCTTATATGTTTTCTTACGTTTTATCCGTTTTTACCCGTTTTATCTCTTTTATACGTTTTTATCCGTTTTTATACGTTTTCGTCCGTATTTATATGTTTTCATACCCTTTTGTCCATTTTTATACGTTTTTGTCCATTTTTACATGTTTTCTTGCGTTTTTATACGTTTTCGTCCGTTTCTATACGTTTTCTTCCGTTTTTATACGATTTCTTACATTTTCGTCGGTTTTTATACGTTTTCATCCGTTTGTAGACATTTTCATCAGTTTATACACTTCTATAAGTTTTTTCCATTTTCATACGTTTACACGTTTTTGTACGGTTTTGTATGTTTTATATACATTTTTGTACGGTTTTGTAAGCTTTATATGGTTTTTTGTACGGTTTTATATGTTTCATCCGCTTTTATACATTTTCGTCCGTCTTTAAACCTTTTCTTATCAAGTTAGGTTCCCATATTATAACACAAGCATTAATATAAGAAGTATAGAAGAGATAGATCGGTTGAACAATACCAAACACACACGTATGAATAATAAGAATAGTTATGCGTAGAGTATGAAAGATAAATTGAACAACCAACCTTCAATAGAAGGTTTACAAGAGGTATTTATAGGGCAAGGAGCTAGGGCAACACTTCTAGACTCCTTCCCTTCTTATGGGCTTGGGCCAAGGCTTATGGGCCTTCTACATAAGCCTTAGCTTAATAACAAACATAAAGGCCATATTAAGCTAACTATTACACATGAATCACTAACACTTGAATTAAGGTTTAGGAGTGATTCCAACAATCTCCCCCTAAGTGTTGGTGATGAATGAAAGAGTGATAAACGTTGTAGGTGCTGATGTAATAGTAGCTTTGACGTCTTCTGACATTCTTCTTTCTTGTGAGAATAAGTGTCTTGATTCGAACAATCTCCCCATAGTAGAGAAATTGTTTCCTTTGAACAGTTCTGCTTTGACGTCATCATTTTCTTTGTTCTTTGATCTTTGTTCTTTGTGATTGTAGTGATAGTATGTTGTTGTTGTCTGCATCAGGTCTGCTTCATTGCACCTTGAAGCTAATATGAAAATACGTACTCTAAGCAATGACCTAGGATCTCCTTTTATAGCACAAGGAGTCCTTTTCAAGATAAGTATAAACCTAACAATATAAAATATACACAAGATCTTTTCTATACTTATCAATACACGGATACTTATCAATTATCCTAATAGCAGTGGTAATAATGATACTGGCAGTGGTAATGAGTTTCCACTGCTAGTGTAATCTTTAGCAGTGTTAACCACAAGACTATCAGTGGTAACTGTTAGTATTATTCCCAACAATTTAGAACCTTTTTGGCAAACTAGTTGAAACTAGAGATTTATACTAAAAATTGACATAAGTTTATTGATTATAGACAGGGAAAAACATATTAGAGATGTAGAGGAAATGGAAACTTGAATATGGCATTAGAAATCATGTTAAAAGGATTTATAGTTTAAAGGTTATGACTAGTTAAAAGTTACTAAAAGAAAGATTGGTGCCGGACAAATAGTACACTAATCTGAATTTAAAACGAGATTTTGACCCCTTTTCTGGTCCGAATCAGCTAAAGTGTAAAACGCAAAAGTTGTCCGAAATGATGTTTAACCACAGACGTAGTGGGAATTTAAGCCTGAAAGTGTAAAAAAAGGGTCGGTCACCACAGAAACCAACAATTTGAAAGTGTAAAAAAAGGGTCGGTCACCACAGAAACCAACAAGGATTGTTTTGACCAAAGATTGTTTTTCCAAAAGCTTTATCGCAATAGACCATTTTCCCGAACTTGGTAACTTACCAAACTCACCATATTTCATAAAAATATAACAAACAACATTTTTATAAAACTTTATCGTTTATTTGACTCTCGGAATAGTGATTTTCACAATTGACAAAATACTATAACCAAAACTCATTTCAACTTATTTTTCATGACAAATAACCTTTTTGACACGTATACTTGACGATTGACCTTTACTACTTAAGTATTACATTTAAGCTTATTCAAAACCATAATCATTAACGTAAAATGGCAAACGATTTCATAAACCATAAGTCTTGTTTTTACTCAAAATGGGCATAAGAGAACATTTAGACAAACGACTCTTTAAGATAGTTCATACTTGTTAAAATTTTACTATAATGATTTAATTGACCACTATAAGCTCTATGTACAACATTATAATCAAATTTAATAACTACGTATAAACTTGTTTCACTTTCATGTTATATTTCTAAGACACGATCACTATATTTTTGTAGGTCATTGTTAAAGCTCGTGACTTCACGATACACGTTATATCATTATATCCATTGCTTATCACTACAGTGAGTTCATGGCCAATCTACTTTCTGGGTGAGAATGCATGCTCATAGTACTTACAAATGCATTTCTCATTTACTGAAATGTATTACTCATTGACCTATTACATGCCTAAACCATTTCAATTACTTTCTTTCGAACACAAGTCCTTACAATCATGAATCATTTAATGAACTAACAGACTTGGTACAAACTCGATCTAAAGCATTATGTCATGTTATAGACTACAACGCTCGAAGCAAACAAATCATATATTCAACATGGAAACGAATTAAACAGCAAAACACAATTACTTCCAATTTAAGGTGCCACAAGCTGTTAATTCATTCTAATCTAAGTTTCACGCATCTTAAGCAGTTGCTACCAAGTTTAGCCAAGCATATTAGTGATGATCACAAACATAAACAAGGTAGACATGATAATAGAAGACATAATTGATCATACAAAAGATTGTATTGATTAACAAGTGTAATAAGATGATCATCTGATGTTTCCTTTGATTACAATGCAATAAAAAGTGTGAACACCCCTTTCCAGAGGATGGAAAAAAAATTATAAACCCTAAATCCCAAATGTTTCATGAAAATAATGAAATCCTAGGCTTGTATATATAGTTTTAGGGGGTCAAACGGCGTCGGATGTTGATTAGAGTTTTAGGTCGGTTCATAAACCAGCGGCTGGATGGCATCAAGGGTCGTCAAAGACGGTATCACGCCCGAATGTGACGATGTCTTGACTCTCATAACTTTCTAGGTTTGACGACGTCAAAACTTCTTGTGATGGTGTATAGTCTCTTGTGAAACATATAAATCTCTCTGGCATGGGTGTCCCTTTATACCGGACCAAATCTGGAGGACGTCCAGTTGTAGAAGACCTTCTAGTTGAACCTAGATTTCGTTTGGCCTTGCGTCAATAATTTAAAATCTTCATTTCTTCTTCCGTTTGGCCCATTTTGAGCATAAGTTCACTTTCTCATCCCGAATCATCAACAACCTGTATTTATTATCATTTGAGAAGTTAAAATAGGAAAACAAAGTGATACACATTATAAATACAGTTATAAATGCTCTGAAAATTATTGCATTTTAGGCCTCATCAAGAATAAAGCCACACTTTAGTTAATATTTGAGAAAAATGGATAGTACTTGTTGTGCCATTTCAGTGTTTAGTAGTCTCTGAATGGATTTGAATATAAAATAGCTTAAGTATAACATAGTCGATGAGTAAATAACTCCCTTTGAGTTCTTGAAGACAAAGTGTTTTCACTTCCGTGCTGATGCGGTTCAACGACTGAAGTACAACTTCTAAAGAAGGTGTTTCGTTCAGTTAGGTTTGACAATACCTCATTGAACGACAGTTGATCTCCTCATAACCCAATATACTGAGAAAAGAATCTCAAGTGTATAAAAGTTCAAAGGAGAGAGAAATACAAAAGGAAAAGGGGATAAAGCAAGTCTTCATAGGATTCTGCACCTTTCTAGAGTTGGTAAAAAGGTGTAAGAGTTATCAACACTGTTCCATAAAGAAGAGTATATCCCTTACCTAAAGTAGAAGTATTTAATACACATTTTACCTAACCATTGAATGCTCAACATGTGTAAAGTAGAAGAGTATATCTCTTACCTAAAGTAGAAGCATTTAATGCACATCTTGCAATTAATGTTAAACACACTCTAGAGCATTTACTTCTAGAATTGAAATTGGGCCATTGAACTTTCAGCGAATAAGTAGTTGATATTTAAACTATAACTTAAGTTTGTGTTAAGTTAGAGAGAAGATCACCTCAATTCATTTAACTAAAATTGTTTATCCACTAACAGTCCTTGTCAAATTCTTTGATTTTTTTTTCTAATAAGATTTTAAACATTAAAAAACATATAGTGTAAATCTTGTTAACACTATTTCCACTTGTTCTTTATAAAACTGTTAAACTCATATCATGTTGGTGCAATCGATGGCTAAAGTCTCATTTATGTTGTCGGGTTATGATGACTGGGATCAGAGGAAAAAATTGTGTGTATTCTCTTGAAGTAAAAGATATGACTTTTGGTGTACAAAAACATAGAGGTTAAAAATAAGTTGGATTCAAGCAACTTGGTCATAAATAAGTTGGGTTAATAACTTGGTCCTGGTATTAAAACAGGAATTCACGGAGTGCATGTTGCTAAAACGTGTTTGAGGTGGAAATGCAGGGAGCTCAGGAAAATCGTGAAGCTGAGGTTGTTCAGGATAGTAACGATGATGCTGCAGTGGCTCAAAGAAAGTTGCAGGACAAGCAACTTGAAGAAAATACAAACACGGGTTGCTTGGTAAAGGAGCAGGAAAAGGTACACCTTGGTATAAAGGTGGGGGCAGAAATTATGGTAACCAGAGTACCCGGTCAAAAGAGTGCAGAGGTAATGCTGCTGAAAAGAAGAAAGGAAGGAGTCTATAGAAGCTAATCTAGGGAAATTACTGAAGTACAATGCATGGTCAACAAGGTGGTCCTCAGTTCGAGGTTCCAACATAAGGAAAAGGTGTTGAGTATCATTTATGGTTAATGTTACTCCTAATGTGGAAATTGTAGGATATTATGAGCAACATTAACATAGTTAGGGGTTTAAGTATACTTTGTAATTAAATTAAGTGTTAGACATAAACTAGGATTGAGTGCAAGGCAAGCTAGGCTTTATCTAGGTCGGTTGTGGTTTCCTTAACTGACTAGATGAAGGTTTCTTCCCCCTTATCTTTATAAATAGAGATGAGAGGGATGTTAGTTCTTAACATGCTTTTTGACTCGAATTGTAAGCTTTATTGGTATTAATAAAGGGTGTTCAAGGGTACAATGTGTGCATATATTCTTGTCGATTTCTTTGTAGTATCTCGTGTTTGTTACTTGTGCTCGATACAACTCACGATCTAGCGTTCCGCGATCGAACTTCAAGTTTGTTGTCGTAATTGTCCAACAATAGTCATGCATGAAATTATAGAGATCACATTGTAATCATGTACACATGATCAAAATAACGTTGGTGCAAGATAGAAGGTAAGTAGGGCTGAGTTTATTACTTGTACAAGTGGTACAACCCTTGATGCAAACAAGTTTAGACTTTGCAGGCATCACTTTCTCGTACATGGTGGTTTGTAAGCAAATAAATAACAAAGTAAAGGTTAGATTGGTAAAAACAGAAGGAAGGTTGAAATTTCAGTTTAGGGTTAAATTCAACATTCATTACTTTATGTACATCCAACTTTATGTACATCAAAAATAGTAAACATCATTGTCTTAGCCAGCTCCCTATACAACATGATATGATGCGGTGAGGAATGGCTAATTGGTTTGCAGGGTTTTATTAAGACTACCATACCCTCTTTTGAAAACACATAAAACTGAAGTGAATTTCTTGAAAGAGTATTTTCTTGTTCAAAGGTACTGTTTTCGTGTATTTATATATACCTATTTACATGTTTATACAGATTCTTCTATCTCTTATACATTCATCTATATATAGATCATGCATATAGCTATTAAGAGTTTTTTCACTCTCTTTTTTGTAATGGATTCGTGCTTCCCGAAAATGGAAACTAGCTTAGTACGTTATTTGATCGTCTAATCTCAAGCAGTACTACTCAAGATTCTATTAAACAACATAGAGGAGCATGATTCTCAGCTTCATCAGGTTGGCCATACTGCAAGAGATCTAGAGATTTACAGTGAGAAGAAAGTTGTGTGCATGTGTGTTTGTATTGTTGTTCTGGAAATTATGTTTTTAATCGATTCCTTATTTCATAACAAAGAAAAATAAATTTGAAAATGAAAAGGGAAAAGAAAACCCTAGTGAAATTTGCAATTTTGTATGTTTGAACAAATTTTTAGAAATTACAGTGGTTTTTAGTGATAAAGTAATCAATCAACATTCGAAAACAAAAAATTACAAACGTAAATCTTTTATTTACATTTAAGTATCATGGATTTTTGTTTTACAACGAAATTGCGATAAAAGTTCTTATTGAGAATCTAATTCACTTTTGTGTTTTATTTAGTTACAATGATCAGATGTTATATTGTTCTTGTAAGTGAGGTACTGAAGTTTCAGATCTCGATTTGTTTTCATTCCAACTTAGGAGCAGTGTTTATTTGGAGAACTGATCCAATGATAGCTAAGAAACTAATTTAACAACTATTGATTAAAACTTTTTTGTAAGTTTAATAAAAAGAACTTGCTAATAAGTTCGATAGAAAAAACTTGTTAACAAGATGATCGTACTTATCTGTGTTAAAATGCTTCTGGGGATTAAATGGACTTCTTTCTAAATCATAAGGTTTTGTAGATTGTTATCCTAGTTACCTTGATATTCTTATGCATTTAGTTGAAGATAATTATTGAGTATGAATATGTGCATATGCATCTTTGATTAACTGATACTAGGTATAAATTTCATCGATGAATTGGTGCTCTTTTTTTTGGAACGTCAATTCATTAAATATGCTAAATCAAGATACGTACTATAGACAAAGAAGATTACAATTAATAACGTTTTACAAGTATATATTGAATCACGAATCTAATCTAACCAATTAGAAATGGTGCTATATATGTATGTATATGTAATAGGAAGAACATGGGGAGAGGCAAGATCGAGATCAAAAGGATCGAGAACAATACTAGTCGACAAGTGACCTTTTGCAAGAGGCGAAATGGGCTTCAGAAGAAAGCTTATGAGCTTGCTGTTCTTTGTGATGCTGAAATTGCCTTGATTGTCTTTTCAACACGAGGACGGCTCTATGAGTATGCCAATAACGAGTAATGCTCAAGATTTCATTATATCTAACCACATCAGTGCATGCATTGCTAACTCGCTACTTAATTTATTTTCTAAACTTTAGAGATCAAAAAGTACACCAAGTTTTACGATTTTGATTATAGTTTACAAATAACTTAACAAACGGAGTTCAATGGCTTACTTATCTAGTTATCTTGCTAAAGAGAAATTATGTACTTTAGTGACAAATTATTGCGTATTTAAAGCACCCCTTAACAAAATGTGTATTTGACAGTTTCAGAAAAAACTTACAGAAGTTTTTTTTTTTTGGGGTAAAGGGGAGTAATCAAGTGTCATGTTGTATCAAGTTCCAAAGTGCCATATTGTATCATCATTTCTACTCCTTTCATCTCAAATTAAATGTTTTCATACATGATATACACACTTCTAAAAAATTACAATCTTTGTCCAACGATAAAATATCATCTTTATCGTTTTAAAAAAAAATACGGATTGTAATTTTAAATAATCACTTATGATTAAACAAATAAAATAGTAGTACGAACATTTATTTTGAGATGAAAAAAGTAATAAGTTTTATTTGTATATTTTCATTCTGAAAGTAACTACATTAATATTTATTAAAAGTCTCTGTTTGATATTAATATATCTTTTTTATATAATAAAAGAAAACCTCAAATAAGGACTTTTATATTCAGGATAAAAAATATATTTTCTTATTAGATAATAACTGAATTATCATGATTTTTTTTTTAAATATGCGTGATTGAAAAAAGTTTAAATATTTCTTTATTTAGATAAATTTAAATAAATTTCGTTTTCTAATTGAGATCTTGAAAAAAATCTGAAGATACACAAGTACTACCGGGCTTATCTTTTATAGTTATGGACTCAATTGTAACATTAAAAAACGCTCGACTATTCTACTGCACACCAAACCCTTTCCAATTTATTAAAAGTCTCTATTTGATATTAAGATATATCATATATGGCAAATGATTGAAAAAAGTATCATACTTTTCATCATTTCCTTTTGTGGGTAGTGAACAAAAAATTTTGTTTTTGTGAGTACCTTTCTTTCATATTTATCCTTTTTTGGGTACTTTTCGAATTTTTTGGACATTTTGCCCTCTTAGCTAATAAAATTTTTTTCCCGAAGGGAAAAATGTCACATAGTACCCTAAAAAGGATGAATTTGAAAGAAGAATACCCACAAAAGCAAAAACATTTGTTCGCTACCCACAAAAAAAATGGTGACAAGTATGATACTTTTTTCAATCATTTGCCCAAAGATATATGTATATGGAAAATAACAAGAAGAGAAGCTCATTTTATTTGAATGTATGAGAAAAAAAGTGAAGTTATATGGAGCATTTGGGAACTATAAGTTATTGGTAAGTTTCCTTTTTGGTACAATTCTACTCGGAATGGCATAATGGTTGAGCAAAACTTTTGTTTTTGCAGAAACCATGCATGATAGTAATTAAAAGCTTGTGTTGGGAACATAAATGGTTATGACTTCTGAATTATTTCTCATAGAACACATATAAATGGTCTTTGATATTTCCAGTTTTGGACACTATAGTCACACAATAGAGTAAAAATATACCCTAGTTTATGTGTGTAAGCAAGATAACATCTTGTGAAAGCAATTCCTTGATCTATGTTGGTTTTGACTGGCATGTCTATATTATATTTAACAGCATGAATTCAACTATTGACAAGTACAAGAAGGAGAAGGAAACCCCAAACACTTGCTCAATTCAAGAGTTTAATATTCAAGTAAGATATGCATTTAATCTTTAATACTCCTTATACTACTTGTTTTCATTTAATGACCACTTCAAATGTTTAAATTTATGCATTATTTTGGTTACATGCAGCATTACCAGCAAGAGTCTAAGAGGCTTCGCCAGCAGATACAAATGTGTCAAGATAATAATAGGTGAAAGCTGATTAAAGGTTTACGCATATAGCTAGCAAACCAAAATCAGATAATATTTTCTGTAAACTATTGCTATACTCTATATATAATCCTTTGAACTATAAACATGATGATAGAAAGATTTCATACAGTAAAAAGCAAATTTTTTCGAATGTTTGATTTCAGGCATCTTTCGGGTGAAGGTTTGGATTCCTTAAACATGAAGGAACTGAAGCAGCTAGAGACCAGAGTTGAGAGAGGAATATCAAGGATCAGGTCCAAGAAGGTAAACATCTAATAGTCATACCGAGATTAGGTTTTATGATTAAGTAATGTTGAATCCTGATTCAGCACATATAATTAATTAAGTCACACATTACACCTAAAAGGTTTGCTAATATCTTTGAAAGGTTTATGGATAATTATTAATATTAGTATGACCGGATTCGAACTCGAGACTTCGGGATTGCACACATTACGTATGAGAATTGATGTAAATAATTATAATATATAAAACGTTATTATTATTAATTATTAGTCACGAAGTAAATACTTAACGGTGGTTAATATTTAACGAGGTTTGGCTAACGGTCGTTAAATGTAAACTTAAAGGACTAGAGATGAAATTATAAGTCGGGAAGGATCTAGAATCCCTTTGGGATTGATTGGCCGATCGGTTGGGGTTCCCTAACCCAACCCACACATTAACTTGTCCTCCAAGATTGGTTAACTATAAATACAATCCTATTGTGTTCATTCTAAACCTAATCTTGGTGACTTGCAAACCTAATTTCTCTCCTTCTCCCTCTTTCTTGTGTGTGGCCGGTCGAACTCCCCTTCCCATAGGGATTCGATTTGCTTAACTAAAGAATAAGTATTTGGTTTGTTTCGTGATCAAGAAACTAGCTTTTCACATCAAATCGCTATTAGTACGTGTGTACAAGAACGAAGAACAAGCACGCTTGAGCTTGTGAATCTTGGTGATTGATTTCATTGGTGGGTCGACATAGGTGTTGGTCGACATTCACAAACCCTAATTTATTAGGGTTTAGGGTTTCTTGTTCTTGATCTTAATTTGGGGTTTTTCCATAAACCCTAATTGCATTGATTCGAAAAAGGTACGCATATACTTTTAATTTGGTTGATTAATTTACAAGTATTATTCCTATTACTTCCGCTGCATGCTTTGATGATGTTTACTTGTTTTATATAATTGTTATGATTAGTAAAACCCAACAGTGGCATCACGAGCCGTTAATATGTTGTAATTAATTACCGAAACACATAAAAATTGAATCTTTATGATTATTATATGCTTTTATGGTTTCTAGGGTTTTGAAAATTGGAACCCTAATTTTTTATTAATTGGGTCGATTACCCTTTAATTGTTTTAATTAGGTTTTATTTTTTGTAAAACTTATAGAAACCCTAGGATTGCATGGTTTTTTTTATGTGGTTTTAATAAATAATTGTTATGTGCCATGTATTATGCGTATCTTGGGTGATATTTGTTATGCCGAATCCATGGTGGAACATGCATGTTTTGCCATGGAGTATTGTTTATTGTTTATTGATTAATTGTTAAGTGATACACACATGTTTATTTATTTAATAATTAATGAATTGGGGAAGACCTCAATTATAACTAATAAAAATTCGTTATGTGCTATTTGGTATACTACTGACTTGTCGATGTATGTGGCTCATCTACCTTGTAGTTGAAAGCCCTAGTTGATGTATGCATTATTTAACGCCTAGAATTGTTTATTAGCGTTTATCGAAATAATTATGCATGTGGCTAATTGTTTTTACATATGTTAAATTGTTTAGTTATATGTTTATATTATTTGAGTGTGTTTAATTTTTATTAAAATGCTTTTTGTTTATATAATTGTTTGACATGTTAGTAAGCAAAAAGGTTTTTATGAATAGAAAATTAAATGGACTAAATAATGGCGAAACTGATTTGTTATCTAAGTATTATTCTTGAACTTTTAATCGATTGATGCGACTGTACTAAATGGTTAGAACGGCTCACCCAATAGAACAAACTCAAAAGGGGTTTAAAGAAGTGCGCATAGTCACACTGAAAGGATGTCTAAGGTTATGCTTCATAGGCTTACCTGGTCCTCTGCTTCCCTCGTATGGCTCGATTGGAGCTACCTAGTATAACTATTTTATGTAACGGCATCTTAGTGCAAAATTATAAGTTTCTCAACGCATCGATTAAAACTTTGTAGAATTTAATCTTAGCAATTAAAATCTTATGTAAGGTTTTCGAAAATATTATGCTATAAAGTTGTATGCATGCTTCTTTATACATAAGTTTTGATTACACGTCAAAAATTGTACCCTTTAAATTTAAGTTTATGCCATCTAATGATATGAAACACTTGAAGTTGTAATTTAGTTATGTGAGACCTTGATCTAGATTACAATGACAAGGTGAATTATTTTGTTGTGTGAGATCTCAGCTTTATGATTTGCAGTTTCTAAGTTAGACAACTTAATTAAGTTAGTTAGTGAGACCTATGACTTAAGGCATAAGATGGGATGAAACATGCTTACGTTTTGCATTAATTGTTTTGGCAAAATTGTAAATCCCATAATTTCTAGGAATTGAAAACTTGTTTGTCAATTATTGTTCTTCGACAATTACCTATTCTATACTTTCATCACTAGCAGATCAACTGATGTGGTGAAACTATGATAATGAGGGTCCTAGATTCAAGGAAAATTCTATGGTTAATATGAATATTGACCAAGGGTATTTTATTTTCTTGAAAGATTTAATTATCGAAAATACTAAAATTGAATTTTGTTGATTCTTTTGATTGTATTAATGCAACATTAAACCGTAAACGTAGTTTGGGCTTTGGTAAATTGATCTAGTTCTGTTTTCAAACGAATGTTTGATCAAGAAAAATTTACTAAAAGACAAACATAAACTCTTTTCCATGGAAGAAGAGTGTGACTCAATCCCATTCCTTTTCATGATTGAGAAAGGTATGATAGGAATATTAGAATTGTCTAAATTCTAATATAACTCATAGCAACTTTAATAGTTAAGAAAATTGCACACCATGTTTTCCTTAAGAGATTTCATTACCCTCTGTTGGTGATTGAATTCTTATATGACATTTTGGTCAACTAGAAAACATGTTTGACATTTTATGAGTTATTAAATTAGAAGCTAGACTAATCACCGCAAAATTGGTAAAAGACAAACTAGTATATTTTATCTAGTTGTTTTGTTTTGACTAATTGAAGGTGCTACACATCATTATGGCGATGGTAGACCCATTGAGGAAGAAATTGCATGCTCAATTTTTCAAGTTAATAGCATTGATGGATGATCCATCATCTACTGAGTAGAATACACTCTTTTAGTACCTAAGTAATTGTTACGAATGGTCTTACAAATGGGTAGTAACGTAATAGCACGCTATTTTCATCGGTTAATGCACACTTACAATGTTGTTAAGTCCAGTGGGAGTATGGTGTATTACTGAATAAGACATTATTGTAACGTTGTCTAATTCAGTGGGAGTTACAAGATTTATTATCTTGGTAGTAACTCAGATTATTTCTATATTTTCTTGAAATAATACATTACGTTCCAAAATGTAGACATTCATATTTTCAAGGATAGTTATGAACGATTCCTTGATAATTCAGTGGTCCTACATCTACTTGTAATGCTTATATATCTATGACACTATCATATTGCTCACATAAACAAACGAATGTCATGGTGTTTATCTGCTATATGGTGTTGTTCTATGCACAAGTGGGAGAAGTATTAGTTGTGTGCAAAAGAACAAACACATACAAATATGATTAATGGATTCTCTTGATCGTAAGATAAGAGATTAACGTTCTAATAAGATTGACTTTTTTTAGAACATGTGTCAAGAATATAACATAGACTGCTTTTATGTCTTATGTCATTCAAATTATAGAAACACTTGAAGTTACATTTTAGGTTAAGTGAGATCTTGGCTAGATTGTAATCTCAAGGTAAATCTCCACTTGTTGTGGGATCGGGCGTGGATGATTTTACAGTTTCTTAAGTTGAACACTTCTTGGAATGACATAAAATAAATATAGTAATTTAATACTATCTTAAATATTTATGTATTTTTATAATGACATAAATAGATAGAGTAGTATATTAACTTGAAAATAAATTAATTGAAACCATGATGTGGTGTTCATAATTACTTTAAATTATAAATGTTTATGTGTTTCTTTGTAAAGTCACAAACATGAAGTCTTTTAAAGACTTATAATATAAAGTAAGATACTATAACTGTTATGTCTTTTGACTTAGTTAAAGAATACTTATGTTATAAAGCATGCAATTGGCTTGGAATTCTATTATACCATTAAGTTGACTTAGTTGGTAAATAGGTAGGCCAAAAGGAATAAGTTTATCTTACATATTGTTAGATTGTCTTACAATATTAATTCTAATGAAATACTGTATGTATATGGAATGTTCAGTTAGAAGAATCAAACATTTGTTGTATTGTTTGATTCAAGATAACTATATCTTTTTTTCTTCCAAAAGTTATCAAGGTTAAAAAATTGAGTATTGATTGGATATACTTAATAAAACTCAAACCTAGAAGATTATTAAGACACCATTTTAGTATGGAATGTGATGAATCACATTGAGTCTTATATTGAAGTTCTTATTTGTTAAAACTACTTATGGAGTAGGTTATTAATGAACAAGATTTACGAACTGTTAATGTGATTTGTAATATCCCAAAATAAAACAATTTGGTGTTGTTCTACTTGCTAAAGTATTTATATATAGTCTTTAAATTACAAAAGCAAGTGGGAGTTTTGTTTAGATCTTGAAAAGATTAAATTACAATTACAAAACACATAATCTTCTAAAATACACTAGTAAATATCATGATGAGGTTAAATTCGATAGACCTCAAGATGGTGGAATTCTCATTCATAGATCCGTAAGGATTCTCAGATAAATTGATTGATGTGCTAAGATATATGAGTTGCAGGATTATGGTAAACCTGTTAATCATGATGATGCATTTACCTAATATTGAATTGTGGTAAATTATTCATACTATGAATGACAAGATGCTGTTCAAAGAGATAATCAACTTTGTAAACTTGGTTTATCTTAATAAAGATGAGTTTTTTCAAAGGAAGGAAAACCCTAGCGGTTTAAATTCTTTGTGTAGAAATTATATGGACAAAATTGTACATGTGTTTAATGCATGACTTGTGACAAGATTATTAATCACACTTAAGCAATTAACTGTGATTGAATATTCTTTCCTAGACACATTAAATATATAATGATTATGATTGTCATACTTATTTTCATTAATATGAAAAATGACAATGGAATATTAAAACTCTTTCATGTGTGATTGCTTTTGCGAGGACGATAAGTAATACAAAGGAGTTTTATGAATTCGCATAATCTTTGAAAATGTACAAACTGCAAGAATCCATGAATGGATATATGCATGCATCTAGGAGATGATTCTTATGTTTAACTATTAAATCCAAGTTTTGGTTTTAAATTAAAATAAGATAATTTTTAAGTATTCCTAAAAGCTAGTGGGAGTATTATGTTTATTTTCTTTAAATCTTATATGTTGTGGGTAGTAACATTCCATCTAAGATAAATGTTAGTTTAATTTGGAATGGAACTTCACTTGAAAGATTTAGAAAATGAGACATACAACCTTGGAATATATGTTTATTATTAATAAACATGTGCGGTAAAATTAATGAGTCTAATAGAACATGATATATCATTTGGAAAATGGATATGTAGAACATGAATGAAATCTTAGTTTGACACAAGGATTTTTCATGTACATCATGTGATTGTTGTATCATGCTTGAAGGCAAGATGATTTGACAACATTGATATCTAATAAAGTTATTAGATAACTAGTGTAATGAATATTCTAATGGAATATGTTTGAATCTAGAATTACATTCCTCAGCCTGGATTTGCTCTCAAAATTCTATGGATGAGCAATACAGCAATTATTGCGAAATTGTCATAGCCAACAAACTTGAAAGTTTTGGAAGGCATGAAACATTACACTGTAGATATTGAAGTTTACGAAGAGCATATTGTTGTTTGTATACAATGATGCTGGTATAATTGAGATGACACTCAATACTAGTCATGGGAGGATTTCATCCTTGTAAATGGCCATGTGAACTAGTTGTGCTCAACCAAGAGCATAGTTGCATTATACAATAAAGAATAAGAATACTTTAAATTTTAAAAATGTTTGAAAGTTTGATTGTCATAAATTGGTGCTTGAGGATGTCACACACTTTATGAAATATTATGTGGCAATATCAAGATATTTTGAATGCACACATACAAGAACTTCACTAGTTGAATTCTTGAAATAAGTATTCTCAAAATTCCGATAGATCAAAGTTAGTTGAAATTATGCCTTGTCAACAAGTATGATTGTCATTACTTGAGACATAATTCATTAACCAGTATTATCATGCATTGATCTATTTAGTATTTGGATAAGGGATGTTTTGAACAAATATTATTTAAATGAAATAAAATATTGGTTATGTTTATTTTCATTTTCTTAATATTATATCCTGTATTTGCATGTTTAATCCGTGAATAACTTATGTTATTCTAAAAGTCCGTTGTCGATTAATGATGTGGGAATGTCATTGAATTAAGACAAATCTGAGTTTTGGTAGAATATACTTTTTAAGTATATTGATGCGTGGGACATGCCAAATTCACATGATATTCAATGAATTGAATATAGGACTCATCCCAACTTTACATGATGATACTTTATGGATCTTTGTCATTAAGTATATCATGAAGTGTTTATCCTCAGACTTGAGATACCAGATAACTGTTATGAATGTAGTGCACTTGTGTAAGATAGTCTAACGCTATCCGTAATTGGTAGTTATAAGGGCTATTTTCGGAAGTGTTACAAAGTTCATGAGTTATGTTTGTAGTCAAGAGAATTTGTTCCTTTGAATTTGTTTCAAAGCATAATACTATATTTGGGCCCCTCGTAGGATTGGCAAGATGTTTGTAAGGCCTTACCCAAGATTTATCCGAATACGCTCGATGATTTGGTAATCTTGTTCAATCAAATACAACAAGAAACAGAATATTAACTTATGAAATGACTTGATCCATATTCATAGTTAGTGTAGTATTAGTAACAAAAGGATAAGTAAAAATGATGAATCATTAAATGGTTTTTTCCAGGAGACCATACTCGATTTGATCTGGGGGCATTGGCGTGTGAAAGCTAGACTAACCAATGTCATTACTATATTAAGTAATATCCAAGTGGGAGCTGAAAGGTTTATGGATAATTATTAATATTAGTATGACCGGATTCGAACTCGAGACTTCGGGATTGCACACATTACGTATGAGAATTGATGTAAATAATTATAATATATAAAACGTTATTATTATTAATTATTAGTCACGAAGTAAATACTTAACGGTGGTTAATATTTAACGAGGTTTGGCTAACGGTCGTTAAATGTAAACTTAAAGGACTAGAGATGAAATTATAAGTCGGGAAGGATCTAGAATCCCTTTGGGATTGATTGGCCGATCGGTTGGGGTTCCCTAACCCAACCCACACATTAACTTGTCCTCCAAGATTGGTTAACTATAAATACAATCCTATTGTGTTCATTCTAAACCTAATCTTGGTGACTTGCAAACCTAATTTCTCTCCTTCTCCCTCTTTCTTGTGTGTGGCCGGTCGAACTCCCCTTCCCATAGGGATTCGATTTGCTTAACTAAAGAATAAGTATTTGGTTTGTTTCGTGATCAAGAAACTAGCTTTTCACATCAAATCGCTATTAGTACGTGTGTACAAGAACGAAGAACAAGCACGCTTGAGCTTGTGAATCTTGGTGATTGATTTCATTGGTGGGTCGACATAGGTGTTGGTCGACATTCACAAACCCTAATTTATTAGGGTTTAGGGTTTCTTGTTCTTGATCTTAATTTGGGGTTTTTCCATAAACCCTAATTGCATTGATTCGAAAAAGGTACGCATATACTTTTAATTTGGTTGATTAATTTACAAGTATTATTCCTATTACTTCCGCTGCATGCTTTGATGATGTTACTTGTTTTATATAATTGTTATGATTAGTAAAACCCAACAATCTTAACATGGACGTTTTAATTTGGATCAAGCTAAACGTTTAACATGTTTCACATATGCAATGGTTGTTAAAAATATATATATATATGCTGTTCCTTTTTATTATTTTTCTATTTATTTTGTTAGTTTATTTCTAAGTTTCTTGATTCTGTGTTTACGAGTCTTGTTCCTTGTTTGATTAACAGCATGACATGATACTTGCAGAAACTGAATGCATGCAAAAAAGGGTAATTGCCTGTTTTCTTTTTCTTTTTTTTTTAAATTTGAAATTCTTGATTTAGTTCATGAAAGCTTCTAAAGTATCAGCCTAACAATATGAATACCATTAGGTCGTAAGTTCAAGTCTCTTTAAATAAAACCCGTTACATCATTATGTTAAAGATTCAAAAAATCCTTTTTGTGTGAGATGATTTGAGTTCAGCTATAAAGAAAATATGTTTGCAAAAGCAAAAGACGACCCATGTTCTAAAATTCTTCTTTCCAACCCATGCATTACTTTCCCTTTCGGTAAATTATCTTACTTTCTATTTAATTGTAACAGCAGGTCGAGCTTGAAGATTACAACACATATCTTCGTTCAAAGGTAAAATTTGTCTCATAAAGATCCAGCAATGAATTATATTTAGCGGCAAAAGCACTAACGATGATGTTTGTGAGAATAACAGAAATCCAAGTTTGTTTTTCAGAAAACCATCATGCTTACTTTAGTACAGTATTACATTTTTCGTAAGAACAACGATTTGCTTGCAACGAAACAGCAGCTTGATGTATGTTACGTACAAAATTGCAGATTACTGAGAATGAGAGAGTGCAGCAGCAGGAGGAGGTAGATGCTGGTCAGGAATACAATGTGATACAAGCATACCTTGCTAGGAATACCCTTCAACTCAATATAATGGAGCCTTTCGAGGATAACCGTTCTGATTACTCTCTCCCTCTCACCAAGTCTCTTCATATCGGGTATAAAACAATAACTTTTTTAACCATCTGATTTGTAATTTTGTTGCAAAAATTATATTTGTATTTGGTAAAATGCAAGAAGAACAGTATTAGGGAAAGGGTCATGGGGATCATGGCCGGATCTGAGCATGTGCAGGGTGTGCAACCGCTCAGGGCCTCCATTTTCTCAAGGGCCCCAAAATTTTAAGCACTATAATACGTTTCTAGCTTCGAATTGATGATAATATGTTATAAAAGATAAGATACCTCATTCCTTTCAAATAAAAGTGCATCTTAATCAGTATAACGTGATTTAAAAGAATAGGTGTACTTGTGTAAACAGGGGAAACAACGTTTAGAAACAGATGAGCAACTGAAGAAGATGGTGACTTTTGGTCTTGTCTACTTTGACCCCTAATGTTTAAAAATTTTACATGTTTGTCCTAACTAATTATTTCAATCGGCATACGGTGTAAAAAACATTTATAAAATTGACGTTTTCCACCCTTAATTTAATAGTTTATATTAATGATCTAAAACTACACGCTTGGAATTTTAGAATACTTGCACATTGTGTTTAAAAGTTTCAAAATGTTGGTGTGAAATACCTAAGTTGAGTTTAATACTTTTTTAGTTGGGTAACTTATAATACATTTAAATTAAGTACAAATTTGTTTCTCGTATTTGGAAAAAATCATCCGTATTGAGGAATCATAATTGTATAATAGCATAATATCATCAAAGTCCATGAAACTTGACGTCAAAGGTCCGCTTTGTTATTATGGCGCACAGGGCCCCCAAAATTCACGGGACGGCCCTGATGGGGATACCCTGGTTAATTAGGCCGCGTACCCATTTGCAAATAGAACTCTAAAATAAGCTAGAGATAGCGAGTCTAAAAGCAGTGCACCCTCAAAATTTTGCTGCAAATCAAAATTAACCATTGTGCGCACATTGCTTAAAATGGCTTAACGTGCAAGTAATTAACAGAATGGTTACTTGCATGGTATGTGTAGTTTGTTTGTCTAACATTAAATACACTTTATATAATCATTTGTTTACGTTTTAACAGGTGATTTGGTGATGGAAGTATGTGTAAGGGATGCATAATCTATGTAATGTAATTATAAATAAGGCTTGCTTCTATAGTTAGCCTGAATGTTATTTTGGGAGCTGTTTTAACAATTTACAATTTACGACACAGTACTCTTTGACGCGTGATTTTCTGTAATCTAGATTTATCAACCCTAAGATTTAGTATTAATTTGTAATGGCATAACAAATATAAAACTATGATATTCCGATTTTTGTGGTATCTCCACTTGACAAGAATTTTTCGTTTAAGAACGAGATTTTAGTATGATTGTCGCTTTATTAAAACTCTCGTTAGTCATCCTTGGCAATGAGACATGAATTTATTTTTTTATTTTATTTTTTTGGAACGGCAAAAATTTATTTAGAACAAAAGCTAGCAATGAGCTTCAATAACAATTACTTCATATTTGTACAAGCTTTTATTAGATCAAATGTCCAATCATACCACAACGGTTTTATCTTCATGTTCCTATGATTAATCCAAGCGTGTGAGTAAACTTTTATGTCATCACCTAGAGTGTCTTTCCGTGGAGGTTTAAGATCAAAGCAAACACGGTTTCAATACCTCCAAATCACCCACAAAGTTTTATGAACACCAACGTCCAAATAAGGCTCAGTTGTTTTGTTTATGTAGGCACAATCTCCCCACGCAAGAAGACTGTGCAAATTTTTGGGGTAATCCGCGCAACCTCACCACGTCTTTACCATATTCCACAGTCCAACCGCTACATAGCACTAGACAAATAGGTGATGGGAAGTTTCGAGGGCATCATCACATATCAGGCAACGTAAGGAGTGAATATTAATATCTCTCGCATCAAGATCGGTCCCTGTTAGAAGTCGATTGAGGCTTAATCTCCAAGAGAAGACATTAACTTTAATTGGTAATGACTTGTTCCATCTAAATGATTAGATTGTTGACACATGGTGTTTCCCTCAAAGCATTTTCTTAAGGATGAAACACAGAACATTTTGGAGGGGTGGAGTAGGTATTCCCAAGTGTCAGGTGCATCTGGTGAGAAAAAATTCTGGAGGATACTAAACAAATCTGACGGTTGGGCTGATTCATGTACATCTCGTATTGGCCTTCTCCAGGCCCTTGTTCTTGAGAGTGGCCCATTGATGAGTTATATCTGTTAATACAAATAACCCGTAAAAACGTTTATTCATATTTAGCGATCTCCTTGTGTTTTGTTGATAACAAATATAAAGTTATCATAAGTAAAATTATAAGAATACATGTTATTTTTGTAAAGTATATACATTTAGTCATTTACATAAAATGTTGTGATAATTTATTTTTTGTAATAGTTTAATAGGATGGATATTATCCAAGACCCATGATCCATACCCATGGAGCTAATCCATAACCCATAACCCAAGACCCATGGCCCAATGTCTAGATACATTGTATCTTGTTGGATACCCAAGGCTCATACCCATGACCCATGACCCGGTCTGTAACCCAAAATCCGGACTGGTACAACCCAGTTTGTCGGATCTCTGAGATTGCACTCGACGGATCCCCCAAGTGAGGGATCAACAGTAAAGATTTTTGCCTATAAATAGTGAGTCATTTCTTAATTGTAACTCAGCCCTCTTCTTACAAACTCTCTCATATATTATCTCTCTCTTCTAATCTCAATTCTCTTGATCTATTTAGTAGTTCTTTTTTATTTTGTTGTGATTCTCATATAGGTCCTTCTCAAAGGCGAGATCACGAGATACTACAAGTCATCCAAGCAAGGGGTCCTTGATTGATTTGTTCCTCCACAAGATTTCTATAGCAAGATCTTGTATTTTATATTTCACATAGTTGTTGTGTAATAGTTATGTTGGTTTGGTCCGCCGTGTTAAGGACTCGGTATTTAGCTTTATACCAGATAAAGTGTAAGCCACGTTGTGAGGCTTCTCTGCCGTGTTGAAGGATCGAGCTTGTTGACATAGTGCTTGAACTCTCGAGTGGGGAACTCGGGGAGTGGAGTAGGGCAAGAAATGTATCCTTGTAGCCGAACCACTATAAATCACTTGTGTCACTACTCTCTTTCCTTTACTTTACTTGCTTTCATTATTTACTTTACTTATTGCTTTACACTTTCTATCCATCCATACGAATTCACGTAAGATCGAATCTAAATTTTTTTAAACTAAACTTAAAATTTAGCAAAACTATTCAACCTCCCTCCCCCCCCTCTTCTAGTTTTCCACAGTATCTATTAGCGATACAACAATAAGCTGAAGTTTCCAAAGCAAAAAGTCTAGGAAAAAGAGACTTAAGACTTGATGAACCGGTCCATACATCATTCCAGAAGGAAATTGATCTACCGTTCCTAACTTTTCGAGTGAAGGTGGCTATGAGGTTAATGTTGGCGGTAAGGAAATGGGTGTTGAGGATCATAATGTTTTTCCATGGGCTTGGTTTAGATGATAAACAACTAGGTGTTTCTACACAAATACCACCATCAGGGCCATGAATTAAGGTGATAATCTATTTTTATAGCGAGTTTAAATCCGTAAGGTACCGCCACCACCATTTACCTAGCATGGCTAAATTTGGGGTGCGAAGGTTGTCAACACCTAATCCGCCACGTTCAAAAGAAGAGCATATCGTTTTCCAACTAATCCATGCCATCTTGTTCAATTCCAATGACCCCCCCCCCCCAAAAAAAAGAAATTTCGCCTAAGATTTTCAAGGTAATTGATCACCTTTTTTGGAGCCTTGAAAAAAGAAAACATATATGTACCAAGTGAACCAAGGACCGACTTTAATAGAGTAAGTCGACCACCATAAGAAAGGGTTATAGCCTTCCAAGAAGTGAGTCTCTTGTGGAATTTATCTATGATGGGTTTCCAATTGCAAGATTAGTTCATATTGGCACCAACTGAAAGTCCAAGGTAAGAACTAGGGAGGTTAGAAGGCTTGCAACTAAGGATGGAAGCAAGATTACGGGTTTCAGCCACACTAACTCCAACACCAAAAAAATCACTTTTGGAAAAATTAACTTTTAATCCAAAAGCTAAGTGGAAGCACCTCAAAATACGACAAAGGTTCCTGGCATTGTCAAAGGCACATTTACCAAGAATGAGTGCATCATCCGCAAATTGGAGAATGGAGACATCAACCCTACTAGAACCAACTTTAATACCATGAAAAGGGTTTTTTTGTCTTTGCCTCTAGAAAAGTAACATACAAAACTTCAATCACAATGATAAAAAGGAAGGGGGAAAGGGGATCACCTTGTCGAAGACCTTTTCGTATCTTGAATTCTTTGGCTGGAGATCCGTTGACAATGACCGAACTATAGGTCGAGTTCAAACATCCTTGTATCTAACTACGCCATTTAACACTAAAACCCATTTGTCTCATAGTGTTATATAGAAATTTTTAATCAAGAGAGTCGAAGGCCTTTTTTAAGTCAACTTTGAAAATAAATAGACTTTCATTTTTTTTAGCCCATGAGATAATTTCATTTACCCCATGACAGAGCCATTTATAAATTGTCTCCCTTTGATGTAATATAACAACCCACTATTTTTCAGATCCTTACTCAACCTCAAACCCGAAACTATTAAATTTGAATATTTGAAATTTTACTTTTATGCTTGACTATTTAGTTAAATCACATAAACCCGAAAAATAATATTTGTGCACAACGACTTTGGACTAAATCTAGTATACATATTTCTGACGTAATACTCTTATTACAAGTACATTTTTCCATCTATATACTTACAGTTTTAATTATTACGTAACTTACGTAAACACATACTTTTTACTCTTCCATGCATGCATAAATATCGACTACACATCTACACTTACACTGATACATTTTTACAAAACAAATTACACACTTTTACTACCATAGTCAACTACTTGGAGCCTAAGTAGTCAAAGATTAGTTTGACTCATCTTAAAACACCTTAAAACAACATTAACCCTTTTTAATCCAAAATTAACACACTAACTCTCACACGCTTCGAAGCCAAGTTAATTCCCCCCCCCCCTGCCTACTTTCGGCCGACCAAACCCACACCACCCTCATTTTTTGTTTTTTTTTATTTAACCTAAAAACTAGCAACATATTAAATAATACAAGTGTCATTTTAGGGTTACACTATATAAGCATTACATTAGGGTTTTAACTCTTTCATTTACACTAACAAAATCAAACACACAGCCTCTTATCTCTCCATATTTTCGGTACTCACCAAGAAAACGAAAACAAGAAGAAATTTTGGTTCTTGACTAGTTACATAGCTTGTTTAAGGCTTACTTTGATCAACGGTTAAGCTTTGGAAGTTATTTGGGTTTAATAGGTTAAGTTAGAGTTCTTTGATCCTCTAATCACCAACCCATATTCAAGGAGGTATAAAAATCATTTACTTAATAATTTCCTACAATTTCATGTCATGTATGTTTATAAATGATTTAATCATCAAAATAAATAAGAAAGTATCATCATATCATGTTTACACCAAATTATTGTTTATAAATGAGAACTGGTAAGGACTTACCAAAAATATGATTTTGATATTATTAAGACTTTATAAAAGTTGTTGGATAAATTTTACAACTAATCATGTTAAGATACATAATTATTTAAGTGTTGCAAAACATATACATACTTGTGTAATTAATAAAGATCTTGAGTTATCATTTATTTATGTCTTTATGTATTTAATTATGTTGTTGAAGAAATCGGTGGAAGTGATTAGGATTAGTATGGCGTTGAAAATGTTGTTGAAGTTTTAGTAATTAAAATAGTGTATTGGGAAATAATCGTTTTATGATTTGGACACTTTTTGAGGTAAAAAGGATTTTTATTTTTTTTATTTTTTTTAAGTCGAGTTGAGTTCCCGAAAGCTAAATAATAGGAAGCTATACTTAAATACCTTTCCGTAGATATATTATTTGTCCAAAACGGACTTAAAACGAATAAGTTACGAAACGTTAAAGTTTTATTAAAAAACTACAATGTTATAAAATTTTCAGCTTTCACTAATAGAAAGTATGTTGTCTAGGCATCTTCATAGTTGTTTATGAGCATCTAAAAGTCCAAACGAGCTAAAACGCAAAGAAATATTATAGTGTTTTATACGTACTTTGTATACGAGTCGGAAGTTTTCTAGAATGCTAAATAGCTAACCGACTATGGTTTATTAAAGATGGTCACTTGTAAACTATATATAAGTTTATATAAGCTTATTTTCTAAAAATAAGTGTTATAAGTTGCGAGACAAGTTAAATGACACCTAGACTTTTGTAAACTATGACAAGAATATTAATTAGACATGAACAAAATGGATGGGACTATTTATAGTAAGTCACTTGACTTCGAGGTTTGGACAAAATAGAAGTTTCAAGTGTCGGAACTTATATAATACAACTTCGTCGTAAAAGTATATTTTACTTATTAAACTAAAATGCAAACATGTATGGGTGATATAAGACTTATAAAATCTACAAACTTATCATTCACTTCATTTTATGACCTAAAGGACCTCGTTAATTAAATATGTCCTGGTTAAGGTTTCGTTGCACATTGGACATTACTTTTTTCCCGGTTATAATAATTGCTTGAGGTGTGTTTTCGTAACCCCTTTTTCTTTATATTTTCCTTGGGGGAAAATGGTTTTCAAATGATATTTTGACTGTTTTCATGTTGTGACACACTGTTTTCATAATTTTGAACATTATGTGCGTTTTGATTGCAATATGTGCCTTGTTGTGTGATTTCATCATTTGTGTTCATTTATGTGAAATTGTTTAACTCCGTTTTGGAGCCGAATCATTGATAGTACTATCGAGGTTTCTACCCTAGACCAGATACTGTGTGTCGATGAATATTTTTGGTGACATGACCCGACACTGTGTGTCGATGAATATATTTTTGGTAATATGTGACATTTAGTAGGTTCAATTGTCGCAAGCATTGTGGTTTTATTAAGTGTTGGCGTTGTAGATCTTGCTCACTATTGCCATACACTATATTACTCACATCTTCGTGGTTTAACACTTAAACATACGAGCTCACCAACTTTGTGTTAACGTTTACGAGTATCCATTTTTAGGTGCTAAGAATGGAGTTGCTTAGGAGGTTGAGTTATGGCCTGACTTAGCAAGACTCTAGACAATACCCTCCTGTATCATGATCCCGTGGAGTTATGCAGTTAGTGTTTTCTTCATGACTTCGTTAGATTGTGGACTTATGTATGGTGGCATGTACTTATCCCGGCTTGTGGGATTATTGTGACTTGACTTAATTCAGTGTGGAATGCATTTAGTACTTCTCTATTTTGTCATACCTTGTGTTTTGTGTTATGAAGTCATGCCCCGGCTATCATTCCGCTGCGATATTTTGGGGGTGTGACATGTAAGTCGTTTGTATGTCACTTACAATGGAGTTAACAACTTGTTGGAGCCTATTAGAAAGAACCTTAGCAATAACTTTGTATTGACACTCAATGAGGCTTATGGGCCAAAAATCATGAATGTGAAGGGGGTCTTGCTTTTTCGGAACTAAAGCAATGAAAGATGAATTGCAACCTTTTGGAATGTAGGAATTCGTTTCAACCCGCTTAACTACATCAAAGAAATCTTTACCAATAGCGTCCCAATGATACTTTATGAATTTGAAGGTGAAACCATCAGGACCCGGGGCTTTACTACCACCATAATTCCAAGCCGCCTCTTTATTTCATTGAAGGAAAAAGGAGCATCAAGGAGAGAATTTTCATGGTTTGAGAGGGTTTTGAATAAGTTACTTGTGAACAATGGATGAGGTGGTGAGTTATCTTGAAACTTGGTCTTGTGAAAGGTGAAAATTTCTTAGGTAACCAAGAAAGGATCCGATACCCATTTCCCATCAATGTACAGTCCATTAATTCTAGAACGAGAAAATTTTTTATTGACAATTCCGTGAAATTATTTTGTGTTTTCGCCCCTGTGATTGCCCGTTTTATCTTTGACTTTTGCATAAGATCTAATATTTTAAGATTCTCCAAGTCTTCAAGTTATTTCATTATAGGAAGTCTCTCATGCACTTCAACAGAATTTAACCCCCTATTTTCGGCCATTAAATCAAAGTATTCAACTTTATCTTTCAAGTCGAATAACAAGTTGTTATTTCAAACTTAACCCTATTTTTCCAAACACGGATATTAGACTTCAAGAGCTAAAGTTTTTGTTTCAAATGCATTGCCAGGTGAAGCATGTTTTAGGATGAAGAGAGGTTGTCAGTACTAAACCATGAATTGGAAAGAATGGTCGAGAAGTTTCACACAACAACCAAGAGTTAAAAATTTGAAACGAGTTGGACCATAATCATTATAATGTGTTTTTAAGATTAATGGACAATGATCAGAGATGTTTCTAGGGAGAGCTGTGAGATTGGCATTCGGTCACATTGAAGTGAAGTGCTGGGTAACAAGAATTCGATCAATATTAATCAACTTGGTGCCGAATTATTCATCCTGGTAAATTTTCTACCACCCATTGGAAGATCAACCAAACCAGAATTCGAGATGAGCTTGCTGAAGTATTTTGCACCACTTTTGCAAAATGTAGAACCCAATCTTTCACTCTCGGACCGAACCTTGTTAAAATCACCAAGAACTATGGATGTAGCATAGAAGTTAACAATGAGGTGGTTCAACTTGTTCCAAATACCACATTTCAAGGTGACATCTTGATGTGCATAAACAACTATCATGAGGCATTCAATCCCAATTTTGGTCCATTCACCATAAATCGCCAAAAAGCCATCATCATTATTAAGAACCCTTTTCTTATTGAATAGAGAATTGTCCCATATGGCAATAATACCACCTGAAAAGCCACATGATTTTTTTATGAAAAAGTCACAAGATTGGTTACCCCAAAGAGAGTGAACTAGAGAGTCATCATCAATGGTGAACTTAGATTCTTGTATACTGATGAAATTAATATGATTATCATGACAAATTTTCCTCACCCATTCTTTTTTCAGAGCGGTGCCAATTATGTTAATGTTTAAAGAACCGACATTCATTGAGACACACCTTCATCACCAATTATGGCACCCACATCACTTTCTTTGCCAATTAAGTAATAACCGAGTGCGGTACCAATTTCAATTTTTTTATTAATCTCAACTGATTTTCCGTGACAAGCAACAGTCGTGTGTGTGGGCATGGACGGAACTTATAAGGCTATGCACAATGGTGACCCAGGGTGACCTGGGTTTTGCCTGCCACAAAAGCGTTTCTCTTCAGCGACCTTCAGACGACCAAGTTGCCACAGTGGCGACCAAGTTTTTTTTTTAATCAAATTTTTTTACTTATAAAACCCCTTCATTCACTCATCTTTACACACCAACTCATACACACATATTTAAACATAAGATCTAAAAAATGTCTCAATCAAACACTCCCGTCATTTATGAAGAAACAGTGAATACTCCACCGTCAGAAATCTTTCCGTCATTTCTTACTGAGGAACCAGTTGAGAATCCGTTTCTGCTTACTGAGGAAGAGCAACGACTACTTCTTCAAGATGAAGAAGCTTTGAGAGAAATGGAAGAAGAAGAAGCTTTGAGAGAAATGGAAGAAGAAGAAGCATGGGAGGAAGCAGCTTGTAGGGAAAAGGAAGCAACGGAAGGAGAAGAAGCATGGGAAAACTGGTTTAACAAAGCGTACCGAGAGTGGGAAGAGAGTGTACCAGAGGACTATTCTGCTTACGACGATGGTTATTATACAGATTAATCTGTATTTTAATTTCTGTGTCATAAATTGTATTTGTATTTTCATTTTTGTATCGTAATTTTGATTGAATTTTCATTTCAATGTACCAGTTTTTTTTTTTTTTTTTTTTTACGTTGCAATACAAAATGGTAACAAAAATTAAAAATAGAGTAAAATGCAAAAATCATCCTTTTGGTTTGTGGTTTTTGGCAAGTATCATCCATATCTCAAACTTTTGGCATTAATCATCACTAAGTCTATAAACTATCGCCACTAATTATCCCTGAGCACTAATATTGTTAGTTTTACCCGTTAAATACCTCACGTGCATATCACACGAGGGATGATTAGTGCCAAAACATAAACCATAGAGATGATTTTTGCAGTTTTACTAAAAAAACAAATAAAACATATTATTATTATTATTATTATTATTATTATTATTATTATTATTATTATTATTATTATTATTATTATTATACGTTTTCATACGTTATTCATATGTTTTATTCGTTTTTACACATTTTCATCCATTTATACGTTTTCTTCTGTTTTCATACGTTCTTATACACTTTCTTACGTTTTTATACGTTTTTGTCCGTTTTTATACCTTTTCATCATTTTTCATACGTTTTCGCCCGTTTTTATACCTCCTTATATGTTTTCTTACGTTTTATCCGTTTTTACCCGTTTTATCTCTTTTATATGTTTTTATCCGTTTTCGTCCGTATTTATATGTTTTCATACCCTTTTGTCCATTTTTATACGTTTTTGTCCGTTTTTACATGTTTTCTTGCGTTTTTATACATTTTCGTCCGTTTCTATACGTTTTCTTCCGTTTTATACGATTTCTTACATTTTCGTCGGTTTTTATACGTTTTCATCCGTTTGTAGACATTTTCATCAGTTTATACACCTCCATAAGTTTTTTCCGTTTTTGTCGTTTTCATATGTTTATACGTTTTTGTACGGTTTTGTATGTTTTATATACGGTTTTGTAAGTTTTATATGTTTTTTTGTACGGTTTTATATGTTTCATCCGCTTTTATACGTTTTCATCCGTCTTTAAACCTTTTCTTACTGTTAGGTTCCCATATTCATAACACAAGCATCAATATAAGAAATAGAGAAGAGATAGATCGGTTGAACAATACCAAACACACACGTATGAATAATAAGAATAGTTATTCGTAGAGTATGAAAGATAAATTGAACAACCAACCTTCAATAGAAGGTTTACAAGAGGTATTTATAGGGCAAGGAGCTAGGGCAACACTTCTAGACTCCTTCCCTTCTTATGGGCTTGGGCCAAGGCTTATGGGTCTTCTACATAAGCCTTAGCTTAATAACAAACATAAAGGCCATATTAAGCTAACTATTACATATGAATCACTAACACTTGAATTAAGGTTTAGGAGTGATTCCAACAATCTCCCCCTAAGTGTTGGTGATGAATGAAAGAGTGATAAACGTTGTAGGTGCTGATGTAATAGTAGCTTTGACGTCTTCTGACATTCTTCTTTCTTGTGAGAATAAGTGTCTTGATTCGAACAATCTCCCCATAGTAGAGAAATTATTTCCTTTGAACAGTTCTGCTTTGACGTCATCATTTTCTTTGTTCTTTGTGATTGTAGTGATAGTATGTTGTTGTTGTCTGCATCAGGTCTGCTTCGTTGCTCTGGTGTCTCCACGTCTTTCTTCAACATGCTCACACGCTCTTTGACGTTGGATTTCGATCATGAAGTTCTCTTAGTCTTTAAACTTGGTAGATTCTTTGACTTGACGAAGAATCATTCTGACTTTGTGTTGCCTTTTGAGAGAACTTCCATTAGTGATGTTGTTGGTATGAGCATGTGAAGAATCTGCACGATCAGTCCGCTCCAGAGCTTCCATAAGAAGAAAACATAAAACAACGGTTAGTCATAAGCGGATTCCGGCACTTACAAGTTTGAATTTCGAGGGTGTTAACAGCATAGTGTGAAAACACATCTGTAATTATCACAAAGGCCGTTCCTGAACTGGAGTCCCACAAGTGAGATAACACGATGTACCGTACATCTACAGTTTAGATGAGTCGCCGAGGTACACAAGCATCACCTCACGATCAGACCGCTTGAGACACACTAAGCGTAATCCATGGGGAGTTACCGAAGTGACCTACCGCCGGGCTGTTTGATGTTGACCCGGCAGAGTTTCCATTCAATCACCGAGGATCACATGGGTGAACCTCTCGTAAATGTTCTCGTCGGATCGCTAAGATCCGTGAAGGACACGATAAAGTATCACTTCATGCTTCTTATTGTTGAACGTCCGTTTATAAAATTTCAAGTGTTCCTAAGAGATCTTTTGATGAATCTCGTGGCTCTAGACTCAATAGTGCGCTTTGGTTTTCCTGGGCGGAGACTAGGGAGAGGGTCTCCTTCTTCAATACCAGTAATCTCTAAGAGAAAGCCGATAGTTTACGTAGGGTTCCCTGTGAGAATGAAACAAGCTTTTTTTGGGAGAAACTTGAGTGGCTAAGAAGGTTTAGTGCATGCGCCATGGGTCCGTGACGACTTTTAATCTTCAATACCGGTGTCATCTAGTGACAACCAAGAGTATATGAAATGAACCCTGGTTCCCCTAAGTTGAATAATCTGGAGGGCTATTTCTTTTCACCCTTTTCTTTGCTTTTCTTTTTAATTCTTCAACTCCTTCTTTCTCCATTTCTCATTTTCTCCTTTTTATAATCATACCTAAGGACTTCTAATTCTAACTATTGGTAGTGTCCTTGGGTAGATCCTCCGGCTCTGGCGGATCATAGGACGGTTATTCCTAACCTTAATCACCTTATAACTCTATTGCCATAAAACCATTTTCATGAAAATCTCTAGAAGTGTTTGTAAATGAAAACCATGTTTGAACACTTCAAGAGTTTTGGATTTTCGTATACTCCCTCCACATGTGCTTAAGAATTTTGACAAATCAGACAAGTGAGGAAAGAGCGCGCACTTTTTGAATTAATCAACTCAAGATAGACAATTCCTTGCGAGACACGATTACGTTGCATAGTTAAAGATATACATTGTCAGCTTTTAGGTGACAACTAGCTCTAATAACTACCTTGAAGATGTGGACAACCCCGAAAGGTTGTCAAACCCGCCAAAGTTCATGTCTATCAAGAGCTTCTCGAATGGGTACAATTTACTTGGATAAGTCTTGGAAGACAAATCTTTTCAATGTATGACTGTTCAGACCCCTTCAATTCATGGGTTGAAGTCTTTTCACACGAGGATTCTATAGCAAAACACAACATATTTCTTATCACATAATTTTTCTCCCCCTAAAAAATGGCATATAAATATGTTATTTTTGAAGAAATGTTGAGAATAAATATGACCATTTTGAGTTTTGTGGGAATATTACACGAAGAACAATTTGAGAACAAAGTTTGTGATCAACTACTCCCCCTCAACAAGTGATATTAACGGTTGAGGTTTTGAAAAAAATATAATAAAAAAAAATAAATAAGGGGAAGTACTTGTTCTTTTGAGCAAAACCTTTAAAAAGTGAAAGGTTTGATAAGTTTTACTCAAAAGTAAGAAGCTTTCGCTCCTTTTATAAGGATTGTGGCAATGAAGCGTACCACAGGATCCTTTCATTACAAGTACGGGTTGTACACTGTTATGTGTGCACAAACCATAGTCATTATAAAATCACACATCCAAATTAATATGAAATTGAAACAGTTTAAGGGGTACCAGGTAGTCCATCAATCTTTCCAGGAATGCGAACGAGGCTGATAGCCGTGAGAGTAATCTGGGACGACCACCTACGAAGCTCTCCGAGTTCTGAACTGGTCCTTCGTACAACCTTTCATCAATCCGAGTGATGATCCTCTTAACATCCCGTCTTTCCTGAGAATTCCATCGCTTGTGAGACCCAATGCCTTCATGTATCGCCTTCAACCTATAAGCCAAGCCATCCCTAACCTTCTTCAATGTGTGATCCCCAAATTTGTGAAGATCTCTACACGCCATCAAGCAGTTGTGTTGTAGTTCACTACGGTAAACTACTCAATGGTTTGTCGACGAGAGTGTATTGTGGAAGCGGTTGACGTTAGGAAGTTCTAGCTAAGGTCGGTGAGGTTGACACGAGTCCGATACGATTCAACGGCAATTTGTAAATCTTCTACACGTTCTCGGATCACTATGCTTCAGATGAAGATGAGCAAGGACTTGATGTATTCACGTTGAATTTCAGTCGAGAATTGTCTCATTCTTCCCTGTACCTTGGCAAGATACAGATCTTCAATGTCGTTGAGAGACAAGTTCTCAAAGTCCGCTTCACGAATTCAAAGTCCCTTTTGTCTTGTCTTTTGACCACGATAGTCTTGAGGAAGGTGTAATCCCATTTAGACGAAAGAGTGACATGCTTAACAGCAACGATCCCTTTATCATTGTACACTTCATGTTGAGACTTTCGAACCTGCGCTTTTTGTAGTAGATTCGCTCGCGTTCGGCCAATGGTGAATCCCGTACATTGCATCAATGTCATACCGTTCCAAGCTGTTGGAAAACATGTGGGTAGCCTTTTCTTCGATGGCTATGCGGTTGGAGTATATGGTCACGGAACGGAAGTGTAAGTGTGGTAGCGTATTTCTTTGAACCATCGCTACCGTGTAGAAGAAATTCCAAGTCATTGTTGAAGAAGTAGCGAAATGGAATCTTAGGTTGATCCGGTCCAATCGTCGGTAGAGGTTTAGACCAATCGGTGTAGTATGGAGCCTTGTCTCTTCTGGTGAAGTCGATGTTTGCTTCCGTGGTTGAGCGAATCAATGTTGTTAGACATGGCTCGTGCTATATTTTCAAGGTGATATTCAACTTCAATAGCACTTTCCGAGTTGTCTTTGAGTAGTTGAAATGCTTCATTCTTGATTCGTTTCAACTCTGATTTCGTCATCTTCTTCACACGAACTTTTCTTGCAAGTAACTTAGCATGCTCCAACGCATCGACCTTCTACCATATCCGGATCATCGCTAGAGCGGAGTAGCATCAACAAGTGTGGAGAACCAATCATACTCGGTGTCGTCTTCGTCTAGCCATGAGACAACATCAGCCTTAGGCGTCTTCTTCTTTTTCTTTGGCCTTGATGAGTACGGGTTGTACACTGTTATGTGTGCACAAACCATAGTCATTATAAAATCACACATCCAAATTAATATGAAATTGAAACAGTTTAAGGGGTACCACGTAGTCCATCAATCTTTCCAGAATGCGAACAGTATGCTTGATAGCCTGTGAGAGTAATCCTAGGATCGACCACCCACTAAGCTCTCCGAGTTCGAATGGTCCCTTATGTACAACCTTTCATCGATCCGAGTGATGATCCTCTTAACATCCCGTCTTTCCTAAGAATTCCATCGCTTTGGAGACCCAATGCCTTCATGTATCGCCTTCAACCTATAAGCCAAGCCATCCCTGACCTTCTTTAATGTGTGATCCCCAAATTTGTGAAGATCTCTACACGCCATCATAGCTTGCGTTGTAGTTCACTACGGTAAACTACTGAATGGTTTGGCGATAGTGTATTGTGGAAGTTGGTTGATGTCGAAGTTCTAGTGAGGTCCGGTGAGGTTGACACGAGTCCGATATGATTCAACAAGCAAGTTGTAAATCTTCTACACGCCTCGATCACTATGCTTCGGATGAAGATGAGCAAGGACTTGATGTATTCACGTTGAATTTCAGTCGAGAATTGTCTCATTATTCCCTGTACATTGGCAAGATACAGATCTTCAATGTCGTTGAGAGACAAGTTCAAAGTCCGCCACGAATTCATTGTCCCTTTCATCTTGTCTTTTGACCACGATAGTCTTGAGGAAGGTGTAATCCCATTTAGACGAAAGAGTGACATGCTTAACAAAGAACGATCCCTTTATCACTGTGCACTTCATGTTGAGACTTTCGAACCTGGCAGCTTTTGTAGTAGATTCGTCCGCTTCCGCCAATGGTGAATCCTGGACATTGCATCAATGTCATACCGTTCCACGCTGTTGGAAAACATGTGGGTAGCCTTTTCTTAGATGGCTATGCAGTTGGAGTATATGGCTATGCAGTTGTAAGTGATGTAGCGTATTTCTTTGAACCATCGCTACCGTGTAGAAGAAATTCCAAGTCATTGTTGAAGAAGTAGCGAAATGAAATATTAGGTTGATCTGGTTAGCCAATCGTCGGTAGAGGTTTAGACCAATCGGTGTAGTATGGAGCCTTTTCTCTTCTGGTGAAGTCGATGTTTGCTTCAGGGTTGAGCCAATCAATGTTGTTAGACATGGCTCGTGCTATATTTTCAAGGTGATATTCAACTTCAATAGCACTTTCCGAGTTGTCTTTGAGTAGTTGAAATGCTTCATTCTTGATTCGCTTCAACTCGATTTCGCCATCTTCTTCACACGGAACTTTTCTTGCAAGAACTTAGCATGCTCCAACATACGACCTTCTACCATATCCGGATCATCGCTAGAGTGGGAGTAGCATCAACAAGTGTGGAGAACCAATCATACTCGGTGTCGTCTTCGCTCAGCCATGAGACGACATCAGCCTTAGGCGTCTTCTTCTTCTTCTTCTTCTTCTTTGGCCTTGATGAGGATGATGGTTTCTTTGTTGAAGCGAGAGGAGGGTTGTTGTTGGGGCTCGTGGACTTTCATCGCCACCACCGATACTCGAAGTGATCACCGGTTTTCTATCTCGAGGTGGTAACTCGAGTCCCGAGGTTTGTCGATGGAAGAGCGTGGAAGAGATCGTCTTGTTGTTGGAGTCCTTAGGGGTGGTGGTGGCATAGAGGAGGGTTCTCGAGACTTCTTTGGACGTTTAGGCTCGTTATCTTTATCCTTATCCTTATCTTCTTCGTCTCTTGGACGTTTAGGCCTTTGAGCTTCTTCTCTGCATGCTGATTTGAGTTGGTATTCTATCAATTCATCAAACAGTTTACCTTCGTAGAAGTAAATGTTGCGATCGCTTAGACATTTGAGTTACCACGGAAACCAATTCAAAGATCGGAGAACACTATAGGATCAGTTGGGTTGATTGTTACAGTCATGGGTGTTGATCTTATAGTTTGCTTGGCCAAATGCATCAGATTCGGATAGAGTTGTCTGTTGAACATTTCTCTTGTCACTCCAGCAACGGTGTCGAGAAGGAATTTGTGAGTGTATCCCTTGATCATCTCGTTCATTTCCCCTTGAAGATCACGTTGCATGAACTTCTGGACGTACTCCCTTTCATTAGACATCTTTTCTATCTCGTCATGAAAATGTTTGATGTTGTCAGCGAGTATATCTAACTTTTTATTGGTCACATCTTTCTTCCGGACCTACTTGACAGCTTTAACAATCCTTGTCTTTGCCTGAGATATCCAAGAGTCTGTTGGCTTCTTCACAGATTTGGATGTGGATCTGGGTTTTCTTTTGGATGGTGGAGGTGAAGAATGAGAAGACGAATCTGATGATGAAGAGACATGAGGAGATTCAGGGTCCTTAGGAGGTTCAGAAGTTTCCTCCTTGGAACGAATTGGACTGTTGAAAAGAAAGTCATCATAATTCACTTCGTCATCTTGTCCAGATTTAGCCTTTTCTTCAGCCTGAATCCGGGCCTCTTCCTCTGCTTTGGCTTGAGCTGTAGCCTCTTCATCAGCCTTTTCTTTCTCAGACTTTTCCTTTTCTGGTTCCTCAAAGTCATAATCAATAGAATCCTCCAGGCGCTTTTGTTGTTGCTCAAGAGTGGTGGCACCAATTCCCTTATCGAGGTTGATTAACCACATCGGAATGGTGTTGATTGACACCACCACTTGACCCTCCGGGGCCACGCGATTTGTCTGTTCAAACTCTTTTGCCACGTGTTGGAGTCTAATGATTTTGAACTTCTTCCGTAGTCAAGTATCCAAGTGGCTCTTCCTCCAGCTTTCTTCTTCATGCTCAAGTACCGAGTCTTCCCTTTGCCTTGGTCGCCTATTGGATGGGAGGTTTAGCTACTTGTTGGAGTGACATCGGTTGCAGTTTCAAATTAGGTGACCTCTTCGTCCGATTCGCTTTCCTCGAGCTTTCATCCACTAGCTTTTCTTCGGACTTGGGAATGGGAATAGGAACAGCTTCCTTAGACGGAACTGTCCTTTTGAGTGGAGGTTTCCTCTTAGGGAACTTTCTTTGACTCTCGCTTGTAACACTTCTGCGACCGCCTTCTTTTGGTTTTCCTTGTAGGTGTACCGGCCGGACTTTTCATCGAGAAAGCCTACTTTGCCTTCTTCAACGCTACCGATATCGTTTGTACGAATACAGTTGTTTGATATCATCGTTATAAGGTGATCCGGCAAAGATCGCACCTTGTTTCTTTGTTGTAGAGTCCTTAACTGACCATGAGTGTAGGCTCATACAACATGGAGTAATTGTTGGGGGTCATTGAGTCTCTTGGGGATATCAGGATTATACCCAAGAGCTCTTTGGATCAACAATTTGGTATATCTTATATATGGGATCTTGAAACCAAGCTTTTTTAGGAAAGACATCATGTCGTCCCATATTAGAGCTTCAACTTTAATGTGTTTCATGTTGCCCAAAGCCCAAAAGATCTGCAGTTCCATGAGCTTGGGATGCTCATAGCCACTGTCACGTCTAGAAACAGATTTGGTGATGATGATGTAGAGAGTTCTCCATGGCTGAGGAATATTCTTAAGATCCACTTATGAATGCTTTGTGATTACTCCTGAAGCTTCGTCATAACCAATGTCGATCATGAATTGCGAATAGTCTCTTCGTTGGTGCGGCATTGTATTCGGTTGGTTCGATGACGGGATGAGAAGAATAGCCCTTAAGTCTCAGGTGTGATGGTGACTTGTTTGTCATTGAGCGCCACCGCCACAAAGATTTTGTCCTTTGATCTCTCGCATTGTATTCCGTAACCGGTGAATATAGATCTCGTGCAATCAAAGAGTGTAATTGGTGAGCATGTTCGATAAGGATGATTCTTCGAATATCCACAGCAATTAAGCAAGAAGACTCGGCGGTGAGAGTATCAAAATCAACACGAAGGTTATTCTTTCCTATCTTCATTGGATAACCATGAGGGAAGATATCAGCAACGGTGAGAACATTTGGTGCTTCCACATTCTGCATTTGAGCGTCCATGTCGTGATCTAAAAGATATTTAGCCAAAAGAACCAACATATCGAAAGACATTATGTTAGTCAACAAATGGTTTTATTGTCTAATTATTGAATGTGATATGTCGATGATTGTTACGAATCCAATGTCACTTGTTTGTCCAATAGTCCAATGGCGTCGTGATAAGTTTTGTGAGTTGATTAACTTTAAGTTTTAAAGTCCATGTTTTCACTTATTTTTCACAACATATTAAACGTTTAAGCTTATTAGTGACATTATTGATTTCGTGGCGTTATGATTTATTTATTTACAAGTTTGCACGCGTAACAATTCATAATTAAGGTTAAAACTAGGCTTAGGCGTAGAAATGGCAAGCTTATGCGAAACAGAGTGTTATAGCGTAAGCATAAGCTTATGCGTAGGTTCTTGACTTACACGTAAGAAATATTACGCGTAGGAAAACAGGGCCTTATGCGTAAAGCTTACGCGTAAGCGTATATGGAACCTTACGCGTAAGGCTTACTCGTAAGAGTCAACCTTATGCGTAGAGGTTACTGTTTACGCATATCCTTCACAGGATACGCGTAGTCCCTTATGTAGAACCTTACGCGTAAGATTTCTCTTACGCATAACATGCTACGCATAAGGTGATCCTTATGCGTAGATTGCAAGTAACCTTGATTCTGAATTATCAAGCATAGAAAACCTGAAATAAATTCATCTTAACATCAACATTAACACATACATTCATTCCTTTTCAAATCAAATCATGAATACTTATTTAAACAGTTAAGCGTAGAAACAGATTACGTGTAAACCTAAACCCTAAGGCTTAATTTCCACGTGTAAACTTTCTACACATAGGATTTGCACCAAAATGATTCTGGGATGTCTAGGAAGCCTATTGATTTGTTCTATCCATGTTTTAACATCAAACTCTAAGCGAATCAAAAATACCCAATTCTTATGAACATAAACCCTAATTTCCAATTAATAAGTAATTAGTGTTTCTGGGTAAAATCCAAGCATAGATATGATCAATTAAACTCGTAAAAAACATCTTGCAAGCAACCAATTAGCCAGAAACGTTCATATATGAAAATACCCAATTCCACGCATAAACCTTAGTTTTCAAAATCAATCAATTCGTGTATCTGGGTGGTGTTTAATGATAAAAATGGTTTCAATAATGTTAGATAAATGTTTTGACACACTCACTTTAACCATAAACACACAACCTTGATTAGATGTTCATACGCTTATGCGTAGAACACCAAATCGTTCCTAGGTTACAATCTAACCGTTGGTTTTAAAAACGATTCAAAACCTTTGTTTATTTTGAAAGATTTGAGTGTTGACGGAAGAATTTGTACTTGCCACGTTAAAAGAACTATAGATAGAAGAATATTTTTGTTGTTTTATCTGATTTTATAATTTTGTATTTTGTTTTTGAAAAATATTTACAAAAGAAGTTTTTGGTGTTTGACTTGTTTTTAAGAATGTTTTAAGAGTTCATCCAGTTCCTCTTGAGTCAAACACCGCATACCAATCTGGTGGACCAACTCATTAAACCTAGCAGGAGCTAAGGCTTTGGTGAGGAGATCTCGCCAATTGGTATTCTCAACCCACAAAGTATAATTCAACAGCACTCGCTCCACGTGGTCCTTGATGAAATGACATCGAATATCGATGTGCTTTGATTTCGAATGTTGAACCGAAGTTGCACGAGATCGCAATAGCACTCGATTGTCGCAGACATCGGGATTTTGTTAAATACGTAACCATAGTCTTTGAGTTGTGTTCTCATCCAAATGACTTGAGCACAACACGCACATGGCTACATATTCTCGCTTCTTGAGGACAACGATGTACAATCCTCGCTTCTTCGATTGCCATGACACCGCTTTATCACCAAGAAATTGTAAAGCTCCTTAAGTACTTTTCTGTGAATCTAAGCATCCTGCGTGGTCACGGCCCGAAAAGCTATTAGTTCAAAACCGAATCCTTCGGATACCGGATCCCAAAATTAATGGTTCCCTTGATGTATCTGGAGGATTCTTTTAGCCTCGAGAGGTGGGTTTCAGCTTGGTCTCGACCGATAACGGAGCAGAGATATACGACAAAAACAATATCAGGTCTGCTAGTTGTTAGATACATGAGAGACCCAATGATACTACGGTATTTGCTAGGGTCCACCAATTTCCCATGTAAATCAGCGTCTAGCTTCTTGGTATGAGTCATTGGTGTGGTATAGGTGTCACAGGTTTGCATTCCAAATTTGTTAAGAATTTCAAGGGCATATTTGGACTGACTCAAGAAAATACCACTGGGTGATTGATGAACTTGCAGTCCTAGAAATAACGTAAGTTCACCCATCATGGACATTTCAAAATGTTTCTTCATTAGTTTTGCAAAAGCAATTGAGTACTTTTTATGTGTTAACCCAAAAATGATGTCATCCACGTAAATTTGAACAATTAAGATATGTGTCCCGTGATATTGTATGAAAAGAGTTGGGTCGACCGAACCTTTGGTAAAATTATTGGCAATGAGGAAGGATGATAACTTATCGTACCACGCCCGAGGAGCTTGTTTGAGTCCGTACAGAGCTTTTTTCAGTTTGTAGACATGGTTCGGGAATGCGGGATCAACGAATCCTTCTTGTTGGTCGACATAAACCGCTTTCTCAGTTGACCATTCGGAAAGCTTTGACGTCCCATTTGAAAGACCGTTATATTAATATGAGCCGCGAACGAAATATCCGAACACCTCAAGGCGAGCAACCGAAGCAAATGATTCTTCAAAGTCAATACCCTCTTCCTGTCGATAACCCTTAGCCACCGTGACGCGGACTTGTTTCGACACGTTCCTTCAAAGATCCAATTTGTTCTTCCAAATCCATTTGAGACCAATGACGTAGACCCCTGTTGGTCTTTCAACCAGTTCCCCATACTTCAATACGTTTGAATTGGTTGAGTTCTTCTTGCATGGATTCAATCCAGTTGTCCTTTGTCATTGCGTCCTTTAATGTTTTTAGGTTCGATTGGCAGAGTGAGTGCATAAATGCGTGTTCACCATCTGTGTGAAGACGTTGTCTCGTGGACGATCGGTTGATTTGGGTTGCCAATAATATTGTCAAGAGGATGGTCTTTTGTCCAACGATGTGCAGAGGGTTGGTGTTGGTATACATTGTGCAGATTTTGAGGATTCAAATGGCTTGTAGATGATTCCGCGACATCAGGTGCAAAAATTTCATTAGCAAACGGGTTAAAGAACGCATTTGGATCAAAATCTGCAGGTGGGGGTACTTCATTAAGAACATCATCACCGGTTCAGCGTCGTTAGATGCGTTTGTTCAACTGTTGTTGTAGAGTCAACGGTGGTGCTTCTTCAATCGTAGTTGTTGTAGCAGTGTATCGTATAAGAGTATGATCGTTGAGCAATAAAACATCGGATACACCCGAGCACGCTCATCAATGTCATCACTAAACAAATGGAGCAAATAGCTTTTCCATTTGTTGACGAGTAAACTGGGGGCTTGGTTCAGCTAATGATGGGGTTTGAGGGAAGTTTAAACTGTTGTGACCGGGTTCCAAGTTGTTATGCTCAGAAGCCATCTTTGTAAGCTCATCAAAATTAGCATGAATCGCTTCCATAACCCGCTTTGTACGACGATTCCGGATCCGTAACATTTAGAATTCTCACAAGATCCAATAAAGACTCCAATGTCGGCTTTGAGCTTTCCAAAGTCATCACGATCATTATTTGGGTAGTAAAGGGATCCAAATACATGAAAGTGTTTGAGGTTCGGTTTTCTGTTGTGGATAAGCTCAAAAGGTGTTTTGTTATGGCGTTTTGTAATCATTGATCGATTTTGAGTGTAGCATGCAGTTGATACAGCTTCTAGCCACAAGTAATCTGAAAGTTTAGCATTGATTAACATTGTTCTTGCAGCTTCCACTAACGTATGGTTTCGTCTTTCAACAACTCCGTTTTGTTCTGGTGTACATGCAATAGATGTCTGATGCTCAATTCCCACTTTCTCATAAAATTCTCGAAGAGTTTGGTTAACAAATTCAGTTCCTTTGTCCGTCTCGATTTGGTGGATGGTGTTCCGGAGCTGAACTTGAATTTTCGTGAGAAAGGTGATGATCATCTGTGGAGCTTGATCTTTGCTACGAAGAAAGTAGACCCAAGTCCATCGTGAGTAGTCATCGACAATTACCAATATGTAGCGTTTGCACGCGCATCGGGCCACACAAATCCATGTGAAGAAGACGAAGCACGTGCTGAGAGCTGTGTTCCACCTTTGAAGGGAAATGAGCACGAGTGCTTTTCCCTTGTTCACAAGCTAAGCATAGGTGATCTTTAGAATACCGAAATCTTGGGAGACCTTCAACAAGTTTGTGTCGAGCAAGGTTGGTGATGGTTTGAAAGTTTAAATGTGAGAGACGACTCGCGCCATAGCCAAGATTTTGTTGATGTTGCCTTTGAAAGTAGACAGATGGGTGATGAAGCAACCATGTCTTGCATTGAGATTGTGTACGCATCTAGAATTGCGAGAGCCAACCATAAGATCGTTTCCTTGTAGATCACGAATGAAACAAGTTTTCTCCGAAAAGCAACTTCCAAATCTCCATCACGTAATTGACCGATCAAAAGAGATTGTGACCGCGGCCTTCCACATAATAAACCCTGCTAATTTCGATATTTCCATTGATATAATCTCCGTAGCCCATGATAGTCGCTGGTGATCATTCCCGACGACCGTGCCAATGAACTTTGCAATAAAGTTTGATAATGCTTTAAGATTGCTGTCAAGTGTCGGAACATCCGCTATCAACAATCCAAAGGATGATCTCAGACACCGTGACATACACAAAGACTAATAATGATGGAATAGAAGTAGATGTGGAACCCGATGAGTTAGAGGGTTCCGAAGCGCTTATAGTAGAAATACAAACATCAATGATTTTAGGCATCCATTTAAATCCTAGTGTATTATGTATCCATTTCGGCCATCTCCAACTAGTCTTAGCTTTAGTCTTAGTGAATGCACTAGGTGGTACTACATTCTTTGGAGGTGATACTGGAGCTACAGGGATATCGGTGTTTTTAGAATCTAAAGAAAGCGATTTACCAAGCACAGACTTAGAAGCATTAGTGGGCCTAGAGGTATTCCGGTCTTAGGATTCCGTAAACGAGACAAGACAACTCTAGCAACACATTTGTCAGGACAATCAGAAAGCATACTTCTACGACAAATAACACAAGAAGCATCGATCGAATATCAAAAGTACTTAAAGGTTTAGCATTCGTTACAACACTTTTTCCATTACATTTTTCAGACGCAATATCTAAAGTGGGTGCAACTTGAGTCTTATTCAAAGTCCTAGGGTGTTCTTCTACTTCAACATTCTTTATTGTTCTTTTCTTAGGTCGCAACTTCCTATTCTTCCTTGTATTGCTCCTAGGTTGTGAAGTGCGGACGCTTGGAAAAGAAGCAACTAGTCCCGCTTTCAAAGAGGAAGCACATTAGTATCTTGTGGTTTGTCGCTAAGCATTCTCGGGTTCACGCTTGCTAAGTGTTACAGTGCAATTCTCTTAATGATGCTAGGCTGAACTTGTTCATACTTTCCTAACATCTCCCTTAACTTAATAATAGTTTGCACCAAATCTTGATTTTTAGAACGAAGATTTCCAGCAAAATTCATGATTTCTTTAGTGTGTGCAAGATAATGATCGAGTTCGTTTGATGCTTCATCACGAGTTTGTTTGAGTAAATCAAATATGACACCATATTCCTTTTTAACTTTTACAAGTTCTTGTTCATATTTTGAGATTTGACATTTCAAAGATGCGTTTTGATCATCCAGTTGCTCAAATTTTGGATTAAACGTTTTGGATTGCAACTGGTTGATTTTGTTTTGCAAAGCAAGTTCATGATTTTGACAATCTTTTTGACACCATTGAAGACGACGTTTGAATTAGAAAGCTCGCTTAATGCTCATTTTCAACTTTTAAAGACTCGACCGATGCACATTATCGTATTCTCAACAATATCAACAAATCAACAGTAATCAGAAAGATATGATCGATGCATATGCAACATATTGTAATAACACAAGATTATTGATATCAAAGACAAATAACATCTTCCAAGAGTCGATCAACATCTTTTCTCAACAATTTCTTTTACGCTTAGTATTAGAAATCAATGTTTCGTTTTCTCAAAACTGTTTCATGAGGCCAAGTTCCTTGTGAAAATCCCTTTCCCAATATAGTGCACAAGTTTTCAAATTTTTGACATGGGGTAAAATTATTTTCTAAAGAATATCTCTTTGTTCTCAAGGCCAACGGCCATTGAAAATGTTCAAATTTTATTTCAGAATAAAATTCAATCTCACGTTCCAAAATTTTGAGGTCAGATAAGAAAGTGTCAAAATATTTTATAACGCGACAACTTTCGGCTTTTGTTTTAACTTCACTAATTGAAGGTAAAGGACCATTAATTTGTGCACCATTGTGTTGGGGACTAACTTCGAAATCGGTGTGATAACCAAAGGTTTGTTAGAAGTATCTTATTGTGTGACAAAAGTTACGGCTTTTGAATAGTTAAATGGTTTGTTATAAACGACATTTTCCATTTTAGACCGACTCTCGCCATCTCGCATCTAATTCCTCCATGCATTATATTCAACAACAAATAATTGAATCATCAATTCTATGTTCTCACCGTAAACTTCGTGATTTGGTTTGAATGCTCGCTTTGAAAACTTAGGTTAGTAATCAGCAAGAATCGGTCCATATCCATTTGGATTTGGTTTAAAAGTAAACTTTTGAATAGTTGTGATTGACTCACCATGTTTATAAACATCATTTCGAAACTCTTTGATTTTGTTTTGTAAATCGACAATTTCTTCAAGATAGTTATCTATTCGTTTCGTGGAATGCTTTTTGTACTTAGAGAACTGTTTTTGACAAGTTAATAACTCAGCCTTGGCTTTTTGAGTTTCCAAAGTAAGAGCGTTAATTTGTTGTTTATGTTCATGTTTCAGTTGTTCTATTTGAGACAATAAAGCATTCTTGGATGCGGCTAGATCACGTATCTGTCGTTCTAATGATTTTTCATTTTGATGAGATTTAGCAAAAGCGACTTCAAAACCTTCTTCACATTTTTCTTGAGTTTTAAAAACGTTGATTTGTCTAATTAAGCATTCATTATCCCTAATTAACAGTGCATTTTTATATTTTAATTGCTTGCAAATTTCCAAACGAGATTTTTAGTCTTTAATTAAGGTCAGGAGCTCAATTTCTCTATTAGACAGAAGCTCATCTTGTTCAACGTGAGTCTCAATATGATCATTATTTAGATCCTCAAATATAACCACGGAATCAACTTGATTATCAATATTAACCATAAGGTTATCTTGATCGTCAAATATAACTACGGAATCTATTTGATAATCATCGAAATGAGATGTGGATGGCTCATGTTGAACACTCTGATCCTTGTCGGATGGAGAAGTTGGCGGAGATATCGATCGTGATGAGTATATTTTGTTCGTACCGAGACAAGCCATCGTGTCATATACCGGCCGTGTCACTTATGTGTAGAGCTTGCATTTGTGCCATCAACATCACCGCCGTGCATTAGCCCTGCAAGTCCTCCATATCATCATCGACTGCGATCCGCCATAAAGCTCGTTCCTTGTTGGTAAGAGTTCCACCAAGATCATCCTTGAGAGCCAAGAGCAACGCCTCTTTGTGATAAGCATTGCCTCTTGTCCTCGCTTAGGCATGCATTAGCCAGATGACCCTTCTCATTATAGTTATAACAACGAAGACCATTAATCTCATTCTGAGCATTCCCCTGTTCAACCACTTGAGCCCTTTGTTGTTGTGGAGCACCCATGTTATTCCTTCCCATAGCATTAAACCCTTGACCACCTCCCATCCGGACGACCATAACCACGATTCTAACTTCAACGCGCCCATTGTTCACAAATACCGATTGCTTGTGTTTGATGAGGAACGAATGCGATTGTTGGATTTGTTTGTATATCGGCCGAAGGCTTTAGCAATCATGACAAATCCTTGTTGCAATTCATCGAAAGCATCGGAGTCCTCATCGCCTTCACCGTAAAGTGCTTGACCATTGTTGTTGTTGTATAGAACCAATTGAGTTTGTTGAAGTTGTTGTTACGTGACGGATCATATGGTGTGATGGTTGCCGCTGGTTGAGGAGCGGGTTAAGGAGCTGTTTGAGGAGGAAAACTAGTTTGAGCCCACAAAGCAAGTTGTTGATTGTCCGAATTGACCGTGGAAGCCGGAGTCCATGGATAGCCCTTTCTTTGTCAACCTCTTTTGGTGAGGCTTCAGAAAGTCGTACAACAATCCGTATGTAGCATGATGAAGATTCTTAGCTTGACGGAGAAAAATGACATACTTCTCCCATTCCGGACCAAGACTACTTAGGAACTTAGTGTTGACAGAATTCGTAGCATGATGATGTTGTGTTTGTCCAAATCATTAATGATGTCCAAAAGTTTATTATGATATGACTCTAATGTCTCTCTGGTTCAATCATGAAGTGTTCATAAGCCAAGTAGATTTTGGATTCCATGTCTTCCTGATTGAGTGTTGTGCCTTCCATTAGAAGATGAATATGTTCCCACATTGCTTTAGCTGCCTTTTGAGCATCAACACTTCAAGGATCGATTGGGTAATCCCAAAAGGATGTATTGCATTGCTAGTTCAATGCTTCAAAATGTAGAAGTTCATCGCAGTGAGGTCTCGAGATAGTTGCAATGTTGGTGACAAAGATCTCTTGGTAGATTGGCAAATGGATTCTGGGTGTGACAACAAGAGGCATCTGAAATGGACCTTCTATAATGACCTTCTTTAAGAACTTTCCATGTGGCTTCTTTAGATCACAAAACCTAAAGAACCTTATCACCCATTGATCATAATTTCTGGGAGTGAGCATTGGAGGTCAATCAAGTGAGCCAGCTTCATGAATTGATTGTTGGCTACTTAAGGCTTCACACATCTTGCCAAACCATGTCGGTTCCTTCATAGTACTCCTGGATGGATGTTGATTGTAGAAGTTTGTGTAAGGTTGTACTTGAAGACTAGGTGGTGGTTGAACCATTGGTGGTGGAATTGCTCCAAGTTGTGGAGTATGTTGTTGATAAATTTATTATTGTTGATTAGATTGTTGATGTTGTGGACTTAGTTGTTGTTGTTGTACTTGATGATACATGTAAGGAAAGTAGTTAGAGTATGGTGGTTGTGACATGTTGAAAACTTGTGTTGTTAAATGGATCTTTGTAGTCGAATGAAACGTTGTTGATGAAGTATCCTTAGGCGTAGAAACCAAGTGTAGGCAAAGTAACACTTAAGCGTAAAAACACCAATCTTACGCGTAAAAGTGATATTTACGCGAGGGAGTAGCTACGCGTAAGAATTGTGAAACACTAAAGTTATGCGTAAACCGAAAGTTAGGCGTAGAAAACTTAGGTGTAGGATTAGCTTATGCGTAAGACGAGCTTAGCGCGTAATAAAAATCTTATGCGTAATGAGTTCTACGCATAAGTTTGAGCTTATGCGTAAGATTGGGTTTTGCCCAAAAGATCTTTACACTATCACAAAGGCAAAGGATATCCAAGTCGGTGTTTTCAGGCTTATCCAAGCAAGAAAACACCGAGTAAACCACTTAAAACCGAAGATCAAACCACGGATGACTTACGCGTAAGATTAGGGTTTTCTTACGCGTGAAAGCAACCAAAACCGATTTCCAACGATGTTTCTAAACCAGATTTTTGTGATGAAATAGCTTCAATATCACCAAAATAACACAAAAGTGTGAAACTTGATGATCCAAAGCTACTAAACACCTTATGCGTAGAAATGAAACCACGTATAAAACCAAGCTTAAAAACAATGATCCACACGTAAAGTTTGAAACTTTTTGCTAAAAACAAATATTTTAACACCTTAAAACGTTGAAAGTACAAGAATCTTGGATTGAAAAGTGTAAAAAATACGTTTTTAAGCGTGACAAAGTATGAAACTGTTTTACGCGTAAACCACAAAACTAACTTAAAAAACAAACGATGTTCACCCAACTATTTAGCGAATGATATCACTGTTAGGTTCCCATATTCATAACACAAGCATCAATATAAGAAATAGAGAAGAGATAGATCGGTTGAACAATACCAAACACACACGTATGAATAATAAGAATAGTTATGCGTAGAGTATGAAAGATAAATTGAACAACCAACCTTCAATAGAAGGTTTACAAGAGGTATTTATAGGGCAGGGAGCTAGGGCAACACTTCTGACTCTTCCTTCTTATGGCTTCCAAGGCTTATGGGCTTTCCACATAAGCCTTAGCTTAATAACAAACATAAAGGCCATATTAAGCTAACTATTACATATGAATCACTAACACTTGAATTAAGGTTTAGGAGTGATTCCAACACTTACGTTTTCGTCCGTTTCCTTACGTTTTTATACGTTTTCGTCCGTTTTATATGTTCTTATACGTTTTCTTACATTTTCGTTCGTTATTATACGTTTTACTCCAGTTCATACGTTTTATCCGTTTTTATACATACAAGAACTTATAAAACCGTACAAAAACATATAAAACCTACAAAACCGTACAAAATGTATAAAACGGACAAAAATATATAAAAATGGACGAAAAGGTATGAAAATGTATAAATACATACGAATACGTATAAAAATGGATGAAAACGTACAAAACGGATGAAAACGTGTAAAAACAGAGAAAACGTATGAAACGTATAAGAACATATAAAAACGGACGAAAACGTATAAAAACGAACGAAAACATATAAAAACGTAAGAGAACGGACGAAAATGTAAGAAACCGTTTAAAAACGGAGGAAAACATATAAAAGGGGATAAAAACGTATACAACAACAACAACAACAACAACATTAGGATTTATTTGTTATTTAGTAAAACTGCAAAAATCATCCTTATGGTTTATGTTTTGGCACTAATCATCCCTCACGTGATATGCACGTGGGGTATTTAACGGGTAAAACTAACGACGTTAATGCTTAGGGATGATTAGTGGCAATATTTTATGGACTTAGTGATGATTAATGCCAAAGGTATGAGATAGGGATGATACTTGCCAAAAACCACAAACCACGAGGATAGTTTTTGTAGTTTACTCTTAAAAATAAAATACACAGATCTTGTGCAACACTCGGTAGAGTAAACGACCATCTTCTCTCCTTTGTCGTCCCACGAACGAAGGCAAACGAAGAGCCACAACGGTCCGACCTTAGCCGACCGACCAGTCGATCGATCAAAACCAACACCATTGTGCATAACCTAAGGGACCGAGGGGGGTTGTGGCATCCCCAAATTTTTTGACCTTGTGTACATTTTATACATTTTTATTTTTAGATATGGGTTTAGACATTTTTAATTTAAAAATTTCAGCGTAGTGTATATTAGCCCCCCTAAAGTAAATAATTTTCAAGTTGGCCCCTCCACCAACAACGTTCAAGTTCCGTCCGTGTGTATGGGTGATTGGTTTATTAAGCAGGCGCTTGTTACACCTCATGATATTAGAATCATTGGTAGAGAGTGAGTCAAAAGAAACTTCCTGTGAGGAATTGGAGGAATGTGTCTGTAAAGAAGTTGGCTGTGTGTTTCATTTTTCTTGGTTTGAGTTTGTTCATCCAGTTAATTGGGTCTATGAGCTTAAGTGAAGAGATTTTCGTATGGTTTTTGGGAGTTCTACGGTTTAAAGGTTGGGTACTGGAACTTTTAACGAGTTTAGACAGCTTTTGGGTTTTTTCCCTAGTGGGTTTATTGATGCCAATTTCATTAAACTGGTCCAATGGAGGTGAAGAAATAGACCGGTTTGAATATTAAAAGTGTGGCAGCTCTCGCAAAGGAAAGGCTAACAACAAAGTTATAAAATGAAAAATCTAGGACACTCCTCAGAATAAATGGTAAATAGTTTCCATGACAGCAACAAAAACAATAGTAATGGCATTATGACCAATAGCCATCGAACCACTTCTACCCAGTCGACATGGTAAATGTGGTTTACCTATGCCGCGTTCTAACGCTGGTTTTGATGCATCAATTTTTTTCAATGTTTACTATTTAGGTATATGCTACCTATGATAATTTTTGCCACTACACTAGAACTCCTTGTCGAAAATTAATGGATCAATGCCGCATAATTTTTAACTAGTCTTTTTTACCACTAAACAATGAATATAGTGAAAAGAGAGCATTGAAACACTATAGTTTAGATTGGATTTCTAACCCGATACATCCTATTGTAGATCTTTTTGTACTTAAGCTCCAGCTTCTTGCTACTTGTTTTCATTAATAAAAAATTTCGCCGTTCAAAAAATAAAAACACAATAGTTTAGAGAGAGAAAGCAAACCTTCTGATAACAAACCTCAACAGTCATAAGCAAACCCAAAAGAGCCTGGTCCCTCAGAGCCCGGATCTAGACCCGGTTAGTCCGCATAAGTTGCTAAGATTCAATTAAATAATATGGTTAGGTCCAACCTGGGAAAATGATAGGCCTAAAGTCCTGACTAGGGTAAGCTCGACCAGATATTCATGATCTTCATGTTAATATCTAGGCCACAACACGTAAGATGTGGATATATATCATAATTAAGACTTTATAAGAACACCAAGTGAGTTGATACATGCCAGTGTCATATAACATACTGTAACAGATATAATACACGCTTTAGAGTACTTATCGAAACTGAAATTACAAAATAGCACACTTGCCACTTTCAGCTCTCTTACGGAGCTCGTCTGTCTCCTTTTGGGCTTTCTCTAGATTCTCCCTCAGCTTACGAATTTCATCATTTGACTTCATTTGAGCAGCATAAGCCATCTCTTCAGCCTTCAACCGCGCAACCTGCTCTTCTGCTAATTGTTGTTCAAGTCTTAAAGTTGTTTCCTTCAGCCGAGACTCAACCTGTACCACCATCAACAATTACACAAAACCCATATACACTTGATTACAACAATTCGTATTGGAGCTAATATGTTTTTCACCCAAATTTCTGTGCAGAACAAGCTTTATTACTTTCAGTATACCATTTTCAAGGCTGTGAGTCGATACAGTTTATATATTTTTGTTTCTCGTCTTAAATTTTAGAAACCTAACATGTGGTAATTCGGTAATCTATAAGTGAAATCACGTTATTTCACTTGGCTTCATAAATTTTGCTATGTTCTTTTTGTATTGTTTGGTGTAGATGACTATCATCGCAACAAGTAAAACGGATCTCAATCTATGAAGATAAGGGGGGTTTTATTTTGCATCATATGCTAACATACTTTTTCTGTTGTCCCTGTTTTGACATTCTGAATCTTGTGTACATCAGAATAATCAAAAAGATGATTGTTTAGTCTCTTGGATCATCTTATAACCAAAAACCAACTTTCAAAAAAATGATAATTCGTATGTAGTAAGTGTTAAATGTATGTATGAAATGTTAAACGGGTTATAAATTGACTCAAACTAAACACAATACCATCTTTTGATGACTCAGATATACACACAAAGATTTACAATGACTAGAACAGGACAATGAAAACAGTAAGTTAGTATTCAGCAATACTAAAGACTAAGATATAAGGTAAACTTATTTACCATTCAAAGGTCAAATGTGGATTTCTTTTTACGTATAATTTAAGCAATATTTCCAATAATTATGCAGGGTAAAGCAAAATAGAAACAGCAGTCACGATACCATTTCAGTGATTCGCTTAAGCTGCTCGTCATAGGATTTATTCATCTGCTCAGTCAGCTCCAATATTTCCTGTTTGGAATACCCCCGCAGAGATTGAACTTCTTCTGTTTGTTCATGAAGCTTCCTAGTTCCTCTCTGTCGAGTACATGTATAGTTAGTCAACCAAAGCAAGATCTTTTCGTAACACGTAAACAATAAACTTGCAACAACATGGTTATTAAGAAAATGAGTTTCACCTTCAATTCACTAAATATCTCATCAGTATATGGTTTCCCATTGTTCTTTGCCAAGACAATGTTGACAAGAGAGAGGAGTTCTTGTACTTGCTCTGTTTTCTTTGTTTGATCTCTAGTCCTGTTATCGAAAAGGACACATCTACCGCCACACAGGCTAAGCGTTTCCTGAACCAATAGTTAAATATCAATTCCAATAGTCAATGTTTCAAGTATATATATTAAAGAACTGAGTCAAGAAAAAAGAAACAGATAACTTTGATGTTGTCATATGCTTAAAAACGAAAAACATGCGACTAATAGCACGGTCCGACTCCAAAAACGTTACTCGATTTACAGGGACATTCAAGCAACATGACATACGTCAGGCCTGCAATTTTATAGATGCTGTGGAAATGATAGGGCTACTTGGGAAGCAGCTATAATTTATCAAATGTCCTCAAGACATTTTCAGCTTTTAATAAAAGGAATGCTATTAAAAATCTTCTAAGATATGAAAAAACCGAAGTTTAGAAGATATACAATGAAGCACAAGCACATTAATCATATGCAAGACTAAGAATAGCTCTTTTCTACATGTATATTTTCCCTAAATATGGCATTAGGTATCTGACAAAAGCACAAAACAAGGCTTTATTAGTAAAGATAGAATTGGCAAACATATCGATTTCAAATACACAAAAACAGGCGAAACCCTTAGGTATATGGCACATGAATAACATCTATCAACACATTTGTCCACCAAAGCACACTCCTTAATAAGCTGGTTTAAGAAAATAACTGGCATATTCGGAAAAACGTAGGTGTTACTGAATAAACCAGTTGTTGCTAACTTCTATTGTTTATATATGCATCATTGTAGAATGAACACATTCCCTAAAACATGGCTCCAGTGCAATGGACTGGAAGATCTTGCAAATCATACTCACTAAACTGATTTTAAATGCAGAGCATCACATAAAAGGTTGTTGCGTTTCGGAAGTGAATAAGATATTATATAAACAGTGGCTTGCACGTGGTACGTTCTCTTGCCCATGGTTTGTGTGAGGCTATGTAAAAAAACATGGGCTTTACAAGCAAAGATGTGGCATACAAGCAGACATGAGACTTAAAAAGACCCAGCAAATACACACCACTACATGGGCTTTAAGGTTCCAAGAAACTTAGATATGAGCATCTACACTAATTCAGTGTTTTCTGAAGCAAAAGGTTTACACACAATAAAGGTTTGGCAAATAAGTGCAGATACAAAAAGGTGATCAATAGTCAATAATATGATAATCAGTTATCTAGTAAGCAGAGTTTAAAGGTGTCAGAGAAAGTATCAGCGAATATGTGTGTAAAAGATAAGCAATGAGACTGTACATGCATACATACCGAGTGTAAAAGCTTCAAGAAGTAGTGACTAACTAACTTCTACTCTAGCTTTACATGACATGGAAAGGTGTTTAATATCTGTGTTGACATGAGCAGTGTGGAGAGATTGAGGCTTTGATGAACAGGGTTAGAAGCTATATAGTGTGGAGGTGTAGGAATGGTGATATGAAGATTACTGAGAAGAGAACGAAACCAGATAATTTCAGATGAAAGTCAGCAAGTGCCCTATATTCAGCTTCAGTAGAGGACCGATAAAAACAACTGCCTGGTTTTTAGAAAGCCAAGAGATAAGGCTTGTACCCAGAGATATACCAAAGCCAACAGATCTGTGAAATAAAGGACAATTAGCCCAATCAATGTCACAATATGGCTAATATATGGGGACTGGGACAATTGACTGAGAAGTTGATCTGCATAAGCAATATCTGGTCTGCCGATAATAAGGTAGAAAAGCTTTCCAACCAGTGTTCTATAGAGTGAAAGAACACGTAACAGGTCACGAGCATCGTATGTGAATCTGATACCATGTACTCCATAACACATAAGGAAATCTCATGAAAAATGGTAAGTCAAATAAAAGTCAAAAATCAAAAAAAGCATGTAATCAGTAGCCGACGATTTGCAATTGGATTATATTTCCAAATTATGCACGGTAATGATGTATTCGCTTGCTCTACCTTTAAAGATACGGGGCTGTCTTCTAAGAAATCTTCCAAAGTTTGCTCATTATCCTCAAGTTCATCCCCACCAGTAAAAACGACAATCATATAATCATTGATCTTCTCCCCAAACAAAGTCCTCAAACTACTAATAGCAGCTTCTTCCTCTTTAGAAAACCGATTCCTAACCGACAGAACAACAAGAACACCATGTATACCCTCCCTAGCCATATTGATACATTTCACAATCTCCTTCCCAATAAACTCAGTATCAACAGACGAATCAAACAGTCCTGCCATGTCATCAACGTTAGCAAATAAACACCATCAAAAAAATGTTATGCGTTAATTTTTAAAATTTCAATACCAGGAGTATCGATCACATTAAGAATCTGTCCATCTTTGAGTACAGTTGTCCTGAGCTCAGAAGTACTCGTTACACCAGCCGAGCTAGCCCTAGATAAAAACTCCTTCTTTCCAAGAATACTATTCCCTGTTGCACTTTTCCCATTACCCGTCCTTCCTACCAAAACAAGTGTTCGAAGCGTATTTAACGGAGCAGCAAACTCCCAATCGTCATCAATTGAACTTCCCCCCATCATATAAAAGTTTATCTGTAGCATAGATTCAAAGTAAGTCAGGAAACATTCTTCAAACTAATTACATTATAATAAACGATTACCAAGGGGGTGCTTAATTACGAGATATATATGACATAAAAACTGGAAAATAAGCCGGAAAAAATAGGCTTTACCAAAAACAAACCAAACAAAAAAAAACTGTAAGGGTTGTTTGCACAAGCTTATTTTTGGACTTATGAGCTTACGCGGTTTCGGATTATGTTACATACGTGCCATTTTTTCCATCTTATTTTACAAACACCCACTAAATATGTTACATTTGCATACAAAAAATTTAAATAAATTAGATCGTTTTCGAGATATTATCAATCCCTAAAAAAAGGAACCTAACTTAAATAATTTTATGCATATAATATATCTTAGACAGTAATTCACAATTGCAATATTCAGAAACATATGAAAACAAAATCAACTAACAAAATTGAATTATCAAAAGATCAATTAAAAATAAGTACCTTGTAAGTTTAATAAATTCCGATGTGTTATTATGAATAAAGCAAGAGTATATATAATATAGGAAATTACAAAGCTTGAATAATAAGCTATCTAATGTACTTACCTAAAACCAAAAGTAATCTAATATGGAAACTAGCTAATAAGAAATCTATTAATGTTAACACGAGTGTATTAGCATGATTGAATGATATGATCACATAACTATAGAATATAATTAGCTCAAGAAGATGAAAGTACCTGCGAGAAAAGATTTATAGGGTATTGAGTAGTTGAATTAAAAGTGACGAAAGGGGAGGTTTGATTGATCGAGTCTACTAATGTTTAGGGTCCGTTTGGTTCCCATAAAAGGGAATGAAACTATGACTTTCAAAGTCATAGCAAGTGTTTGTTTTGTTTTGTGGGTAGATAATGAAATGGGTATATCATAGTCATAGATTCATTACACACCATTTGGTATGAAATCCATTCCATCTTTTACCACTACAAAATTCAAATATCTATACACTTTTTCATACCATATTTTATCAACCAAACATAAACAATCGTAATCATACACTTTTTCATACCCATTATCATTCCATCTCATTCCAAATCCGATACCCATTGTCATTCCTAGCAACAAACCAAACGGGTGTTGTTTTATTAATAATTGTCTACTTGGATAAGAAGACAGGGATCGGATGGCCAGTCAAATGAGGGCATGACTTGCCTAAGATGATTTAGTACTAATGATTAGGGTGTGTTTGTTACATGGGTTTGTGGAGCATGGAATGGATTGATATACAAATTTGGTTGTTTGTTGCACGTATATGAGAGTGAAATAAGGGGAATCATTTTTTAAATATGAAACCTTACTAAGGCTTTGTTTACTAAAATAAGTGGTGTGTGTCAATTTTATATGAGTCACTTATTATAGAAAGAGCATTTTTTGTAACTCTCTTCATTAAGAGGGAATAAGGGTTGGACCCATTCATTAAGTGGCGCACATGAAGAAAATAAACACCCCCTAAGACCATGGGGTATCATCACATACACCAACGTCAAATCCAACGTGGCCACCAAAATGGCACCGCCTCCATGCTGCCGCCATACCCCAACCATCTCTCGCCACTTCACAAGCCATTTAAATGGCGCATGTGACTTTCGGAAAAGGAAAAAAAACTACCGTTGCAATGTTCTTTTGGACACCAATGATGTCTTCATGTGCTGTTTTATTCATTTGGAAAGTTGTCAACTTGTTGTTCTTGAATGTTGTTGCTAGAGTAGTGGCTATATTCATCATCATCATCATGTGATTGTTGAATTTTGAGTGGTGGCTTCTGTGAAATGCGTTTTTGAAATCTTGGAGTTGTGATTGTTTGATCTGAGAAATTTGTGGTTGTTCATGAGCTTTATCTTTAAATAGCCATTCATTGTTATTTTAAGATGTGGAAGTAGTGGCATTGGTACTACAAATACACATATATTTAGACAATTAGAAACACTGACACAAATATGTAAATACACTTTTCATTAAAGATAATAAGTTTTATATTTTTATTTAACTTTGAATTTTTATTTAAAATACACCGTTGGTCCCTAAACTTAGTCATACGCTTCGCGATGGGACAAAGCTGGGCGTTATCATCGCCGGAGGTCCAAAAATTGGGCTTTATATGCCAAACTAGTCCCTTGACCAGGATTGCCATAGTCAACTTTAATTTTCTGGCTTTAATTCGAGGGTATTATAGACCATTCACAATTTTGACCCAACATAGTTAGAATCTAATCCAACCTTCAACAATATTAGTACCGGCAACACACAACATTGAACCCCAAAATACAAACAACACACATTCTACCCAAAGCAAAAAATAAAAAAAATAAAAAAAAAATATATAATGGCACAAAATGATAAGGGGAAGGCTTTGTTGAGTTCGTTGAGGAAAGAAGACTGCCCAAATGAAAAGGATTTGGGTGCTAAGAAGGAGAAGGAAGAGGCTGACATCGTGTTATCAAAGTTTAACGATTTGGGAGAAAGGATTAAAAATCTGGAAATTTTGTTTAAATATCTTAAGGAAAGGAAGGAAATGAAGGAAAAGGATGATAGGGAGATTTGTGGATCTAACTAAGTGTATGTTTAGATGATAGGAAACTTTGTAGTTGTTGAGAATATGAAATCGATGAATAAAAAATTGGGTTCTTATGTAAGTAATTGTGTTTGGTTGTGCATTGTACTGCTTGAAATCGTTTTGCATTTCTAAATAGGTTTGACTTACCCAAGTCATACCACAAAGATAAGTTACAGTTTGTTGCCTTTCATAAATTTTGTTTGACTTGGCTAAGTCAAAATTCAAGATGTTACAATTTGAGGCATTGGGCGTGTTCAGTCCATTAGTGTTAAAGCATTGTCAATACACAATTGTCAAAGCCTCTTTATAAGCTTCCACATTTCTTTTTGCCTTTCATAAATTTGTTTGACTTGGGTAAGTCAAAATTTAAGATGTTACAATTTGAGACATTGGGCGTGTTCAGTCCCACTGTCAACACAAACACCAAACCAATTTCTTCCTTGTCAATACATTATTATGTAGTGCTAAAGCGTTTGCATTTTCAACACATATTTTTAAACCACTGCCTTTGCTTTTGCTGATACAAGGGGGTGTTTGGTTTTCTTTGAAACAACTTTTGCTGATAAAAGGGGCTGTTTGGTTTTGCTGATACAAGGGGATGTTTGGTGATACATTATGATTTAGTGCTAAAGCATTTGCATTTTCAACACATATTTTTAAACCACTGCCTTTGCTTTTGCTGATACAAGGGGGTGTTTGGTTTTGCTGATTCAACTTTTGCTGATAAAATGGGATGTTTGGTTTTGCTGATACAAGGGGATGTTTGGTTTTGCCAATACTAATTAGACTAAAATACACCCAATATCACAATACAAGAACAGATTAAACACATAAAACTTAGATGATATTTTATCATTAATATAGTCGGTTACAAGATCGAAAACAACTACATAAAATCAAGACCAACAACTAAACAAAAGATCCAATTTACATACCCTTTTTACCAACCTATATTTCCAAAACTAGCACCCAAAAGACCCCATTTATCTACCCCTTGAAATACCCAAAATTCAGGCATTATGGTCAGCCATTTTTTTGACAAAACATTTGTTGAAACGAATAGCTTCATCAGTTTGACCAACAATCTGTATGAATTGAACAAGTTGGTGTGTGTGCCTCGACTCGATTTTCCTCAGCGCATCCAAACAGTCAATCGCTATTCCCCGAGGTCCCAGAGATTCGTTCTCTTCGATCGGCTCCCTACGCTTCATGATTCCCCTCTTCAGATGATCAATGCACTGAATAACTAGCTTTTTCAAAAGCCCTTCTCGTGCAGCTTCTTCTTCAAACCACACAGCCATACGATCATTCAACTTCGATGAACCAGCAATGTCTATGAGTTCATTCAAAATCGGGAAGTCTTCCATTGGAAATTGTTTGTGTGTGGAAAAAGTGGTGGATGGGTTTATCGGTTGGTGTGCACAAGTAAATAGCGTCTCCAGTAAGAGACGGTCAAGGGTCTAATAGTGACTTTTTTTTCATACTTGGTCCCTGAATTTGTCATGGTTGTCATTGTCATACTTAAAACTCCCGCCCAATAATCACTTTAAAATACACAATTGGTCCCTCAAGTTGCCAAGTTACGTATACTACAACTTAGTTGAAGATTAAACAACACAAAACCATTACAAGTTTGTCTTTGTTAAGTCAAACTTCTAAAACATATCCAAAAAACATATATAGAGTAATGGTTTTGCAATTTTGACTTTACAAAGTCAAATAATGAGTAATGGCTTTGCAATTTTGACTTTACAAAGTCAAATAATGAGTAATGGCTTTGCAATTTTGACTTTACAAAGTCAAAATGCAAATACTACGTACAAAATAGCCATTCACCATAAACTACAACCACATGCAATACGCATAAACAACAACATATGAACAAGCTAATTTTAAGCAAACCATATAAACAAATATTGTACCAAAATACAAAAACTATTTTGCAACATGAATTGTCACAGGGTATTCAACCCATACATAAACTACAACCACTCAAAGAAATCTACCACGGCTGTGGGGGAAGCTCGGTGGAGTTTCAACAGCTTCTTAGCCAACTCCCAGTTTTCCGATATTTTTATTCCCATCATGACTCCTATCGATGAGCCTGATATTGATTGTCTTTAGCGACCGGGAACACGCAAGTATAAACTTTATTAAAGTTAATTCATGTTCTGTTCTAGGAAAAGCTCGAAACACCATAGTCTGTAGCTGGCCATGGCTGAATGTGTTTCTGTCTACAACATTGGAAAATTTTTTCCAAATGTAGAACACTAAGCGTGTTTGCAGCCTGAAAAATCAAATAGTGTTGAGATACACAAACATGGCAATTTAGGAATGTTTATTTGATACATATGCATTACAGCATTACGCTTACTCTGGTATCCAACATTTTCAAATTTGGAGATCCACGAATCATTTCAATGACGAACGATACCATAACACTATTCCCAAAATCGACATCGGACAGCTTAAGGTTAATCAGGGATACAAAGGGCACATTCATCCTAGAATTAGCTTCATGTATCAACTACAACAAGTTTTAAAGATTAAATTACATTATTGTTACACATTTCTTTAACATTGTAAAATTATAAGTGTAAAACTCAAATTGTTCTTACCTTGCAATCACCAAAATCCAATGTAAGGTCTCAAGATTTTGAAGTCTTTTCAGGTGAAAGATATCGGATGTTGTGATTGTCGTCACAACATTATAAAGACCGAATCTCAAATCTAACGTCTTCAAATTCCTAACTTTTGCAATATCCCATAGTCTCATCTCGTTTGTACTAGGACGATTCATTTTAAGAGACTCAAGTGAGGGACAACCAGCAATAAAGTCCCAAACTGTACCGCTTAGAAAATTGACATGAATCAATTCTAAGCTCAATAGATTTGGAAAGCCATGAAATATTCCAAAGTAGCCATAACACAAACATGAAGTACCAGATGTTTCAACTCGCTACGAGAGTAAAGTTGGGTTAGGAACGTAACTCGATCACCATACCAGTTTGTAACAATCAACTCCTCAATTCAATGCCCAGCCAAAAACAAGAGCCAGTCACGAATCTCTTCATAATGAAAGTCGTCTCTTTAAAGCATTGATCTTGGCTCTACAGCGAAGACAAACTTTCTTCCCATAAGCCGATTTAAGAGTCTAGTAACAAGCCTCCCATCAAACTCATATGTTAAATAATAAATGAAATCCTCATCAACTATGACATCGGTGAGCAAAGTCCACTTAGACCTCCAGTTCAGCTAAACTAGAGGTTATCACCGCTTCTAACAAAGGCAACCGATTTAAAATGTTAGTGATCACTACATCTGGCATGTTGCTAATACGATCGATCGACATGGTTTTGTTGGAAGTTGGGTGCTTTTGAGTTCTGGAAATGAGGATTTAGATTCGGATTTCGATTTTCAGTTTATCGTTTCTGGATAATGGTGTATTATGATTGGTAAAGTTATTTGTTGGGTGGGTGTATTAGTTCGCGCGAAATTAATGCTAGCGTATCAGGGAAGAAACGGCTAGTAGGCATAATCACAATTGGTCCCTGCGTTCAAGGTTGGGTCAAAATTGTTAATAGTCTATTATACCCTCGAATTAAAGCCAGAAAATTAAGTTGACTATGGCAATCCTGGTCAAGGGACGAGTTTGGCATATAAAGCCAAAATTTTGGACCTCCGGCGATGATAACGCCCAGCTTTGTCCCATCGCGAAGCGTATGACCAAGTTTAGGGACCAACGGTGTATTTTAGTCTAAATAAAATCTAGTATGTTTGAAAAATGTAAAAGAAAATAAAAACGAGGGTGTGTGGGGCCCAAACGACATGTTATGAGTGAATGGGTATTTTGGTGTGTGAGTGTTAAAAGTGAGGATGATGAGGTAGAACTGATGTGGCACTGAAAAGAAGAAATTGGCATTGTATGGTACCCCATGTTCTAACAAGGAATTCTCACCGACAATAAGGAGCTGTTTGGTTTGTGGGTTTTTCCACCATAAAATGACAATAATAGTGATTCAAAATGTTTGGTTGAGTTTTTATAAACCAAAGAATAGAATCTATTCCGTGATCTCCATATTATATACCCATAGACTCATTCATCATCAATTTGGTTTCTTAATGCAATCAATTACGTGGGCTTCATGTTATCTTTCCTTTTTTCTATTACAAAATTCAAATATTTATACATTTTTTCATACAATATTTTGTCATCAAAACATTAACTTTGGTAATAATAAACTTAATAACGGAATATATTAATTGTCATTTTACCTCATACTAAATCCGATACTATTGTGATTTGTAAGAACAAACCAAACAACCCCTAATTTCTTATGAATTCTCAACCATTAGGTTATCACATTCTTTTTCTTACTTCTTTTTAATTTTATTTTTTATTAAAAACTAAATATTAGTTTTAATATTTAATTATTAAATATTAAATATCAATATACTACATCTCTCTTCCTTTTCAATTTTTTTTTTCTTTTTGAAGAGCAAAGCATTTTATATAACGAACATAAACCAACACAACTACAGCCATCAAGATGAAGGCTAAAAGAAAAAGAAAATAAAGCAAGAACTAAAACAAGAAGAAAAGAGAAAATAACCCGAAACCGCAACGCCCGAAGAAACCCACCCTCAAGTCGTTAAATCAGCAATGTCATCATAGATCTCTCTAGGTCTATTCACCCAAGACTTCCAGTTAGAAATGGCACTCTTCTTTGACCACCTATTAGCAATCCATAAAAGGGAATGGGTGTAGAGAATTTAGGTTTAGGAAAGGTAATGGAAGTGGAGGCGGTAGATTCAAAGCCGGAATGAGGACCGGTGAGAGAGTTTTTGAAACAAAAATGCTAGAATTTCTTAATTTATTATCACAAAATAAAATATAACATCATGGCTAGTGGTGGTTTAATGACTCACATACATCAAAAGTTAGTACATACCATTTCTATGACTAGTGTTTCCTCGTGAGTGTAATCACTATTAGAGCCAATATCTACTTAATTTGCTAGTAATGTTAAAGGGTTACATACATCAAGTGAGAAAATTACAACCAAACCTCATCATTCAAGTAACATTTTGAACAGTGTAACTGTAAGTTTTAATCAACACAGACATTTGACTAATTAAATAAGAGTTAGAATTAGACAATACTAAATCTTAAAATGAGAATGACGAGAAATAACTATAACTACATATTACAGATGCATCGACTTGAAATAGATGCATTCATAGCCTTTTAGATACATCATAATATATTTTCTAGTTCAAAATTATATGCATGCACATATATTAAATGCATTTCAATCAAGTTAAGCAAATCCCATGTTTTTTTCGTCCTCTACGCGTCATATGTGTCGCTAGTACCGCTTACATATTTTTCACTTTAAAATCACTTTTAATACTAATTGGGATGCATTAAATGAGGAGAGGTGCATCTAACTCAAGTTTGTGTGTCTCAAATGTAACTTATAGTTATTTCTCATTCTTCTTATTTTAAGGTTTGTAATCACTTATCTCTACCCTGTTAAATTATAATAAAGACAAAAATAAAAATCCTGTTATTAGAAAATTTACAATGTGTTCTTAAGTATCACTTAAGAAAAAAAAGTAAATAAAATGAAGTGAAAAACAAAAGATTATGCTATAGAGTATTATTTAAAGAGAAAAAGAAAAAGACTGTTTTTTTTTAAATTATTTTTAAAATAAAATATTCCTTCACGAAATCAAACTAAAAATATATACTAACTGTTTATATAATTTTCTATACTAAAAAAACTTAATAACTAGTGCTTTTTTTTTTAATAATTGTCGATTCTGTGACTAATTGTGTCGGTGGTAAATTAAGTTATCATCTCATGAAGGAAGGAGCTAAACATGGTGCAACAAAGAAAGCTGCTCAAAAGGTTAAGAGTAAAATATCTTTTACCACTAAAAGCGACTCATCTGTTTCTACCGGAGCTACCAGTGATGGTATTCTCCAAAAATTAGAGCGTCATCTTCATATTGCAAAAGGGAAATATTTGTTGCTACATATGTTAGTCTTAATCCTTTGAAAAGCCCTTTATTACATGACTCCAAAACGATAACTTGAAGTGCCTCCGTGAAAATTAAAAAGAGAAAAGGAGAGAGAGGATCTCCTTGTCTCAATCCCCTTTCCATACAAAACTCATTAGTTGGAGACCCGTTAACTAGAACCGAAATCGTAGCCGAAGAAAGACACCCTCGAATCCAGTTACACCATTTTGATCCAAAGCCCATTTGCGCCATAATATTAAGAAGAGAATTCCAATTTATGCTGTCAAAAGCCTTCTCAAAATATACTTTGAACAACAACAGCTTTTTATCCACCTTCTTAGCATAATTAACAATTTCATTTGCTATAAAGGCACCATCTAAAATTTGTCGACCCCGAGAGAAAAGTTGTTTGGTTGGGCCGAATAACTTTGTGAATCACACAAGCAAGCCAAGACACCAAAATCTTGGAAATCACTTTATAAATACAACCGATAAGGCTGATTGGCCTATAATCAGATATGTCAAGAGGATCCACACACTTGGGCATTAAGGAGATAAAATATGGGTTACATCCCTTTGCAAGTCTACCCGATTGTTCAAATTGTTTAACACAGTTAAGAAAATCATCTTGTAAAATATCCCAGTACTTTTTAATAAAATAAAATTTTAATCCGTCAGGGCCAGGGGCTTTGGATCCTGAGCAATTCCATACGGCTGCTTTAACTTCTGCTAAGGAGAACTCAGCTTCAAACAAACACACATCGTCAAACTCTAGCCGACGAAACAAAAGGCTGCTAAATATCGGTCGAATAGGAACAGGCTCCTTAAACCGAGTAGAGAAATGATGCAGTGTTGGGTCAAGAAAGAATGTGAAGAATCTTATTTCAATTCTTAATAGCTTTCGGGACGTCTCGTGCCTTAGCGTCAATCTTTCTTAAAGTAGTATTTTTGGAGTTGGTGTTAATATGGAAGAGGTTCAAAATGCTGCTTCGAGTTGCAACTGTAAGTTTGGTTCACTTCCTTTCATTTATCTCATTTTACCAGTTGGACGTGATATGTCAAAGGTAAATAGTTGGTCGGACATAATAGATAGATTTAACAAACGTCTTTGTTCATGGAAAGCAAAGAATCTGTCTTTCGGTGGCTGGTTAACTCTTTCTAAGGTGGTTCTAGGTAGTCTCCCTACATACTTATCACTATTTAGAGCGCCAAAAGAAGTAATTGACTCGTTGGAAAGAATTTGGTGTCATTTTTTTGGGGCTTCAAAGAGGGTGAAAAGGGTATCGTTTGGGTTAAGTGGAAATCAATCCTTGCTAGCTTTGATACAGGTGGCCTTGGTGTTGGTAGTATACACGCCAAAAACTTGAGCCTCCTTGCCAAGTGGAGGTGGTGTTTTTACACCGAATGTGATGCTCTTTGGCATAAAGTAATTTGCAATTTATACGGTCACGATGGTGGGTTTTTATCAAATGAGGGGACGGGTTGTAAAAAAGTGGTTTGGGCTAGCATTTTGAGCGCAGGGTCAGTTATTAACAACATAGGAATTCCATTAAATAGCTCATTTATTAGAAAAGTTGGGAATGGTGAAAGTATCTGTTGATCCTAGTTGAGCAAACGATCCTTATAGAAACTGACTTGATAATAACTTGTTAAATATTACGCGGAATTTAATATTCAACCTTAAGAGGAAGAACAATAACAATAACTCTCAAACACCTCAATTATATTAATAACGAATACTCTAACCAGTATTAGGGTTTTACAACCTTGAAGTGTATCGACCTTAGATATAAAACACACGTATATCTAATCTAATCTAGGACCTCCTTTTATAGGCTAAGGAGTCCTTTACATAATACAATACGTAACCTACAAGATAAATATCTTTCCATATTTATCTAATACAAAATATTAAATCGACTATGCACAACTAGCAGTGTTTACAATGCAATAGTAGTGGTTCTACTTTACTACTAGCCGCGGTTTAACTTCAGCAGTGGGTTAATTCTTCTGGCAGTGGTTTCCTTTACACTAGCAGTGGTTCCCATACTTGGAATAATTCCTGATCTGAGGAACCTAAAACCCAACAATCCTCCCCTAAACTTGATATATTCAAACAGAATTCTCAAGTTTCCTTTAAGTCCAAAAAATATGTATTGGAGGATGTATCCAAACACTTAACCAAAAATCAACACATCTCAATTCTTCTTTTATGTTTCTGATTCTGATGTGTAGTCCACAGCCTTAGACATATCTGCCTTTCTCTTCAATCTTCCCTGAGGTTTAGCCTTAATTGCCAAAGGCCCTTGTATGTCTGCTATCTTCTCTATCTTTTGAAACAGTGGATCAATAATAGGATGTGTTTCCTCGGTTCCTCTTGAATTGAGTTTAGCTTCCAACATTTGTCTTGCCACATTCTTTGATAAAGGATAATCCCTATCATCAAACATGAAGAACCTTTCCTTTGTAGTTTGTACAGCATGAACCTTGCAGTATGAATACAACAGCCACTCAACAACTTCACAGTCATTCCAAAATTCTTCATTAGGATCAGGCTGAAATATGTTCTTTAGAGCAGTCCATACAAACTTAGCTAACTCTCATATTGGACCAAACTTCCCATATCTGAATTCCATTACTTTCCACAATTGTTCCAAATCACCCTCAGTCAAACAATCCAGCAATATACTAAAGTTGAAATAAGTGCTTTTACTTCCATCCTTTCTTGTTATTTCAACTACTTCTCTATCCCTTTCTATAACTATCTGCCAATCTTCAATGGGATGAATAGCTCTAACTGGAATAGGATTAATGGGTGCAGATTCCAGAAGATACTTTTCAATTCTTTCTTTCTTTTCTACCTCTTCATCAACCTTTTGCCTTTTAGAACTAGATTCCTTCTTTTAACCAACTCTTCTTTTTAACCATTCTGCTTCCTTCTCAGAATTCATAGGATTAAAATCCTCATTAATTCTCATACACCTCTGATAAATCTCTTGAACCCTCTCAAATGAACATTTACTTAGATTTTCAGTAATGTGTATGCTTGAATTCTTGATAATCTTCATCATAGCATTTCTCATCTCACCCTTTGTAGGAGGTTTCTTTCTTTTAACTTGCTTCTTCTCCTTACTGATCCTCCTTGCCCATTCATCCAAGATTCTAGCTCTTTCATCAATTGATAACAATGCCCACTCTTGAGTTGTATACTTTCTGTATATCATTAGAAGCTTGAAGATAGGATTGTGTTTCATTCCATTCAGCTAACCATTTCTGAGTAGCTTCCTCATCTTCTAGCTTTTTCCTTTCTAGTTCTACTTTTTCTCTAGCTATCAATCTTTCACCAAACTCATGATCATAAGCAATATGTTCCTCTTTATTCTTAAATTTTACCTCAGGTTCAACAATACCTTTTCCCTTTCCAATATCTGGTACAACCACCTTCTTCTTCAAAGGCTCACAAATAGTCAAACTTTTACTCAAAGCCTTCACTCCTCCCCTGTTTGGGTACATCCTCCAAAATCACAACTGGAGAGGAATCCACCTTCTTTTTCTGCTTCCTTACCTTTCTTAGAACAGCAACCCCAGGTCTTCTCACCTTCTTCATCACAAACATCCTGTGCTTCAATCCCCTTATTTCACTGCCTTGAAACACAACCAGTTCTTGAAGACTTGAGATTGTATCCTCCATTTTTGTACATTTTACCGTCAATTCACTTAAGCTTTCCAGAATATCCTCCCCACTTCGACCTGTGTTAACTGGTCCGAGAGGTGGTTCATTGGAAAAGTCATCATGTACATGAGTAGGATCCGTCAATTCAATAGTATGTTCCAAACTATCCTCATCACTTCGAGTTGTGTTAAGCTGCTCCGAGGGTGAATCCTTGGATAAAGAAAACATAGTATCAGACTTAGTCTGATCACCTATGCACCCTATATTAGCCAGTTGGCTAGGGATTCCTCCACTTATGTTGAGTTCAGGAGAACTCTCCACAGTAGGAGTTGCCAAAGGTTGGGTCTTAGTTATGTTTCCACTGTCCTGACCAGCATCTAAGCATGAATTAGTAGTGGAAGCCCTTCCAATCATGTCACCTTCACAACTTGTGACAGCCTCATGAGCTACACCACTAACACCAGCCTGAGGTAGCTTGGTGCCCTTCCTCCTCCTAGTAAACAAAATTGGTTCAATAGTGGTTTTAGTTTGACTAGCAGGGAGTTCAGGTTCATTAGCAGTGGGTTCAAGTTCAGTGAAATTGGGGTCAGGAACATCATCAAACTCAGGAATGACATGTAAATTAATCATATGAGGGAACAATGGGATAACTCTTATTTGGAAATTTGGGTTCTGGTGTCTCATATGTGCAAAAACCTTAGGAAGCATATAATGCACCTCATACTTCCTATTATGTTCAACAGGTTCTGCTATTTGACTATCCACAAGAAGTTGAACAAACCTAGGATACAAGTAATATCTACCCTTCTTCCTAATATTCTGCACAAACCCTTAATAAATCATCCTAGACCAATTAAATTTCCTCCCTTCAGATAGACAGATTATAGCAGTTGCAATTTTTTAGGGAAATTCATCAAACCCAGTGGTCTTATTACTCATACACATCAACAAGGTGTGAATCAAAAACTTCCATTGTTGAGAAAACATACCTTTCAAAATTTTTACCCTGTCTCCTCTTTTGGTATAACCTAACCTTTCTAAACCTTCAGATATAGCATCATCAGAAAGATTAACTACACCATCAGCATCATCCAGCTTCAAAACACCTCTAATGACTTCCTCATCAACCAAAACCTCATTCTCATCCACAACAGTACAAAAAACTTCTACACCATCTCTCTCCTCAAGCTTAGCATTTCCCCAGAATTGATGTACATAGGCTTTAAGAATGGTGGGTGCTATAGTTAATGCAAAGCGTGTAGGACTGTGGTTAAGGAAATCAATCATTTCATGAAAACCTTCGGATTGATTGTTTTTTATCAGGTAAGCAACTAGGTTATGTGTTTTGGAATACTGCGACGGCACTGTGATTGAATATGAGATATGATGTGGGATTTGTGAATTAAGCAGATGAGAGTGATTAGGGTTTATGTAGAGCGCCAATTAAAAGTGATTTGAAGATCAATTAAATGATCTGGCAGTGATTTGGGGGAATAAATACGTTAGCACCAAAGTTACAAAATAGCCCCTCAAGTATCCATCATCAGCAATATGCTAGCAGTGGATTGAAAACCACTAGCAGTGGTTTGAAAGACTCTAGCAGTGTATACAACAACCACATTCCAATCTTTTGACCAAGATTACAGCAGCCAAATCTTTGCCAAAAATAGTGATATTATGCATTAATATGAAGGATTACAAACGATTTTTTTTAAATACTAACACAAAACAGCAAAAGCTCCAAAAAGCTCCAATGTATACAAACAATCCTTCATACATGCATATCACAAACATAAACCAAACACTGACAGCATTGTTAAAGTTAGCAGTGGTTAGAAAATAACTAGAAGTGGATTCAAAAATATGCTGGCAGTGGTTAGAACAGTACTTAACCATCCAGTCAACAGGTCAACTCCAAGTCATTAATCCAGCCACCAAAGTCAAAGACTTCATTTATTCCTCAACAACTTATACCTTCCCCACATTAACTTACTGATTCCATCTTAACTTTTATTAAAGAACATCATACTCACATACTTCCCATATTACTAACACACCAACACTTCTCTCTCTTAAAATCTTTCAAAATCTTCTTTACCAAAAATCACCATGAGCCATTCAAACCCTATCAATCTCTCATCAGACAGCTCCTTTTCAGATAGTGTTTGGGATGAGTTTGTTTTGAACAATCCAGGTATAGTTGAAAAAGAGGAGTTTGAAGAGGTTTCTTCTAGAAAGAGAACTCATATGGCCATGAATATCACCCCTTCAGTTGCAGGTCCATCATCTCTCCAACCAATTTCTCAGCAAGCCATCATTAAAGAGGATAGCTTAGATTCCATGTCAAGTTATGTTTCCCCTTATGAAAGTACAGATGATGACACATCTTCAAGAGTCTTGGTAGTGCCTCCCCTTACTGCAGTAATCTCTTCAGAAGAGCTGCAAGCTCCACCTTCTCAAGCATTGTTGACAGCACCACCACCAGAGAGTCCTTCATCATCATCACCACCTATCAGAGGAAAGGTGATTGGGCTAGCATGCCCCAGAGTGTGGAGGGTGATTGAAGGGCGAAAGGCGCCTAAAGTGATGCCTGAGTGGGCCTTCCCTAAGAAGCCTTAGGTGGTAGGGTGTTTGGTTGTGAAGCTGGAGTCTGTAGTAGGTTGTGATAGGAAGTAGTCATGTTTAGGAGTCCTTTTGGTTGTTGGATCCGCTGTAGATCCCATGGTTGTAATCCCTGCATCTTTAGATGCAGTTTATTAATGAAAATAATCCATGGTTATCCTTTAAAGTACATTGCAGCGTTCTAATTGATTTTATCTGCAAAATAGTTAGTGGAAACACAAAGAAACAAACAGTGGTTTGAACAGAACTAACAGTGGTTAGAACAAAAGTAGCAATACTAAGATCAACTAATAACAGTACAAGTTTTATACAAACTTTTACAAAACAATTTGAGATTTAGAGATTAATCATTCCAATACTAACTACAAGGTGCTGAAACCTCCCCACATCAAAAGCTTTAGTGAAAAGATCAACAACATTGAAATCAGTATGGATTTTGACCATTTGAAGCAACCTTTTCTCATTACAATCTCTAATAAAATGGTGTCTTATCTCAATATGTTTAGTTCTAGAATGTAAAACAGGATTTTTAATGATGCATATTGTACTGTTATTATCAATGTAAATCTTAGTATGCATGAAATTGTACCCAAAATCCAACAATTGATTTTGAATCCAAAGCACTTGACCACAAGCAACTAGCGCGACCACATATTCAAAGGTTGTAGAATTTGTCACAATTGTTTGCTTTTTACCTTTGTCATGAAATTAGTGCGCTTCCCAAAAACTGACAACCTCCAGTTGTAGACTTCCTATCCAAACTAGCACCAGCATAATCACTATCTGTATAGGCCACCAAATCAAAAGGTGAATCCTTAGAATACCAAAGGCCCAATTTAGGATGACCTTTAAGGTATCTAAAAATTCTCTTAACAGCATTCATGTGTGTTGTGTTGGGTGTGACTTGAAACCTTGCACACATACATACTGAGAACATTATATATCGCCTAGATGCAGTGAGATACATCAAAGATCCAATCATGGACCTATACAACTTCATATCAACTTTGGGACTTCCATCATCTGGTAGCAGTGGTTTCTGAGTCTCCATAGGTGTACTAGCACTCTTCACATCCACGAAACCTAAACTTCTTCAAAACATCTGCTACATACTTGTCTTGACTAATGAAAATACCATCAGTCCTTTGTTGAACCCGTAGCCCCAAAAAGAAAGTGAGTTCACCCATAGAACTCATCTGAAACTTATCATGTATAAGTTTCTCAAAATATTTGCACAGCTCCTTATTTGTTGAGCCAAAGATGATGTCATCTACATAGACCTGAACCAGTAAAATATCACCCTTGTGCTTCCTAATAAACAAGGTCTTATCAATCAGCCCTCTTTTGAAGCCATTGTCCATCAAATAAGAAGAAAGACACTCATACCATGCCCTAGGAGCTTGATGCAACCCATACATAGCCTTCTTCACCCTGTAGACCTTATCAGGATGACCAGGATCTTCAAAACCATGAGGTTGACAAACATAAACCTCCTCATCAATTGTGCCATACAGAAAGGCACTCTTTACATCCATTTGGAATACCACAAAATTTTTGAATGAAGCATATGCCAAGAACAGTCTTATAGCCTTTATTCTAGCAACAGGTGCAAATACTTCATCATAATCCAGACCTTCAGTTTGTGTGTATCCCTGAGCAACCAACCTTGATTTGTTCCTTACCACTATACCTCTTTTATCCCTCTTATTTCTGAACACCCATTTAGTCCCAATTGCCCTCTTTCCATTTGGAAGGTCAACCAATGTCTACACCTCTTGAAGCTTAAACTATAGTAGCACCTCTTGCATTGATTCAACCCATCCTTCTTCTGATAAAGCTTCTTCAACTCTCTTGGGCTCCTTTTGAGATAGAAAGCAAGCAAATAAACAATTTTGCAGATCTTTATGGCTATTGCTTTTGTGAAGTAACCTTGCAAAGAAACCTTGTTCAGGAAAGGTTTTTGTGTTCAAAGCTCTGCTTCTTGTTTGAACTAGAGTATTCAGATCTCCAAGTATTTGCTCTTTGGGATGATTCTTATGAACTCTGGTAGTAGGAATTGGACTTTATGTGATGACTGAGTCCAAATTTGTAAAATCTGCATCTTTGAAGTAGTCATCCAAATTCTCATCATCAGTAGGAGTATCCGTTTCTTCTAAATCTGGCATGTTAGGATCATGTGGATACTCATCATCACCAAATATTGGCTTGGCAGTGGGTCCAAAGTCAGTACTATCATCGATTACTTGGTGGGGTATCACTTGAGCTGGCGGTGGTAGAAGTTGGCTTAGCAGTGCTTTCATTATGCTTAGCCGTGCTTTCAGAATTCTTCTTTTTCTTTTCAGTTTCTTCTACCAACACTGAGTTATCTTTCAACAACTCTTCCTTATCATGATGATGATCACTTTTGTTTCCAGAATCCAAGATTTCATCATCGTGGGACTCTTCTTTTCAATGATGGGTGAGAGACAGAACCCGACTTTCCATTTTCAACGGATAGAACTCTTTTGGAGAATCGACTTCCTTAGAAATTGTTTTACGCATCAGAATTCTTTGGTGTGCCTGCATCAACATTAGCGAAAGTACCTGCATTAATAGGCTCATAATTCATTAACTTTGTTAGCATATCAATATTAAACAGCCACTCTGGTCCTTTGGTCTCAACACTAGGAGTCTCTTCACTAAAATTAACATGTAAGTTTTCTTCAACAATCCTAGTCCTCCTATTGTATACTCTAAAGGCTTTGCTATTGAAAGAATAGCCTAAAATGTATCCATCATCTGCTTTTTCTTGAAACTTGCCTAGGTAGTCTATGGTATTCAAGATAGTAACAGGACACCCAAAAGGTTTAAGGAATGCTATCATAGAATTCCTATCATGTAATAGCTCATAGGGGGTCTTGTTATGAGGCTTCACTACCTTACTTATATTCTGCACATAACATGCATTTCCTACAGCTTCAGCCCAAAAGGTAGTTGATAGCTTAGATTCTGACAACATTTTTCTAGCAGCCTCAATTAGTGTTCTGTTTTTTCTTTCAGCTACACCATTCTATTGTGGTGTCTTAGCAACACTAAACTGTCTTTCTATACCCTTAGACACCGAGCGATTCATCACATCATTCTTAAATTCAGTTCCATTATCACATCTGATTATTTTGACCTTATGGTTTACTTGATTTTCTATCTTAGTAGTGAAACTCTTGAGGATCTCACTAGTCTCACTCTTAGCAGCCAAAAAGTATACCAAGAAAATCTACTATAATCATCAGTAATGACTAGACAGTACTGCTTATGGTTCAAACTTTTAACAAAGGTAGGTCCAAATAAGTTCATATGAAGCATAAACAGTGGTTGTGTTATGGTGTTTATAGTTTTGGTCTTACAAGAGGCTCTATGTTGTTTTCCTTTCTGACAAGCCACACAAAGTTCTTTACACTCAAAACCTTAGAAGGTAACCCTCTCACTAAGTTGCCCTTTACCAGTTTATTGATTGTTTTAAAATTAAGGTGACCAAGCCTTCTATGCCACAATCTTGACTCATCTACTGATGCCTTAGCAAACAAACAAGTTAAGGACCTATTAGGAATTACATCTTTCATGTTAAAGCAATATATGTTCTCTTTTCTAGGTACTCTTAACTGCACATATTTTTCATCAGGCATTTTAAAATCAGGAGACAACACCACACACAGTTTCCCCAAAAAGTACCCAGTTTTTCTTGTCACACATTTGAGAAACACTGAATAGATTATACTTAAGTCCCTGTACCAAATAAACTTTCTCAAAATCCAGCTTTCCAGTTCTGATAGTTCCTCTGCCAACAATCTTTCCTCCCTTTGAATCATTGCCAAAAGCCACATGTCCTCCATCAAAAGCTTCAGAATCCTTTAGGTTGCTCCCATCCCATGTCATGTGCCCAGAGCAACCACTATCAAATATTCCTTTGTCTTGTAGTTCATCTTGTAGATTTCCCTGCACATGAGTTAAACAAATTAGTTCCTTTTATGGACCCAAGCCAATCTTGACTTGGAGTGCGCCTGTGCATCAACATAATCAAACTTCTTTAGGTCCATTGATGCACAACCGCATGATGTAAAACTTTGGTCTAAGGCTTCCATTGCCCGCTAGAGGCCTTAAGACATAAAAATGGTTTCCAACCTTTGTGTCGGTTGTCACCTTTGGAATAGTTAAAACTTCTTTTGTATCGGTGGTGATATTCGCTTAGTGGAAAGATTTTGCTTAGCGGTGTTTACATTTTGCTTAGCGTTGGTTGGAACCCATTTGGGTGCGGCGGTGATTATTGATTTTGTTTTACCATTCCTCATTAGCCCGCTCGGGAACCATATTTTGTTAGGATGAGGGATTGTTTTCTTTGAAAAGTTTTGATGATTTACCCTCGTCCAATGGTTCCAAACTTGTGGTTGGTTTTTATAACAGTTTCTTTGTAGATGCTCAAAACTACCACATTTAAAACAAGCCTTCTTAACACATTGAAACTCATCTCCTAATCTGTTTGAAATTAGGCCATTGAAGTTTCTCTGATTTCCCCTAGGTATGTATCTTTTCATCTGTTCACTAGGTACCTCATTGTAGTCTACCACTTTCCTAGAAATTGGTGCTCCAAATCTAGGCATAAGTTTGGCTTGTTTAGAATCAACAGGCTTAACAGTTTCTAACTTCTCAGACTGTGTTGATTCAGACCTATCTTCCTCAGTATCTGATTCCCAATCTTCAATAATTGGACCATCAGATGATTTATCAGAACTTATCTTAGATGATTCAGTCTTACTAATCTCTTCTACAGGTTTGTTGAAACTGAATTCACTACTAAATGACAGTTCTTTTGTAGGTGGTGCATGTTTCATAAGAGAGGGTGGGGGCACATTGTTGTAACCTAGGCCAGTACCATCTTTGAACAATTTTTGTCCAATAGGCTTATTTACTATATCAGAAGCATATTGTGTTTTAGCAACCCTAACAACATGTTTTCCTTTTTCTACTAGGACTTCTTGTTTTACACTCTCTGCTTCTTCTAGTTTCTTTTTAAGCATAGTAGTTTCTCTCTCCTTAAGATCAATTTCACCACCCAGTATATTAATCTTATCTACATACTCAAACTCACATTTAATACATAAATTAAGTTTAGCTTCAACACTCTCAAGACCAACTTTATAACCTAAGTTATCTAGTGACAGTCTTTCAACCTCTTTTCTCAAACTTTCATTAATAGCTTTAAGAGATTCTAAGTTATCTTGACATGATTTAAAAGAACAAGTAGAATGTTTAGAATCATTAGATACCTCAGAATCTGAACCAGAAGATGAAGCATAGGCCATAAGAGCAAAGTTATGCTCTTTAGAAGCTTCACTAGCAAGAAAAGCTGCATTGGGACCTTCATCAATCTGATCACTCCAGTCATAATCACCAATACCATCTTGAGCAACCAATGCTGAAGAAGAAACAGGATCTTCAGGAGTCTTATTGATTCCTTCAATCCTCTTAGGAGCTCGACATTCCCTAGCAAAGTGACCCTTCTTCTTGCAGTTAAAGCACTCCATCTTGCTTTTGTCAAATCCTGCTCTTCTTTGACCATCATATTTGACTTGTCTACCAGTCCTCCTCAAGAACTTCCTAGCTTGCAGTGTAAACCTTGCCATTTGCCACTGGAAATTGATTTCATCAAGATCATCAGGATTAATTTGATCGGATCTTGGTTTAGTACTGATAACTGGTTGTAAGATCGTTAGGAAAGCACAGATGGCACCATCACTAACATTATCATACTAACGGTGGTATTATTAGCAATAACGATGGATATTTCATAGCGGCGGTGGAAACATCTTGAGAATTCATGTGCCCTGTAGACACAAAAGCAATGTTTTATGGTGATGAGGATGAGCCAGCTATGTTCTTTTCAGACTCATAAACTTTCAGGTTGTTGTAGAGATTGTCCAAAGTCATCTTTTCAAAATCATCTTTGTTCCTCCACACAACAGGTATGCACACCCATTCGGTGACAAACTTCTAATGAACTTGAGATTTATATCTTCTTGAGCAACTTTGTAGTCCACCAATTTCAGGTTGGCGTCAGGTTCTGCAGATCTGTTATATGTGCCATTAAGTTTTTCTCCACTGAGAGCAGTGAAGTTTTCAAGCTGATGCTTGAGCATATTTTTCCTGGATTTCTTGGTAGCTTCATTACCAACAAATCTTGTTTCAATGGCATCCATTAAGTCTTTAGCAGTCTCATACTCATTAGGTATTCCCATACTGAGAATACTATGAGCTTTAATCTCCAGCTTCCTTTTAGCCTTGTCAATCTCACTGACAATGGTTATTTCCTTACCATCATCACCCTTCTTAGGAAGAGTATCACCCTTCTCAACAATATCCCAGATGGTGTAATCAATCATGCGAATGTATTGCCTCATTCGCATTCTCCAAACTTGATACTCACCTTGCTTCAGCGTGGGCACCTTTGATGCAGTAACTATGTGAGTTTCGTCAGACATCTTAACTTTTCTTGACTAGAACTTAACTTGACTTCTTCTTGATTACAGTTTTTAGATCACAAGCTCTGATACCACTTGTTGATCCCAGTTGAGCAAACGATCATTATAGAAACTGACTTGATAATAACTTGTTAAATATTACGCGGAATTTAATATTCAACCTTAAGAAGAAGAACAATAACAATAACTCTTAAACACCTCAATTATATTAATAACGAATACTCTAACCAGTATTATGGTTTTACAACCTTGAAGTGTATCGACCTTAGATATAAAACACACGTATATCTAATCTAACCTAAGACCTCCTTTTATAGGCTAAGAAGTCTTTTACATAATACAATACGTAACCTACAAGATAAATATCTTTTCCATATTTATCTAATACAAAATATTAAACCGACTATGCACAACTAGCAGTGTTTACAATACAATAGCAGTGGTTCTACTTTACTACTAACCGCGGTTTAACTTCAGCAGTGGATTAATTCTTCTGGCAGTGGTTTCCTTTACACTAGCAGTGGTTCCCATACTTGGAATAATTCCTGATCTGAGGAACCTAAAACCCAACAGTATCTTATTATGGAAGGATAAACAGTTAGAATCTGGCCCAATTCTTATGGAACATTTTCCTCGTTTATATGCTCTAGAGTCTAACAAGGATTGTTCTCTTCGAGATCGATGTGTACGTGTGGACAACGGGTGGAGAAGCTCATGGGAATGGCGTGTACCCCCTCGTTCAAGAGCGTTATCGGATTGTCATAGGTTGGATTCATTGGTTTGTGACATATCTCTTCGTGATGGTTCTAATGATGGGTGGGATTGGCTGTTGGATTCTGGAAATGGTTTCACTATGAAGCATTTAACCAAGCAGATTTATGGCATCACCCTTGGGGGAAACAACATGGGGAAAACACACCAATGGAACCCTTTAATTCCTAGGAAGATTAACATTTTTGTTTGGAGATTGGCTCTCAATAGGTTGCCTCTGTTAAAGAATCTGGATGATCGGGGCTTAGACATTCCCTCGGTTCTTTGCCCTTTATGCAATGATGCTCCTGAGTCAGTCAACCACCTTTTTCTTCATTATTCAAAGGTGAAGTTAGTTTGGTTCAAATGCCTTGGCTGGTGGGGGGTTTCTACATTGATACACAACATGTCCGTTAAAGAGGTCATAGCGGGGAATTTTGCCAAACTTCTTCCTCCTCGTTTTCAAAATATTTTCCAAGGAGTTTGTCTTGTTACTCTTTGGATTCTTTGGAAATGGAGAAACAAGGTGGCTCATGCAACCATTGAATCTAAATCTAAAGAGCAAGGCGCAAATATATTTTCTGTGATTCAATCTTTTTTATGTAATCCAACAATAGAGTTGCCCTTTTTTTTATAAAACTCAATTTAAAAATATTAGGAATGCTAGAATTTGATTTTTAGGTAATGGAGGGGCAAATGTCAACGATTTTTTAGGTAGCTTAACTTCAAATTCTTCTCCCTAAATAATATCAAACTGTTTTAGGAATTGGTTGGATTCAAGGCATTTCTTGGAAAATGTTAGGAATTAAAAATTCCATAGTGAAGTGTCGGTCACCCAAATATAATCTAGCATAAGTTAGCTTGTAGACATATCGTTAGTTATCAGTTTATTAGTTAGTTATTAGTTTAGTTTAGCGTAGTGTAACACCGTGGAGGAAGGACGGGTCTTTACCCACTGTATACCTGATCCACAGGCCGTCAGGAGGTCGTTTAGTTTGTAACTATAAATACCCTTCCCACTAAGGGAAGGATGGTGCTTTTCAATCTAAAATTTCATTTTTGGTAATCTTTCTCTCATTAGAAAACACCCTTTCCTCTCTTCATCTCTCGAAAATGGCTATCTTGTTTAATCATCTACCTAGACCACCCAAATCATCTAAACAACATAAATTTACAATCCTACAAATGGTATCAGAGCCAAGGTTTTGTTGGTTTGATGATTCGTATGGGTTTTTGCGGTTTTCTTTATGCGATTTGTTTATTTTTGAATGCGGTTTGTGTGGTTTTGGTTTGCGGATTGATATGATTTTAGAGATGTTTGATGTGTGATTGTTGCGACCATGGTATTGTTTGAAGCTGATGATGAAACGTTTTTCAATATGTGTAATCTAGTTTGGTCAAGATCACTTGTGTTAAATATGTCTCTTAACAGTTTCAATATTGGTTTTATACCTGGTCAATTTGATTTTTAACATGCTTAAACTGTTTTTTATTTGTTTTTAAGGTGTGATTAATGGTAAAGAATATGGTTTTTTAAAACTGCTTTTATGTGTCTAATGGCCAAAACGTTTTTTTTATAAGTCTGGAAATGAAGACTTTTCGTGGCAGTTTGTGTCCACATGTTGTTATTCTTCTAAGCGAGTTGTGATAAAATGCTTTTGAGCTTTTGTCTTTTACTGAGCGAGTTGTCTGTGTTAATGGTCCAGATTCAATGTCTTATAAGCGATTTGTATATGAGATGTCCAGATACATTGTATTCAAAGCGAGTTGACTATTGAGTCAACTGCAAAACGACTTGTCTATATTGGTCAAATAAATCTAAATCAATTTGTCTATATTAAGTCAAAAGCGACTTGTGGTATCTGGTCAATATGTCAAAGTGTCAAAAAGAAGCGATTTGTCATTCTCAATTCTCATACGTTTTGACGTATGAGTCTATGCGAGTTGTGTAAAATATGCGAGTTGTTAAGATTGATGCGGTTTACCAAATGTTTTCTTGCATTTTGATGCAATGGAAACGACTTGTTGACCTTACATATGACTCGACCAACTTCTACAAATTTCCAGACTCAAGACCTCAGTTTAACAATTCTATTAGTCCAAGAGATTAATTACCAACAACAATATTCAACAACCACGACCCAAACTATACAAACTGATCCGAACCCCCTTCTACAATCAAAACAAATCCACAACATCCTTCACATATTCAATTTCATCAACTCCAAAATTAACACATACTCTATCAACATCTCAGAATCGAAATAAAAGGAAATCAAAAATTAAAATATCTCAGATCCGGTTCAAGATTTTTTATCTTTACAAGATTTAATGTTGAACCTTCATCATCACATATCTACATCTAAATGAAACATAAATGATTTAATATCAAGGATCTCAGTCTATCATTTTTGGTTATCTCATTCGTCCTAAGACTCAAAACCAAAAAGATATCATCATCACAGATCAATTTATGATTTTGTCCGAAAATAAAGAAATGAGATAAACAACTATGTTATCTCAAATCTTTAGTTCGTGTAACTCATAAACAAGCAAAATATTGTGTATTTAAACTTACCATTTATTGTCTGGTCTTGATCTCGTTGTCATCTCAACAGCTCAAGCCATCCTTGTGGCTGTGTTGATTGTCTTCAAGCCATCCCTATGGCATATTACTTTGGAACCCATTTTGCTCTGCCATCCCTGTGGCGAGCATGTCTGATCATCAAACGGAATATTGTGAGATGAGATGGGGTCGAAACTATTTAAGAGAGTTTGGGGTTTGATTGTAGATGTTATGAGTTGAAGTGATTTGTTTGATACATTTGGTGGGTACTGTGGAAATGGAAAGGCAAACTATCTTTGCTAAAGATTAGGGATGGGGGCGGTTATCTCATGAGTTGTATGATTAGGGTTTGTGGAGAGGTATAATTGATCAGGAGGCGTATATGAGAGAAATAGTAGGGTAAGATAATGGTTGGGTGATGCATTTATATACCCGTATTATTAGGGTTTGGGGAACCTGGATCGGAGTATTCTCTCACATGGGTCGAATTTGACTTGCTTCTTTGTCATTGGGCCGTAGATGTTGAGAATGGTCATTGGGCTGTAGATCAGTTGATAATGGACATATGGGATTATTTCTTTTTTAACTGATTATTTGAGATGAGTGTTGGACCGTATATTTGATATATGCATGAGTCTTTGATATTTGCAATGAGTGTCGTATATATTAGTGCATTGAATTTTAGATATATGCGATACATGTTGATTGGACTATGGATCGGGACATTTACTTGACTTATATGGGCCGAACTGATTTCTTGTATTCTCCTAAAACTTGGACCATGTAGTGTTTTTGATAATGGGCTTGGATCCGATTGAGCGGTTTGTGTGCTGTACTGGAATATAAGCATTTTATGACGACTTCGAAAGCCTGAATTGATCGGGTCAAGCCACTAAATTGAATCGGGTTCACAGTTGCAGTTAGCATACATGAGATTTGATATTTTAAGATGATGGGACTTGTTGAGTTATGAGATTTGAGTTGTTGATATGAGTTATAGTGGTGTTGGTGTTATGGGGTTTGGCACTATGGTAGATATATTTTCACGGAGGATATTATATCTCGGCTTGATTTGATATTCATACAAGGTGGACTACGGGGTTGTTTGTTTGGTATTTCTTATTTGGATTTGAAGTGAGATTTTCCGGGAGCGTTTCTTATTTCATCTTCTTTCTTTCTACCCGACCGCGAAGATGACTTGTTTGGGCTTTTATAGAGTGTGATTAAGACTTGGCTATTTAGTTACGGTTGTGATTCTTTCTCGCTTAACCCACAACGTATCTATCAATTCGGTGTCTCACACAGTTGAGGATATGTCAAGAGGTTTTGTACATTGGGTACACCATTTCTTATTCACAAAGATTAGTACAAGTTTAAGTAACAAATCTAAGGAACTTCACTTCATGATCAAGTTTGGCATATCGGGTTTACTTCACCATGTTGTCTCTGCAATAGCCAGCAGAATGCGTGAATGATGTGTTTACCAAAGTGTTTATTGGATGGTTGATGATATTGTTGATGTTGGATAATGAACCGTTGATGAACCGCTTCATGCTCCCCTAAAACAGATATTCACCGAAACCAAAGTTGTCATAACACATTCAAGCTGACATTGTTTACGGTTTTGTCTTGATTTTGTAAAATCCCGCGAAAGAATCTATTTCTCGGTTTAAATCATAGACTTGTAAAACCCCGTGACAATGGAAACATCCTGGTAATTGTAAAGTGCATTTCTGGATCTATATTACGGTTTATTCTTGGTTTTGTAAAATCCTGCGAAAGAAACTATTTCATTGTTTAAACCATAGAATTATAGAATCCCGTGATGATGGAACCATCCTGGAGAAAGGAAAGTGTATTTTGGGATCTTATTTGATCTTTGGTTCCACGGTTTCTACTTCGAAGAAAGGATAAAAGGGTGTAATTCATGAATTGGGTGATTGTTTGGATATTCTTCATGGCAGATTGGTTATTTCAAAGTTTTAGGGGATTATGTGCTTTTAACCCTGGTCGGGATGAAAACCATTATCATAGTTCACTTAAAACGTCAAAGAAGGCTAGATTTGAGCTTTTAACCAGAAGATGTGACAACGGGGTTAATTCACTATTATTTATTTGAGGTTGAAGTGGAATATCACGGGCGAGTGTACTTAGTATCTGAAGGTATCGGGGATGGTTGGATGAAGATTCTTCAAGATCCTTGTTCGAGCTTATTATCAAAAACGAAGACTTGGAAATCTAGTTATTGTTGGGTGACTTTTTCCTTTTCTTTTATCACTTGGGGGAATTGGGCTCTTATCACCACAAAATAACTATCACTTTAAGGAGTTACGTTGTAGTGCTCAGTGTCACATTTAATTGTGGATTCTCAAGAGGTGATGTATGTCTAATACTTGATGGTTGGTTGGTTGAAGAGTATAGAGTACTTAGAGATTCAATGGAAAATGAAGTCTCGGCACCGCTCTTTGTTACATATGTGCAAGTTTAAGTCACGAGGTCGGGTTAGTTTACTTCAGGTTCAAATTCATTATATTGGGTTTTCTCCATCAGCTGTCACGACAAAGAGCCTACTGAATGATAATGGGGTAATTACAAGTTTTGCCAAGAGATGATGAAAAGAGAGAGATTATGACGTTTGAACACAACAGTTCAAGCCTCGTATTCTAAATAAAAGAAATGTGTACGTCTCAGTGCGCATTATCTTCTGAAGAAGAGAAATCTTCTAATGACGTTTGAACACAACAGTTCAAGCCTCGTACCTCAAAGAAAAGAAAAGTGTACGTCTCAGTGCGCTTTATCTTCGGAAGAAGAGAAATCTTCTTATTAATGACCATTCTCGTCAACATGCTTCATACTTTTTCCATGCGCTTTCAGTCATCAAGTGAACCGAACTACTGTTGATTGTCTTCTTATTCCACTTGATCAATTATAATGACGATGGCGACATCATGTGCAACCTTTGAGGGGGAGAAGTGTGAATGGACTACATTTGGATGATTTCACTTATTCAAACAAGAATGGCAACTCCGTATGCAATTCTTGAGGGGGAGAAAAAGTGTGAAAATACTGCATGGTTGATTGTTATCTGAGAATATATGGTCAAACTGCTCCTAACTCATGTAAGAACCGAGCTTCTTCTTATCGGGTCATCTTCACATGATGTTGCTTCTAATAGCCGTTAGTTGACATCTTCTCACGGACTTATGAGTTTAACGACAAAGTGCTTCGATTGCGTATACATCATCATGGGATTTCCTTGATGAATGTCTTTCTGTTCTTGTTTGATTGGGAGGGATTTGATTTAAGGGGATTTGCTATATACAAGTTAACGGGAATGCATGTGGTGAGAAGAAGATATTAACTTTCTGATCCCCAATTGGACAATCTTGAAGAAGGTCGAGTCTACAGTCGGTTCTACATTTTCTACTACATGTTAGAAAACTAAAGACGAATTGCATTTAATGATCCAAAGACTTCTTCTTAATCATTTCATCAACAGGTGTCGGTTTACATTTTGGGAGAGAGTATAAGTCATCATAAAGATTGTCAATTTAGGGACTCCTCGAGCATTTAATATGCAGTGGCAACTATTGAATAATAATCCGGGTATTCAATTGCCAAATCTTCACGGATTATTGTGAAATGTCGATTTAATCCCGGATTATTTGTGCAATTAGACTTGCTTGAAGGACACTTGTACTTCCCGCAAGTTGATTCTCACAAAGACTTCAAGCGATCTTCTTATTTGAGATTGAAGTTGACAAAAGGCGTTGGTCTTAGTTCTAGTACATGAGCTTACAATGTGTTTTACGATTACGGTTTGTGGAAGTGTCAACTTTGTTGTGGGTAAGTATTTAGAGATTTGCCAAATAAGAGCATAAATTCTCTACACGTTCTTCCATCATTAGTGCAAGAGACACATATGTGGGGAAGTTGACATCTAAAAGAACAACGAGTACACTTGACGAACTTAATTCTTCTAAGAAAGGGGAAGGAGACACGTGATTGAAGATATCCGGGAAGACAAATGTCATGACCGCAGAGAAACTCAATGTGTGACTCGTGGCTTCTAGTGTTCTAATTCCAACTATGTGGTGGAAGAGATTGAAGAGTTAGTTTAGTGTTATTATTCCAACTACGGGGATAAAGAGGTACACAAGTATGACATATTCAGGGGAGATAAATGTGTAACATGAGGAGGTGTTATCATTATTCTCTCTTGGGAATGTGTGTGTACCGGGTTCTTGAGCTTCATACACGATCATCAGGGAAGAAAAGTGTGAACATTGGGGAGGTGTTTTCATTCCCCTCATGATGTGCATTCGGAGAGCTCTTGGGTATTGGTGTACTTCGGGTTCTTGAGCTTCATACACGATCATCAGGAAAGAAAAATGTGAACATGGGGAGGTGTTTTCATTCCCATCATGATGTGTATTCGGGAGAGTTCTTGAGCATTATACAAAGAGGCTGACTGCATCAATTCAACTACTTGATGGAATTGTTCTCTTGACACCTTTTGGAATGGATCGCTTCTGACTTCAGTGTAAAGGAATTTGAGAAGAGTTATTTATGTGTGGGATGATACGTTGTTGTTCTATTTTGATGATATAACCCCGAACGGAGAATCTCGATTATTGTTCTTAAAAGGAGCAGCGGGATTTATGATAGTGGTGTGCTTCTCTGTGCATCTGGCTAAGGCAAGCTTGAAATAGAGCTTTGAATCTGCTCATCTAATGGATTTTCGGTTTGGGGGAAGATGCCAAAGTCTCTCTTTCTCAAAGGCTCATGTTCTATCTTCTATTTTGGAGCCTCGGATTCTTTGGTGGTGGAAGGTTTAAGAGATGAGATTCTATCTTCTACGACGTCTTTGATATCCTTATCTCGGTACTCGTATCATCATCTTCTTAAACTATATCATCTACTCTTTATCTTTGTATATATCTTATCGGAAAAACAAAATACAAAAATATAAAATCCAACAAAACCCATAAAATAGAAAATTATAAAAAAAAACCCAAAAAAAATCAGAAAATTTCCCAAAAATATGTTTTATCAAGACATGTCTTTTGGTATCGATAACATCTACGGTCTTAGAAATGTCATTCAATAATGGCACGTGACAATAGATGATGTTCGAGCAGGAGGTATAAATATTCTTTTCCAAAACATGTCTCAAAACTATGGCTTGCAGGTTACTTAGGTGTAACCGTGCTTAAAACCATGGTTTGCTATTATTTCTGAGATAGCAACCCGTTCTTCAAGAAAGGAAAGTCTTTGCGCTAAACCAAAATTTTTCAAAATTTTCGTGCACTTATCCTAAAACAAAAACAAGGAAAGCATGTCGTCAAAAGGCATGATGTTCCTACTCAAATATTTTTCTTCTAAAATTCTTGAGAAAAATATTTGTTGTTTTCATAAATGGTGGTAAAATGAGTTGCTTGAAAATCAATGATCAAGTTTTAGTAAAATTGCAAAACTCAATCAATAACTTCAGCGCTTTTAAACTTTTCTTAGAAAATAAGTCATTGGATTGAGGGAGAGTTTTTCAAATCTATATCATATAACGAGGCTTATCTTAATTATCCTAATATGCTTAACTAAAAATGATATATGCCTATGTTGAAGGACTAGGTGCCTAGGATATGATTGTTAGGATTAGATGATTAGAGTTTGATAAACACATTATTTCCATGCTTTACATGATCTGATTGATATGTTGAATTGACTTTTATTAGTCGATTGTTGTTTGGGTGATGTTGACCACCATATATCTGTATGTGTGTTCACTAACTTATGCAAGTATATTGGTATATAAGAATGTTCCCAATCCGGATCCCACAATTGAAGATGATTGGATGCCAAAAGGAAAGGGTAACTATATCTTGGGTTGACAAATGAAGAAACGGAGCTTAATTTGACTTCTATGAAGAGTTGGCATGAAAAAATGCAATGTAAGAGGTCTCACTGCATCAGCAGATGGTTTTCTTTATCATCAAATGAAGAAACGGAGCTTAATTTGACCTCTATGGAGAGTTGACATGAAAAAATGCAACGTAAGAGGTCTCACTGCATCAGCAGATGGTTTTCTTCCAAACATCCTACAGCAACAACAACGGAAGCGACTTCTACAACCACCTAACGTATCTTTGTGCAGGATAATAGTGATGATACCATTTTTTAAACAATTTTTAAATAATATTGTTTTGAAAAATGGAAAAATATTGTTTTGAAAATAAATTGGACTTCAATTTTGAAAATCTACCGGACTTCATTTTATCAAAACTTAAGTCACTCAATCATCGACTACGTCATTGATTGAGGTGATTTAAAATTAAATATTTTCAATCGATATTTCATCTATCAAGTCCGTTTGTACAAATTAAAGTGGTGATCTAAAGATTTAATGTTATGTCATGGTATGATTCTCTTTAAAACTCAAAGATCTTTCAAAATGAAATTTTTTTTGTTCTTGTTTGATTGTGAAATTGTTTTATTTTACTTAAAGATCTCTTAAAAACTATTATACCTGACACTAAGAATCTTTAATGTCGAAAAATAGTTCCTTATCCATCATTTTTCAAAATTAAATCAAGCCACGTCTTTCCCCAAATTTTTCTAAAAGATTTAAATTAATTGGGATCACAAATCTCAAATGGTTTGATATTTTTGATCGGAGGAGAGATCGTGATTTAAATCTCTTAAATGGAATTGGTTTTTAGTCCTTTAAAGGCACTCCTGCCTCCATGTGCCAAACGATTTCAATATATGATGCACATGTTGAGGAGGAGCGATTATCCAAAAACAAGATGAGTATTTAAACCAGGGCCACATTTTCTCTCCATGTTTTCTAAACTGTATTAAATCACTTGAGGATCCAAAATCTCAAAGGGTTTTGTTGGGATCGAGAAGATTAAAGTGAAGATTAACAAAGTCGTTGCTTGATTTAATTGTGCAGGCTGCTTCTCATTATGTGCAAAACGCTTTCGAATCTCGACAGCCATATTGAGGGGGATGCAAACAAACTATGCGATCGGTACGAAAGCTTTTTAAAGTGATTTAAAAGTACTTGATTGAGTTGTTAAAATGGTTTCTTAATGGCGCTTGTGATTGTGGATGTGCTTCAAATTAACTCTGCCTCTATTTGATAAAAATGATTTCAAATATCCAGGAATATTGAGGGGGAGAATTTATCACAAGAAAATCAAATGGCTTTTCTATGAAAAATGTGATCAAAGACAAATATTTCAAAGTCCTCTTGCCTCCAGGTGCTAAACAATTTCTAAATCATATGCACATGTTGAGGGGGAGGTTTTCTAAATGATCAAAAAAACTATTAAGGAACAAAATGCTTTGATCTCATATCACAAGTACCTTGATTGTTTTTCCAAATGATTTTTCAATTGGTTTCAAGGAAGAATGAACTGTACCGAAAGACCGACCATTTTACTTTATGTATGGAGTTATAAGGATGGGTTTAGGTTAGTATTAGTTCCCACGATATCCTCCGTTTTTAGTGACGGGAGGGATCTACCCGGGACAATACAAGATAGTGTAGAAGTCCTTAGGATGAGAAAAAAGGAGAAAAATGAGAAATGGGAAGATGTGCGGACTGAGAAGAGCTAGTATGGAATAAACCCAACAAGTTCTAGTAGAAGTCTCGGTAAGCACTAAAGGGTTGAAGATTCTTTTTTTAAAAGAATTAAATGTGAAAAGGGTGAAAAGAAAATAGCCCTCCAATAATTCAACTATTAGGCAGAAAACCGGGTTCAATACATATGCTACTGGTGTTACTAAGGTAACACTGGTATTGAAGACAAGACGTCATGGACCCATTGACGCACTGCACCTAACTTCCAAAGCTACTCAAGTTCCTCTTAAAAGGGCTTGTTTCATTCTCACGGGGAGCCCATTATCTTATCGACTTTCTCTTAGAGATTGTTGATATTGAAGAAGGAGACCCTCTCACTAGTCTCCGGCATAGGAACCAAATGTGCATAATTGAGTCTAGAGCCAAGAGATCATCCACAATATCTCATTAGAAAACAAATTAATGAAAGGACTTGTTGTTTCACAACAATGTGGAAAGTAAGAATATATATTAAGAGTCCTACGCATTAGTCCTTGTGTATTGCCAGAAAATCAGAGTGATATGGTTAAATATTCACGATGAAGATGGAAATCCTTCTATAGCCAACATCAAAAACAAGCTCTTTGGTGGGTGACATGTGAGATCTTTCCAAAAGATCAAAAATTGTGACAACTAGACAGGAAACGATGGGGCGATCATAGTTAATCAACTTGGTCCAGGAAATGGATTGACGGATTTGGAATCACTCCTAAACCTTATCAAGTGTAGTGTATTCATATGTAATAGTTAGCTTATTATGGTTATGTTGCATTAGCCTTAAGCTTATGTAGAAGGCCCATAAGCTTAGGCCTAGCCCATAGGGAAAGGAAGGAAAATAGGAGTGTTGCCCTAGCTTCCTCCTATAAATACCTTATGTAAAACCTCATTGAAGGTTGGTTGTTCAAGTTATTTTCTTTCACTATCACTACGCGTAAACCGTCTCAATATTATCGTGTGTGTGTTTGATTTCTTGTTCAATCGCCTCTCTATCTTTCATATAAGCTTGTGTGGTAAACCTTGTGACCTAACAGTGGTATCAATCGCCAAATAGTTGGTTGAACAAGTTTGTTTTGAAGTTTTTTTTTTTCGGTCTTACGCGTAAAGTAACGAGAGCTTTGGCTCGCTTAAAAACGTTTTTTTTCACTTTTTAATCCAAGATTCTTGTACTTTCAACGTTTTAAGGTGTTAAAATACGTGTTTTTGGCAAAAAGTTTGGAACTTTATTTGTGTGGATCTTGTTTTTTAACTAGTTTTTATTCGAGGGTGTAAGTCTACGCATAACTGTTTTTAGAGCTTTGGATCATCAAGTTTCACACTTTTGTGTCTTTTGGTGTAATTGAAGCTATTTCATCACACAAAAACTGGTTTAGAAACAACTTTGAGCAAAATCAAATTACGAGTAAACTTACGCGTAGTACGTAGTAAAACCCTAAAACTACGCGTAAGTATTTCCTTGGTTTGATCTTCATTTTCGGGGTTTATTCCGTGTTTTCTTACTTGGATAAGTCTGAAAATACGTCGACTTTGGATATCTTTTGCACTGTGAAGTGTAAAAGATCACTTGGGATAAAACCCTAAAATTACGCATAAGCATAAGCTTACGCGTAGAAATCCTACGCTTAAGATTTTTCTTACGCCTAAGCCTAGTCTTCCGCATAAGATAATCCTACGCCTAACTTTCTACGCCTAACTTTTGTCTACGTATAACTTTAGCGTCTTTTCCTTACTTACGCGTAAGCTAAATCTACGCGTAACTCTTGATTGTTACGCGTAACTTTGGTGTTTTTACGCATAAGTGTTACTTGGCTATTGTGATTTCTACGCCTAAGGAAACTTCTTCAACAAAGGTTCATTCGACTACAAAGATCCATTTTTACCAACACAAGTTTATCAACATGTCACAACCACCATACTCTAACTATTTCCCTAAGGATACTTCCTCAACGTCAACAACAACTAACTCCACAACATCAACAATGGAATCAACAACAAGCAATTTATCAACAACAATTTAACCAACAACATACTCCACAACTTGCTGCAAATCCACAACCTCAAATGGTTCAACCACCACCAAGTCTTCAAGTTCAACCGTACACAAATGACTTCAATCAACATCCATCAAGGAACACTATGAAGGAACCCACTTGGTTTGCAAAGATGTTTGAAGCTTTAAGCAGCCAACAATCAATTCATGAGGCTGGATCACTTGATAGACCTCCAATGCTCACTCCAGGAAACTACGATCAATGGGTGATAAGGTTCTTTAGGTTTTGTGATCTAAAGAAGCCACATGGAAAGTTCTTAAAGCAGGTTATCTTGGAAGGTCCAAATGCCATTCCACCAAGAGATGAACAAACGAACATTGCTACTGTTGCAGACTTGAATCCTCAAGAACTTCTACACTATGAAGCAGATGAGCTTGCAATGGAATATATCCTCTTAGGATTACCAAACCCAATTCTTCGTAGTGTTGATGCTCAAAAGACTGCAAAGAAAATGTGGGATCATATTCGTCTTCTTATGGAAGGATCTGTACTCAATCAGGAAGATTTGGAATCCAAAATTTACTTGGCTTATGAACACTTCATGATTGAACCTGGAGAGACAATAGAGTCCTATCATCACCGTTTTTCAGATATCATCAATGATTTGGATAAACACAACATCATCATGCCAAGAATTGCTGTGAATACTAAGTTCCTGAGTAGTCTTGGTCCTGAATGGGAGAAGTATGTCATTTTTCTCCGTCAAGCGAAAAACATGCATCAAGTACATATGGATTGTTGTACGATTACTTGAAGCCTCATGAAAAGGAAGTTGATAGGGGAAGGATTCTCCGTGCTCAAATTGCTCCACCGACACATCCGGAAAATCAACAACTTGCCTTTTATGCTCAAAACAATTATTCTCCTCAACCAGCAACTCAACCAACTGCTACAATCACACCACATGATCCTTCACAACCTCCATCTCAACAAACTCAATTGGTTCCATACAACAACAACAATGCTCAAGCTGAAGCTAATGAGGAATCTGATCCGTTCGAAGCACTGCAACAAGGATTTGCTATGATTGCTAATGCCTTTAGCCGTTATACCAACAAATCCAACAACCGTATTCGTTCCTCATCTAATACAAGGAATCAAGCTTTTGTGAACAATGGACGAGTTGAAGTTCAGAATCGTGGTTATGGTCGTCAGATGGGCGGTGGTCAAGGGTTTAATGTTGTGGGTAGAATAACAATCGAGCACCAGTGGTGGAACAGGGAAATGCTCAGAATGGGTTGAATGGTCTTCGATGCTACAACTGCAATGAGAAGGGACACTGGCTAATGCATGCCCAAAGCCAAGGACTAGGGGCAGTGCTTATTTCAAAGAGGCTCTTCTTTTGGCTCTTAAGGATGAAGCTGGTGGAACTCTCACAGACAAAGAACAGAGCTTTATGGCAAATGCTGACTCAGATGATGATATGGAGGACTTGCAGGCCAATGCAGCTGTTATGTTGATGGCTAATATGCATGAGTTACACATGAGTGACACAGGCCCAGTGTATGACACTGATGGCTTGTCTCAGGTACCCGAACAAACCATATTTCTCTCTGATCTCATATCTCCGCCAACATCTGAATCCGGCAAGGCTCAGAATGTTCAAAATGCGCCATCCACATCTCATTCCGACGATTTTCAACTAACCCCGTAGTTATATTTGACGATCAAGATGACCAACCGGTTTCCCCTGATAATCAAATTGACTCCGTGGTTATACTTGAGGATCTCAGTAATGATCATGTTGAGACTCACGTTGAAAACGCCGAACTTTTGCCTCATCCAGATTTTGCTCGTTTAATACAAGACCAACAGACCATAGTGGAAAATGTCATGCCATTAATCAGGACTTGAAATGCAAAAATGCACTGTTAACCAAGGATTTTGAATGTTTACAAAAGCAACTCAACTTTTTCAAAACTCAAGAAAAACGTGAAAACGGTTTTGAAGCAGCCTTTGCCAAATCTTATCAAACGAAAAATATTTAGAAAGACAGATGCGATCTAGCCGCTCGAAGAATGCTTTGGTGTCTGAAATAGAACACCTGAAACATGAACATAAAAAGCAAATTAACGCTCTCACCTTGGAAAATCAAAAAGCTAAGCTGAGTTGTTAACTTGTCAAAAACAGTTCTCTGCATACAAAAAGCATTCAACGAAACGAATAGATGATCATCTTGAAGAAATCATCGGCTTGCAAAACAAACTTAAAGAGTTTAAAACTGTTGTTTACAAACATGGCGAGTCGGTCACAGCCATTGAAAAGTTTACTTTAAAACCCAATCCAAATGGATATGGACCGAATCTTGCTGATTACAAACCTAAGCTTTCAACCAAAGCATTCAAACCAAATCCTGAAGTTTCCAGTGCAGAATATAAAGTTGATAATTCTGTTATGAGTGTTGTTGAATATCATCGTCAAGAGGAATTAGATGCAGAAGACGAGAGTCGATCAAAATTAGAAAAAGTTGTTTACAACAAACCTTTTAACTATTCAAAAGCGGTCACTTTGGTCACACCAACGGATTCTTCTAACACACCAAGGGTAATCATAAAAACACCTGAGTCTTCTAATGTTAATCCCCAACCAGATTATGCACAAACTTATGGTCCTTTACCTTCCATCAGTGAAGTAAACTCAAAACCTGAAAATCAAAAAATTCTTGATATTTTGACCTTTTCATGGGTGACCTCAAAACTTTACAACATGAGATAGAATATCATTCTGAAATCAAAGTTCAACACTTTCAATCGCCTCTAGCGGGAGAACAAAGAGACATTTTTCAGAAAAATCTTTTACCAAATGTTAAAAATTTGAAAAGTTGTGCATTGTCTGGGGAAAGGGACTTTCATAAGGAACTTGGATTAATGAAGGTCGTTTTCGAGAAAACAGAAACATCTATTTCTAACACTAAACGTAAAAAGAAACTATTGAGAAAAGATGTTGATCGACTCTTGGAAGATGTCATCTGTGCTGATGTTCATAATGTTGTTTATTGAATTCTTTGTCATATGCATTTGATCATATCTCTGCTGATACTGTTGATTCTGTGGTAAATGTTGAGAACATTGATAATGTGCTTCAGATCGAGTCCTTAAAGTTGAAAACAAACGATTGTCAAACGAACTTTCAAATGCAATACGTCGTCTTAATTGGTGTCAAAAAGATATTCACGATCAACAACTTGCTTTTCAACACAAAATCGCCCAGTTGCGTGTAAAATCTTCTGATCCTAAAATTGAGCAACTGGATGATCAAAACGTGTCTTTTAAGTGTCAAATCTCAAAATATGAACAAGAACTTGTAAAAGTTAAAAAGGAATATGGTGTCATATTTGATTTACTCAAAAAGACTCGTGATGAAGCATCAAATGAACTTGATCATTATCTTGCACACACTAAAGAAGTTATGCATTTTGCTGGAAATGTTCGGTCTGAAAATCAAGATCTGATTCACACTATCTTCAAGTTAAGAGAAATGTTAGGAAAGTATGAACAACTTCCGCCAACCATCATTAAGAGATTAGCCCCAGTAACACTTAGTACTCATGAACCTAGAATCCCTACTGCCAAATCACAAGTTGCTAACGTGCCTCCTTCTACTGAAACAGGAATAGTTGCGTCTTTTCCAAATGTCCGCACTTCACAACCTAGGAGCACTACATCGAAGAATAGGAAGTTGCGACCTAAGAAAAGATCAATCAGGAATGCTAAAGTAGAAGAACACCCTAGGACTATGAATAAGACTCACGTTGCCTCCACTATAGATATTGCGTCTGGCAAATGTAATAGAAATAGTGATGTAACGAATGCTAAACCGTTAAGTACTTTTGATATTCAGTCGGATGCACCTTGTGTTATTTGTCGTAAAAGTATGAATTATTGTCATGATAAATGTGTTGCTAAAGCTATCATCTCTCGTTTAAAGAATCCTAAGAACCGGAATACCTCTAGGCCAACTAATCTTTCTAAGTCTGTGCTTGGTAGACCGCCCTCTTTAGATTCTACGAAACGCATTGTTGTCCCTGTAGCTCCAGTTTCACCTCCTAGGAATGTAGTACCACCTAGTGCATTCACTAAGACTAAAGCAAATACTAGTTGGAGATGGCGGAAATGGATATATAACACACTAGGATTTAATGGATACCTAAAGCTATTGATGTGTGTATATCTACTATACCTGCTACGGAACCCTCTAACATTTCGGGTTCCACATCTACTTCTATTCCATCTGTGTCGTCTGTGTGTAATGCAGGTGATACAGATCATTCTCTGGATTGTTGATAGCGGATGTTCCCGACACATGACAGGCAATCTTAAACTGTTATCAAACTTTATTGCAAAGTTCATTGGCACTGTCAGGTTCGGGAATGATCACTTCGCAGCTATCATGGGCTACGGAGACTATGTCAATGGGAACATCGAAATCAGCAGGGTTTACTATGTGGAAGGCCTCGGTCATAATCTGTTTTCAGTAGGTCAGTTTGTGATGGAGATTTGGAGGTTGCTTTCAGGGAGAAAACTTGTTTCATTCGTGATCTACAAGGAAATGACCTTATGTCTGGATCGCGTAATTCTAGTCTCTACACTATCTCTATGAAAGACATGGTTGCTTCATCTCCCATCTGCTTACTTTCAAAGGCAACATCAACAAAATCCTGGCTATGGCACCGTCGTCTCTCACATCTAAACTTTCAAACCATCACCAACCTTGCTCGACACAAACTAGTTGAAGGACTCCCACGATTCCGGTATTCTAAAGATCACCTTTGCTCAGCTTGTGAACAAGGAAAAAGCACTCGTGCTCATTTTCCTTCAAAGGTGGAACACAGCTCTCAGCATGTGCTTCATCTTCTTCACATGGATTTGTGTGGCCCGATGCGCGTGCAAACGATCAATGGCAAACGCTACATCTTAGTAATTGTTGATGACTATTCACGCTGGACTTGGGTCTACTTTCTTCGAAGCAAAGATCAAGCTCCACAGATGATCATCACCTTTCTCACGAAAATACAAGTTCAGCTACGAAACACCGTTCGACTAATCAGAACAGATAGAGGCACTGAATTTGTTAATCAAACTCTTCGTGAATTTTATGAGAAAGTGGGAATTCAGCATCAGACATCTATGCACGTACACCGAACAAAACGGAGTTTTTGAAAGACGAAACCGAACGTTAGTGGAAGCTGCAAGAACAATGTTAATCAATGCTAAACTTCCAGATTACTTATGGGCAGAAGCTGTATCTACTGCATGCTATACTCAAAACCGTTCTATGATTACAAAACGCCACAACAAAACACCTTTTGAGCTTGTCCACAACAGAAAACCGAATCTCAAACACTTTCATGTATTTGGATCTCTTTGCTATCCGAATAATGATCGTGATGACTTTGGAAAGCTCAAAGCCAAAGATGACATTGGAGTCTTTATCGGATACTGTGATAATTCAAAAGGTTTCCGAATCTGGAATCGTCGTACAAAACAGGTGATGGAAACGATTCATGCTCATTTTGATGAACTTACGGAAATGGCTTCTGAGTATACCAGCTTGGAACCCGGACACAACCGCTTAAACTTCCCTCAAACCCCATCATCAGCTGAACAAAGCCCCCAGCTTACTCGTCAACAAATGGAAAGGTTATTTGCTCCGCTGTTCAGTGACGATATTGATGAACGTGCTCCAGGTGTATCCGCTGTTTCCGCTGCTCAACCTGATAATACTCTTATACCTGATACACCTGCTACAACAACTACTGTTGAAGAAGCACCTACACCAGTTGACTCAAACACAACAGTTGAACAAACCGCTTCCAACAATGATGAATCGGCTGATGATGTTCTGAATGAAGTACCCCACCTGCAGATTTTGATCCAAATGCGTTCTTTAACCCGTTTGCTAATGAGACTGCTGCACCAGATGTCGCAGAATCTTCAACAAGCCATTTGAATCCTCAAAATCTGCACAATGTATACCAACATCAACCCTCCACACATAGATGGACAAAAGACCATCATCTGGAAAACATTATTGGCAACCCGAATCAACCAGTCGTTACGAGACAACGTCTTCACACAGACGGTGAACATTGCATTTATGCACTCACTGTCTGCCAATCTGAACCTAAAAACATCAAAGACGCAATGACAAAAGACAACTGGATTGAATCCATGCAAGAAGAACTCAACCAATTCAAACGTCTTGAAGTATGGGAACTGGTTGAAAGACCAACAGGGGTCTACGTCATTGGTCTCAAATGGATTTGGAAAAACAAATTGGATGCTGAAGGAAATGTATCAGAAATAAGTCACGTCTGGTGGCTAAGGGTTATCGTCAGGAAGAGGGTATTGACTTTGAAGAATCTTTTGCTCCGGTTGCTCGTCTTGAGGCTGTTCGGATATTTCTCGCGTTCGCGGCTCATATGAATATGACGGTCTATCAGATGGATGTCAAAACTGCGTTTCTCAATGGACAACTTAAAGAAACGGTTTACGTCTACAAACTGAACAAAGCTCTGTATGGTCTCAAACAAGCTCCTCGGGCATGGTACGATAAGCTATCATCTTTCCTCATTGCTAATAATTTCACCAAAGGTTCGGTTGACCCAACTCTTTTTATACAATATCACGGGGCACATATCTTAATTGTTCAAATTTACGTGGATGACATCATTTTTGGGTCTACACATAAAAAGTTTTCAATCGCTTTTGCAAAACTAATGAAGAAAAATTTTGAAATGTCCATGATGGGTGAACTCACGTTCCTTCTTGGACTGCAAGTTCATCAATCACCCCGTGGTATTTTCTTGAGTCAGTCCCAATATGCCCTTGAATTGTTAAACAAATTTGGAATGAAAACCTGTGACACCTATGCCACACCAATGGCTCATACCAAGAAGCTAGACGCTGATTTACATGGGAAATTGGTGGACCCTACAAAATACCGTAGTATTATTGGGTCTCTCATGTATCTAACAGCTAGCAGACCTGATATTGTCTTTGCCGTATATCTTGGCTCTCGTTATCAGTCGCGACCAACTGAAACCCACCTCTCTGAGGCTAAAAGAATCCTCCGATACATAAAGGGAACCATTAACTTGGGGATCTGGTATCCGAAGGATTCTGGTTTTGAACTAATCGCTTTTTCAGACGCTGACCACGCAGGATGCTTAGACTCACGGAAAAGTACTTCAGGAGCTTTACAATTTCTTGGTGATAAACTGGTGTCATGGCAATCGAAGAAGCAGGATTGTACATCGCTGTCCTCAACCGAAGCAGAATATGTAGCCATGTCGGCGTGTTGTGCTCAAGTCATTTGGATGAGAACACAACTCAAAGACTATGGTTACGTATTTGACAGAATCCCGATGTACTGCGACAATCGGAGTGCCATTGCGATCTCGTGCAACTCAGTTCAGCACTCGAAATCAAAGCACATCGATCTTCGATATCATTTCATCAAGGATCACGTGGAACAGGGTACTGTTGAATTATATTTTGTGGGTACAGAATACCAATTGGCAGATCTTCTCACCAAAGCCTTGCCTCCCGCTAGGTTTAATGAGTTGGTCCACCGGATTGGTATGAGGTGTTTGACTCAAGAGGAATTGGATGACCTCCTAAAACAGTCTTAAAAACCTGTCAAACACCAAAATCTCTTTTGTAAATATTTTTTCAAAAACAAATACAAAAAATAAAACCTGATAAAACAACAAAATATTCTTCTAATCTAATTTTTCTTTCAACATGGCAAGTACGTTTCTTCCGTCAACACTATAATCTTTCAAAATTCAGTATTTTTTTCGATCTAGTGTTGAGGGGGAGAAAATTAATACTTAACTGTTTCAAAACATCTGTGTACTTGCATGTTATCATATCCCGGTTGTTTCTTTTATCAATGGTGGTAAATGTTTCTGGTTCAATGACACTCCTCGGACTAAAAATTATAACCTTTCATTATTTTTTTAAGTCGAGGGGGAGTGTCGTCAAAGTTTCTTTCTTAAAATCTTTGTTTGGTAACCAAAATGGAAGTTAAATGGCTTTGTATGAAAAGGGAAAAGGTGGAGGGACCAAAACTGTCAAAATGTTAAAGTTATTTTAATAAAACACCTCCCACCTACTTTCACTTCACATTTATTACTCTCAACCTTAAACATCCTACGCCTAAGATTCATTCAAGAAATCCGTGCTTTAGATCATCATTTTGTAAGTGTTTTCGATCTTAACAGTTTACAAGCTAAGGTTTTGAATTTCTAGTAAATCCTACGGCTAAAACTTTGTACGCGGATTATGTGTTCTACGCATAAGCGTATGAACACACAATCATTGTGTGTGTGTTTGTGGTAAAATGGATAGTGTCAAAACGTTTCTAATACATAAATGATAACATTTTAACCATCAAAACCCACCAGAACACGAATTGATGGTTTTGAAAATTAGGGTTATGAGTCGAATTGGGTATTTTCAAATGTTAAGAGTTTTGGTCAAAAAGATTGTTGTGTTTTGCTTACATGATGTTGAATTGATGATATCCAAGCCTTATAACCACCCAGAAACTCTAATTGATTCAGAATTAGGAACTAGGGTTTAAAGTTCTAAGTTTGGGTATTTTGATTCTTCCGAACTAGATGTTAATACATGGTTTATAAACTCACACAACATCTTAGAACTACCAGAATAAGTTTGGTGCAAATCCTATGGTTAGAAAACTTACGCGTAATTCATAACCCTTAGGGTTTTGACCTACGCGTATGACTTTCTACGCATAACTGTTTAACGAATGTTCATGCCATGATTTGTTGTTAAAATGAATTTTTGTGTTAATATTGATGAGTTGATGAATTTATTTCAGGCTTTGCTACGCTTAATATTCAGAATCAAGGTCATTTGAATCTCTACGCATAAGGATTACCCTACGCGTAGTCAGTTATGCGTAAGAAAAATCCTACGCATAACTATTACGCGTAAGGTTCTACAATGGGACTACGCGTATCCTGTGAAGGATATGCGTAAACAGTGACCTCTACGCATAAGGTCTACTCTTACGAGTAAGCCTTACGCGTAAGGTTCTTATACGCCTATGCGTAAGCTCTACGCATAAGGCCCCCTTTTCCTACGCGTATAATTTCTTACGCGTAAGTTAAGATCCTACGAAAGCTTCGTCTACGGTATGTCTTACTGTTACGCTAACTTTGCCAATTCTCGCCTATGCCTTGATTGACCTTCATTATGAATTGTTACGTGTACAAACTTGTAAATAAACTTATCATAACGTCACGAATCCAATAATGTCACTAATAAACTTAAATGTTTGATATGTTGTGAACAATAAGTGATAACATAAACTTTAAAACTTAAAGTTAACTAAATCACGAAACATTTCACGACGTCATTGGACTATTAGACAAACAAGTGACTTAGGACTCGTAACAATCATTGACATTGTACATTCAATAACTAGACAATAAGACCTTCTGTTGACTAACACTATGTCTTTCGATATGTTGGTTCTTTTGGCTAATGTTATTTCAGATCACGACATGGCTGAACAAATGATTGTGGATGCATCAGAAGTTCTTACAATTGCTGATATCTTTCCAGAGGGTTATCCGAGAAAGATTGGAAAGAACAACCTTAGGGTTGACTTTGACACCCTCACATGCTCAGAATCTTCTTGTCTCATTGCAGTGGATATTCTCAGGAATCATCCCTACCAGAACATGCTCTCACACTCTGCCACAGTTCCAGAGGTCTACATTCAACAATTCTGGGATTCTATGCAGAGGATCACTGGTCAAAGTGCAGTGAATGTGACACTTAATCACAAACAAGTCACTATCACTCCTGCTGATTTACAGGTTGTTCTCATCATTCCAAAAATCGCTCAACCGACTTCTTTGCTACCCCTACTGAAGAGACAGTCCTGAAATTCTTGATAGATATTGGTTATGATGAAGCTTCAGGAATCATTACTAAGCACTCTCGCACGTGGAGGAAGAATATTCCTCAAACATGGAGAACACTCTACATGATCATCACCAAATCGGTCTCTGGTCGTGACAGTGGCTATGAGCATCCCAAGCTCATGGAACTGCAAATTTTTGGGTCGTTGATCAACAAGAAGGACATTGAAATCGAAGCACTGATATGGGAGGACATGATGCTATTTCACAAGAAGCTTGGCTCCAAGATTCCCTATGTCAGATACACCAAACTGTTGATCCAGAGAGAACTTGGACTTCATCCTGATATCCCCATGAGGCTCAATGACCCAGATAATCACGACATATTGACTGAACCCATACTATCTGTCAGAATCAAAGAATCGTCAACAAAGAAACAGGGGCGGTATTACTGATCACCTTCTGACTACCAAAATCAAAAAGCTTGAAACATACAAAGGTATCGGTTAGCCGTAAAAGAAGGCAAAGTTGGTCATCTTGATGAAAGATCTTCTGGTACACCTACTCGGAGGACCAGAAGAGGCAGTGCTGGAAGTGTCACAAGTACAGAAATTCAAAGGAAGTTCCCAAAGGAATCCTCCTCGCAAAAGGATGTTGTTCCAGTTAGGAAGCTGAACTATTCCCTCCCGAACCGCAAAGAAAGCTTTTGGACGAAAGCTGAAGATACCCACAGCAGAGGAGGTCCTCTACTATGAAACTGCAACCGAAACACCTCCTTCAGCAGCTAAACCTCCAAGTCCACCAGTTGACAAAGGAAAAGGGAAGACTCCTGTACTTGTGCCGTATGATGAAAGCTCTGATGAAGAAGAAGAGCAACTGGATACCTCATACAGGAAAAAGTTCAAATTCCTTAGACTCCAACACGTGGCAAAAGAATTTGCAAAAGAACAAATGGGTGGCCCCGGAGGGTCAAGTGGTGCTCAACCTTCACCAGATCCTGATGCGGTTAATCAACCCAATAAGGGATCTGGTGCCACCACTTTGGAGCAACAACAAAAGCCGTGTGAAGAAACTATTGAGTATGAATTTGAGATATGTTAAAGAAAAGCGAGAAAGAAGAAGGTGACAAAGAGAAGACTGAAACAGAAAAGACTGAGAGAAAGATAGTCTGAAGATGATGATTATGATAGTTCTGCTAGATAGTCCTGCTCGCTCAGAGGAGAAACCCTCTGCACCACGAAGGACCCAGAGTCTCCTCACATCTCATCATCATCAGATTCTTCTTCTCACTCCTCACCACCACCATCAAAAAGATCAACCAAATCATCATCCAGATCAGTGAAGAAGCCAACTCGATCTTGGATTTCTCAGACTCATGAAAGAATTGTGAAAGCTGTCAAACAAGTCAGAAAGAAGGACATGCTCTACAGAAAACTGAATTTGGTTTGCTGACAAATGCAGTATCTACATGATGAGAATGACAAGATAATAATGAAAGGAATACATACAGAAGCTCATGCCGGATGATCAACAAGGGAAGATGGACAGAATGATCGAAGGCTACACTCACAAGTACCTTCTGGATATGGTTCCTAAAGTCACAAAGGAGATGTTTACCAGACAACTATATCCGAATCTATGCGATAGCCAAGCAAACTATAAGATCAACACCCTTAACCGTCACAATCAATCCATCTGATCTGGTAGTTTTCTCAGATAATGAATTGGTGGCCAAGCTTGTCACACAAATGTCTACACGATCTGGGACATTTACTTCTGATGAAGGAAAGTTTTTTCAAGCATTGCTGGACTACCAACTCCAAGAAGCATGCAGATTCGAAGCTGAAAAGTCTAAACGTCCTAGAGACGATGAAGATAAGGAACAGGATAAGAATGATGAAGCTAAACGTCAGAAGAAGTCTGGTGAATCATCTTCTATGCCTCCACCTCCCCAACGGCCTCTTGCTCAACAAAGATCTCCTCCTCGTTCTTCTACTGAAAACCTCAGGCGATTCGAGTTACCCACACGACTCAGAAAACCGAAGATCACTTTGAGTATACGGGTGGTGACGATGAAGAGGTCCTTGAGCCCCTACAACAACCCACCTCCCCAAACAAGTTAGAAACCAGAATCATCATCTAGGCCTTCGAAAAAGAAGAAGAAGAAGAGGCCTCAGACTGACGTCGTATCATGGCTAGATGACGATAAAACAGAGGAATTTGAATGGTTTGCTACCCTTGTTAACAACACTCCCTACCCTGAAGAAGGTCAGGATTTGGTAGACGGTTCTACATTGGAGCATGCTAAAATTCTGCAAGAAAAGTTCCATGTGAAGAAAATGACGAAATCTGAGTTGAAGCGAATCAAGAATGAAGCGTTTCAACTTCTGAAAGACAGCTCTGAAAGTGCCCTCGAGGTCGAATATCACCTTGAAAACATTGCTCGAGCTATGTCTAACAACATGGATTGGCTCAACCCGGAAGCAAACATTGACTTCACACAAAGGGACAACCCTCAATACTACACCGATTGGACCAAACCTCACCAAACAATGGGCCAACCAGCTGAACCAAGGATTCCTTTCAGATATTTCTTCAACAAAGACTTGGATTTCCTTCTACACGGTGGCGATGGATTCAAGGAAAATACGCTACATTGTTGACACTTCCATTCCCAGCAGCTGTCTACTCAAACTGCATAGCCATTGAGGAACGTGCCAATCACTTGTTCTCAACACATGGAAGCATACGACCAAGATGCATTGTATGGGATTCATCATGGCCGAACCGACGAATCTACTACAGAAGCTGTCAGATTCAGAAGTCTCAACATGCTGTGTATAGTTCTAAGGATATCGTTGCCCTCATACACGTTGACCTTTCGTCTAAGTGGCACTACACATTCCTAAAGAAGATCGTAGTCAAACGACAAATGAACGGACTATGCTTTCTCTGAAACTGACTTTGAGAATTTGTCTCTCAATGACATCGAAGACATGTACCTTGCCAAAGTACAGGGTCGCATGAGACAATTCTCCACTGAAGTACAACGTGAATTTATCAAGTCACTTCTCATCTTCATAAGACGCATTGTCATCAAGGAACGTGTAGAAGATCTCCAGCTGGCTGTTGAATCTTATCAGACGGGTGTCAACTTCACTCCTCCAAAGCTTGATCTTCCCGATATCAACCAGCTATCTCAATATAGACTCATCAGCAAACCTTTCGGCGTTGTTTACCGTAGTGAACTTCAAAGAAATGCTTATGGCGTGTAGCGAACTCCACAAGTTCAGGGATCATACTTTGAAGCTGGTTAGGGATGGAATGGCATACATGTTGAAGGATATACGCCAGAAAATTGGGTCTCCTAAGCGCTGGAATTCTTAGGAAAGGAGGGATGTGAGACGGATCATCACAATGATTGATGAACGGTTGTTTTGAGGGATCAGTTCAACGATTGGAGAGTTATGTCGGTGGTCAACCCAGGATTAACATAACCGGCTTTCAACGCCCTGTGCACACTACTGGGAACATCACTGCACTTCCTGGTACCCCTTGAATGCTTCCTTCATTAATTTTGGATGTTTGATTGATTATGTAAATGGCTTGTGCACACATTACAGTGTACAACCCGTACTTGTAAATAAAGGACCCTGTGGTACGCTTCAGTGCCACAATCCTTATAAAAGGAGCGAAAGCTTCTTACTTTTGAGTAAAACCTATCAAACTTTTCATTTTTCAAGGTTTTGCTCAAAAGAACAAGTACTTTCCCATATGATTTTCAAAACCTCAACCGTTTATATCACTCGTTGAGGGGGAGTACTTGACTTAAAACTTTGTTCAAAAATTGTTCACAGTGGTCATTCTTCCTGAAACACTCGAAATGGTCATATTTATTCTCAACTTTTCAAAAATAACATTTTATATGCCATTTTTGAGGGGGAGAAAATACGTGATAAGAAATATGTTGTGTTAATGCAAAATGAATTTGTGCTATAAGACTTAACCCATGAATTGACGAGATCTTAACTGGTAGTAACTCGAAAAGACTTGTCCGGGACGGGTAATAATTTCAAGCTAGTTCGCTAGTGATGTAAACGTGTCTCGCAAAGGACTTGTCTGAGTAGAATGTACCATTCGAGAAACTCTTGGTAGACATGAACTCTGATGGGTTTGACGACCTTTCGAAGATTGTCTACACCTTCAAGGTAGTTATTAGAGCTAGTTGTCACCTAAAAGCTGACAATGCAACTCTTTAACTATGCCACGTAACTGTGTCTCGCGGGGGATTGTCTATCTTGAGTGAATCAATTCAAAATGTGCGCGCTCTTTCCTCAATGTGCATTTTAACCGTTAAAACTCTTAAGCACATGTGGAGGGGGAGTATTCATGCAAAATCTTATCTCAACAGTGGTACTCAAATGTTTTTCATTCACAAACACTTTGAGAGATTTTTCACAACAGTGGTTTAATGGCAACATAGGTTAGTCATGAAGTTATAAGGTGACTAAGGTTAGGAATAACCGTCCTATGATCCGCCAGAGCCGGATGGATCTACCCAAGGACACCACTAATAGTTTGAAAAATAGTTTTGTAATTTTCTAGCTTGTTTTCCTAATTTTTAGTATTTCTAGTTTATTTTAAATGTTTAAAATTAGTTTTTAATTCAAAATAAATCAAGAAAAATCCAAAAAAAAATAGTTTTAATTCAAAAATAATTTCTAAATTCATTTTAGCTATAGAAAAATATTAGTTCATTTTCATGGGTTAAATTAGTAGTTTGCATTTTAATTCGCGTTTTATTAATACGAATTTGCGTTTTAGTTATAACTGCGTTTTAGTGATAATTCTTGTTTGTTCATAGATTCAGTAGTTTACTTGCTTTCCTTGATATTGCTTGCCTTGTAGTTTAAATCATCCAAACCCTTTTTACCCATTCGAATCCAGAATCACGCGACGTGAGTTGTTAACCATTCATCCTCGTTGGGAAAAGACCGGGAAATACATACTTTGGTATTTCTTTGGAAAATATATCTACGTACTGAAACGATCAAATCATCTACCAAGTGAAATCATCATACTTGCTCAGGGCTTTCGATGAAATTCACTAAGTTCTAAAAGAAACACCTTGGAGATGGTTCGATATGGATTGTCATATCGATTGAGGACATTGAGTGGGTATAATCAGACGAAGAGATGAAATTCAAAGGATCGCAAGGATGTTCGTTGATTAATCACTAGGATTGATGAATGTTTGATTCATCGGGATCAGATGCAACGGTTGGAGAGCTATGTGGGAGGATGACAAAACTTTCCGATTCTGACTTTCCAATGTCCTCAGAACGTAGCTGATCGTTCTGTAATCATTGGGTATTCTTTGATTGTGATTTTGCTGTTTTGATTATCTGTCAATGGCTTGTGCAAACATTACATGTATAACCCGTACTTGTAAAATAAAGGACCTGTAGGACGCTTTAGGCACCATCCTTATAAAGGAGCGAAAGCTTCTTACTTTTGAGAAAACCTATCAAACCTTTCACTTTTCAAGGTTTTGCTCAAAAGAACAAGTACTTTTCCCTTTTTAATTTTCAAAACCTCAACCGTTTATACAACTTGTTGAGGAGGAGTACTTGAATTAAAACTTTGTTCAACAATTGTTCACCATGGTCATTCTTCCCCAACAAACAATCGAAATGGTCAATTTATTCTCAACTTTTCAAAAATAACATCACATATTTTGAGGGGGAGAAAATACGTGATAAGAAATATGTTGTGTAAATGCAAATGAATCTTTGTGCTATAAGCCTTAAACCATGATTGACGAGATCTTAAAGGTAGTAACTCGAAAAGACTTGTCCTGGACGGGTAATAATTTCAAGCTAGTTCGCTAGTGATGAAACGTGTCTCGCAAAGGACTTGTCTGAGTAGAATGTACCATTCGAAGAAACTTTGGTAGAATGAACTCTGACGGGTTTGAAGACCTTTCGAGGATTGTCTACACATTCAAGGTAGTTATTAGAGCTAGTTGTCACCTAAAAGCTGACAATGCAACGTCTTTAACTAGCCACGTAACCGTTTCTGCGAGGGATTCTATCTTGAGTGAATCAATTAAAAAATGTGCTGAGCTCTTCCTCATGGCATTTTAACGTTGTTTTTAAAACTCTTAGCACATGTGCGGAGGGGAGTATTTATGCAAAATTTTATCTCAACAGTGGTACTCAAATGTTTTTCATCACAAACACTTGAGAAATTTTTCACAACAGGGTTTTAATGGCAACCTAGGTTATTCTGAAGTCATATAAGGTGACTAAGGTTAGGAATAACTGTCCTATGATCCGCCAGAGCCGGATGGATCTACCCAAGGACACCACTAATAGTTAGAATTTAGAAGTCATTAGGTATGATTATAAAAAGGAGAAAATGAGAATCGGAGAAAGAAGGAGTTGAAGAATTAAAAAGAAATGCAAAGAAAAGGGTGAAAAGAAATAGCCCTCCAGATTATTCAACTTAGGGAAGACACCAGGTTCAATTCATATGCTACTGGTTGTCACTTAGTGACGCCGGTATTGAAGATTAAAAGTCGTCATGGACCCCGTGACGCATGCACTAAACCTTCTTTATCACTCAAAGTTTCTCTTAACAGAAGCTTGTTCATTCTTACAGGGAACCTACGTAAAACTATTGCTTCTCTTAGAGATTGCTGGTATTGAAGAGGGAGACCCTCTCCCTAGTCTCGCTCTCAGGAAATCCAAAACGCACTATTGAGTCTAGAGCCACGAGATTCATCAAAAGATCTCTTAGGTACACTTGATATTTCATCACTTGACATTCAACAATAAGAATTTCAGTGATACATTATCGAGTCCTTCACAGATCTTAGCAATCTGGCGAGAACATTTATGAGAGGTTCACAATTGTGATCCTCAGTGATTGAATGGAAACTCCCTGTCAGGGTCATATCAAACAGCCCTGACAGCAGGTCACTTCGTAACTCCCGGTGGATTACGCTAGTGGTGCTCTCAAACGGTCCAAAGTCGTGAGGTGATGCTTCGGTGTACCTCAGCGACTCATCTGAATCGTAGGGTGTACTTCGGTACATCGTTATCTCATTGTGGGACTCTGATTCAGGAACGGCCTTTGTAAGAATTAGAGTTATGTTTTCACACTATGCTGTAAACCACTCTCGAAGTCAAACTTGTAAGTGCGGAAATCGCTATTACTACCGTTAAATGTTTTCTTCTTATGGAAGCTCCGAGCGGGATGATGTGCAGATTCTTCTCATGCTCATGCCAACATCATTACTAATAGAAGTTCTATCCAAAAAGCAACAACAGTCCGAATGATTCTTCATCAAATCAAAGAATCTATAAAAGTTTAAAGACTAAAGAACTTCATCAGTAGTGAATTCCACGTCAAAGAGCGTGTGAGCATGTTGAAGAATGACGTGGAGACACTGTAGCGGCGAAGCAGACCTGAGGAAGACTTGATGCTGACAACAACAACATACTATCACTTTCATCACAAAGAACAATGATATGAACAAAGATTAAAGATGACGTCAAAGTTGAACAGTTAAAGAAAAAACAATTTCTCTACACTGGGGAGATTGTTCAAATCAAGGCAAATCTTCTCACAAGAAAGAAGAATGTCAGAAGACGTCAACGCTACTATTACATCAAACCTTCAACGTTCATCACCAACACTTGAAGGGGAGATTGTTGGAATCACTCCTAAACCATAATCAAGTGTTTGTAATTAGTATGTAATAGTTAGCTTTACTATGACCTTTATATTTGCAATTAGCCTTAGGCTTATGTAGAAGGCCCATAAGCCTAGGCCTTAGTCCATTAGGGAAAGGATGGAAACTAGGAGTGTTGCCCTAGCTTTCCTCCTATAAATACCTTATGTTAACCTTCATTTGAAGGTGGTTGGTGTTCAAGTATTTCTTTCACTATCCAACTACCGTAACCGTTCAATATTATCGTGTGTGTATGTTTGATTTCTTGTTCAATCGCCTCTCTATCTTTCATATAAGCTTGTGTGGTAAACCTTGTGACCTAACACGGATACCTTTGAAAAACCGGTCATTGTGCTCAACAATTCTTTTCTCTAGCACATCGGCTGTGTATTAATCTTTCAAAATTAGAAGGGTATTTATGATTGAAAAATACTTTTGGAAAAACCGTTCAATGTGCAAATCTTCTTTTCTCTAGCATATCGAATGTGTACTCTTTCAATACAAAAATGTAGTTATTGAAATTGATCTTTCTCATAAAACCTTCGTCGTATTGCAAAAACTCTTTCTTCAAGCAATATGCGATGTTTTTTTCAAATCAATTTTTCATCAATCAGTGATCTCATTCGCTGGTTCACTCACTCCGTGTTGTCTTCTTTGAGACGTTCCGGTTTGAGAACAGCTAGAGCAGCTGCGAAACCCTGTCAAGGAGATTCTTTGGAATTCTACCTGATCACAAGCAGTACTTGTACTGATCAACGGGGAACCGTGGGCCGTGTACCTCAATTCAAGAAAAGTGATCAAAGACACTTTAGTGGTTTATTGCTAATTGTTGTTTGCAGGTACATTTGGACGGTTGCAGCTGATCAGAATTGAGAAGTCAATCCAAAGCCGCATGAAAATCATCCCACACTTAATTTGAAGAAATCATGATGGTGCATATCTACATACCTGGCTATGATATTTCATACCATGCTTCCGCTTTCGCTGCTGAAAATATCATGAACCAGTAAGGCTTCGCTAGTCGATGGAAAGATGCATGATTCAAGTGTGAGCATGTCGGTTCCAACAAGTCACAACATCACATGATGGCAACACAATAAAGGGTGATCCAGGAGATTTACTGTGTTGATGATCTCAAAGAAAGCTTGAAGATACAAAGATGGGGACATTTAAGCCTCCACTAAAAGTATAAATCAATGCGGACTTTGAAGAATCGCTACAAAAGCACAAAGATTGCGGAAATTGAAGAATTGAAGTCTACGAGCTCAAGAACAAAGTCAAGAATAGAATGCTAGGATTCGAAATGTAAAACATGGTGTGACCTCCCTTAGGGGGATATTGTTAGGAATTAGAAAATTCCATAGTGAAGAGTCGGTCACCCCAAATATTATCTAGCATAAGTTAGCTCGTAGACTTGTCGTTATTTACGTTTATTAGATAGTTATTAGTTTAGTTTAGTGTAGTGTAACACCTTGGAGGAAGGACGGGTCTTTACCCACTGTATGCCTGATCCACAGGCCGATAGGAGGTCGTGTATTCTGTAACTATAAATACCCCTTCCATCCATGGAAGGGGTGGTGCTTTTCAATCTAATATTTCATACTTTTGTATACCAAGTCTCTAGAAAGAAAACACCCAACTCTCTAACTTTCTCTCTCTATTGGGAAACATGTATTTTGATCATCCAAGACCACCCGAATCATCAACACAATAATATATCGATCCTACACTTTTCGTCCAAATAAGTGCCATTACAGCAATTTGCCTTCAAGAAACCTAAAAAGTGAAAAGGAACGATATTAAGTAATAATGGATACAAAAGTGATCAAATAAGGGCTTAAATGACCCCTCAAAAAGGTACCTTTTAAAACCTTATCAAATATCCCTACACTTGGTATTTGCTTGTCCTCAAGCAAATGTGCTTTTAGCCAATTAATTTATAAGTTAGGGATCATGAAGCATTGGTTTAAAACAGTCCACAACACATATAAGCCTTGCAAAAGTCATAACAAGCACGGAAATCACATACTAGCACCTCACATAGGGTGTTTGGATACTCACATCTCTCTCGGGTGTATATGAAATATAACAAGTTGGAAATGGAAGTTTAAACACTCATTAACCGGTCCTAGTACATAGATTACCATAGGCTTGAGAATAGATCAAACCTCCATCGCTAGGCGTAAAGAACCTAGGAAAGACTATCAAAGAGGTCTTTTAAAGGGTTGTAATGTTAGGCTTACGGGGGAAACAAAGGGTTTGGTGGGATAGGCTATTTAGTGGTGGCATGTCAAAAATCTCTATGTTAAATGCATACGAAGAATGGCGTTGCTAAGCCAAGACTCGACACTCTAGACTTTAGCTAACTGAAACAAACAAACATAAATTTAAAGGATAGATGTAGGATGGTAGCCCGTATGTTTTTTTTTTTTTTTTTACTCTATTTTTTCTTTTTTTCTTTTTCTCTTTTTTTCGATTTTTTTTTTTTCATACACTTTTACTCTACCATCCTCTACGGTAATATCAAAATGATAGGGATTTATAGGCACATCCCTACACTTGAGTTTTTATTACTCTAACACTAATTTGACCCGAATTGAAAAGATCAAAACACTTGGGGTACATTATTACGCAAACAAAGGGAATTTGAATTTAACATTCCCTTCACGTCATTTCATAAACTTTAACTTTTCCCATGAATCCCAATCGTCCCAAAACTGTATACAAAGGATATGACTCGACTTAGCAACTCATGCAAGCAACTAGATAATTGAACTAAGGGTTTAGGGTGATAACAATAATGCACTAAAAATGAGTGCATACAGGGTAGGCTAAGGCGATTTGGGTGTATATTTGGGGTGGGGTGTAAACAATGCTCTTCATTGATATTAGGAAAAACGAAACATCACAGAGAACCCGAAAAGGATAGGCTCTGAGGTGGTTAACTAGGGTCGTGTACTAAAAATGAGTACACGCAAAGGGTGTGGGGGAATTACTCAACCGATGAGAAGAAAGTAATTATATTACATGTATCAAACAAGGGTTATCCTAATTCCTCTTATCATTTAGTTATTCCTAACTACACAAGTGCAGTCTTACTAGCGATCTCGGGATGCATCACAAAACAAGTTCTAGAATCTATTATACTACCGGTTCACACTCTAAGCATTAAAGATGAATGCTTTAATTCCTACTAATCTAAGGGCGATCCTCACATTTTGGGTGGAATTTAGGTGGTAAAGGGTTTTTGTGCTAGTCATGCAACTTCCTATCCGTGAGACGCTTTTGTTAAAACTAATGGCCCACTCTTATATGTCATGAAAAATTTTAAATTTGGTGCCAAAATTACCTAACCGACATTTTCTCATGGTTTATTACACAAATACAATTGGACAAAGCAAATAATCAAGGATAAGCATAGTTTCAAAGTTCCCGTTTTATTTTCCCTCCCTACACTTAAATAGAACATTGTCCCCAATGTTCCCCGAAAGTATCAAAGTTATGATAATGGAAGGTAATT
>OU343224.1:240170762-240208080 GCA_910596185.1 Chrysanthemum makinoi | reverse complement strand
TTGACAAAGAAACTCAGCACCTCTTGAAAGTATTTAACATCGAAGTCATGGAGCACTCCTAGTGACAAGTTTCAAGAACCTAAAGTAACCATTCATTTCATCAATCAATGTTCTTTTGTTCACTAAGGGAAAGTGCAAATCCATGCTCCCCACACCCGCAAGTCCACTCGTTAACATCATCAAACATGTTTCAAGCAAATCCGACTCACAAAAGACCAAAAACATTACACTTCAACATAATCCAAATCTTGATACACCAACTAATCAAGAACCCGAACTACCTAGAAGAGGAATTTAGGAGTTTTACCAAGAAAAATCAGTTCTGAAGTCTCTAATCATATACTCTACTTTCATGCTTTGAGAGAAAAAATGACGAAAGCAAACAAAATTCGAGAAAGCGGGTCCAGCAAAAACAAATTACCTAAGAAGTTACATGATCCGGCTTATTCATTCTTCCGTGTAGCATTGGAAATTCCAAGGATTTTGACACATTAGTCGACCTAGTATCAAGCATCAACCTTCTTCCATTGTCTCTCCATACTTAACTTAGGAAGAACCAATGGAAACCATCATAGTTTTAGCGGACATAGGTTTTGCATATCCGGTAGGGATAATGGAGGACATGGTTGTACACATAGGACAATTGACTCTTCGGCGAATTTCCATGTACTAGACATGACTAGTGATACCACATGTCCATTATTGGTTGGAAGAGGATTCTTAGCTACCGCTAGTGCCATAATCAATTGTAAGATGTCTAAAATAGTGGTGGGAGAAGGGAGTGCTAGGTCATCTATGATTTCAAGAAGCATTCATATGATAATGAGGGTGAACAAACACCTCATGAGACCACTTTAGATAGGAGACCATCTAGATATGGACCTTGGACCAATAGAGATTTTGTAGGTCGTCAATGACCTTTCTATCTAGAAGAGGCATTCATGAATAACACATGCGACTTAGAGCAACAATTGGCTAGGGACATTGAGATGAATCCATTTGAGGATACTTTAGTGTTTAGGAAGATGACCCATTCCTAGGAACCCTTGCCTATTAATCCTCAGCTGGAATAGATGGAAAGTTGAGAGTAATTAGCCTAAGCATAAGTGGAATGGATAAGCCACCTAGTTATGGGAATGGAGAGTGCACATTAGGATGACGATCTATGATCCCAATGGTGAGAAAGGTTTGAAAGGCATACCGACTGGGCGTACTAGTAAATCAAAAGAGAAGATTGATCCTACCAATGTCCTTACACAACCTTCACTCACCTTAAGGGTATGACTTCGAAGTCTAGCTAAAAGACACATAAATAGAGAAAAGCGCTTATTGGGAGGCAACCCATGTTTAATTGTTTACATGTTTGCTTTTCATTTTTTATTGTGTGTTTTATATATCTTTTACATTGTTGCTTGATTATCATGTTTATATTATTTTGTGAAAATGCTTTATTTTGTTTTTAACTTTGTCTTAATATATAAAGGTATTTTACAAAAATATAAGTGTATGCTAGATCACATGTGTTTTTAGAATTAATATGAACATGAGATTAACAATAATTGCAATCACATATATTTGTGTGTTTGTTAGAGTCAAATGCTTGTATCGAGTCACAATGGATGTTTTGTAGGAATTTTTAAAGGTTTTTAAAAGAAGTAATTTTTCCAAAATTTTTTCCGAAAACGATTAGACTAATCATTATGACACCGACGGGCCGGATTAACACCGTATCGCTTCCCGCAATATATAAACATATTTCAAATTTTTCAGTTTCTCTGCCTAATTTGTATTTTTGGAAATTTCCAACCCTTAATTTTCCTTAAATCGCATCCATTCCACAAGCATTGTATCTTACTTGATTTTAGTGTATTTTGTTTTATATAGTTTTTACCACCGATTTTACGAGGTTTCGCTTTTTTCTTATAAATGTGCAAGTATATTAGACAAGAAGATGAAGTACATAATAGAAGTTTTCTTATTACTTGCTCATTCTTCTGGAGGAGGATTTAACCGCAACTCTACGATATCCTACCGAGCTAATCGGGAGTATTAGTTTTCTCTTTATTTTTACCTTCTATCATAACTTTGATACTTTCTCGGGAACACGGGACTGATATGAAGCTTAGGGGTTATGTGTGGGAATAAATCCTTAATATCAATATCAAAAATACTCACGAAGATAGATTCAAATTCTTTTAGGAAAAAGAATAATAAATCAATCCTCGCTGTGATCGTTGTAGTACGGATTAGTCAACCCGAATCGTTTTCCCAACGAGCGCGGAATTGCCAACGCCGTTTTGGTTTGGATTTAATGCTTGATGATTTGGATTATAGATTTTGATTTTATTAACTACGGGAATGGGAAAGTAATTAAGGAAATCTATCCTACTGAAATCCTAAACGCCAATTAAACTAAACGTAATTAACAAACTTAATTAAAATGCAACTACGTCTAAACGATATCCTAAGAATGCCTAAATTTACTTTTACTCTAAAAATGTAATAAGAAAACTATTTTAGAATTAAAACTATTTTTTTGGATTTTTCTTGATTTAATAAAAATTAAAAACTAATTTAAACTAATTAAAACTAATTAAAATTCTAAAATTATAAAATTCAAAGAGAAAAATAAAAAATCTTTTTATGCTTTTTATATTTATCTTAAACTATTAAAATTGAAAAATTATTTTTTTGGAACTTTTTCTCAATTATTTGCTAATAAAGCTAATTAAAAATTGATTAAAATCTATTTAAATTGAGAAAAATAGCAAATTAAGACCAAAAATTATGAAACTCAGGAAAATTCTAAAATGATATTTAGAATCTATGAAAAATGAAAACAAGCAAGCTTTTATGTATGAAATATGGAAGCTATAGTGCAAATGCAACTCAAATAAGCTACTATAATAAGCTAATGATTACTAAGCCAACCAAATAATGAACAAAGCTAACTTATACTAAAATGAACTAATAGCAACTGTCTACAACTAATCCTAACAAGTTCTAATCTCGGACCTTGATTTAAGCAAATCGCTTAATGAACCAAACGTGGTTTGACCACCGTTTGAGCTTATGCACGTACTAAACCAATAAGCAAATCCAAAAGACCACTTATGCACCCTACCTAAACACCGCCGCTATGATTGTTCCAAATACCAAGTCCTAACTCATGAATGACTCCAAAACCAAAGAGCAAGTAGCCCGATTCACAATTGTGTGAACAGGCGTATACCTGATTTAATGGCTTATTGAAGCTCAGTGACTGAACCAGTTGAAGCAAAGTGATTATCGATTAAGACCTGAAAATTGAATTTCCAAAGTCTCAAACACTACCAAATGAACTATGAAAATTTGATCTCATAAGTTTGTGCAAAACTGTTTTAAGCAAGTAATGTGATTGACTTTTTAAGAACATAATCAACTACCAAACTCAGTTTTAATCCAAATTAATGAACTGATATTGATGTTTTAACACTGGAATATGATAACTAAAAAGCTAGATCTAACAAATCCAAACCAACTTGCAGCTAATGACCACTACCATCGATTAACAAGAGATCCTAGATCGATTCTGCTATGATTTTGACTTATGAGCTAAAACTGCTAGCACTATGACCTCAATAGACTTCCAATTAACTACTGAAACTTGTATCAAACACTAAACACAGATCTACAATCCTCTAGCACACTAAAATCAGCAATGCCAAACACTAGTTGCCACTAATGATGAAGTAACTAACAATTTATGACTAAATCAAGCTAAACAAACATGAATCTCGTGATTTAACAGAATAATAACAAACTAATGAACGATAAAACACGATTAAATAGATCAAAAACGAAATTGAAACTTACAAGATGCCTTAGCCACTATGGCTTGCCAAGTGAAGAAACAAGAACTCTATCCTAATTTAACCCCTAACCTAAACAATTCCAAAGCTCAACATGAACCCAATCCAAGCTATCAACCAATCCAAACCAGACACAGATCCGCATCCAAATTTAGCATAACATATCATGTCAACAGTAGCACTGACTCAACTTGAGATTTTGGTGAATTTGAGATTAAAACTAATATAAGCTCACAATAAGCTACTTAAAAGCTTAAATGAACCTATGAAACAATAGATCAATGGTGGATTAATCCAAAACAAAGATCTAAAGTGATTTTTGATTTTTCAAAGGATTTAAAAGTGATTTTTTTGTATTTTTGAGATTTTGAAAAGTAAGCTAAACATGTGTTTAAAAACTGAATAAGCACTAGAATAAGATAATAATCGCATTTATAACATAAAACTAATCAATAACAATTGCAAGTGAAATTCAAATTCTATTAATAAGGAAGATTAGTACAAAATATGAATTACAAACTATTTAAATCATTGAAATATGTAAATAACCACTACAAATAATTCTAGAGATGAAAAATACAGAAATTAAGATACTATGAAAGAAATATGAGGACTATTTATAACTGAGCTAGGCTTGAGAAGCTTCTCGAAATTCTTCTCTTTGTGCTTCTTTGCAGCTTGTTATCACCCTTGGATCATAATAATAACCGCCTCTCATCACAACCCTAGGATCAAATCTAATGACAAGCTTCTCGCCAATGGAGAGCGCAGGTGTCCTATAGCACAACGGATTGATGAAGTCATTGCCCCATGAGTCAAGGTGTCAGGGAGTACCAATGTACCCTTAATCACGTTAATTTTGATTAATTACACGCGGTAATTTAGGGTCATCTGGGTAACTTTGGGGAAAGAAATTGGCGCGGAATGTTTTTATTTTATTTGGTTTTGACCGGGAAACGGGCGTTGACTTGGTTTAATAAACCGGTAAAGTTGGTTTTCGTTAGGATACCAACCGTAGTAGTAGTTGTTTTGGGCTTTTGAACCGGGTAATACTTTGGGCCGAAGGGTTTAGTAGGTTTGGATTTGAAGTTGGCATATGTAATCCAAGTGATAATATAGGGCTTAACTTGTACACTTCGGATTTTCAAGGACCAATATGTAATTCGAAATCTCATCAAGGACCATATGTCAATTCAGAATAATCCAAAGGGGACTTTGTAATTTCAAACTTCAGGATCAATTTTACAAATCGAAAGCAGTGGTGGATGAACTTGACTTTTCTTCAAACTTTTCTGAAACTTCAAAAATCATCTTCGGGAATAAAATCTTCAAAATACACAATCTTGACCTTCATTTTAAAACTCTCTTGATCTCTCGTGCTCGGATTTACATCTGATTTGGACTTTTATGCTGTTTTTGCATATCCGTATCTGACAAGCACAAACTCAAGAAAACCACAAATATAAGCAATAAACGGCTTTTCCTTGGTTGTTTTGGGTCTATATTGATAAAGAAAAGGTATGTGTTTTAGCACATATCAAAAAACCCAGACGAGACCATAGCCGTGTCCTCACGCAATGCAATCAACTCACGCTTCTAAAACCAAGGATTTCAATCTCTTTCTACTAAACCTATGAAGAAGTAGCAAAGATTCCTCAAAAGAGATTAAGAAAGCCTTAATTCTAAAAAAACCCCTTTACCTTTTAATTCACATACATAGATATTACGATTAAGCACATCCGATTATGAATGACGGTTTGTTGAACTTTCATGTCGATCAATAACTCCAACATTTTTCAAACGACACGTTAGGATCACGGAGTAGAAAACACAACACAAGAAGTGACCATACGGATAGAATACATCGTCCCCGATTTTTCACAAGCTCCCAAACTAAGCGTAAAACCGAAATCATTGTTACATATGACTCTAGATGCTAACACTACCCATGGAAGTTACTTGTGTAAAACCTTTTGTTCCCATTTTCCTATTTCCTCTAGATTTTTTTATTTTTGTGAGAAATGAATTTCTTCAAATTCTCGTTTTGATAAGAATTATTCCGATAAAGATATAAAGCTAAGTCGATAATTAGTTATCCGCCTTCTCTCAAGAACCATTGTCGTAAAAATGAGGTCCACATCAAGGAATTTTTATTCATTAACTTTTATTTTTTTTCACTTTTCAACATTTTTCATTTTTTTTTTTTTATTTATTTATTTATTATATTTTTACTTTAGTTGTATGAGCCGTGAACGGCGGGCTTCACGGGGGTAATTCAAGACTATAGGCTACAGTAGGATCCGGTAGCTAGGCTAAGACCTCATACAATCGGCTAAAAGATCCAAGTCCGATCTCCGACACCCTGACTCACAACTTTACTTATTACATTATCACATATCACTTATTACTTTATTTATTTATTACGGATCCCTGATGTGTACCCAATTTTTAAAACAAAGATTCTTTTAAGAAGATAAAGAACTAACTATCGCCAAAAACCCGACATCTCTAATTATTTTAGATGATATGGGGTGAAACTATTTTGTGGGAACAAAAAGCCATAAGTACCTTCGATGGGCTCTAAAGAGAACCAACTACTCCACGCTTAGCATCTAAACTCATAAGTAACTCTATCATTTCTCGATCTCTGCAAATTTAAAATCCCAAATAATGAGATCCCCAGATGCTTAGCCGATAATTTTTAGATTATCTATGGTTAAGGGAACAAGCTAGGGCTCAACACGCTTGGTCAAGTCAGAATTCTATTCCTACTCTCACCAATGAAAAGTCAATCAAGGTTTCAAAACATATATTAACTTAGCAAATGCTTCGTCTAATGAAATCAAGTCATGCATATTTAAAGTCACTCAGTGAAACTTGCAAAATCTTGGCCTTGTGAGCTAGAATTGTGATTTTATAGCTTCTAATCTAAGAGACTAGCCAACTTTTCAATCAAAAAGACTTAACAAAAGCTTGAAAAATTTTAAATTTTTTCACATTTTTGCACAATTTTTCATTTTCTAAGGAAAAACGGGTTACGAGAGAAACACAACAAAAATAAGCAAGTGCGGTCAAATCAAATCAAAGATTACCCTACCCCAGACTAGAACGAAACATTGTCCTCAATGTTTAAAACAAGGGTATCACGAAAATCTAAAAGCCGTTTATAAAGTATGCTAGAAGATAAACGTTAGTCGATAAGATTAGGATATCGGATTTCCATCAAAGATCGATCATGAAACTCGAGTGGATAAAAGACAAAATTCGAGCACGAGAGTCTTCATATCGGGAACATCCTAAACACAACATCACAAACAACCAAACACGAAATGAAGAGGCACCTCTTCACATCACTTATTAGAAAATAGAAGGAAGATAGATGGATAAGCATGGGGTGCCTCCCACGGCGCCATCGTTTTGTTACCGAAGTCGCTAGCTTGACTCGATCCCCGCATTCAGTTGTTCTTAGGGAAAGTTTGGAGATCCGGGACAACCATGGATGGAATGTCCCCTCCGAAATAGTGTTTCACACGATGACCATTCACCTTGAAATTAGGGCCATCGCCTAGATAGCTCCACTGCTTCCATATGGGAAAACTTGAGTGATGGTGAATGGTCCTGACCAACGGGTTTTGAGTTTGCCCGAGAAAATCTTCAATCGAGAGTTAAAAAGAAGAACTTGATCACCAACGTTGAAAACGCGGTTTTGATTTTAGCATCATGAATCCTCTTAGTCTTCTCTTTGAAAATCAAAGAATTCTCGTAGGCCCGATCCCTAAGCTCGTTTAATTCATTCAATTGAACTTTTCAGTGATCACCCGCGGTCTTAAGATCGAAATTAGCATGTTTCAAGGCCCAGAATGCCTTATGTTCGAGCTCGATGGGCAAGTGACAAGCTTTTCCATACACCAACTTGAATGGGGTGCACCCGATTGGTGTCTTGTAAGTCGCGAAAGCCCATAATGCATCATCTAACTTATCGGCCCATGAAGCTCGATTCTCTCCTACGGTTCTCTCTAAAATCCTCTTTAAACCACGATTCGAGACCTCAACTTGTCCGCTTTTTGGGGTGATACGCTGTAGAAAGACGATGGGTAACTCCATATTTAGCCATAACTTTAGCAAATTGCTCATTACAAAATGGGTACCGCGATCATCGATGATAGCACGAGGTGCTCGAATCGGAAAACAAATTCTTTAGAAACTTAACAACCACTCGGGGTCATTGGTGGGAGCCGCTTCAACCCATTTAGACAAGTAGTCGACTGCCACGAGGATATACTTATTTCCTCTAGATGACGGAAATGGTCCCATAAAATCGATGCCCATACGTCAAAATCTCACGACTTGAATAGCATTTTGTGGCATTTCATCCTTCGTGAAATTTTCCTTGACGTTGGCAAGAATCACAAGATTTGACTAAATCATGAGCATCTCGATATATGGTCGGCCAATAGAATCCGAAATCAAAAATCTTCTTGGCGGTGTAACTTGCACCATGATGGCCACCAGTGGGTCCGTTATGGCAAGCATTGAGAATATCAATAGCCTCGTGGCCATGAACACACCGCCGGATTACTTGATCCGCACAAATCTTGAACAAGTAGGGTCGTCCGAAATAATGCTTAACATCTTTGAAAAACTTTTTCTTTTGTTGGGACGACATCCCTTTCACAATGAAATTACCCGCATGGTAATTTGCAATGTCGGCAAACCATGGGGTGTTCGGGTCTTTCTTAGCAATCATCCCAAGTGTCTCAAGAGGAAATGTTTCTGTAATCTCCTTTTTCTCGAGCACACTTTGATGGGGATTTTCAAGTCTAGACAGATGATCGGCAAGAAGGTTCTCCGCTCCTCTTTTGTCAAGAATAGTAACATCAAACTCTTGAAGGAGGAGAACCCACCGAGTAACGTGGCTTAGCATCTTGCTTTGCCAAAAGATACTTTAAGGCGTAATGGTCGATATACACTATGGTCTTCGACAAGACAAGGTAGGGTCGGAATTTCTCAAAAGCATAGACAACGCCAACAATTCTTTTCAAAGAGTCGTAATTGTGTTGGGCCTCGCACAATGTCTTACTCGCATAGTGTATGGGCTGAAAATGTTTCGACTTTCGTTGCCCCAAGACTGCCCCTATTGCGTAATCACTAGCATCACACATAAGCTCAAAAGGCAAATCCTCGGGGCAACTAAAATCGGGCCTCGTTAGTTTCTTCTTAAGATAGTTAAATGCCTCAATGCATTCGTTAGTGAAGATAAACGGAGCATCCTTTTCAAGGAGATGGGTCAGAGGGCGGGCTATCTTGGAGAAATCTTGGATGAAACGGCGATAGAAACCGCATGACCCAAAACTCCGAATACCTTTTACGGTAGTAGGATGAGGGAGTTTAGCTATAACGTCGACTTTAGCTCGGTCGACCTCAATCCCATATTTCGAAATCTTATGGCCGAGGACAATGCCCTCTTGAACCATGAAATGGCACTTCTCCCAATTCAAGACCAAGTTGGTGTCTTCACACCTTTTGAGCATGTGGTCTAGATGAGAGAGGCAAGAAGTGAAAGAATCTCCATAAACCGAGAAATCGTCCATGAAACCTTCCATAGACTTTTCGATCATGTCATGAAATATAGCCATCATGCACCTTTGAAACGTTCCAGGAGCATTGCATAAGCCAAATGGCATTCGTCGGTAAGCAAACGTTCCATAAGGGCACGTGAAAGTCGTTTTCTCTTGATCCTTTGGATCGATCGGGATTTGAAAATAACCGAGAACCCATCGAGAAGCAATAGAACTCATTTCCCGCTAAACGCTTCGAGCATCGATCCATAAAAGGTAGCGGAAATGATCCTTCCTTGTAGCATCATTCAACTTCCGTAGGTCAATACACACTCTCCATCCCAAGTGACGAAGCGTGTGGAAATCAATTTGTTATCTTCATTGGCAATGACGGTCATTCCACCTTTCTTGGGAACACAATGAATGGGGCTAACCCATGAGCTATCGGAGATGGGATAAATGATTCCGGCGTCGAGGAGTTTGAACTTCCTTTTGATAACATCATGAATATTTGGGTTAACCCTACGTTGTTGTTGAATCACGGGTTTACAATCATCCTCCATCGAATTTTGTGGGTACAGAATCGAGGATTGATTCCTTTGATGTCAGAAATTTGCCAAGCAATTGCATTTTTGTGTTTACGTAGGACATCCAAAAGTGCGGTCTTCTCCTCATCTTTCAAGTTTTTAGCAATGATGACGGGAAATTTGTTCGGTTTTTCAAGAAAAGCGTATTCAAGATGAGGAGGTAAATCCTTGAGCTCGGCCCGAGGATTTTCATCGACGTTTGTACTTCTTTGATTTCTTCAATCGTAATCTCTTTCGGAGGGAGTGACGGTAATGGATCTTCGTTCAACAATTGTTCAAGATAACGGATATCTCCTCCTCAATCATAAACACCATCATCAATTACCGGTGGAATCGATTCATCATCAGCAAGAAACTCATCGATCTCTTCCAAAATGAAGTCACCTCCCTCGAACGGAGTGAGAGGGAGAAGAGTCGGCAATTATAGGCTCAGAAGATGGTTCAATATTTTCAAAAGGAATGGTGGGATTTCCACCCATAAAATCAAGAACTTCTTGAGCATACTCCTCCGTAGCAATATCGAGAATGTCGATTCGATTAATAGAAGCATCATCGTAGTTGGAGGAGTATCTCGAAGGTTGGTTGATATTAAACGAGACGGTTTCCTTGTTAGCTCGTAAGGTGATTTCCCCTTCATAAACATCAATCATCGCACGACCCGTTCTTAGAAAAGGCCTCCCGAGAATAAGAGGTACTCGGGGGTCAGCATCAAAGTCAACGACAACGAAGTCGGCTGGAAAATGCAGTGGTCCTACTTTCACATAGACGCTTCGCAATTCCTCTCGGAATAGAGGTTGAACGGTCCGCGAGTTCAAGAGTCATCTTAGTAGGTGTGAGTTCCGGGAGAGAAAGTTTGTTGTAAATCGAAAGAGGCATTAAATTAATACTCGCACCAAGATCGCCAAAGCGAGCATTTCACTATTCTCGAAACTCACAAGGGATAAGAAATTTGCCGGGTCTCCTAACTTTTCGGGAAGTTTCTTGAGGAGCACCGCCGAGCAATTCTCATTCAACGGTGTTTTGCTATTTCAGCCAGCTTTTCTTTGTTACTCACTAAATTTTTGATCATAGCGGCAAACTTCGGCATGAGGAGTAAAGCATCGGTGAAACTGATGTTAAAATTCAAGGATTGAACGATTTCAACAAATTTCTCCATTTGGTTTTCGGTTTTATCACGGAGCTTTTGATTATGAAGTCTTGAAGGATAAGGAAGTGAAGGTTTAAGAGTAGTCTTCTGAACATCGTCCGAATCGAAGTCCGAACGACGGAGGTGGTACGGGTGCGGGTTGCACATTTTCTTCAACAACCTGGTATCTTTTCCTCCTCCCTTGTCGGGAGTAGAGATGAGGGTCCATCAATAGCCTTACCACTCCATGTGGTTATGGCTTTCAACTCACCCTTCGGGTTGGGAATAGTATCACTTGGAAGAGAACCCGAAGATGAGGGTTGGCTGACCTTACACAACACAAAGATTCAACATGTCTTGAGTTTATTCGTGAAGTTTCCAATTTGTTGTTCAGTAGTGAATCTCATTCCTAAACTCATTGCTTTGTCTAGTTAACGAAGATTGAAACTCGTTCCTCAAACTCGATTTTGCATAGTGTGGATGGTAGAATTGGTATTCTGAACATAAGTTGTGAAGTCATTTGGAGGCAAAGGTGAAGCTTGAAAGCTTGGGTTGTGATATACATGATTGTAGTGAGCTCCTTGATTTGGGTGTTGATTTGGTGGAGCTTTGAATTGGTTTTGAACATTCGGTCCACGAACTTGATTACGATTGAAACGATTCGGATTGTTCGATGGAGAAAATCCCGGAGGTCCCATTTGATTACTAACACGAGGGTTCATTTCAACTTGAGTACGGTATTGGGCACCTCCGGTTACGGCATTAGATTGGAACGGATTGCCATCGGTGGCGGTACAATTGTAGTAGGCATGCGGCCTCCCAAGTAGTACAAGTCGTTTCCACCGCTTTGACTTGAGCGGGTGGAGAAGAATTACTCTTAACCAAAGCATGGATCAAATCCGCAAGCTTATCAATCTTAGCATCGGTGCTAGACGTATTTCCGTTAGACGAGGATGATGGTGTATCATTTACGGCAGAACCGATTTGCTACGTGAAGTACGAACTTTGGATTTGTTCATAATAATCGACAAGGCATCTCTCGTTGATCGGGTCAACAAATTACCACCCGCAGCGGCATTGAGAGAGTCTTGATCGTTCTCATTCAAACCATTATAAAACGTATCAAGTTGGTGCAACTCAGAAAAACCATGATGGGGACATTGCCTAAGCAAATCTTTGAATCGGTCCCATGCCTCACTAAATGATTCATCAAATCTTTGTGTGAATTTTGTTATCTCATTTTTTAAGCTTGTGGTTTTAGACGGTGGGAAGAATTCGTTCACGAATTTTGATACTAAATCCTCCCACGTGGTTATCGATCGAGGGGGTAGTTTTTCGAGCCAAATCCGGGCCGAAAGTGAAAATGGGAAGAGTAGTAGCTTGATGGCCTCTTCCGAACGCTTCGGTACTTGATCGTAGACGTGAGCTTGTTGAATCGCCGGATATGAGAGTGAGGATCGTCTCTCTCGAATCCGTAAAATTGGCTTGACGAAACCAAATTTATCAATCCGTGTTTAAGCTCGAAGTTATCGGAAACGATTGCCGGGACGACGATGGCTTCTCCATAACCCTCGGTGGGTGCTTGGAGTTGCTCTAGCATAGATCGGTTGTCCTCCGCCATTTCGATGATGGGCGGGTCTTGATTAGTTCGAATCTCGGTTCGACTAATGGAGCACGCGTCTGCGCCTTCTCGGAATTGTAGCGGTTGCAAGGTTCTCTCAGTAGTTATTAGAACGAGCGCATGCACTTTCAAAAACGGCAATTAAAACGAACGGTATTCGAAAACGACAGTGAACTTAAACCAATAATCCCAAGTGAATAAATCACCTTACAAGACAAACGCAAGCGAAATGGAGAAGCTTTGTAGGTCAGCGAAGCTTATTAAAACCCGCTTTTCTACCGCCGAATTTAATGTCGGTAGCCGTCCTTATACCCACCACCCAGTTTGTTTATCCGATAGAAGTAAATAAATCCACAAGCGACACAAAGGCAAGTTTTTGATCTTTTGTTCGAGAACTTATAATGATAACACCTCCGTTGAGAATGTTATATAATTGGTATCTTCTATTTATTATCAAAAACAAAGAGAAAATCTTTTTGTATTTTTAATCTGATATATATATACAAAAGAAAAGGAAAATATTTTTTTACTTTTTATTTTTATAGAAAAATAACTTCACGAATGAAGGATCTCAAGTCACTAATCGACAAACTTCAAACGATATTGTCGTGACACAACCTCCGGCAGCCAAAATTTGATATAGGCTCAAGGGTTATGTGTGGGGATAAATCCTTAATATCAATATCAAAAATACTCACGAAGATAGATTCAAATTCTCTTAGGAAAAAGAATACTAAATCAAATCCCGTGTGTGATCGTGTAGTACGGATTAGTCAACCCGAATCGTTTCCCAACGAGGCGTGAATTGCCAACGTCGTTCTTGGTTTGGATTTAATGCTTGATGATTTGGATTATAGATTTTGATTTTATTAACTACGGGAATGGGAAAGTAATTAAGGAAATCTATCCTACGGGAAATCCTAAACGTAATTAAACTAAAACGTAATTAACAAACGCGACTAAAAATGCAACTACGTCTAAACGATATCCTAAAAATGCCTAAATTTACTTTTACTCTAAAAATATGATTAGAAAACTATTTTAGAATTAAAACTATTTTTTGGATTTTTCTTGATTTAATAAAAATTAAAAACTAATTTAAACTAATTAAAACTAATTAAAATTCTAAAATTATAAAATTCAAAGAGAAAAATAAGGAAAAATCTTTTTTATGCTTTTTATATTTTTCTTAAACTAATAAAATTGAAAAATTATTTTTTGGAACTTTTTCTCAATTATTTGCTAATAAAGCTAATTAAAAATTGATTAAAATCTATTTAAATTGAGACAAATAGCAAATTAAGACCAAAAATTATGAAACTTACAGGAAAAATCTAAAATGATATTTAGAATCTATGAAAAATGAAAAACAAGCAGCTTATGCATGAAATATGGAAGCTATAGTGCAACTGCAACTCAAATAAGCTACTATAATAAGCTAATGATCTACTAAGCCAACCAAACAGTGAACAAAGCTAACTTATACTAAAATGAACTAATAGCAACAAACTACACCTAATCCTAACAAGCTCTAACCTCAGAACCTTGATTTAAGCAAACTGCTTAAATGAACCAAACAGTGGTTTAGGACCCTTTGTTTGAGCTTATGCACAACTTAACCAATAAGCAAATCCAAAAGACCACTTATGCAGTCCTACTAAACACCTGGCCAGCTATGATTGTTCCAAATACCAAGTCCTAACTCACTGATATGACTCCAAAACCAAAGATGCAAAGTAGCCTGATTCACAATTAAGTGTGAACAGGGCAGAAGTACTGATTTGAATGGCTTATTAGAAGCTCAAAGTGACAGAACCAGTTGAAGCAAAAAGTGATTATCAGATTAAGACCAGTTGAAAATTTAATTTCCAAAGTCTCAAACACTAACACTTAAATGAACCAGAAAATTTGATTCACAAGTTTGTGCAAACTGTTTTGAAAGGTTTTGGCATGATTTGACTTTTTAATAACATAATCAAACTTTGACCAAACTCAGTTTTAATCCAATCTAATGAACTGATATTGATGTTTTAACACTAAATATGACTACTAAAAGCTAGATCTAACAAATCCAAACCAACTTGCAGCTAATGACCACTACTGATTTCAACAGTAGCAGATCCTAGATCAGATCTGCTATGATTTTGACTTATGAGCTAAAACTGCTAGCACTATGACCTCAATAGACTTCCAATTAACTACTGAAACTTGTATCAAACACTAAACACAGATCTACAATCCTCTAGCACACTAAAATCAGCAATGCCAAACACTAGTTAAGCTGCTAATGATGAAGTAACTAACAGTTTATGACCAAATCAAGCTAAACAAACATGAATCTCAGATTTAACAAGAATACAATAATAATTCTAATGAACAGATTAAAACACTGATTAAATGATCAAAACAGAAATTGAACTTACAAGATGCCTTAGCCACTATGGCTTGCCAAGTGAAGAAACAAGAACTCTATCCTACTTATACCCCTAACCTAAACAATTCCAGCTCAACATGAACCCAATCCAGCTACTGCACCAATCCAAACCAGATCCAGATCCAGATCCAAATTTAGCATAAACATATCATGTCAGCACTGTAGCAGCTGACTCAACTTGAGATTTTGGTGAATTTGAGATTAAAACTAATATAAGCTCACAATAAGCTACTTAAAAGCTTAAATGAACCTATGAAACAATAGATCAATGGTGGATTAATCCAAAACAAAGATCTAAAGTGATTTTTGATTTTTCAAAGGATTTAAAAGTGATTTTTTTTGTATTTTTGAGATTTTGAAAAGTAAAGCTAAAACATGTGTTTAAAATACTGAATAAGCACTAGAATAAGATAATAATCAGATTTATAACATAAAAACTTAATCAATAACAATTGCAAGTGAAATTCAAATTCTATTAATAAGGAAGATTAGTACAAAATATGAATTACAAACTATTTAAATCATTGAAATATGTAAATAACCACTACAAATAATTCTAGAGAGATGAAAAATACAGGAAATTAAGATACTATGTGAGCAAATATGAGGACTATTTATAACTGAGCTAGGCTTGAGAAGCTTCTCGAAATTCTTCCCTTTGTGCTTCTTTGCAGCTTGTTATCACCCTTGGATCATAATAACCGCTTCCCCTCTCATCACAACCCTAGGATCAAATCTAATGACAAGCTTCGCCAATTGAGAGCTGACAGTGTCCTATAGCACCGGATTGATGAAGTGTCAGTCCCATGAGTCGGTGTGTCGGGAAAAGTACCAATGTACCCTTAATCACGGTTAATTTGATTAATTACACGGGGGTAATTTAGGTTCATCCGGGTAACTTTGGGGAAGAAATTGGCTGGCGGAATGTTTTTTATTTTATTTTGGTTTTGACCGGGAAGCGGGCGTTGACTTGGTTTAATAAACCGGGTATAGTTGGGTTTCGGGTTAGGATACCAACCGGGTAGTAGTAGTTTTGTTTTGGGCTTTTGAACCGGGTAATACTTTGGGCCGAGAAAGGTTTAGTAGGTTTTGGACTTGTAGTTTATATATGTAATCCAAGTGATAATATAGGGGCTTAACTTGTACACTTCGGATTTTCCAAGGACCAAATATGTAATTCTGGAAATCTCATCAAGGACCAATATTGTCAATCTAGAATAATCCAAGGGTGACTTCTGTAATTTCTGAAACTTCAGGGATCAATTTTGCCAAATACTGAAAGTGCAGGGACTGAACTTGACTTTTCTTCAAACTTTTCTGAAACTTCAAAAATCATCTTCTGGGAATAAAATCTTCCAAAATACACAATCTTGACCTTCCAGCTCAGCTAAAACTCTCTTGATCTCTCGTGCTCGGATTTACATCTGATTTGGATCCTTTTTGCGTGTTTTTGCATATCCGTACCTGCACAAGCATAAACTCAAGAAAACCACAAATATAAGCAATAAACGGCTTTTCCTTGGTTGTTTTGGGTCTATATTGATAAAGAAAAGGTATGTGTTTAAGCACATATCAGGGACAATGTTCGGTTTAAGTGTAGGGAGGAAGAATAAAACGGGAACTTAGAAACTATTCACTCACTTGATTTTTGTCTTGTCCTTGGTAAATTGTGTAATAAACTATAAGAAATATTTGTTAGGGTAATTTTAGCACCAAATTTAATTTTTTTTAGGGCATTTACGAGTAAAACTTTAGTCTTAATAAAATGTCTCATGGATAGGAGTTATATGACTAGCACAAAAACCGTATACCACTCAAATTCCACCATAAAAATGTGAGGTTTGCCCCTAGATCTTTAGAAATAAAAGCATTCATCTTTAATGCTTAGTGAGTGTACCGGTAGTATAATAGATTTTAGAACTTGTTTTGTGATAATAATGGAAAGGTTTTCGACAGAGCACCAATCATATGGAATTCCAATGTAGCCAAACACTTCGAGAATATGTTCGAGTTCTCTCTGCCATTGGTTTTATTGCTAAAAATTCTCCTGATGTCATAGATGAACCTTGAAAAAGTCGATTATAACTCGCTTCATCATCACGTCTAACAATAAGTCCATTAAAACCCCATTGTGTACATTTTACAATAATAATATGATACTTCATAACGAGTAAGAAGCTTATCTGTCAATATTGGTATTTTAGTAATAAATATAGCAATGAGCTTTAAATTCTCATGGAATTCTTGGTTTAGTGGCACTTCCTCTAAAGAAGCTCGTGACAGTAAAATCCGTGAAACACTTGGAATTAAGGTAATAAATCAGGCCAGAAACTCAATGAGGAGCCATTAAAGAAGCTTTCCCCATGAGGGATTCTTCTAGTATGGTGTTATTTAAGTGCGAATGAAGATAATGTCCATTAATGTTTGTGGATTGGGTGCTGAATATAAGCATAATTGGTTGCGTGATTCTTTCAAAAGAGAAAACTTAGATCTTGTAGGTATACAAGAGTGGAAAATGGAGGATGTGTGTCCACACTAGCGTCATACAAAGTATATGGGGTATGGATGTTGATTATTTTCATGGGCCTTCTGTTGGTGCTTCTGGTGGTACTCTTATTGTGTGGAAAAACAATTCATTTGTGAAGATGGGCACAATAATTGGTTCAAATTTTAGTGGCATATATGGCAAATGGTGTGAAAACAATAGTCATATCTTTATTATTAATATATATGGGCCTCAATTTTCTCAACAGAAAGAGGCTCTTTGGTCTGATCTCCTTTCGATTATGTCTTCTCGTGAGGGCATATGGCTTTTGATGGGCAATTTTAATGTTGTTAGAAGCAAAGAAGAAAGGGCGGGTTCTAAATTTAATGAGAAGGAAGCTTGAGTTTCAACGAAGTTCAAGTTGCAAGATATGGTCTTCATGATCTGCAGGTTAGGTGCCGAAATATACATGGTTCAACAGGTCAGGTTCTAAAATGAGTAAGCTTGATCGGTTTCACAATAAAAGTCATTAAGAGGATTCTTATTTGGGGAAATCAACTTACATGTTGCAATGTGTTGAGATTTGTTGTCAGACCACATCTCATTTCTTGCAAAAACAACTTTGATCTTACCTCCTTGTAGTTGAAAGTCAAAAGAGTTAAACATCTGAAGCTTTGCTTTGGATTTCAAACTTGACAAAATCAAAATCCATTTCCTTTTCTGTAGGATCGTAAATTTATGTTGTTTAGATGATTCGGGTGGTCTAGGTAGATGATTAAACAAGATAGCCATTTTAGAGAGATGAAGAGAGGAGAGGGTGTTTTCTAGTGAGAGAAAGATTAACAAAAATGAAATTTTAGATTGAAAAGCACCACCCTTCTCTTAGTGGGAAGGGTATTTATAGTTACAAACTAAACGACCTCCTAACGGCCTGTGGATCAAGTATACAGTGGGTAAAGACCCGTCCTTCCTCCACGGTGTTACACTACGCTAAACTAAACTAATAACTAACTAATAAACTGATAACTAACGATATGTCTACGAGCTAACTTATGCTAGATTATATTTAGGGTGACCGACACTTCACTATGGAATTTCTACCAATCTCCCCTAAGGGAGGTCACCCCATGTTTTACATTTCGAATCTTAGCATTCTATTTAATCTTCAGTATTGAGCTCGTAGACTTTAATTCTTCAACATCTGCATCTTTGTGCTTTAGCAGTGATTCTTCAATATCCGATTACTTTGTACTTTAAGTGGAGGCCTTTATACTGATCCACACCATTGATGATCTTCGAGTTTTCATTGAGATCATCAGCCACAGTAAATCTCTGGATCACCCTTTGTAGCGTTGCCTTCATGTGATGTTGTGACTTATGGACCGACGTGCTCACACTTTATGGATCATGACATCATTTCATCAAAGTAGCGGAAGCTTTTACTGGTTCAAGATATTTGCAGCAGCGTAACAGAAGCATAGTATAAAAATATCTACGCTAGGTTATGTAGATATGCACTAGTCATGATTTCTTCAATTAGGTGTAGATCTTTGTGAGCATACGGCTTTGGATTGACTTCTCAGTTCTGATCAGCTACAACCGTCCAAATGTACCTACCTGCAAACAACAGTTAGCAATAAAACACACGAAAGTGTCTTTGATCACTTTCGTTGAATTGAGGTACACGCCCACGGTTCCCGTTGATCAAGACAAGTACCGCCTTACAGATCGTAGGATTCCTAAGAATCATTGGACAGGTTTCGCATGTTTCTAGCCGTTCTCAAACCGAACGTCTCAAAGAAGACAACACGAGTGAGTGAACCAGCGAATTGAGATTCACTGATTGATGAAAAATGATTTGAAAAAAAATAACCACGTATTGCTTAGAAGAAAGAGTTTTGCAATATGACGAAGGTTTTATGAGAAAGATCAATTTTCAATCAAAATACTTTTTGTATTTGAAAAGAGTACATTCATGTGCTAGAGAAAAGAAGAGATTGCACATCAATGGTTTTCCAAAGTATATTTTCAATCGAGATACTTTTGTGTTTGAAAATGAATACACATTTGATGTGCTAGAGAAAAGAAGATTTGCACATCGAACGGTTTTTCCAAAAGTATTCGTCAATTCCAATCCTGGACCAAGGTTGATTCAAGGGTGAATCACCCCTTCGTTTTTGTCCAGTTGTCACAAGTGTTAGGATCTTAATATTATTGTGTTGATGATTCGGGTGGTCTTGGATGATGGAAATACATGTTAGCCATATTTAGAGAGATAAAGAGAGGAGAGGGTGTTCTTGGTAGAGACTTGCTTAACAAATTATGAAAGGTTAGATTGAAAAGCTCCACCCCTTCCATCCATGGAAGGGGTATTTATAGTTATAGACATAACGACCTCCTATCGGCCTGTGGATCAGGTATACAGTGGGTAAAGACCCGTCCTTCCTCCATGGTGTTACACTACGCTAAACTAAACTAATAACTAACTAATAAACTGATAAACAACGTAACTAATGACATGTCTACGAGAATATTTGGGGTGACCGATACTTTACTTATGGAATTTCCAAATCCTAACAATCTCCCCCTAAGGGAGGTCACCCCATGATTTACATTTTGAATCCTAGCATTCTTTCTTTGACTTCGTTCTTGAGCTCGTAGACTTGAATTCTTCACTTCCGCAATCTTTGTACATTAGTAGCGATTCTTCAAAGTCCGATTATGTTGTATATTCAGTGGAGGTCTTTAATTGATCCACATCTTTGATGATCTTCGAGCTTTCTATGAGATCATCAGCCACAGTAAATCTCTCTGGATCATCCATAGTTGTGTTGCCTTCATGTGATGTTGTGAATTTTGGACCGACATGCTCACACTTTTGGATCATGACATCTTTCATCAGAGTAGCGGAAGCTTTTACTGGTTCAAGATATTTGCGCCAGAGCGAAGCATAATATAAAAATATCTAAGCCAGATTATGTAGATAGGCACCAGTCATGATTTCTTCAATTAAGTGTGGATGTTGTGAGCATGCGGCTTTGGATTGACTCTCAATTCGACGCTACAACCCCAAATGTACCCCACCGCAAAACAACAGCTTAGCAATAAAACACACGAAAGTGTCTTTGATCACTTTCGTTGAATTGAGGTACACGCCCACGGTTCCCCGTTGATCAGTACAAGTACGCTCGTGATCGGTAGGATTCCTAAGAATCTCCTTGACGGGGTTTCTAAGCCTGTTCTAGCCATTTTCAAACCGGAACGTCTCAAAGAAGACAACACGGAGTGAGTGAACCAAAGAATTGAGATTCACTGATTGATGAAAAATGATTTGAAAAACAATCGCGTATTGCATAGAAGAAAGAGTTTTGCAATACGACGAAGGTTTTATGAGAAAGATCAATTTTCAATAAGAAATACGTTTTGTATTTGAGAATGAATACACATTCAACGCGCTAGAGAAAAGAAGAGATTCGCACATCGAACGGTTTTTCTAAACGTATTTTTCAATCAGAGATACTTTTTGTGTTTGAAACTGAATACACATTTGACGTGCTAGAGAAAAGAAGATTTGCACATCGAACGGTTTTTCCAAAAGTATTCACAATTCCAATCTGGACCAAGGTTGATTCAAGAGTGAATCGCCCCATCGTTTCTATCCAATTATCACAAGCTTGATCTTACGAGAAGATCTCACATGTCACCCACCAAGAGCTTGTTTGATGTTGGCTCTAGAAGGATTTCCATCTTCATCGTTAATACTTACATATCACTCAGATGTTCTGGCAATACCACAAGGATAATGCGTAGAACTCTTAATATATTCTTACTTTCCACATTGTGTGAAACAACAAGTCTTCATTAATTTTGTATCCTAATGAGATATTGTGGATGATCTCTTGGCTCTAGACTCAATTGTGCACATTTGGTTCCTATGCCGGAGACTAGGGAGAGGGTCTCCATCTTCAATATCAACAATCTCTAAGAGAAAGTCGATAGATTATGTAGGTTCCTCGTGAGAATGAAACAAGCCCTTTTAAGAGGAACTTGAGTAGCTTGGGAAGTTGTATTGCAGTGCGTCACTGGGTCCATGACATCTTGTCTTTAATACCAGTGTTACCTTAGTAACCACCAGTAGCATATGTATTGAACCCGGTTTCTGCCCTAAGGTTGAATTATTGGAGGGCTATTTCTTTTCACCCTTTTCATATTCAATTCTTTTTCATTCTTCAACCCCTTCAGTGCTTACCGAGACTTCATTACTAGAACCTTGTTGGGTTTATTCCAGTACTAGCTCTGTCTCAGTCCACACTCTTCCCGTATTCTCATTTTTCTCCTTTTATCATCATACCTAAGGACTCTACACTATCTAGTGGATTGTCCCTGGTAGATCCCTCGGTTCTACTGGATCGTAGGAACGAATACCTAACCTAACCATCCTTATAACACCATGCATAAAGTAAATAGGTCGGTCTTTTGGTATTGTTCATTTCTTCTCGAAACCAATTGAAAAATCATTTGGAAAAACAATCAAGGTACTTGTGATACGAGATCAAAGCATTTTATACCTTAATAGTTTTGATCATTTAGAAATGCTCCCCCTCAACATGTGCATATGATTTTATAAATTGTTTAGCACATGGAGGCAAGAGTTCTTTGAAATAATTTCTTGATCACAATTTCCGAAGAAAAAGCCATTTGAATTTCTTTGGTAAATTCTCCCCCTCAATATGTGCATATGATATTTGAAATCATTTTATCACATAGAGGAAAGAGTTCTTTTGAAGCACAACCACGATCACAAAAGCCATTTAAGAAACCATTTGCTCCCCCTCAATATGTGCATCAATAAACGAAAGAGTTTAGCACATATGAGAGAGCAACCTGCACAATTGAATCAAAACGATCACCTTTTATCAAGTTTCATTATTAAATCACAAATTCTCCCCCGATCAAAAATATCAAACCCTTTGGGATTTTGGATCCCAAGTGATTTAATACGGTTTAGTAAACATGGGAGAATATGTGCCTTGTTCAAATACTCTTCTGGTTTATGGTTAAATGCTCCTCCTCAACATGTGCATTATGTATATTGAAATCGTTTGGCACATGGAGGCAGGAGTGCCTTTGAAGGACTAAAACCAATTCCATTAAACAGATTTGAGATTTAAATCATGATCTCTCCCCCGATCAAAAATTTCAAACCAATTGAGATTTGTGATCCCAATTGATTTAAATCATTTGTAAAATTTTGGGGAAAGACGTGGCAAGATTTGATTTTGAAAAATGACAGATAAGGATCATTTTAAGACATTAAAGATTGTTAGTGTCAGGTATGATTGTTTTAAGAGATCTTTTAGGTAAAATAAAACAATTTCACAATCAAACAAGAACAAAAAAAATTTCATTTTGAAAGATCTTTGAGTTTTAAAGAAAATCATACCATGACATAACATTAAATCTTTAGATCAACACTTTATTACGTACAAACGGACTTGATTTATGAAATATTGTTTGAAAATATTTTATTTTAAATCACTCTCCCCCTCAATCGATGACCGTAGTCGATGATTGAGTGACTTAGTTTTGATAAAATGAAGTCCGGTGATTTTCAAAATTAAGTCCAATTTATTTTCAAAACCAATATTTTTCCATTTTTCAAAACAATATTATTTAAAAATTGTTTAATAAAAATGGTATCATTCACTACTTTTCCTGCACAAGATACGTTAGGTGGTTGAGAAGCTTCCTTTGTTGTTGCTGTAGGGTTTGAAGAAAACCATCTCAGATGCGGTGAGACTTCTTTCGTTGCATTTTAATGCCAACTCTCCATTGAAGTCCAATTAAGCTCCGTTTCTTCATTTGTCAACACAAGATATAGTTACCCTTTCCTTTCGGCATCCAATCATCTTCAATTGTGAGATCCAGATAGGGAACATTCTTATATACCAATATACCTGCATACGTTAGTGAACACACATACAGATATATGGTGGTCGACAATACCCAAACAACAATCGACTAATACAAGTCAATCCAACATATCAATCAGTTCATATAAGGCATGGGATTTATGTATTCATCAAACTCTAATCATCTAATCCTAACAATCATATCCTAGGCACCTAGTCCTTCAACATAGGTTAACATCATTTTTCAATTAAGCATATAGGATAATTAGATAATCTCGTTAGATGATATAGATTTGAAAACATTCTCCCCCTTAATCAATGACTTATTTTTCTAAAAAGTTTAAAAGCGCTGAAGTCATTGATTGAGTTTTCAATTTTTACAAGAACTCTGAAACTGATTGATTTTCAAGCAACTCATTTACCACCACTTTTGAAAACAACAAATATTTTTCTGAAGAATTTTAGACGGAAAAACATTTGTGTAGGAACAGCAGTCCTTTGACATACTTTCCTTAAATTGTTTTAGGATACGTGCACGAAATATTTGAAAATTGGTTTAGCGCAACACTTTCCTTTCTTGAAAAACGGGTTGCTATCTGAAATAATAGCAAACCATGGTTTAACCACAGGTTACAGTCTGAAATAACTGCAAGCCATATTTTGAGACATGTTTAGAAAGAAATATTTACACCTCCTGCTCGAACTTCATCTATGGTCTCGTGCCATTATTGAATGACATTTCTAAGACCGCAGATGTTATCGATACCAGAAGACATGTCATAGAAAACACATTTCTAAGACCGCAGATGTCATCTATGGTCTCGTGCCATTATTGAATGACATTTCTAAGACCGCAGATGTTATCGATACCAGAAGACATGTCTAAGACCGCAAATGATGATACGAGTACCGAGATAAGGATATCGAAAGTAGCTTCGCAGTAGAAGATAGAAGTCATCATCCCTAAAACTTTCACCACCAAAGCTTCCGAGGCTCTTGCATTTAGGAAAGAAATTGAACCATCTCAAAGTGAGACTCTGGCAGCTTCCCCCCAAAACGAAAATCCTTTAGATGAGCAGATTCGAAGCTCTATTTCAAGCTTGCCTTAGCCAGGTGCACAGAGAAGCAGACCATTATCATAAATTCCGCTGCTCCTTTTAAGACCGATAATCGTGATTCTCCATTCGGGGTTATAACATCCAATAGAACATCAACGTTTCATCCCACTCTTTAAATTTCTTCTCATATTTCATTACCACTGAAGTCTGAAGCACTCCATACCAAAAAGTCCACAATCTGATGAAAAGGTGCTCTTCTCATTAGACTTTTGTAGGTAGGCCACGAGGTTGTGCTCATCTACAAACTTCAAAGATGCCATAGAAACTTTTGATGAAAAACGATATTATGTCAATAAGAATGAAAGAATAACTAGCCAATTGAGAGAGAAAGAGATATAGGGTTAGGGTTTAGAATTATTGCGCAAGTAAAATTTTCTTTAGAAAGTATTAAAATATGGAAAGAAGATAATTCCCTTAAAATTTTAACCCTATATATATGACAAACAAAGGTTACTTTCAACGGCTAGTAAAAATTAGTTCTTGACACAATCGGTTGTAACGGCTAGAACAACTGATGGTAAAATAACACTGTCAAGGTGGAAACTGTGAACTAGCAGATGGTAATTTTTCACAAAAATTTCAAAGAGCAGGGTAAATAAAATCATGATAACAAGATCTGGCTTATCATAGTTTTAGCAAACTACCAGCTATCAACGGATTTGATATGTCTTTACCATGAGCCGTTTGCTATGGACTAGCCAACTCTTAATCATAAAGAATATGGTGAGTTGATAACCATATAGTTTTTGGTAAACTATCAACCATAAACGGAATTGTCAAGTCTTTACCAATAGCCGTTTGCTCTGGACTAGTTGATTCTTATGTGTGTAAGACATGGTGAATCAATAACCATTTGTTGTGTATCTCGATATACACCTTTACATTCAACTCCCATCAAGCCTTGGTTATGTATCATAAGAGATAAGAATAACTAACTTGATACATACCAAAGTTACCTTTAACCAAACCATTGTCCAAGTAAAATATCTTCCAAAGTCAAACCAATAATATCTATATTTACTCCTTAACCTACCAAAATAGGAAAAAGTAAATATACTCATTAAAGAACCCTTTCAACCGACTTTGGCTATATAAGGAGACTTGGCTTTAGATAAACTTCATCAATTCACATTTAAACACAATATCCCCAAAACCATAATCATGAGCAATCCTTCCAACACCATCGACATCTCTTCTGATTCAGAAGAAGAGTATGTAATAGAGTCTGAGACATCCTCGAGACATCGGGATGGTGTGGATACTTCCCACTAGAGCTGGCACTTCTTCCAAAAAGTATACCAAAGAAACCGCTAAGCGTGTGCACCGTAGCTAAACCTGCAAAATCTCTTGAGTTCTCTCGCTCTTTCTGATGATGACGAGGCTAATGATGAGACCTATTCCATGGCTAAAGATTTGCCAAAAGCTCTTTCAATATTTGGAAATAGCTATCTCAATATGAAACAGATATCCATCCCAACAAGGCTTTGCAATGCTACCAAAGCCTCCACAGTTCTTGGGCTTCCACGTCCAAGAATGCAATCCACTTTTGAGAACAAAAGGAAGAGGGCACCGAGAAACAAGCATGACTATGTTGGCAAAGGCAAGAAGCCAATGGAGTAATTTGAAGTTAGGTGGGATGTACTAGGTTGCAGTCTTTTGTGTTTTGATGATAATAAGTACTTTCACTTTGATTATAATGAATCACGTTATATTAATGAAGTTCCTTTGTTTTCCTTTTTCCACTGTAAGCATGTTACCACTGGTTGCAATATAGTTCCCACTGTAAAATAATTTTTGTGTAAATATCAGTGGATAACTAGATAGAGTCTAAACAACCTTCGAGCATCGATTCATCAAAGAGTAACCATTCAATGTAAACAAAGAATCCTTCAATTCTGCAACACACAAGTATAAATCAAACACTGGAATCACTGTTGAGTTTTGGCAATAGTTAGTGTATAGCAAGAAATGAACATAGCAGTGGCTATACTCAATAAAGTCAACTCATAAGCATTGATACACTTTCCAAGGCTACAGGACTCCAATTAACTTCTCAACCACTTACACCTTCCCCTCATTAACTTCTTGAATCCAACTTAATATATATTTAACAAACCATTTAACACAAACCACTCAAATCACATACTCCAAAATTTCACTCAAAAATCATTTCAAACAACACCATGAGTCAATCTAGTCCGATCAATCTTTCTTCTAGCAGTTCATCCGATAGTTCATGGATGACTTTGTTTTGAAAAATCCAGGAGAGTTGACAAAGAAGAGTATGAGAAGGTTGTATCCGGAAGAGAAAACATTCAAGCTGTTCTTTCAAGTCCTTTTCTCTTTGGTCCATCATCACTACAACCAGAGCCTCATGATGCATTAGTCAAGGAAGATAGCTCGAGAGATCACTCCTATATATCTCCATATGTAGATACAGATGATGAGACATTTGGAAGAGTCCTGAGTGTTCCCCCTCTTGCAGCAATACCTCCTCCTGAAGAGCTCCAACCATCACCTTTTCTCGCCATTGCAATCACTCCACCATCACCAGGTCCTTCATTATCCTCACCCACCATGGGATAGTGGTGATGGGATTAGCAAGCCCTAGAGTGTATGAGTGGATTAACATGGGGCTCGAAGGTGATGCCAAGCTGGGGCTTTCCCAAGAAGCCATAGATGATAGATGATGGGTAGAAAGGGGATGGGTTAGGAAGCTTGTGTTTGGGGTAGGTTGTTGGTAGTTGTTTTTCAGTTTATGTAGTGATGCTTGTAATCTGTACTTCATGGATATAGCTGCTGCACTTAGAGTGCAGTTTTGTGTAATAATAATAATAATCCATGTTTTCCTTTATCTTTAGTATTCCTGCATCATACATTTTGTTCCACTAACTTCATTATCAAAACTGAAATACTGTCCATAATAATGCTCAAAATCTGAAAGATAGGACTTGTTGCCAGTCATGTGCCTTGAACACCCACTATCTGTATATCCTTGATCTGATCTTTTTGTCCTTCGTGCACATAAGAGTAAGGAGTTAGTTTCTTTTGGGGACCCAAGCCATGATTGACTTGGATCTGCCTCGTGTATCAATATAGTTAAATCTATCAAAGATCATTGATACACCATTGGGATTGGTTGTAGAGGTATTTACTTTAGGTTTCCATTCCCAACGTCTTTGAGGCCTTCACAACATTGCCCATGTCCCCCTTTTCTTATTCAAAACCCTTGCGGTGGTAACTTTGAATGAGCAATGGAAACTGCTGGTTTCTTTTTTAGCCACCCATGTTGATTATAATTAACCTTTTTAGCTTGAAAGGTTCCTATCCCTGTTTGTGCAGATTTTGCAAAAGTTGTTTTGGAGTTTGCACTTTTAACGAGTGACTTAGGGTGGCATTAGATACACGTTTTTGCGGTGGCAAAAGTTTTGAGGCCACTTCTTAGTTGAACCGCTCTTGGGACCATTTTGCAATGTGAATTAGAGTGTACATTATTTTGAAACCTGTTAGTCTCCACCCTTTTTCTCCCATGGACTTCCCTTCTCCCAACATGATAGTCACAATAAGCATGTAAATGATCAAAACTACCACATATATAGCATGCCTTATTGTACATTACAAAATCACCTAGTTTTGAGATTTAACATGATTCCAACTCCTCTACCCCTAGGAGCTGTAGGCTTGTTCCTATACATCTCAGCATACCTTACAGGTGGTCTAGGTTTATTAACGGTTTCCTAGGTTCCTCTGCAGTATTAACAACTTTTGGGATAGTAGCCTCTACATTCTTATTAACATTCTCATCAACAACAGATGAGTCACTAGCACTCTCAAAAACATCATTATCAAGCTTACTCTCTTCCTCACTCTTCACCACTGTGTCTTTTAAAGGACCATATTCTCTTTCAAGATCCTTAAAATCCTCTATGCCAGTATGAGCTAAATCTATACCTGGAGGTGATGGAACACCTCTTAGTGGTGGAGGCACCGTATTATAACCCATACCAGACTTAGCTTTATTATATATTTGAGCATTCCAAATTTTATCAATTGACTTAGACTGATGATAACATGTGTCTAAAGTTAAATTGACATTTTCATTTTCTTTTGAAGTTTTTCAAGCTCCTTTTGGTATGCTTCATTCACCGCGGCATTTGTATGTTCTACCTCTCTTCTAAGAAGAATCATATCATCATTATATTTTGACTCATTTTCCTGATAGTGCTCTATTTGCTTTTCTAATCCTGCCATAGCTCTCCTAAGATTAGACACAGTATAATTAGCAGTATATAACTCTTGCCTTTCATTAGAGTATACATCATTAAGCCTTTCAACTTCTTTAGCAGCCCTACATGTTTTAGAACAACTATCAAAGTTTTGTACCTCAGAGTCGGAGAAAGCCATGAGAGCAAATTCGGTAGCAACAAGAGCGACATCGAATGTTCTTCTTCTTGTTCATCATCCATGAAACTCCAATCATAGGTCACACCATCAATAGCCAAGCGATTGCCTTTGGTTCTTCCACAGTTGGTCCCTTCTTTTGCTTGTACCAAGTAGACTAGTTGTCCTTGGTCTTTGGTCTTCTGCACTCTCTAGCAAAGTGTCCAAACTTGTGGCAATTAAAGCACTCCACTTTCTTCTTATCAAATCCCTGCGGTTTCATCCCATTGATGTGAATAGGCTTGCCAGCTTCTTGTAGAATTTCCTAGCCCTCATGCTAAGAGCTATTCAGCCACTTAATATCCATCTCCAAGTCATCTTCATCAATTTGCTCTATGTCTTCATGAGTTAAAACAGAGCCATCAACTTGTGTGGATATGAAAGCATAAAAGGTAGGATCTCCAATACTAGCAACCTTCTTCTTTGAACCTGCAATGGTAACATTTACATTACCAGTGGAAACTTTAGAACCCGTAGTGGCAACTTCATCATCACTGTCATCTTGAATCATCATCACAATGAGAGGTTGACAACAATGCCAAGCTACTAGAGCTTGTACCAAGTTTCCCAGCCTTCTGCAACCTTTGCTCAATGAGTTTGAAGTTGTTGTAAAGATCATTGAGCTTCAATGTTTCAATGTGTTAGCCTTAATAGTTTTTATTAGAAGTGATGGTCATTCACGATTAGGAACTTTGTAATGTGTGTTAGATATCGTGATAGAATAGTCAACGGGCTCGTGGATTGGGCTAAGCTAATTGGGCATTAGTTAAGATAAGCTAGCCTTGTCTAGTTTGTGAAACCCAAGCCCAATCCAAGTCCATCTCAAGGCCCATGGCCAAGCCTTAGGGCATCATCTCTCTTACCTATATATACCCCTCAAGTATGTCATTTGAGGGGTGTGCTTGAGTGTGTGTGTGTGTGTGTGTTTTTCCTTGAAGCAATATACAACTTATTGTTTTCATCTTTCTTCTCTCTATCTCTCTAAACATACATACGAATATACATCAAGTCACCATATCTTATCTTAATCTTTCTCTTTATTTACGCATAACAATTTGGGTTTAACGTGGTATTCTTGTGTTCATAACGTGGGTATTTGATAAGGTTGATATATCTTAGGTAATAACAATTGGTATCAATCGCCTAACAATGGTTTAGGAGTGTTTATGTTTGTTTTGAAGGGTTACGCGTAAAAGGCTCTCGTTATACGTTTTTTGTCAAGCTTAAAGCTTTAATTTTTGCACTTTAAAATTCAAGATTCTTGTGGTTTAAGGTTTATTTGGTGCTAAAGTTTCAGTTTTTGCAAAAAGTTCGTAGCTTTACGTGTTTTTCTTCATTTTAAGCTCGTATTTGGTTATTGGTCATTTCTACTCGTAACTTTTCTAAGCACTTTGGGTGAAAAAGGTCAACATTTTTGGGTTATTCGAGTGTTTTTAAGGCTTTATGTGCAAAAGAAATCATTTGAATCGTTGGAAATTTCTTACGAGTAGAAGTCAAAAAGTCAAAACCCTAGTTTTCTACTCATAACTTTTTGGTGAAGAATCTTCGAGCTTCAAAGGTTACTCGCTTTCCTCACTTGGATAAGTGTGTGGAACACTTCGACTTGTGGATATCCCTTACACTTTGATAGTGTAAAGGATTTTTGGATTCTACGCGTAAGCCATTCCTACGCGTAAGCCATTCCTACAGCGTAAGTATTTATTCCTACGTAAGCACTCTTGCTACGCGTAGTTGGGTTCTACGCATAAGAATTTCCTACGCTAAGGATTCCTAGCCTAAGCATCCTACGCCTAAGCTCCTACGCCTAGCATCCTCCTTAAGCTCCTACGCATAAGATCCTACGCCTAAGCTTCCTACGCATAAGATCCTACGCCTAAGCACCATTTCCTACTCGTAACTTTCTGTTTCTACGCCTAAGCTCTTTCTACGCATAAAGGTTAAAAAAAAAAAAAAAAAAAAAGAGTTTTTTGGCGGGAAAACTTGAATAAAATTTAAATTTTTGAGGAGACTAAACGTTCAATTTTTACGCGAAATTCAAATTTTGGTTTAACTGTGAAAATTTTGGTCAAAAATTCAAATTTTTCGGGTCAAATTTGGCGTCAAAATTGTCATAACTCAAATTTTTCATACGACCTTAGAATTGATTTTTATAGTGAATTTCAAATTTTGGGCGAAATTTTTTAGAACCAAGGTTACGAGTATGACTTTCCGAAACACCTCAACCGGGCTTAATCTTCATCAACCACAACTCCTTTATCGTTGAATCGATCCTGGTTGCAATATAGTTCCCACTGTAAAATAATTTTTGTGTAAATATCAGTGGATAACTAGATAGAGTCTAAACAACCTTCGAGCATCGATTCATCAAAGAGTAACCATTCAATGTAAACAAAGAATCCTTCAATTCTGCAACACACAAGTATAAATCAAACACTGGAATCACTGTTGAGTTTTGGCAATAGTTAGTGTATAGCAAGAAATGAACATAGCAGTGGCTATACTCAATAAAGTCAACTCATAAGCATTGATACACTTTCCAAGGCTCTGAGGACTCCAATTAACTTCTCAACCACTTACACCTTCCCCTCATTAACTTCTTGAATCCAACTTAATATATATTTAACAAACCATTTAACACAAACCACTCAAATCACATACTCCAAAAATTTCACTCTCAAAAATCATTTCAAACAACACCATGAGTCAATCTAGTCTGATCAATCTTTCTTCTAGCAGTTCATCTGATAGTTCATGGGATGACTTTGTTTTGAAAAATCTGGAGAGTTGACAAAGAAGAGTATGAGAAGGTTGTATCAGGAAGAGAAAATTCAACTGTTCTTTCAAGTCCTTTTCCTGCTGGTCCATCATCACTACAACCAGAGCCTCATGATGCATTAGTCGAGGAAGATAGCTGGAGATCAGCTCCTATATATCTCCATATGTAGATACTGGATGATGAGACATTTGAAGAGTCCTGAGTGTTCCCCTCTTGCGAGCAATACCTCCTCCTCGAAGAGCTCCAACCATCACCTTTCTCGCCATTGCAATCAGCTCCACCATCGGCCGGTCCTTCATTATCCTCACCACCCTTAAGGATAGTGGTGATGGGATTAACAAGCCCTAGAGTGTATGAGTGGATTAACATGCGTGGGCTCAAGGTGATGCTAAGTGGGGCTTTCCAAGAAGCCATAGATGATAGATGATGGGTAGAAAGGGGATGGGTTAGGAAGCTTGTGTTTGGGGTAGGTTGTTGGTAGTTGTTTTCAGATTTATGTAGTGATGCTTGTAATCTGTACTTCATGGATATAGGCTGCGCACTTAGAGTGCGTTTTGTGTAATAATAATAATAATCCATGTTTTCCTTTATCTTTAGTATTCCTGCATCATACATTTTGTTCCACTAACTTCATTATCAAAACTGAAATACTGTCCATAATAATGCTCAAAATCTGAAAGATAGGACTTGTTGCCAGTCATGTGCCTTGAACACCCACTATCTGTATATCCTTGATCCGATCTTTTGTCCTTCGTGCACATAAGAGTAAGGAGTTAGTTTCTTTTGGGGACCCAAGCCATGATTGACTTGGATCGCCTGCGTGTATCAATATAGTAAAATCTATCAAAGGTCATTGATACACCATTGGGATTGGTTGTAGAGGTATTTACTTTAGGTTTCCATTCCCAAGCGTCTTTGAGGCCTTCAGCAACATTGCCTATGTCCCCTTTTCTTATTCAAAACCCTTGCGGTGGTAACTTTTGAATGAGCAATGGAAGCTATTTGGTTTTTTGTTTTACCCAATGTTGATTATAATTAACCTTTTTAGCTTGAAGGTTCCTATCCCCTGTTTGTGCAGATTTTGCAAAGTTGTTTTGGAGTTTGCACTTTTAACAGTGACTTAGGGTGGCTAAAGAGTGTTAGCAGTTTTGCAGTGGCAAAAGTTTTGAGGCCACTTCTAAGTTGAACTGCTCTTGGGACCATTTTGCAATGTGAATTAGGGTGTACATTATTTTGAAACAAGTAGTCTCCACCCTTTTTCTCCCATGGACTTCTCTCCAACATGATAGTCAAAATAAGCATGTAAATGATCAAAACTACCACAGATATAGCATGCCTTATTGTACATTACAAAATCACTTCCTAGTTTTTGAGATTTAACATGATTCCAACTCCTCACGGTTACCCCTAGGAGCGTAGGCTTGTTCTATACATCTCAAAGATACCTTCTGGTTGGTCTAGGTTTATTAACTGGTTTCCTAGGTTCCTCACAGATATTAACAACTTTTGGGATAGAAGCCTCTACATTTTTTTAACATTCTCATCAACAACAGATGAGTCACTAGCACTCTCAAAAACATCATTATCAAGCTTACTCTCTTCCTCTCTTCACCACTTGTCTCTTTTAAAGGACCATATTCTCTTTCAAGATCCTTAAAATCCTCTATGCTTCCATGAGCTAAATCTATACAGGAGGTGATGGAACACCTCTTAGTGGTGGAGGCAGCGTATTATAACCCATACCAGATTTAGCTTTATTAAATACTTGAGCATTCCAAATTTTATCAATTGACTTAGGCTGATGATAACATGTGTCTAAAGTTAAATTGACATTTTCATTTTTCTTTTGGAGTTTTTCAAGCTCCTTTTGGTATGCTTCATTCAAGGCATTTGTATGTTCTACCTCTCTCCTAAGAAGAATCATATCATCATTATATTTTGACTCATTTTCACGATAGTGCTCTATTTGCTTTTCTATCTTGCCATAGCTCTCCTAAGATTGAGACATGATAATTAGCAGATATAACTCTTGCCTTTCATTAGAGTATACATCATTAAGCCTTTCAACTTCTTTAGCATTCCCTACATGTTTTTAGAACAACTATCAAAGTTTTGTACCTGAGTGAGAGAAAGCCATGAGAGCAAATTCAGTAGCAACAAGAGCAAGATCGAATGTTCTTCTTCTTGTTCATCGACCATGAAACTCAATCATAGGTCACACCATCAATAGCCAGCATTGCCTTTGGTTCTTCCACAGTTGGTCCCTTCTTTTGCTTGTACCAAGTAGACCTGTTGTCCTTGGTCTTTGGTCTTCTGCACTCTCTAGCAAAGTGTCCAAACTTGTGGCAGTTAAAGCACTCCACTTTCTTCTTATCAAATCCTGCAGTTTCATCCCCATTGATGTGAATAGGCTTGCCGATCTTCTTGTAGAATTTCTAGCCCTCATGCTATGAAGAGCTATCTGCCATTTAATATCCATCTCCTCCAAGTCATCTTCATCAATTTGCTTTATGTCTTCATGAGTTAAGACAGAGCCATCAACTTGTGTGGATATGAAAGCATAAAAGGTAGGATCTCCAATACTAGCAACCTTCTTCTTTGAACTGCAATGGTAACATTTACATTACCGTGGAAACTTTAGAACCAGTAGTGGCAACTTCATCATCACTGTCATCTTCGAGAATCATCACTGTCAAGAGGTTGACAACAATGAACTACTAGAGCTTGTACCAAGTTTCCGACCTTCTGCAACCTTTGCTCAATGAGTTTGAAGTTGTTGTAAAGATCATTGAGCTTGATGTTTCAATGTGTTAGCCTTAATAGTTTTTATTAGAAGTGATGGTCATTCACGATTAGGAACTTTGTAATGTGTGTTAGATATTGTGATAGAATAGTCAACGGGCTCGTGGATTGGGCTAAGCTAATTGGGCATTAGTTAAGATAAGCTAGCCTTGTCTAGTTTGTGAAACCCAAGCCCAATCCAAGTCCATCTCAAGGCCCATGGCCAAGCCTTAGGGCATCATCTCTCTTACCTATATATACCCCTCAAGTATGTCATTTGAGGGGTGTGCTTGAGTGTGTGTGTGTGTGTGTGTTTTTCCTTGAAGCAATATACAACTTATTGTTTTCATCTTTCTTCTCTCTATCTCTCTAAACATACATACGAATATACATCAAGTCACCATATCTTATCTTAATCTTTCTCTTTATTTACGCATAACAATTTGGGTTTAACGTGGTATTCTTGTGTTCATAACGTGGGTATTTGATAAGGTTGATATATCTTAGGTAATAACAATTGGTATCAATCGCCTAACAATGGTTTAGGAGTGTTTATGTTTGTTTTGAAGGGTTACGCGTAAAAGGCTTTTATGGTTATCGTTTTTGTCAAGCTTAAAGCTTTGATTTTGCACTTTAAAATTCAAGATTCTTGTGGTTTAAGGTTTATTTGGTGCTAAAGTTTCAGTTTTTTGCAAAAGTTCGTAGCTTTACGTGTTTTCTTCATTTTAAGCTCAGATTTGGTTATTGGTCTTTTCTACTCGTAACTTTTCTAAGCACTTTGGGTGAAAAAGGTCAACATTTTGGGTTATTCGAGTGTTTTTAAGGCTTTATGTGCAAAAGAAATCATTTGAATCGTTGGAAATTTCTTACGCGTAGAAGTCAAAAGTCAAAACCCTAGTTTTCTACTCATAACTTTTGGTGAAGAATCTTGAGCTTCAAAGGTTACTTCCGCAGCTTCCTCACTTGGATAAGTGTGTGGAACACTTCGACTTGTGGATATCCCTTACACTGTGATAGTGTAAAGGATTTTTGGATTCTCGCTGCGTAGAAGCCATTCCTACGCTAAGTTTTCCATTACCGCGTAAGCTATTCCTACGCCGTAAGCACTCTTGCTACGCGTAAGTTGGTTCTACATGCATAAGAATTTCCTACCTAGGATTCCTACGCCTAAGCATCCTACCTTAAGCTCCTAGCCTAGCATCCTAAGCCTAAGCTCCTACGCGATAAGATCCTACCTAAACTTCCTACGATAAGATCCTCGCCTAAGCACCATTTCCTACTGTAACTTTCTGTTTCTCCTACCAAGCTCTTTCTACGCATAAAGGTTAAAAAAAAAAAAAAAGAGTTTTTGGCGGAAAACTTGAATAAAATTTAAATTTTGAGGAGACTAAGCGTTCAATTTTAGAAATTCAAATTTTGGTTTAAGCTTGAAAATTTTGGTCAAAAATTCAAATTTTTTTGGTCAAATTTGGCGTCAAAATTGTCATAACTCAAATTTTTCATGTTACACATTAGAATTGATTTTAATAGTGAATTTCAAATTTTGGGCGAAAATTTTTTAGAACCAAGGTTACGAGTATGACTTTCCGAAACACCTCAACCGGGCTTAATCTTCATCAACCATAACTCCTTTATCGTTGAATCGATCCTACATCAACTTTATCAGATCATACCTTCATCGATGGCAACTTCAACAAGACATTCTATGCCATTGCAGCCGGTGCGAAAACCGACCTCCTATGTTGGCAAAGGTGGTTATCTTCAATGGACAAGTCAGATGCTCCGCTACATCAATACCAAACCTAATGGCAAACTCATGATTAAATCCATTCAGGATGGACCCTTCAAGCCTCAACAAGTTAATGTCCCTGGAAATGGATGCAACACCTCCATCATCCCACCGTCTCATCTTCAAACTGGCCAGATAATTACTGAAGAGGACCGAACAAGTCGTCTTGAATGACATGGCAATTCATATTGTCAACTGGGTTTACCAATAGACATCTTTGCTGCGGTAGAGCGGTTGTGAAGCGCTTTCGATATGGGAGACGTGTTAGGCGGCTATGTTATGGGAGCAATTGGTAAACAAGACATGGAGAAATAAGCTGCTTTGGCGAATACGGGAGAAGTTTACATCTACACAGGAGAATCCATTGAATCATACTACTATGGAAGGTTTTGCACTTTGATGAATGAGCTTATCGAAACAAGTTGGCACCGAGTGTCGCCAAAACATCAAGTTCTGAATAATCTTCCGAGAAGAATGGGGATATATGTCACTATTGTCAACAAACAAAGACTTACATCGAGGTGAACTTTGATCCAGGCGGGATTTTCGAGAAACTAAACCAAGGCGGGCGAAGAATGAAGTCGAGGCAAGAAAGATTAGCAAAGAATCATGATTCATTGGCACTCATTGCAAAGACTCAAACTACGATGAATACTGCAACAATAGCTTCATCATCTTCCAACAACAACAACTGCGGCAATACATTCACAACCACAACAACAATTCTATCGGATCAACAATAGAACAAGGAATCAGCGATCATGAAAGCGACTAATGTGAAAGCGACCTTACAGAGATATTTTCTTTGTAGATAAAGCATTTACTTGATCGCTCGTAATC
>OU343224.1:239841053-240170662 GCA_910596185.1 Chrysanthemum makinoi | reverse complement strand
CAACCTGATAATACTCTTATACCTGATACACCTGCTACAACAACTACTGTTGCAGATGCACCTACACCAGTTGACTCCACCACAACAGTTGAACAAACCGCTTCCAACAATGATGAAGCTGCTGATGATATTCTGAATGTAGTACCCCACCTGCAGATTTTGATCCAAATGCGTTCTTCAACCCGTTTGCTAATGAGACTGCTGCACCAGATGTCGCGGAATCTTCAACAAACCATTTGAATCCTCAGAATATGCACAATGTATACCAACATCAACCCTCCCCACATAGATGGACGAAAGACCATCCTCTGGAAAACATTATTGGCAACCCGAATCAACCAGTCGTTACCAGACAACGTCTTCACACAGACGGTGAACATTGCATTTATGCACTCACTGTCTGCCAATCTGAACCTAAAACATCAAAGACGCAATGACAAAAGACAACTGATTGAATCCATGCAAGAAGAACTCAACCAATTCAAACGTCTTGAAGTATGGAACTGGTTGAAAGACCAACAGGAGTCTACGTCATTGGTCTCAAATGGATTTGGAAAAACAAATTGATGCTGAAGGAAATGTTATCCGAAATAAGTCACGTCTGGTGGCTAAGGGTTATCGTCAGGAAGAGGGTATTGACTTTGAAGAATCTTTTGCTCTGTTTGCTCGTCTTGAGGCTGTTCGATATTTCGCGTTCGCGGCTCATATGAATATGTCGGTCTATCAGATGGATGTCAAAACTGCATTTCTCAATGGACAACTTAAAGAAACGGTTTATGTCACCCAACCAGATGGATTCGTTGATCCCGAGTTTCCGAATCACGTCTACAAACTGAACAAAGCTCTGTATGGTCTCAAACAAGCTCCTCGGGCATGGTACGATAAGCTATCATCTTTCCTCATTGCTAATAATTTCACCAAAGGTTCGGTTGACCCAACTCTTTTATACAATATCACGGGGCACATATCTTAATTGTTCAAATTTACGTGGATGACATCATTTTGGGTCTACACATAAAAAGTTTTCAATCGCTTTTGTAAAACTAATGAAGAAAAATTTTGAAATGTCCATGATGGGTGAACTCACGTTCTTTCTAGGACTGCAAGTTCATCAATCACCCCGTGGTATTTTCTTGAGTTTGTCCAAATATGCCCTTGAATTGTTAAACAAATTTGGAATGAAAACTCAGGACACCTATGCCACACCAATGGCTCATACCAAGAAGCTAGACGCTGATTTACATGGGAAATTGGTGGACCCTACAAAATACCGTAGTATTATTGCTTCTCTCATGTATCTAACAGACCAGCGCACTGATATTGTCTTTGCCGATATCTATGCTCCCGCTATCGCACCAACTGAAACCCACCTCTCCGAGGCTAAAAGAATCCTCCGATACATAAAGGGAACCATTAATTTAGGGATCTGGTATCCGGGATTCGGTTTTGAACTAATCGCTTTTCAGACGACCACGCAGGATGCTTAGACTCACGGAAAAGTACTTCAGGAGCTTTACAATTTCTTGGTGATAAACCGGTGTCATGGCAATCGAAGAAGCAGGATTGTACATCGCTGTCCTCAACCGAATATGTAGCCATGTCGGCGTTGTGCTCAAGTCATCTGGATGAGAACACAACTCAAAGACTATGGTTACGTATTTGACAGAATCCCGATGTATCGCGACAATCGGAGTGCCATTGCAATCTCGTGCAACTCAGTTCAAGACTCAAATCAAAGCACATCGATCTTCGATATCATTTCATCAAGGACCACGGAAGGGTACCGTTGAATTATATTTTGTGGGTACAGAATACCAATTGGCTGATCTTCTCACCAAAGCCTTGCCTCCCGCTAGGTTTAATGAGTTGGTCCACCGGATTGGTATGAGGTGTTTGACTCAAGAGGAATTTGATGAACTCCTAAAACAGTCTTAAAAACCTGTCAAACACCAAAATCTCTTTTGTAAATAATTTTCAAAAACAAAAATACAAAAATATAAACCCGATAAAACAACAAAATATTCTTCTAATCTATTTTCTTTCAACATGGCAAGTACATTTTTTTCGTCAACACTCTAATCTTTCAAAATTCAGTATTTTTCCGATCAAGTGTTGAGGGGGAGAAAAATATCACTTAACTGTTTCAAACATCTGTACTTGCATGTTATCTTATCCCGGTTGTTTTTTCAATGGTGGTAAACTTTTCTCGTTAAATGACACTCCTCGACTAAATTTATAACCTTTCATTATTTCTCAAGTCGAGGGGGAGTGTCGTCATGTTTCTTTTCTAAAAACTTTGTTTGGTAACCAAAATGGAAGTTAAATGGCTTTGTTTGTAAAAAGGAAAAGGTGAGGGACCAAACACAAATGTTAAAGTTAATTTTAATAAAACACCTCCCACCTACTACATTCACTTCACATTTATTACTCACAACTTTAACATCTACTTAAGATTCATTCGAAACTGCTACTTTGATCATCATTTTGTAAGTGGTTTAATGATCTTAACATGTTTTAAGCTAAGGTTTTAATTTCATGCAAATCCTACGGCAAATTATGTTACGCGTGATTATGTGTTCTAACGATAAGCATATGAACACACAATCATTGTGTGTGTTTTTGGTTAAATGGATTGTGTCTAAACGCTTCTAATACATCAAGTATATCATTTTAACCATCAAAACCCACCCAGAAACACGTATTAATGATTTTTGAAAATTAGGGTTTATGAGTCAAATTGGGTATTTTCAAATGTGAAGTGTTTTGGTCTAAAAGATTGTTGGGTTATGGTCATATGTTGTTGAATTGATGATTTCCATGGTTGTTAACCACCCTGAAACACTAATTGTTTAACAATTTGGAATTAGGGTTTAATGTTCATGACTTTGGGTAATTTTGATTCTCAATGAATTAGATGTTAATACTTGGCCTAAAGACTCTAACAACACTCTAGACCTACCAGAATTTATTTGGTGCAAATCCTATGGTTAAAAATCATACGCGTAATTCTTAACCCTTAGGGTTTTGAACTACGCGTATGACTTTCTACGCGTAACTATTAACGAATGATTCATGCCATGTTTTGTTGATAAAATGAAGTTTTGTGTTAATATTAATGATTTGATGAACTTATTTCAGGTCTTGCTACGCATAATATTCCGAATCAAGGTCATTTGAAACTCTACGCATAAGGATTACCCTACGCGTAGTCAAGTTATGCGAAAGAATAATTCTACGCAACTATTACGCGCGAAGGTTCTACAATGGGACTACGCCGTATCCTGTGAAGGATATGCAAACAGTGACCTCTACGCATAAGGTACTCTTACGGTAAGCCTTACGCCGTAAGGTATATATACGCCACGCTAAGCTCCCACGCATAAGGTCCCTTTTTCCTACGCGTAACATTTCTTACGCCGTAGTTAGATCCTACGCATAAGCTTTCGCCACGCGCATATGCAACTATCTGTTACGCTTAACTTTCCAATTCTACGCTAAGCCTTGATTGACCTTCATTATGAATTGTTACGTGTACAAACTTGTTAATAAACCTATCATAACGTCACGAATCCAATAATGTCACTAATAAACTTAAACGTTTGATATGTTGTGAACAATAAGTGATAACATAAACTTTAAAACTTAAAGTTAACTAATTCACGAAACATTTCACGACGTCATTGGACTATTGGACAAACAAGTGACTTAGGACTCGGAACAATCATTGACACTGTACATTCAATAACTAGACAATAAGACCTTCTGTTGACTAACACTATGTCTTTCGATATGTTGGTTCTTTTGGCTAATGTTATTTCAGATCACGACATGGCTCAACAAATGATTGTGGATGCATCAGAAGTTCTTACAATTGCTGATATCTTCCAGAGGGTTATCCGAGAAAGATTGGAAAGAACAACCTTAGGGTTGACTTTGACACCCTCACATGCTCAAAATCTTCTTGTCTCATTGCAAGGGATATTCTTGAATCATCCCTACCGTAACATGCTCTCACACTCGCCACAGTCCAGAGGTCTACATTCAACAATTTGGGATTCTATGCAGAGGATCACTGGTCAAAGAGTAGTGAATGTGACACTTAATCACAAACAAGTCACTATCACTCCTGCTGACTTATGGGCTGTCCTCATCATTCCCGACATCGCCCAACCAACTTCTTTGCTTCCCTATGAAGAGACAGCTTCAAATTCTTGATAGATATTGGTTATGATGAAGCTTCAGGAATCATTACTAAGCACTCTCACGTGGAGCTCAAGAATATTCCTCAACCATGGAGAACACTCTACATGATCATCACCAAATCGGTCTCTGGTCGCATAAAGGGCTATGAGCATCCCAAGCTCATGGAACTGCAAATTTTCTGGTCGTTGATCAACAAGAAGGACATTGAAATCGAAGCACCGATATGGGAGGACATGATGCTATTTCACAAGAAGCTTGGCTCCAAGATTCCCTATGTCTGATACACCAAACTGTTGATCCGAGAGCACTTGACTTCATCCCGATATCCCCATGAGGCTCAATGACCCAGATAATCACGACATATTGACTGAACCCATACTATCTCAGTAATCAAAGAATCGTCAACAAAGAAACAAGGTATGGTATTACCCGATCACCTTCTAACCACCAAATCAAAAGCTTGAAACATACAAAAGGTATCTTGTGGCAGTAAGAGAAGGCAAAGTTGGTCATCTTGATGAAAATCTTCGGTACACCTACTTGAGGACCAAGAGGCAGTGCTGAAGTGTCACAAGTACAGATATTTATAGGAAGCTTCCCAAAGGAATCCTCCTCGAAAAGGATTGTTCCCGTAGGAAGCTGAACCTATTCCCACACTGAACCAAAAGAAAGCTTGTGGACGAAAGCTCAAGGTACCTGACACGATGAAGAGATTACCTACTCGATCTGCAACCGTGAACACCTCCTTCGCAGCTAAACCTCCAAGTCCGCCAATGACAAAGAAAAAGGGAAGACTGTGACTTGTACCTTATGATGAAAGCTCAGAGAGTGATAAAGAGCCACCGGAAAATGTTTACAAGAAGACGATCAAATTCCTTATACACCAACACAAAGCTCAAGAATTTGCTAAAGACCAAATGGGTGGTCCCGGAGGATCAAGTGGTGCTGCCCACTCTGAACCATCTCCTGATGCGTTTAATCAACCCGATAAGGAGCCGTGCCACCACTCTTGTGCAACAACAAAAGCTTGTGGAGGATACTATCGAATATGAGTTTGAGGAACCGGAAACCGAGAAGTCCGAAAAAGATAAAGATGTTGATTATGATATGCTCTTCTAGATAGTCCCGCACGATCAAAGGAAGAAACCTCTGAACCTCGAAGGATCCGAGTCTCCTCATATCTCTTCATCATCGATTCGCCTTCACTCCTCGCCACCATCAAAGAAGTCAACCAAATCATCATCCAAATCCGTGAAGAAACCATCTAAATCTTGATTTCAAGCTCATGAACGGATTACCAAAGTGTCAAACAAGTCGAAAGAAAAACGTGCTCAACAAAAGCTGAATTTCTTTGTGATCACATACAAAGATCTGTATGACGAGCATGAAAAGATGAAAGGAGAAAGGAAGTTTGTTCAGGAATTCATGAAAAATCACCGTCAAGAGGAACTGAACGAAATGATTGAAGGCTACACGAAAAAGTACCTTCTGGAGTACGCCTAAAGTCAAAGGAGTTGTTCACCAAACAACTTTATCCAAATCTTATGCAGATCGCCAAGCAAACTATTCGATCAACGCCTTTAACCGTCACAATCAATCCAACCGATCCGTAGTTTTCGATAATGAATTGTGGCAAGCTTGTCACACAAATGTCTCGCACGATCCGGGACATTTACTTCCGATGAAGGAAAGTGTTTCAAGCATTGCCGACTACCAACTTCAAAAGCTTGTAGATTCGGTTAAAAGTCTAAACGCCCTAGAGACGATGAAGACAAGGATAAGGATAAAGACTCTGCACCTAAACGCCGAAGCCTCCGTGAATCTTCTATGATGCAACCTCCTCCACAACGGCCTCCTGTTCAACAAAAATCTCATCCTCGCTCTTCTACCTGAAAAACCTCGTGATGATTCCGAGTTACCACCCCCACTCGTAAAACCGATGATCACTTTGAGTATACGGGTGGTGACGATGAAGAGGTCCTTGAGCCCTACAACAACCCACCTCTCCCAAACAAGTTCAGAAACAACAATCATCATCTAGGCCTTGAAAAGAAGAAGAAGAAGAAGACGCCAGACCGACGTCGATCATGGCTAGATGACGATAAAACAGAGGAATTTGAATGGTTTGCTAATCTTGTTCACAACACTCCCTACCCCAAGAAGGTCAACTTGGTAGACGGTTCTACATTGGAGCATGCTAAAATTCGCAAGAAAGTTCCATGTGAAGAAAATGACGAAATCTCGAAATAAGCGAATCAAGAATGAAGCGTTTCAACTTCTAAAAGACACAAGTGCCCTCGAGGTCGCACCTTGAAAACATTGCTCGAGCTATGTCTAACAACATGGATTGGCTCAACCCCGAAGCAAACATTGACTTCACACAAAGGGACAACCCTCCATACTACACCGATTGGACCAAACCTCTACCAACACTTGGCCAACCAAATGAACCAAGGATTCCTTTCAGATATTTCTTCAACAAAGACTTGGATTTTCTTCTACACGTATGGCGATTCAAGAAAATATACATCGCTGACACTTCCATTCCCAGCACTGTCTACTCAAACTGATAGCCATTGAGGAACGTGCCAATCACTTGTTCTCCAACAAAGTGGAAGCATACGACCGAGATGCAATGTATGGGATTCATCACGCCGAACGCCGACTAATCTACTATAGAAGCTGCCAGTTCGAAGTCTCAACATGTTGTGCATAGTTCTAAGGATATCGTTGCCATCATACACGTTGACCCTTCGTCTAAGTGGGACTACACATTCCTAAAGAAGATCGTAGTCAAACGACAAGATGAATGAGACTATGCTTTCTCTAGGTTGACTTTGAGAATTTGTCTCAATGACATCAAGACATGTACCTTGCCAAAGTACGTGGTCGCATGAGACAATTCTCAACTGCAAGACAACGCTAATTTATCAAGTCACTTCTCATCTTCATATGACGGATTGTCATCAAGGAACGTGTAGAAGATCTCCACCGGGCTGTTGAATCTTATCGACGCTGTGTCAACTTCACTCCTCCAAAGCTTGATCTTTCCGATATCAACCAGCTATCTCAATATACACTCATCAGAAACCTTTCGCTTGTTTACCGTAGTGAACTTCAAAGAAATGCTTAATGCGTGTAGCAACTCACAAGTTCGGGATCATACTTTGAAGCGGTTAGGATGGATTGGCATACGGTTGAAGGATATACGTAAAAATTGGGTCCTAAGCTACTGGAATTCTCAAGAAAGGAGGGATGTGAGACGGATCATCACAATGATTGATGAACGGTTGTTTTCAAGGATCAGCTCGCACGATTGAGAGTTTATGTCGGTGGTCGCACCAGGATTAACATAACCGCTTTCAACGCCTGCACACTGAACATCACTGCACTTCCTGGTACCCCTTGAATTGCTTTCTTCATATAATTTTGGATGTTTGATTGATTATGTATATGGCTTGTGCACACATTACGTGTACAACCCGTACTTGTAAATAAAGGACCCTGTGGTACGCCGCTGCCACAATCCTTATAAAAGGAGCGAAAGCTTCTTACTTTTGAGTAAAACCTATCAAACCTTTCTTTTTCAAGGTTTTGCTCAAAAGAACAAGTACTTTCCCTTATGATTTTCAAAACCTCAACCGTTTATATCACTCGTTGAGGGGAGTACTTGAATTAAAACTTTGTTCAAAATTGTTCACAGTGGTCATTCTTCCCGGAACACTCGAAATGGTCATATTTATTCTCAACTTTTCAAAAATAACATCACATATGCCATTTTTGAGAGGGAGAAAATACGTGATAAGAAATATGTTGTGTAAAATGCAAATGAATCTGTGCTATAAGACTTAACCCATGAATTGACGAGATCTTAACTGTTAGTAACTCGAAAAGACTTGTCCGGACGGGTAATAATTTCAAGCTAGTTCGCTAGTGATGTAAACGTTCTCGCAGGACTTGTCCGAGTAGAATGTACCATTCGAGAAACTCTTGGTAGACATGAACTCTGACGGGTTTGACAACCTTCGAGGATTGTCTACACCTTCAAGGTAGTTATTAGAGCTAGTTGTCACCTAAAAGCCGACAATGCAACTCTTTAACTATGCCACGTAATCGTGTCTCGCGAGGGAATGTCTATCTTGAGTGAATCAATTCAAAAGTGCGCCTTTTTTCCTCATCAGCATTTTAACCGTTAAAACTCTAAGCACATGTGAGGGGAGTATTTATGCAAAATCTTATCTCAACAAAGGGTACTAAAATGTTTTTCATTCATAAACACTGTGAGAGATTTTTCACATCAGGGGTTTTTATGGCAACATAGGTTAGTCATGGAGTTATAAGGTGACTAAGGTTAGAATAACCGCTCTATGATCCGCCAGAGCGGAGGGATCTACCCAAGGACACCACAAATAGTTAGTATTTAGAAGTCCTTAGGTATGATTATAAAAAGGAGAAAATAAGAATCGGAGAAAGAAGGAGTTGAAGAATTAAAAAGAAATGCAAAGAAAAGGGTGAAAAGAAATAGGCCTCCCGATTATTCAACTTAGGCATAATCGGTTCAATTCATATGCTACTGGTTGTCACTTAGTGACGCCCGTATTGAAGATTAAAAGTCGTCATGGACCCAGTGACGCATGCACTAAACCTTCTTATCCACTCAAGTTTCTCTTAACAGAAGCTTGTTTCATTCTCACCGGAACCCTAACGAAACTATCGGCTTTCTTAGAGATTGCGGTATTGAAGAAGGAGACCCTCCCTAGTCTCCGCCAGAAAACCAAAACGCACTATTGAGTCTAGAGCGACGAGATTCATCAAAAGATCTCTTAGGTACACTTGACATTTCATCACTTGATATTCAACAATAAGAATTTCAGTGGTACATTATCGAGTCCTTCACAGATCTTAGCAATCTGTCGAGAACATTTATGAGGTTCACATTTGTGATCCTCGTGATTGAATGGAAACTCATGCTGGTCAACATCAAACAGCCCCGACAAAGAAGTCGCCGCAACTCCCGTGGATTGCGCTTAGTGGTCTCAAACGGTCTACGTCGAGGTGATGCTTCTCGTGTACCTCGACTCATCCGAATCGTAGGTGTACTTCCGTACATCGTGTTATCTCACTTGTGGGACTGACCAAGAACGCCTTTGTAAGAATTAGAGTTGTGTTTTCACACTATGCTGTTAACACTCTCGAAGTTCAAACTTGTAAGTGCCGGTATCCGCTTATTACTAACCGCTTAAATGTTTTCTTATGGAAGCTTTGGAGCCGAATGATCGTGGTGATTCTTCTCTCATGCTCACGCCAACTTCATCACTAATGGAAGTTCTATCCAAAAGCAACACAACAATCGTAATGATTCTTCACAATACAAAGAATCTACAAAGTTAAAGACTTAAAGAACTCCATCAGATCTGAATTCCAACGCCAAAGAGCGTGAGCATGTTGAAGAATGACGGAGACATCTGGCGGCGAAGAAAGCGAGACCTAAGGCAGACTTGATGCTGACAACAACAACATACTATCACTTTCATCACAAAGAACAAAGTTAAAGATAACGTCAAAGCATAACCGTTCAAAGTAAACTATCTCTACCGGGAGATTGTTCAAATCAAGGCAATTCTTCGCCAAAGAAAGAAGAATGTCAGAAGACGCCAAAGCTACTATTACATCAACGCCTTCACCGTTTTTCATCACCAACACTTGAGTGTTAGTTACTCATATGTAATAACACTTGAGGGGGAGATTGTTGAATCACTCCTAAACCTTATTCAAGTGTTAGTTACACATATGTAATAGTTAGCTTATTATGGCCTTTATGTTTGTTATTAGCCTTAAGCTTATGTAGAAGTCCCATGAGCTTAGGCCCAAGCCCATAGGTGAAAGGAAGGAGTAGAGTGTTGCCCTAGCTCCTTGCCTATAAATACCTTATGTTAACCTTCATTTGAAGGTTGGTTGTTCAAGTTTTCTCTCATTACACTCCTTAGCGAAACCGTATTACTATTATCGTGTGTGTGTGTGTTTGTTTACTTGTTCAATCGCCTTATCTCTTTCTATATTACTTGTGTTTGTAAAACTTGTGACCTAACATGTCCACGGATCAGACGGCACCAAAATGTTGGTACCGTCTGTTATGCATTTTGGTACCGCCATACTTGTATAGGCGGACCAGGCGGCACCAATTTAAGGGTTCCGCCTATGTAAAGAAATGGTGTCGTGGATCCTACAGGTAAGTTGTTGAATTTTACTAAATCCCGCAATCTAATTTACCAAATCTAGGTTCTAGGATACTTGTTAATGGATATCTTTCATATCTCACTCAACACATCCTCAATGGATTAACTTAGGATGTTTGACATGATCTTAGACACTTCCATCTCATTAGAAACTACCATCTTTGTATGGATTAACATCAAATAAAACACATCTCTCCGTGAATCCTTAGCTCCATAAATCGACACATTCAGGATGGTCATTTTCACACCTACACTGTTACTTTTTCTTAAGCTTAGCATTTCTTAAAGCAAAGTCAAAATGACTAAATCCTCAACCTCAAATAAACCACTAGGATTAGCATTCGATCTTGTTGCTTCATTAAACTTGAACTCTTCATCCTCAGACTCATTACCTCTCAACATCTCATCACCCATTAAAGATGTGAACTTTCTAAACTTAAGTACTCTAACTCCACCACCAAAATCACCCATCATTATGACTAATTCACAACCATCCAAAACACCTTCACTACCAAAGTCTCCAAAACTTGTACTTTATGCAACACCACCAACATCTCCTCACCCGTCATGGATGACTTAGATGACTTACCGAGACTAACAAATCTGGACTCATTATTTGCAAAGATATCATACACAAGTCTATCATATGACTATAGATATTGTTTTGTATCTACATGTATTGCCTCACTTGGTTAACATGAAAATAATGTGTCATCCTTCAAGATGATAAGTATTTACATAGAGTCATAACTCACACGTATGTTAAAGACATACTATCAAGTCTTGTTATCCTTGAGTTCAATCTAAGCTTTATAATCTCAACAAATTAGGATTGACAACTTAAGTATTTCATCCGAAATATTCAAGTACATATGACTTACGATTGTAGTCATTAAAAGTCATATCCGAAAAATCAACACCCAAGTATTTTAACAACACATGTTGAAACACTTATCCAAAACAAACAACCCACGGTGCCACTTATCCCTCTTTGACACCTACTATCCCTCTTCCATCTTTTGGCACCATTAAGCGTATTGCTCATGAATTTCCAAGAGCATCCTTTAAATCAAACGTGCCCTTTCAAGGTGAACCTATACCTCAGCCCCTAAGCTTCATAGACAGAACCAAAACTTCAAGCACTTCACCCACTAGTTGTAGCAACCAATGAACCATAAGAATTAGTATCCGTAATTTTTGTGTTCAACATCTATGGACAAATAATCAACCTAAGTACTCCCATAGCACAACAAACCCCTACATCACCACATCCTTATTTAGACACACTAGAAGACCTACCATCTAGATCAACCAATCCACCATCCTTACCATCATTTGAATTCGTTGAGTGTATTGCTCAAAAAGCCCTTGTGTCCAACACTTGTACTAAATCAAATGCACGTTTGAACAAACTCAAACATCCTTTCCCACATATAAGGACTTAGATAATTCATTATGGCTAGAACCTCAACTATCAAATAAGCATGGTGCTCTTGGTAATTGTTGTCAATTTGCACTAGGTATAAGTAGTACTACCTTCACAAATTATCAAAGTATTAGTAATACATTGTCGTTAAACTTCTCGTGATAAATTTCAAGTAAATCTCAAATCAACATTTTAACAACATATGTTAAAATGCAATCTCAAAGCCAACATCATACACCCCAAGCAATAATGACTCTTGAGGAGTATACATTAGAAACTCGAGTGAATTCATCTTGTCATCATCTAGTGAATATAATCTTGAGACCAAGTTTATTTAGATGGGACTATCCGATTCAAACACTTTGGCTTCATATCTTCATTTAGGAAAACATGATGTTTTGAAAAACATTATACCTAAGAAATCATGCTAAGTATTCATCTTGTTAAAAGGATATTGTATATCCTATGCATTATTCTCTCCTTATGACATAAATGGTTGTGTTACAAGAGATTTCATTACACCTCATTGGCTAAATGATCTTGAAACGAACAAGTTCTATGAACTAACGTATCCAATTCATCTTGTCATACTTATTTTCATAAGCATGATAACTTTATCCCATGCGATAATCTCATTTGTTGAAAGATACTATTTGTATCCATTTCCTCTCAAGCGTACATCATAACCTAACCTTGCTCAAACCTTGTGCACATCCAAGGTTAAAACTACACATCTCTAGAACATACACATGATCTATTGAAGTTAGTAACCTTATTTAGATTCTTGTCAAATAAAGTTCCAAAGAGCTTTCTTGAGAACATTCTTAATTTAACATATTCCATTCCCTAGTCTTAGATAATCAAATCACTTTTAAAGTATACACTTCAACATAAAAGATGTCATCCATTAGATCATACAATTAGCTATGTAATTTGAACAACCTTAGATTCTAAACACAATATTAAAACATATTGTTTATCAACACACCATTGTTAAAATTCATGTATATAACATGACATCTTCATCACCTTAGTTATATTGCATATTAGTTGTGTCACATTAAGCCAAGTATTGGTAAACTATCATCTTTTATGCACTTTAATAGGCAAAAGTAGGAGTTCCCATCTTTCTAACATGAGAATGACTACTGGAGAACCTATTGCACTAGAAACTCAATTTGACCTAACGGTTGAATTTCTTCCTGGAGAGAATTGGGTATGTGGAATCACCTGTAAAAATGGTCGTGTTTAGCCTTAATTGAGCACTGCCAGTAATAGTCTCATATTCATTCTCCAACTTGAAAATCTGTTTTCCTATACTTGCCTAAAGTAAGTGTTAAAACATTGATAGTTTACCTCGCCTTAGGAATACTAATCAAACAAGTAGTATATATGACTTTTCTTTTAAAACCACTTGCATTGCACTTACATGTGTTGATTACATGTTCTTGTTTGATATGATAAGTTGATTTGACATTATCTTAGTGTTTGATAACTAGTCAAATGTGTAAACCTTAGTAAAACCACTTGCATTGCACTTAAATGTGTTGATTACATGTTCTTGTTTAATACGATAAGTTGATTTGACATTATCTTAGTGTTTGATAACAAGTCAAATGTGTAAACCTTAGTACGGTTTTATCTTTATAATGCTTGTACTCTTGTTTCATGCTATTAAACGTTTAAACCTAAACTTTATTTGCATGATACTTACCTTTGAATTATTTTTAGCATGATTAACATGTTACTTATGAACTCATAATATGCCATTTTGATACGTGATAATTTTTTATATGATATATTTGTGTTTGAAAGCTATTAGTTGGCATTCATTACATCTATGTGTAGTACGATCCAAATGATACATGCTCCAAATTGTTATGTCTTAAACATGGCTTGCATGAATCTTTCATCTTGTTTCTTTTGCTTCTTGTCACACTATTTGTTTGCTACGCGTGCACATATAATCTGTCAAAGTGCTTTTGGTATGACAATCTTTTAGAAGCCTTTTATCTTACAAATTAATCACATAGATTATTGTATATCCAAGTATGCTTAAGTTTCTAAGTCTAACGACAAAACAATCTCATAATGAAATGTCTTGAATAAAGTCGTATTCTTGCATAATATGATTGTTTTGATGCTATCTTGTGTGGTGATTTCTTGTCTACTAAGTGCAATGTGTTGTTTTTGCTTATATAATATGTTATCATTTGATTTCTATCATGTTAACATCTTTTGTCACTAACAAATTTGTTTTGTAGGTTGATAACAAATTATTTGTTATCTCACTTGGTTCTAACTTTTATATGCTCATTTTGCATAATCCCTTTATTGCTACGTAGATTAGTACTATGCTTTATGGGACCCCTACACTTGCATATAGTTTAAAAGCATATAGAATTAAGTTCTAGAGGGTTGGCTTTGCATTTTTGTCTTTCAACCGACCTCTTTCCAAATATCATTTTTGCTTCCGCTTCCAAAAATCACCTCCATCATTATTTAGTTATAACAATACTCTAATCCTCTTCACTTCCTATTAGGAAACCACATGCCTCATCATACGATCATCTCGTATTAATCGAGAAAAGGTACGTGACTTTAAGGATGAAGTTCATTGTATGCTAACCATCATCCATAAAAACATCACTAAGCTCATCTCTTTCGTTAACCCGAATAACCTCCTAAACACTTTGTTGTCATTCCTTATTTGATACATTACACATTATGTTGGATGTCCACCAATTAAGGGGAGAGAAATCCATTCACATAATTGTCTTTTGTCAAATTTTATGTCTCTTAGACTCTAAAATACCAACACATAGGTAAACACCACTTAGCTAAAACCGGTTCATGAAACCACAACTAGTTCAACCTTTTAACTTTATATCACAAGTTTGCACCAATACCTCATCAAGTGAAAAACACATCATGTGTTTTACAAACTTCTTCATCTCCACAATCAACAAATCTAGGATTTTCCTTAAACTAGCACCTTACAACTTCACTATCTAAAACACCATCATAGGGTCTTATCCTCTTTCTCGCTTGACACATGTCATTGTCAGTGCAAACGATATATTAATCAAAACCGCCATTCCCAACACCTTTTCAACGCTTGGTCTATCCAACTCTCACTCATATGATGTCATTCTCATCCTCATATAGGTACTCATTATTATTAGTTGTTTTACATATTGTCTTCACTTCTTTTTTCAATGTCATAATCATCCATGTCGGTCAAAACCATGTTAATACTATCTCTCCCATTGTCACCTAGAATAGATCATTTTTCGTATCAATCAATGAACGGGTTATCTTCATGTCTATTCATATTTTCTTTCCTCTTCATCTTGGTCACTTGACATTACGAAGGATTGCATGAGTCCATATTTTTATATTTGCTATACATACGAGTTTCTAACTCCTTAATAGCTTCATACCTAATCACCACCACCTTCCATCACATCTTTCACTAATCATCACCACCATGGGTTAGCAAAATCTTATCATTATAAATCATGAGTCATCTACCGATTTATCACCACATGAATCCTGACACCAACACTAGTACCACTAGCTTTAACTCTTTATATTCCAACTTCACTTCATATCTTCTTTCTAGGAACTATTTTGTAGACTTTTATCATATTATATTCTCACTTTTCTTATGATTGTAATTAGGAGACTACACTTCATGAGATCTTTGATTATATCATTTATATATATCACATATATACATCTTATTTTTCTTTGTCAAAAAGATGAAATATATTGCACTAATGTTCTTCATTGTAGGTTCATCATCATAGATTGTATATAACTTACTCATCTAAGGATGAAGTTTGCATCAATTATTTTTCTTATTTTAGGTGCCTTTTGACACCCTCGAACAAGGAAAATATCCTTTAAGCACTCATATTGCATCGCCTATACACTTGGTTGTATATGACATATTTGTCTAAAGACAAAGCTTCTATTATACTAATATTTATTTTGAAGGTTCATCTTGCCGCCCTAGAGCAAGGGAGCTCGCAAGAATTTATGAATGCATCTTATACACACTTTGTTGTATATCACTTACTCGTCCAATGACGAATATAGTTTTGCACTAATATTTGTTTTGTAGATTTTAATCATACCCTGACGCCTCAAACAAGGGGAGCAAACAAGGGTGGCTTTTCAACAAGCATTTGTGCTCGATAAAAGTGGAGAAAATAGGCTAACATTGCTATGAATTTTTTTCTTCTTCATATATTTCTCATAAATTTTGTTGCATAAAACTAACCTTGATGTAGGTTAAGCCTCTTTATTTGATCCATGGATCCGCTACCAAACAGGGGACGGATTGAAGTGGACGATTTAACTTCACTAAGGATGATGCAAGCTCGCCTTTTTGGGAGAAATAAAGTTAAAACTCAAGGACACATCCTTTTTGTTTTACAAAAGGGGAGAAGAGTGTAAACGGAGAAGGTAATGTAAAGGTAGTAAGGATACAAGTAAACTTTTACATTTTACTTTCTATTACGTTTACATATCTTTGTCATCATCAAAAAGGGGGAGATTGTTAGTGCAAATATTACGATATTTAATCTATACAGTCTCGTTTGTTTTGATTGATGACAAACATGTAACTTGTAATACATAACGTAAAATGTACAAGTTACTTGTAATCACACTTTGTCTCAACATACATTCAACACCTCTCGATGTCTCAAGTCCTCATATGTTACAACACAGGTTCGTACATGTTTGTTATGTGGCATTATGATCAAACCCATTAACAAATCATTTAGAATGTTTAAAATACGTTTAGAGTCACTAAGTATTTTAATAGGTTAACCATTCTATTTCGAACCTCATTTTACATTTTGCATTCACAAGTATTTTATACAAATACATCTTTTGTAAAATGTCTAACAAATATATACTTTTATTTGTACAAGTAAACTAACTATAATATTCATACAAGTACTAAAGTTTACTTACACTTGACAAAATATATATTATTTTGACAAGCACCTAACTAGATATTTTATTTTATAAAAGGCAACTAGACTTTTTATAAACTAGTTACATAATACATTTTACAAGTTTATTTTCATGAACATTTTAATCTAAATGAAAATACAATTTTACATCATTTCATGCATCATCATATCTTTAGAAGATTTGGTCAATATTTGGTTAGATTTGCAAGATCTTGAAAGATATTCTAAGATATTAAATCTAATAAAGTATTATTTTTAGATTACATTTTTGGCTATAAATAGAGCCCATTGTCTTCTCATTTCAATCATCCCTTCAAACACACATTCTTTCTATCTTTCTTTCATCTTTTAGATCTATAGATAACCATGTAGTAATATACATTAATCACCCTCATCATCACATGATCATAATGCTTCTAACATTCATCTTTGTTGTAAGCATACTTTACATTTTGATCAACCAAGGAAAGCTTGGAGATCTAGCCATCCTCATTCACAAAAGCATATCAACATATGAAGATTCAAGATCTCTTGATATCCTCATTGATTGAAGACTTCTTATTTAAGAAGATCATTTAGATTAGTCATTCATATCCATTTGACATTTATGTCATGGATCATCATTGTAAACATTATTGCATCATCACAACACTTACACCAAACTAGATTAGATGGTTTATGTGTTTGTACCATAAAACACAAGGTTTGTTATGTTGGGCCATAAAACATAGTGGGAGTGGTTGTACCCTTGAAAAGAACTCGACATCTAGCTTAGTGTTGGAAATATTGTATAGGCGACGTTAGGTTGGTTCTACCTCGAACTAGAACCCGGTATTTAGCTTTGTACCGGAAAAAGTGTAAGCGACGATTGTAAGGTTTTCTCCGCCGAGAAGGGAGCTTGTTGATTTAGTGAAGTAACTCTCGAGTTGGGTACTTGGGGAGTGGAGTAGGGCGGAGAGGAGATCCGTGACCGAACAACTATAAATCCTCATGTTCGGTTTGCACTTTCCTTTCTTTATCTCTTTACTTTATAATTGCTTATGATGTGGTTTGATGATGATGCTTGTGTGACAAATTGGTTTACTATGCTTTATATTAGTCATAAATAATAATTGATACTTTCATATAATAACAAGCTTCATAAGTGATTTGATACAAAAGATCTAACGATTTTAAACGGTAACGTATTCCCCCCCCCCTCTACGTTTTCACAATTTTTATCAAAAATTACTTGGCAGTTATGTGATTGAAAGAGATAATTGTGTTAGGGCTAGGTCTGAGGTAGCTGGTTATCAAATAACCTTAGAGTCAATGGAAGCCAAAATCTTAACACATGAAAATAATGAAGTAGCTTGGGCAGAAAAGTATGAACAATAGGACTATCAGTTAAAACTAAGTGAATGGAAATTAAACTGTAAAATTTCTGAAATTGAGAAACTGACTAAGGAAAGAGATGATTTGTTAGCTAAGTTTGCTGCTTTGGGTGAAGCTGGTATGTCACATGTTAGTTATGTTGAAAAAAAGAGAAGAGCTTACATTAGAACTGGTCTAGGTTTTGGTATGGACTTTAGTAAAATAGAAGAAAACCCACCTAGTGATCAGGATGAAGGTGATTTTAAGGATATAACCACTAGTGATGATGAACTCATTAATTGTGTAAACACATCTAGTAATGAGGATTCAATTAGTGAAACACCTCCTGAGTTTAAGAAAGACAATGGTTATCATGCAGTCCCCCATCCCATCGAATTCATCAACCCCTGGGCCCTGATGTTTCTCGTTTTGAGTAGACAGTCTAGAGTTTAGGAAAAAGCTAGTTGGTCAATCTAGGTCTCAAACCCCAAAAGAAACTGTTGAAAACAATGTTCAAAGTCAAGCAGTACCTTCAACTCAAAATACTGCTCCACAAGCAGTACCTTCAGGAAAACCTTTTCAAAACGTAAGATCGCTAAACCTTTTTGGGATAACTTTGGTCAAAACAGGTTTAATCATTCACCTAGAAGGAAAAATAGTTTTGGTCATACACATAGAAGAAGTCACTTTGGGAGTATGGGTCAAAAACTGTGTTTTGTGTGCTTTAGTCCTACTCATTTAATCAAGGATTGTGAACATCATTCAGAATACCTTAGAAAATTTCCAAAGCATAGGTCTGCCAATCAGAAACCTAGAGAGCACAAACCAGTCTGGAATAATTCAAATAGGGTCAATCACAGCAATTTCTCACCAGACAATAGGTACCCTCACCAGAGAAGACCTTTTTCTATACCACCAGTACCTTCACAAGCAGTACTTTCTCAAAGTACTGCCCCATCAAAACAAGGTACTGCTAACACTTCTTGGAACAGGTATCCTAGGAGATCTCATTACTATCAACCTAGAAGGTATTACAATTCACATAGGGGATCTAGATCACAGGAACCAAGTGTTAAAACCGAATGGGTTAAGAGAGAATGTACGCTGAGGGACAAAAAACATTTTCAACAAAAAGTGAATCAGATGTTTTTGTGATACAAGAAAAAGAGAATGAACTTGTAAAAGAGAGTTTCGTTGAAAATACAGAAAGTTTTGAAACTCCAAATGCTAAAAATCAAAAGATAATTTTGGATCATGTTTTAAAAAATAGTGGGAATTACATACTCAAAGAATTTGAGTTTGTAACTCCACAAGGGGAACACAAGTCAGTAATGGCTTGGGTTCCTAAAAGTCACTAACTTTAACTTTGTGCAGTGGCAACCCGTAAGAGGAGCTTAAAGATCATTTGATTGTAGATAGTGGTTGCTCTGGAAGTATGACATGAGACAAGGAGATTCTGCCTGATTTTAGATCTATTAGTGGAGGAAGAGTTGCATTTGGGAATGATCCCAATGGAGGAAGAATTACCGGAAAAGGAACCATCAAAGCAGGGCGTATAGATTTTGAGAATGTTAGATATGTGAAGGAGCTCAAGTTCAACTTATTGTCAGTCTCTCAAATCTGTGATAAACGGCATCCTGTGTTATTTATCGACACATAATGTCTCATCCTTTCTCCTAATTCAAGTCGTATTGATGATAACTTCGTAGTGCTTAGAGTACCAAGAACCAATGATATGTATAGTCTAGATATGAAGAGTCTTCATTCTTATGGAAGAGCCACATGTTTGGTGGCAAAATCAACATCTGAAGAAGCACATCAGTGGCATAGAAGATTGGGCCATGTAAATTTCAAGAATATCAACAAACTGGTCAAAGGAAATTTAGTTAGAGGTTTACCTTCAAAGACTTACAAGAATGATCACTCCTGTTTGGCGTGCAAGAAGGGTTAACAACACAAAGCTTCATGCAAGAAGCTTGAGGAGAGGACTATTAGAGAACCTTTGGAGCTGTTACACATGGATTTGTTTGGACCTGTTTCTGTGGCAAATTTAAACAAGAAAAAGCACTCTTAGTTGTAATGATGATTGCAGAGATTCGTTGGGTATTTTTCTTGGGATTTAAAGATGATACTTTTGATGCTATTCAGACTCTCATAATAGCACTTGAAACCAATTGAGACTCAAGGTTAGAGGTATTAGATGTGACAATGGGAATGAATTCAAGAACAAGCTTATGGATGAATTTTGTGCAAACAAAGGAATCAAGAGGGAGTTCAGTATTGCAAGAATACCACAGCAGAATGGTGTTGCAGAGAGAAAGACTAGGACTTTGATTGAAGCAAAAGAACAATGTTAGCAGATTCACAACTACCTATTCAATTCTGCAACAAGCTGTAAGTACTGCTTGCTATGTACTTAACAGAGTATCAGTTACTAAGCCACAAATGAAGACACCTTATGAGTTGCTGATGGGCAACAAACCCAACATTCGATTTATGAAGCCTTTTGGATGCCCTCTTACTATTTCAAATACAATTGATAATCTGGGTAAGTTTGATGGCAAGTCTGAAGAAGGTTATTTATTGGGTTATTGTACCAACAATAAGGGCTTTAGAGTGTACAACAGAGTCACTAAGAAGGTTCAAGATTGTCTTCATGTTGAGTTTTTAGAAGATCAAGACAATGAGAAGGGTAAAGGTCCTGATTGGATGTTTGATCTTGAAGTTTTAACTCCTTCTATGAACTATGTACCTGTTAGAGAAGAAAATCAACCTGTGCAAAATGGAGAAGATTTACAATATGTTGTTCATGGAGTTCATATTAGACCAGATGTTGTTCATGATGAAGAACCTAAACCTGCTGAGACATAGAAAAGTACTGATGAGCCATAATCCTCATTGTCTGCTGAGGATCAATCTATTCAAGAAGAACTTAATCAGATGCTTCTTCAAGATGTCTTAGCACATTCTTATACTGATGATCAAAGAAGAGCTTATGAAGAAGCAAAGAAGAAGAACAAGACTGCAGAGTACTCTCACAGTACTTTGGACAGTACTTTTGAACAAAGTACTGCTGCACCAGTTACTAGTACTTTGGATGATTTAGGTGATCCTACCATGCCTGGATTAGAAGATACTGATGATTAGTTTAAAGATGAAGGTATTTTCTCAGATTCCAATGAAGATGCTGATATTACTAATTTGGAAGATACTTATGGAGTTCCACAGTCTCCAAACTTAAGAATTCATAAGAATCATCCTACTGATCAAATCATTAGTCCTTCTACTTCTGGAGTGATGACTAGATACAAAGCTAAGACTTTTACTAAACCACATAATTCTTTACTTAGCTTTGTCTATAAACCAAACAGACTGAATCATAAGGACCATCAAACATGTCTGTTTACTTGCTTTATTTCTCAAGAGGAACCCAAGAATATTGCTCAAGCATTGACTAAAGAAAGTTGGGTTGAAGCTATGCAAGAAGAACTGCTATAATTCAGACTTCAAGAAGTTTGGGTATTATGTGATCTTCCTGATGGTAAGAAGGTCATTGATACAAGATGGGTGTTTAAAGTCAAGAGAGATGAAAGAGGGAATGTCATCAAAAACAAAGCAAGGTTAGTTGCACAAGGCTACAGACAAGAAGAAGGAGTTGATTATGATGAAGTGTTTGATCCTGTAGCAAGGATAGAAGCAATTCGAATCTTTCTTGCTTTTGCTTCTTATATGGGATTTCAGGTTTATCAAATGGATGTTAAAAGTGCCTTTTTATATGGCAGAATTACAGAGGAAGTATATGTCAAACAACCTCCTGGTTTTGAAGATCCTAAACATCCAAACAAAGTCTACAAAGTTGTCAAAGCTCTGTATGGCTTACATCAAGCACCTAGAGCCTGGTATGAAAGGCTCTCTACCTTTTTATTGCAACATGGTTATAGGAGAGGAGCTATAGATAAGACCTTGTTTATCAAGAGAGATAAGAACGATATCATGCTAGTTCAAGTGTATGTAGATGATATCATCTTTGGAGCTACCAAACAGTCTATGGTCAAGGAGTTTGAGAAGCTGATGCAGAATGAATTTCAAATGAGTTCAATGGGTGAGTTAACTTTCTTTTGGGACTTCAAGTTAAGCAGCCAAAGGAAGGAATTTTCATAAGTCAAGACAAGTATGTAACTGACATACTTAAAAAGTTCAATTTTGATGACATGAAGCCTGTTACTACGCCTATTAAATCAATCAACTCATTGGGCAAGGATGAAGATAGACAACCAGTTGAAGTCAAGTTATACAGATCCATGATTGGCTGTCTTATGTATCTTACCGCATCAAGGCCTGATATCATGTTTGCTGTTTGCTTATGTGCAAGATATCAAGTCTCACCCAAGGTCTCTCACATGAATGCAGTGAAGAGAATTTTTTGTTATTTGAAACAACAACCTAAGTTAGGGTTTTGGTATCCAAAGGATTCACCTTTTCACTTGGAAGCTTTTTCAGATAGTGATTATGCAGGTGATAATTATGACAGAAGATCAACCACAGGTGGATGCCAATATCTTGGAAGAAGATTAGTTTCATGGCAGTGTAAAAAGCAAACAATTGCAGCTACATCATCAACTGAAGCGAGATATGTGTGGCTGCAAGCTGTTGTGGACAAGTGTTGTGGATGTAGAATCAACTCTTGGATTATGGGTTCAATTTCAAGAATACTCCTATCAATATTGATAATGAGAGTACTATTTGCATTGTGAAGAATCCAGTTTATCATTCCAAGACTAAGCATATTCAGATTAGGCACCACTTCATCAGAGATTGTTATGAGCATAGGCTCATTAATGTTGTCAAGGTGCATACAGATGATAATGTAGCTGATTTACTCACCAAAGGATTTGATGTTTCTAGATTTACTCACTTGGTGGTGAGTATTGGCATGATCAATTACTGAGCTACATTTAAGGGGAGGACTATTTAGTATAAGTATAATCCTATGCATTGCTTGAGGGGAGGATATTCATGTTTGTTTGTTGTTGAAAGGAAGAAAATGGAAAAGTACTGCTTTTTGATTTTATGAAAGTACTGCACACGTGGAAAGTACTGTTTGTCTTATTAAAGTACTGTTCTAACGGTAATATTGAGGGGTAATTACACCTAACGGTAACTTTGTTATTTATGGCTGTGATTTTTTAAATTTCGCCTATAAATACCTACTCTCCGAATTTCCCTCTCATATTGATATCTTCATATCTTTTCCATATTTCTCATACTTTCACCTATATTATTCGTTCTATCTTTTACTGTGATCAAATAATCATCAATGGCGAATCGTCATATTGCTTTCCAAAACACAACATGGTGGTGAATTTAGACAAACTATAATGTAATCTTTCATGACATTATAGATTTCTTACTAGGTCGCCAATCGTTATGCATATTAGTAGAACCATGTTATTGAGCCCGGATTCAACAATTTTGGGAAACTGCTATGGTTCATATGGAGAATGATGAAAAATATATCCATGCTATGGTTGCCGAGAAATGTCAAGGTTACCAAGTCTCTATTCGTGAAGACTTATTGTTTGATGATGCTGATGGGGCTGTTCGTTTGATAAGCAACTAATTTGGGATACTTTTGGGCACATTGGTTATGAAGGGTCCTTAACTGCACAAACATTCAGGAAACCCTTATTTTGTCCTCACTGGAAGTTTTAGTGCATGTGTTGCTTCATTGTATTAGTGCTAAAAGTACTTCATGGGAGCAATTTGGATCTAACATAGCCTCTGCTATAGTAGGATTGGCTACTGATCGTGTTTTCAATTTTTCAAGGCTAATTCTAGATGGAATGCTTTCACACATCACTCATGGTTCTAAATGGTTGATGTATCCAAGGTTTGTTCAAGTATTCCTCAATAAAAAACTTTCAGATGTACCTAAACCTACAAGTCTTTTACCTGTTGTGGTACAACAAGCTAAGATCTTTACTTTCATGGCTAGGAAGAGTGATTTATTCACTGGAAGGGACACTCCCTTAACTACTTCTATGATGGACGTTGTTCGCTTTGTCGAGCTGATGCCAGAGGATGAACATAGAGAAGGTACTGCCGGGGTTCTGATACTCCGTGTACTGCCTCAAGGTACTGCTCTCAAAGTGCTGCATCTCAAGAAGGTACTGCATCCCAAGGTACTGCTTCCCCAAGTACTAAAGTTCAAGAAGATGTTGCAGTTTCACCTTCTCCATCTCCACAAAGATCTGCTCCTGATTCTCAACCAGAGGAACATTCACCAATTCAAGGAGATGATTCACATACTATACCCCCTGAAGGTTTGACATTGGATAATTATGTTCTGACAAGGGAGTTAGTCAAGTTGAAGAAAACAACTAAGGCTCAAGCTAAACAGATTAAGAAGTTGAAGCTCAAGTTTAGAAGACTCAAGAATTTTGTCTGGCCATTGGTTCAACATCATTGTATATGGGTCAAATCTAAAAAGAAGGAGCAAAGGCAGTTTAAGAAGACAAAACGCCAAAAGGTTCAAAAACAATCTTCATTCCAATTGGGGAGGAATTTAGAAGAAAAGAATTTTAAAGAAGATGTTGTTAAGGAGAATGAACCTCAAGGTACTGAAGAATATGTTAATATTGAAAGTACTGAGGAAGAAAGGACTGAAGTTCAAGATACTGAGGAGCAAGTTATTGGTGTTCAAGTTCAAGGTACTGATGATCAAGGTACTGATGATCAAAGTACTGCTTTTCAAGGATCTTACAGATAAGAATTGATTACTCCAAGGTTGTTACATTTTGAAGAGGAAGCTGGTCCTTCAACTGTTATACAAGAAGAAGAAGTTACACCCAAACCTATACATACTGCAAGTGATGACGAAACCATTGCTGAGATCTTGCATGATTTATCAAGACCAATGGGTGTTAACATTCTAGGAGTACAAGAAGAAGAACAACCAAGAGCTTCTCAACCTGTTATTGATCCAAAGGATAAAGGAAAAGGTATTTTGGTAGAAACAAAGAAGAAAAAGAAACCAACTTTAGCACAGATAAGAGCTACTCAAATTGCTATGAATGAGGAAGCAGCTAGAAAGGTACAAGCTGAACTTAATGCTGAGGTTGCTAAGGAAGAAGAATCTTTGAATGAAGAAGCAGCTAGGAAATTACAAGAAGAATTGAATGTGACTGCTATACCATCACCACTTCCTATTTCTTCTCTGCCAAGAAGACCAAATCTTGCAAAGGAAAGGAATGCAATGATGGCTTATCTAAAGAAGATGGGATATGTTGGTTTGAACAAGCTGAATTATGTTAATATGAAAGAGTTATATGATGCTGTCAGAGAAGAATATAAAAGACAAGTTGAGAATATCAAAGATTATAAAGATGATGATGCTTACAAAGAAGAAGAAAGAAAAGGAAGATTAAAAAGAAAAAGAAAACGAAGTTAAAGATCAAGTCATCAAAGAAAGTTGAGTTAAGGTCTGATACGGATGATGAGCTCAGGAATTACTTAAGAGTAGTAGATTTTGAGTATTCTAAAGATGATGCTGAATTGAAGATGAACAAATCTCCAATAACTACTTTTAAGTTGTTGAGTCAAAAGAAGGGAATTATCTGATGTTTCACAAAGAAGATGAAAGTTTCAAAGTGTTCAATATGCTATGGGATTTATTGCATATAATTGATAGAATGGATTTATTTCATTTATATCATGTGGTCAAAGAATATTATGAACACAATTCATCAGAAGGATATGGTTTAGTCTTACTTGGAGATCTCATAACTGTTTGGGAAACTGAAGAAACAAGTACTTCTGAGATCTGGAAAAACCAAGAAGAATGGGAGATTACTTGTTGGAGATTCTTTGAAGAATGCTGAGTACATGTTCTAGAGCTAGAAGATGGACGATGATTCACATGTTAGCTATAGAAGATATCCTCTTACACCGAACTTATGAGGAGGATGCCTGGAGCATGGAATGGAAGTAGAAGAAGATAACGAAATAGCACGCCGGTCAAGTCGTTTATCGATGGACTACAATTGCTGATGATGATGAATAACTGGTATGAATCTTAATTGATTAAATTTTTGATATATCAGTACTTTCTTCAAAGTACTGCTGATCAAACAGTACTTTCATCAAAGTACTGTTTGCAGCTTTTTAACCAGTTAAATGATTTTTGAAAGAAACCTTTTGTTAAGTAACAAATATTTTGAAACAAAGGATGAATAAAATAAATGGTTTTTGAGATGGCAACATCAATAGGTTATCAATCCACCATGGTTACAAAAGGATTGGCTAATCCATGAGCAAACGGCTCTGGTAAAGATATTTCAAATCCGTTTTTAGTTGACAACTTGCTAATAAGTTGTATGGTAATCAACTCACCATATCAGTAAATGTGAAGAGTTGGCTAGCCCACAAGAAAATGGCTTGTGGTAAAGGCTGTGGAAAAACCATTATTTGGTAATTAGTTCACCATAGATGAAAGAACTAACTAGTCAAAAAGGGTACAACTTGGTAAAGACAAATCAAATCTGTTGATAGCTGATGATTTGCTAAAAATCATATGGTTATCAGTATACCATGATCTTACACATCAAAACATTTGGCTACTCCAGAGTTGATGCTTTGGTAAAGAGAACTCAAATCCATTAAATTTTTAATGATTCGCCTCTCACAGGAGTTAACACACCTGAAGTGATGAGAATAGACTAGAACTTAACTGAATTAATTGTACAAATTGTCTTATGTTGCTGAAAAGATGGAGCTTGCTGAATGTTGCGTAAAAAGAAATAACATTACTGTTTGATGCTGAAAAGAATAGATTCTAAAAGAATACTTTGATAAATGATGATATAAGCAGAGTCTACAAAGATACAATCCAAAGGCAAAGACACAATCTTTTTTCAAGATGAAGCTGTTAAAGATAAATTCACAAAGGAACTTGAAGTCAAGCAAGTAGAATTCAAGTTAGAGGAGGATTGTTGGGATACAGAAGATTAAAGTACTGAAGATTAACAAAGTACTGCAGAAAGACAAAGTACTGCAAGTCAAAGTATTGATAAGTAAAAGTCAAAGTACTGTAAAGTTAAAGTCGGTTGTATTAGATTAAAAATAGAAACTAATGTTTATCTAGAACTTTCTAAGTGTTGTTTACTTGTCGTACAAGGATAAGAATTGTAAATCGTTTAGGGTTATCCTTGAGCCTATAAAAGGACCCCTAGATTGATATTAGACGTACGTGACATTATTAGAGTTTTAGAGAAGTTCGATATTATTAGAGTTGTTAAAGAGTCTGCATAATAAGCAGAGTTAGAGTTATTAATAAAATCATTTTAAGTTAAAGTTATTCTTCTTAGCTTTGTTAAGTAAATTCCGCATACTTAATAGAGTTTGCTCAGTGTTTCATTGTTAATAACTTAGGATTTATCCGAGGTTATTAAACCTTAAACAAGCTATTTAAGTTAGTTTGGTTAGAGTACATCGATCCAACAGGTTTGATATTTTTGATCGGGGGAGAATTTGTGATTTAATTATGAAATCTGATAAATGATGATCGTTTTGATTCAAAGTGCAAGTTCTCTCTAATATGTGATAAACTCTTTCGTTTATCGATGCACATATAGAGGGGGAGCAAATGGTTTCTTAATGGCTTTTGTGATCGTGAATGTACTTCAAATGAACTCTTTCCTATATGTGATAAAATAATTTCAAATATTATACGCATATATTAAGGGGGAGAATTTACCAAGAAAATCAAATGGCTTTTTCCACGGAAATTGTGATCAAGAAATTATTTCAAAGAACTCTTGCCTCCATGTGCTAAAGAATTTCAAAATCATATGCACATGTTGAGGGAGAGCATTTCTAAATGATCAAAACAATTAAGGTACAAAATTCTTTGATATTATATCACAAGTATCTTGATTGATTTTCCAAATGATTTTTCAATTGGTTTCAAGGAAGAATGAACAATACCAAAAGACCGACCAATTTACTTTATGCATGGTGTTATAAGGATGGTTAGGCTAGGTATTCGTTCCCACGATCCCACCAGAGCCAGAGGGATCTACCCAGGGACAATCCACTAGATAGTGTAGAAGTCCTTAGGTATGATGAAAAAAAGGACAAAAGTGAGAAATGGGAAGAGTGCGGACAGAGACATAGCTAGTACTGGAACAAACCCAACAAGGTTCTAGTAATGAAGTCTCGGTAAGCACTGAAGGGGTTGAAGAATGAAAAAGAATTGAATGTGAAAAAGGGTGAAAAGAAATAGCCCTCCATTAATTCAACCTTAGGCCAGAAACCAGGTTCAATACATATGCTACTGGTGTCTACTAAGGTAACACCGGTATTGAAGACAAGACGTTATGGACCCAGTGACGCACTGCACCTACCTTCCCAAGCTACTCAAGTTCCTCTTAAAAGGACTTGCTTCATTGATGAGTGTGTAAATACTCATCATTTTTGTACAATATAAACTGCAAAATCATCTCGAAAACAAACACATCAAAATGATCAAAATATCACAAATCAGTGTTTTATGTGTTTTAAATGCAAAAATATCAAAATCTGATGAAAAATGAGCAAAGTTTGCAAAATTGCGTTTTAGTCCCCAAGTTTCTAAAATTGTCAAAAATAGTCCCTGAGTCAAAATTTCAAAAGAAAAATCATCAAAGGTCCTTTTTAAATCATAACTTGTCAAATTAAGTCCTTTGGTGAAAAATGTAAAAAGTTTTGAGAAAATTACAAATTGGTCCTTCAAGTTTCAAAATTGGCAAATCTAGTCCTTGGACGTTTAAAAATGGAAAAATTATCTTTCATGGTCCGTGTACTAATGAAACTTGTCATAAATGGTCCTTGTAATACCTTTGCAAAATTACAGGTTTGGTCCCTTGGTTTGTTGGAATTGCATAATTGGTCCTTGTGTTTTAAGCTTATCCAAACGGACCCTTTATTATCTTTGGCCCAAGCATTTCACCCAATCCAATCCCTGGCCCAACCTTTACCCGGTTTAAACCCGAAACCAACCCACCCTTGTTATTAAAATACCGGTCAAACCTCATTTGACCACCACTTCCCTCTCTCCCTCACGAGATAACCATGTCCATCATTTCCCCCCCTGCAATCTTCTGCTCACACTCAACCATCATCACCTACACCCCCCCTCCAAACACAAGAAGCCAAGGTTCATTAAATGCCTCTAAACCTAACACTCAATCTCACAAACGGTTAAAATGATTTTATGCCAAAAGCTTTGAATGGCTAGGATCAAGTTGAGCCATCCAAGGGTCAGATTAGTGGGATATATTCAGAAGAGAGAGGGAAGACATTGGGAGTATAAAAAGAAGCATGAGGAGGCAAGATAGAGAGTTAATTTTTAGATTTTAGTTTTTATTTTTTAAGAACTTTTTATTTTAGTAATTGTATCCTTCAATTCAGTATTTGAATTCAGTAATTTTGAATTTCCAGTTTTTGTAAACTCTCAATTTGTACTACGTTTCACATTTTATTCAAAATTCAGTGTTTGGGAAATTTCTCTCATTTCTGTTTTTTTTAAGTCTTTGTACTAGCTTATTGAGCATTCAAGACCATAAATTTAGCTTGCTTACTTCATGTTTTCAGTTTAAATTCATTGAGCAAAAGAAAAAAAAAAGTGTTTCAATTCAGTTTTATTACTTGAAAAAGCTCAGCTACTGCTGTGTAAGCTCACTTAAGCTTACCCAAGCTTGTTAGTGAACTTAGTTCTTGCTCAACTCAGTATCTACTCAAAATTCACATACGAAACATAGGTCAATATTTCAGAAGTTAGAGTTGAATTGGGTGGCTTGCTGAGATGTTTGGCATTTGGTGGATGTTTAGCACTAATCTTGGATAGAATATGGGTTGATAGTAGGAGTGGGGCACTGTTACATTGTTCTCAATAGTAAGCAAATGCTGGATCGATCTTTGTAAGCTTTTCTACATTGTCCATCTTATTACTAAATCATACTTGTTTTACTATGGAATCTGTTTCATTTGACTTTGTTAGTTTAAGTTGTTATTATTACTTCAGTAAGTTCCAATTTTGATAGTTAATCATAGTTCAATTATTGTCTCAGATTAGAATTAAGCATAGATTGGGATATAGTGTACTTGGAATCTGTCAAGGGTGTTTGGTACAGGGAGTTTTATCAAGCTCAAGGGTGAGATATTAATTAAGTCTTGATGAAATAGTATTGAATAGGTTAGAATGGGTAATTTCAGTCACTCTTTTGCCTTATAAAACAGTTAAAGTCAACGTTGCTTATAATCTTTTCTTGTGCTCAGTCCTGTTGGAATTGATAGCTGATAGACTGCCATTTGTTTTAGAAGTAGATAAGCTAGCTTGAACTAGTGTTATTTTATCATTACACATCAAATTCAGCCAAGCATTTGAGATCTAAACTCAATAAAGTCACACTTTCAGTTCTGTCTCAAAAAGTCAAAAAAACAATGTTAAGCAGTTTTTTCTCAGAACTTGTAGACCTTGCATTGGATTCATCTGAGTGAATTGAAGTCTAAAAATTGGTTTGGTTGTAGCTTGCTAGGTGATTTTGAGACTGCAACATTTGGTTTTAGGTACCTGGCTTATTTAGTAGCTTAATTTTAAGCCTGAAGTTGGACTGAATAAGTGCCCTGTGCAGAGCTTATACTGCAAGTTCTGAGTAAGATTTGCAGACTTAGCGCCAAGCTTATAAGAGCTTGTCCAAGCTTGAATTTTGGTTTACAATCACTCACCCAGGTCTAGTGTCGGATACAAGTTTTTGTTTCATGTTTCCAGCTTATTCATGTGCTTATTCATAGGCTTAAATCTGATACCCTCACACTGCTTTTAGCCTATCATCTCAATTCATCAAATCTATTGAGCTTGTGAATCAGAGGTTGTAGCTTGTTTAAACTTGTTCCATCTTAGTTACTTTAGCATACTGCATCTTGTGTATCAGTTTGGTGGCTTTTGAATTTCATTTGCTTATCAAAGTGCTTATTTCAATAAGCACTTGGTCATCAGTTGCTTATTCCTCCACACATGCACCTGTTTTTCTATTTTTCCTTTATTCCTTATATTATTTTAGACTTTTCCTGAAATTTTCAGATTTTTCTAAGGTGTTTTGCTATTTTTCTTAATTTAAATTAGTTTTTAAACATTTTTAATTAGCATTTAATACAAAAAATTAAGAAAAGGTTCAAAAATTAATTTTTCATTTTTATTAAGTTAAGATAAATATAAAAAGCCAAAAACATATTTTTCTAGATTTTTCTTAGTTAAATTTGTATTTTTAGATAATTTAATTAGCTTTTAATAGTTTAAAATTCCTAGAAAATAGAAAAAACAATAAAAATACAAAAATAGTTTTGAAAATTCTAGTTTGTTATTTTAGACTTTTCTAAGTCTTAATTTTATTTTTCTAGCTTTATTTCCTATTTTCTTGTATTTTAGGTAATTATTTAATAGTTAAAAATAGTTTTTAATTAATAATAATTAATTAAATAGTTATAAAATAATTTTCTTTTTCTAAATATTTTCTTTTATCATTAGGTTTGTAAAACATCATTTTCATATTTTTAGGGTTAATATTATGTAAGTTTCACGTTTTATTTGTAACGCGTAGATTTTAATTTCAGTTTTATAAAAACATAAAAACAAAACATCATTTTAATTATAGTGATAGCGTTTATTTAATAGATTTTATCTTTTTAACTTTCTTTAATTTGCATTTAAGCCGTTGTTATTTGTTGGCTTTTTCCGTAGTTATAATTAATTCACCAATCTCTTTTCCGTCCAATCTCCCGATCACTAAACGTTTGATAATCCATTGCATAGCTCGCTGGGACATAACGACCCGGGAAAACACTATACTCCTCAGATCTTCATTGCATTTGTGTTCGAACTGTTTTAAGTCTGTTACGGCTGATCATTCACAAGTGACCAGTTTGTGTGATTAGACTTGACGGTTTTGCGCAGATCAAATTTTTGGCCACGGGAGTCTGCTGATTATCTTACGTCTAGCAGATTAGTAATTTGGATATTCACTCTTTGTTCATACCATCCATCTGTATATGTTTATATTTTCTTATCCAAAAACCCCAAAAATATTCTTCTCATTCCTCTTATTCGTTGATTCTATTTCTCTTACCCTCTTTTTGCCGTTTAATTCTATTCTTCGTATCCTCTCAACCATTTGATTCTCTTCTTAATCCTCTATATGTTTAATTCTTATGTCGACATTCGTCAACTTCATCGTCAGAAATGTGTGTGAGCAGTGTGGAGGGCCTAGTTCAAGCGAATTTTGCATTCGTATGAATTATCCATCAAAAATGCTTTTCAAAGTTATTTCGACCACCCGCCACAACCTGAAATACATTCTAATCTTGACAAACCAGTTCAAACGTCGGAGCTACCCCAAGCACCCACCGAGGATTACGAGGACTATCTCTTTGAATCTAGAGCCCGTAATCTAATCGAACAAATTTATGCCGATGAAAAAAGGTCGAGAATTAGAATTGATTACGATGAACCCGTTCAAACACCGATGACTAGCAAGAATGACTTGCCTAATCTTCACGTTTCTCAAGAACCATAACCGGAGACCATAACGGAAGTGGTGGAAATTGCTAGCTCTCAGAGCACACCACTTGTCCCACCTCCTGATTTTTCAAAATGTTCTTTGAGTCTTGATAGTCATTCGGATCACAATGTTGGTTTTGTTGATTCTTTGGATAAACTGATTCCTCTTCATAACTATCAAATGCAATCGTTTATTCCTTGTGTCGGTTGTGGTGAGCCTCTCTTTGGTTCACCCTGTCGTTGGTGTACATGTGTACAATGTGGTAATGATATTCATAACGGGAGTTGTTTGTTTTGTGGTTCGAGGAATTCATTTGATTATGATCCTAATCAGAACTCATTTAACGACTCCTCTAACTTTTCCAATTACCCACCACAACCCGACTATTCTTCATACAATTAGCATACCTGCTGTGAATTTTGTGGAGGTCCTCACCAAGGATTTGAGTGTCAATCCCGAAACACGTTTATCTATGAACAGTTTTCCGGTGATGCTCAGAACTTTGGATATAACCAAAATCCATATGATTCACCTGTCCAGACTCAACAGTTTTACTGTTGTGAGTACTGTGGAGGTCCCCATTTCAGCTCTGATTGTCAAATAGGGAACCCAGTTCCTTGTAACAATCATGACTCTTACATGTTTGAAAATTCCCAACCTCCACAAAGACTATACGGTTCAAACTCCACCTGAGCCGTTGTCTCAAGAAATCTCCCAGGATTTTGAAACCGCAATAAAAACACTTGAGGATATGATGAGTAATTTTAAGAATCAAGTGAGTGGTGAAACAACCATAGGAGAATTGCTGGTCAAGAACGAAGCTCGCAAATCTAGGGAAGAATTATTTATCCTAGAGCAAGCAGCTCTAAGGCGTTCCCAATTTCTCAAGGCAGCTCTATATGATGATGACGAGGAGGGTTTTTATCCTTTTAAAAGTAATATTTCTCAACCCCCTCAGTCAGTTGATATTCCAGCAGTTGAGATTTCATCTCAAACAACTGCTATCACACCCGAGATTCACACTCACTCTCTTATTATGGGGACGAGCATCTCGACACTGTTCCTGAAAAGGAATCGGACGAATTGATAAAGTCTAGTGTTGAGGACCTTGTCCCAATCCCAAGAGAATCACAGGAATTCTTGATCATGTGTGTGATATCCCTCCTCCTCTTGTCTTCCAAAATGATCATGTTGAGATGTCCTCTGATTTCGATGATGATGATTCATTATCTTATGGAGACATCGTTTATGTGGAAGATTCTCCTTCTGAGCTTGTTAGCTTAGAAGAAGAGAATGATGAAGTTACCGACACTGAAATCAAAGATGAAGCTCTTCGAGCAACATTATTGAATGTCAGTCTTCTCATTTCTAAAATCGAGGCTTTCAAAGAGAAACCTATTTCATCTCCTATCCCCTTTAAGGATAGTGACACTCTTCCGATGATTCTATTCCGGAAATGAAAGCCCTCTGTTTTGATAATATGGGAGAGAAGATTAGTGGCAGTACCACTTCTCATTCTCATAATTCTCTCCTCGATCATGAATCATTTACTTTTGAGGAGTTCGCCAGTGAACCCACTCATATCAATTCTGAATATGATTCATTCACCTTCATGGAGTTCTCAGATGAACTCACTCATATCATATCTCCGACGGAGTATGAAAACTTCTACTTTGATCTAGACACACCCGAGATATGTCTAGACCAATTGACCTTAAATGATGAGATTCATGCTACTATGAATTCTCCTATTGAGGATGAAGAGTTAGTCATGATTTTCTTTCTTTTCTTCATATATTCTGTCGCTTCTCCTGTTCTTCACTCCTTCGGGAATGAAGACATTATCTTTGATGCCGGCATTTTCATGTACCATTTGTGAGCCGGTTCTATGTATATCTCATCGGTGTGGAACTTTCGCGTGCTTCAATGTTTATCCAAACATCTTGAATGAAAGTCCGATGGAGATTGTTTCTTCCACTTTGCTTCCCCATGAACAAATCAATGCGGGGTCGAGTCAAGCTAGCGACTCGGGAATCAAAAAACAGTAGCATGCAATATGGGTTTTCACCCATATTTCTGACTTCTTTCTATTTTCTACCACCCTAGTGTGGGGGGGTTGCCCTACATGTTTTCAAAAAACTCTTTCTAAATAATGGCCGTAATATTTCCCTTTTACGTTCTTTGTTTGGCATAACCGCCGGTACTTTGAATATTGAGGGCAATATTCATTTCTAAGTGTGGGGGGGAATTCTCACGAATTTCATACATTATCCACCCAATTCCGCTTTTGGCCAAAATTTTTTTTGGAGTAAGTGTTTTTCACTTACTCAATTGGTTATCAGTCCGCCTTGTCTAATAGACAAAAGGATTGGCTAATCCAGGAGCAAACGGCTCTTGGTAAAGATATCTCAAATCCGTTTATATGGCTTGCAATTTGCCCAAAATTGTATGGTTCTCAACTCACCATATCCTAAAAAGTGAAGAGTTGGCTAGCCCCAAGGTTATGGCTTGTGGTAAAGGCAGTGGAAAATCCATAATTGGTAATCACTCACCAAAGATAATATTGATAATTTATCTAAGAGTTGGCTAGTCCAGAAGGGTACGGCTTCTGGTAAAGACAAAATCAAATCCGTTGAAAGGTGGTGGTTTGCTCAAAATCACATGGTTATCGGTGTACCATGGTTCTTACTTGAACTGAAACATTCGGCTACTCCAGAAGTAATGGCTTTTGGTAAAGAGTTTAAAATCCATTATGTTTTTTCAAATCATTGCTAGGGACTAGCAATATCTCAGTGTGGGGGATTGATGAGTGTGTAAATACTCATCATTTTTGTACTATTTAAACTGCAAAATCATTCGAAAACACTCGAAACACATCAAAATGATCAAAATATCACAAATCAGTGTTTTATGTGTTTTAAATGCAAAAATATCAAAATCAGATGAAAATTGAGCAAAGTTTGCAAAATTGCAGTTTTAGTCCCCAAGTTTCTAAAATTGTCAAAAATAGTCCCTGAGTCAAAATTTCAAAAGAAAAATCATCAAAGGTCCTTTTTAAATCATAACTTGTCAAATTAAGTCCTTTGGTGAAAAATGTAAAAAGTTTTGAGAAAATTACAAATTGGTCCTTCAAGTTTCAAAATTGGCAAATCTAGTCCTTGGACGTTTAAAAATGGAAAAATTATCTTTCATGGTCCGTGTACTAATGAAACTTGTCATAAATGGTCCTTGTAATACCTTTGCAAAATTACAGGTTTGGTCCCTTGGTTTGTTGGAATTGCATAATTGGTCCTTGTGTTTTAAGCTTATCCAAACGGACCCTTTATTATCTTTGGCCCAAGCATTTCACCCAATCCAATCCCTGGCCCAACCTTTACCCGGTTTAAACCCGAAACCAACCCACCCTTGTTATTAAAATACCGGTCAAACCTCATTTGACCACCACTTCCCTCTCTCCCTCACGAGATAACCATGTCCATCATTTCCCCCCCTGCAATCTTCTGCTCACACTCAACCATCATCACCTACACCCCCCCTCCAAACACAAGAAGCCAAGGTTCATTAAATGCCTCTAAACCTAACACTCAATCTCACAAACGGTTAAAATGATTTTGGCGCCAAAAAGCTTTGAATGGCTAGGATCAAGTTGAGCCATCCAAGGGTCAGTATTAGTGCTGGGATATATTCAGAAGAGAGAGGGAAGACATTGGGAGTATAAAAAGAAGCATGAGGAGGCAAGATAGAGAGTTAGTTTTTAGATTTTAGTTTTTATTTTTTAAGCACTTTTTATTTTAGTAATTGTATCCTTCAATTCAGTATTTGAATTCAGTAATTTTGAATTTCCAGTTTTTGTAAACTCTCAATTTGTACTACGTTTCACATTTTATTCAAAATTCAGTGTTTGGGAAATTTCTCTCATTTCTGTTTTTTTTTAAGTCTTTGTACTAGCTTATTGAGCATTCAAGACCATAAATTTAGCTTGCTTACTTCATGTTTTCAGTTTAAATTCATTGAGCAAAAGAAAAAAAAAAGTGTTTCAATTCAGTTTTATTACTTGAAAAAGCTCAAGCTACTGCTTGTGTAAGCTCACTTAAGCTTACCCAAGCTTGTTAGTGAACTTAGTTCTGGCTCAACTCAGTATCCACTCAAAATTCACATACAGTAAACATAGGTCAATATTTCAGAAGTTAGAGTTGAATTGGGTGGCTTGCTGAGATGTTTGGCATTTGGTGGATGTTTAGCACTAATCTTGGATAGAATATGGGTTGATAGTAGGAGTGGGGCACTGTTACATTGTTCTCAATAGTAAGCAACAGTGACTGGATCTTTGTAAGCTTTTCTACATTGTCCATCTTATTACTGAATCATACTTGTTTTACTATGGAATCTGTTTCATTTGACTTTGTTAGTTTAAGTTGTTAGTATTACTTCAGTAAGTTCCAATTTTGATAGTTAATCATAGTTCAATTATTGTCTCAGATTAGAATTAAGCATAGATTGGGATATAGTGTACTTGGAATCTGTCAAGGGTGTTTGGTACAGGGAGTTTTATCAAGCTCAAGGGTGAGATATTAATTAAGTCTTGATGAAATAGTATTGAATAGGTTAGAATGGGTAATTTCAGTCACTCTTTTGCCTTATAAAACAGTTAAAGTCAACGTTTCTTATAATCTTTTCTTGTGTCACCTGTTGGAATTGATAGCTGATAGACTGCCATTTGTTTTAGAAGTAGATAAGCTAGCTTGAACTAGTGTTATTTTATCATTACACATCAAATTCAGCCAAGCATTTGAGATCTAAACTCAATAAAGTCACACTTTCGGTTCGTCTCAAAAAGTCAAAAACAATGTTAAGCGCTTTTTCTCGGAACTTGTAGACCTTGCATTGGATTCATCTGAGTGAATTGAAGTCTAAAAATTGGTTTGGTTGTAGCTTGCTAGGTGATTTTGAGACTGCAACATTTGGTTTTAGGTACCTGGCTTATTTAGTAGCTTAATTTTAAGCCTGAAGTTGGACTGAATAAGTGCCCTGTGCAGAGCTTATAGCTGCACAGGTTCTGAGTAAGATTTGCAGACTTAGCGCCAAGCTTATAAGAGCTTGTCCAAGCTTGAATTTTGGTTTACAATCACTCACCCAGGTCTAGTGTCGGATACAAGTTTTTGTTTCATGTTTCCAGCTTATTCATGTGCTTATTCATAGGCTTAAATCTGATACCCTCACACTGCTTTTAGCCTATCATCTCAATTCATCAAATCTATTGAGCTTGTGAATCAGAGGTTGTAGCTTGTTTAAACTTGTTCCATCTTAGTTACTTTAGCATACTGCATCTTGTGTATCAGTTTGGTGGCTTTTGAATTTCATTTGCTTATCAAAGTGCTTATTTCAATAAGCACTTGGTCATCAGTTGCTTATTCCTCCACACATGCACCTGTTTTTCTATTTTTCCTTTATTCCTTATATTATTTTAGACTTTTCCTGAAATTTTCAGATTTTTCTAAGGTGTTTTGCTATTTTTCTTAATTTAAATTAGTTTTTAAACATTTTTAATTAGCATTTAATACAAAAAATTAAGAAAAGGTTCAAAAAATTAATTTTTCATTTTTATTAAGTTAAGATAAATATAAAAAGCCAAAAACATATTTTTCTAGATTTTTCTTAGTTAAATTTGTATTTTTAGATAATTTAATTAGCTTTTAATAGTTTAAAATTCCTAGAAAATAGAAAAACAATCAGAAAAATACAAAAATAGTTTTGAAAATTCTAGTTTGTTATTTTAGACTTTTCTAAGTCTTAATTTTATTTTTCTAGCTTTATTTCCTATTTTCTTGTATTTTAGGTAATTATTTAATAGTTAAAAATAGTTTTTAATTAATAATAATTAATTAAATAGTTATAAAAATAATTTTCTTTTTCTAAATATTTTATTTTATCATTAGGTTTGTAAAAATATCATTTTCATATTTTTAGGGTTAATATTGTGTAAGTTTCACGTTTTTATTTGTACGTCGCGTAGATTTTAATTTCAGTTTTATAAAAACATAAAAACAAAAACATCATTTTAATTATAGTGATAGCGTTTATTTAATAGATTTTATCTTTTTAACTTTCTTTAATTTGCATTTAAGCCGTTGTTATTTGTTGGCTTTTTCCGTAGTTATAATTAATTCACCAATCTCTTTTCCGTCCAATCTCCCGATCACTAAACGTTTGATAATCCATTGCACAACTCGCTGGGACATAACGACCCGGGGAAACACTATACTCCTCAGATCTTCATTGCATTTGTGTCTGAACTGTTTTAAGTCTGTTACGGCTGGCCATTCACAAGTGACCAGTTTGTGTGATTAGACTTGACGGTTTTGCGCAGATCTTCTCACGGGGAACCTACATAATATATCGAATTTCTCTTAGAGATTGTTGATATTGAAGAAGGAGATCCTCTCCCTAGTCTCCGGCATAGGAACCAAATGTGCACTATTGAGTCTAGAGCCAAGAGATCATCCACAATATCTCATTAGGACAAAAATTTAATGAAGACTTGCTATTTCACACAATGTGGAAAGTAAGAATATATTTTAAGAGTCCTACGCATTATCCTTGTGATTTTGCCAGAACATCCGAGTGATATGTTAAATATTCACGATGAAGATGGAAATCCTCCTAGAGCCAACATCAAACAAGCTCTTGGTGGGTGACATGTGAGATCTTTTCTAAAGATCAAGCTTGTTGTTAGGAATTGGAAATTCCATAAGTAAAGTATCGGTCACCCCAAATATTATCTAGCATAAGTTAGCTCGTAGACATGTCGTTAGTTACGTTGTTTATCAGTTTATTAGTTACTTATTAGTTTGGTTTAGCGTAGTGTAACACCGTGGAGGAAGGACGGGTCTTTACCCACTGTATACCTGATCCACAGGCCGATAGGAGGTTGTTATGCCTGTAACTATAAATACCCCTTCCATCCATGGAAGGGGTGGAGCTTTTCAATCTAACCTTTCATAATTTGTTAAGAAAGTCTCTACCAAGAACACCCTCTCATCTCTTTATCTCTCTAAATATGGCTAACATGTATTTCCATCATCCAAGACCACCCGAATCATCAACACAATAATATTAAGATCCTAACAAATGGTACCAGAACCAAGGTTGTTGTGTTTTGATGATTTTTTTTGGTTTTGATACTTGTGTGAGACTGTTTTTTATGTATGTTTGTGGGCGGAATATATTTTTTTTTTGATAAACTGTTCTTAACATGTTTTTAACAAGTCTAGGTATTTTTGTTGGTCAAAAATGTCATGTGATGCCTTCTTGGTATCAAATTTGTCCAGTTTTATGTCCAACCTGCAACAGTCTTGTGATTTTTGTACCATTTTCATGGTCAAACTGTGGTCAAACATTGATATCAAATGGGTCACATGATGATTTTGGTTTAAACTGGTCATGCTTTTGTGGTCAAAATGGGTAAAGAGTATCTTTGTATGTCTTTTTCTGGGTTTGAAACTGTTCCAAAAAAATCTGGTCATGTCATTCATACTAGCGAGTTGTATTTCCTTTGACTTTTGAGTCAAAAAGTCAATAGCGAGCTGTTAAACATATAAACATCAATGTAGCGAGTTGAGTAAGAATCTGCCTAGCGACTTGTATTTACAAGTCGTAGCGAGTTGCTTGTTGAAGTTGTTATAGCGACTTGTTAGTTAACCTGTTAGCGACTTGTTCTTGTAAAAATCTAGCGACTTGCTATTCACTTTTGGTAGCGATTTGATATTTATCAAGTAGCGAGTTGACACTTAAAGGCTAGCGACTTGTGATGTAAAGAAATATGATAGCGAGTTGTTTGTATAAAAGATGTAGCGACTTGTGACACTTGCTAGCGACTTGACATGAACCAAAGAAAAGAGATGAAGAAAGAACAACCCACGACCACAACATAATTCATATACCAAACGCCTACTCATTCAACTTCATAAAACCATCATTTCAAACCATCTCTATCTCATCCTACAGCTACTCTCAACAATATCTAGTACTCAAAACTAAGTATTATATACAAAGATCTCAGAAGTTTCTTCGTGTCTCTCAATGAAATATTAAGACTCCAAGGTCTTTGACACGAAAGTTTTCATCCATCATCAATCATTACATACACGTTAAAGTACTTTCCGAATCTTAAAAGTTTAAGACACTAACAAGGATGTTAGCTCCGTTTCTTTGGTTCGTTCAAAAGTTAATGATCTCAGGTTCTCCTTATCGTGGGTTAATGATTTCTCATGACCTTTTCAGATCCATATCACCACAAAGGAATACATCATTGATCTTAAAAGCTTTTTCATATTCGAATCAAAAAATCAAAGTAAATAACAACGATGTTATTTCTTGTGATTTAATTCGACAACTAAATAAAAAACATGACTCGATTCAAATAAATCAGGATCTCAGTAATTTATTTTGTGTACATCATATGATGTCGAGACCTTCAAAAGGATCCATATCACGAAACAACATTCATCATAGATCTTTTAAACAATATCCGAACATAAAAAGGGTGGTATAACAAACGTGTTATAACCCTTATTTGGTTCGTTCTAACATCCTTAACTTACACACAAACAAAGATTAAACCTACCTTGATTCGTACGTGAAGTCTAAGTGATACTTCGAGCCAACCATGTGGCAAATCAAAGCCTCGAGCCATCCCTGTGGCGAGGTCATTATGAACATCAAAGAAAGGATGGAGGTGGATTGTTTTAGGGTTTGGAGTGAATCAGTTAATTGGGGGCGGACGTGTTTATGTGAGATAATTAGGGTTTGATGCAGTTTTTGGGTAGCAACTTATTTGTGGGATAAAAGAGGCGGAGTGTTTTTGTGTGAGTGTTAGGGTTCGTGACTGATATTAGGGTTGTGGTATGTGCAAGATATGTGTGTTTTATACCCGAAAATTAGGGTAACACTAGGCTTAGGACCGTTGGTTTATATAGGCTTGTGACGAAAAAGTTATTTAGGAGTTTAAACGGGCCGATCAGCAAACTATTAATTCATGGGCTCAAATGGACCAAAAGGACTTTGTCGGTTGTCATGGGATGGTCACACGCTGCACTTTCAATATGGGATTTTGTTAATGTGCTTTATACAAATGAATGTGATATGATTATAATGTGATTGGGCTTGGTATAGATGCGATAAGTGTTGTAGTCATGCTATGGACCGTGGTCAAAATTAAGGACGTTGGTAATTGGATTGATTAAGTGATACTATGATGGGCTGACAATGTCTTTGACCGGATATGGGGTTAAATTGATTTCCGATGTGTGGTTGAATTTATTTTAAACCAAGGTAAGATAAATTGGGTATTCTTTTGAACCGGGTCAAGATAATTATGTACATTTGAGCCAGTTGAAGATTTTCCTACAAGTTGAGATGTTTTGATGAGATGTGGAGTGATGATGAGATTTGTTGAAGTAATTTATCGATGAGAGTGATTGAAGAGTTTTGATAATGATGAGATTCGTATTGAGGTTTGATACTTGGTTTATACATTTTCACGAATAATATTTTGTCACAGCTTGAATTGATAACTGGAACTAGGCTGACTACGCGGTTTTTTGTTCGGTATCTCTTATTTGAAGTTGAAGTGAGGTTTTCCGGGCACGTTTACTTATTTCATCTTCTTTCTTTCTACCCTTCCGCGAAGATGACTTGTTTGGGCATTTACAGAGTGTGATAAAGACTTGGCTATTTAGTTACGGTTGTGATTCTTTCTCGCTTAACCCACAACGTAGCTATCACTTCGGTGTCTCACACAGTTGAGGATACGTCAAGAGGTTTTGTACATTTGGTACACCGTTTCTTTCTCACGAGGATTAGTACAAGTTTAAGTAACAAATCTGGGGAATTCTACTTCATGATCAAGTTTGGTATATCGGGTTTACTTCTCCATGTGGTCACTATAATAGCCGATAGAATACGTGAATGATGTGTTTACCAAAGTGTTGATTGGATGGTTGATGATGTTGGATATTGAACCGTTGATGAACCGCTGCATGTTCCCCTAAAACAGATATTCACCGAAACCAAATTTGTCATAACACCTTCAAGCTGACATTGTTTACGGTTTTGTCTTGATTTTGTAAAATCCCACGAAAGAACCTATTTCTCGGTTTAAATCATAGACTTGTAAAATCCCGTGACAATGGAAACATTCTGGTAATTGTAAAGTGCATTTCCGGATCTATCTTACAGTTTACTCTTGGTTTTGTAAAATCCCGTGAAAGAAACTATTTCTCGGTTTAAACCATAGAGTTGTAAAATCCCGTAATGATGGAACCATCTTGGAGAAAGGAAAGTGTATTTCGAGATTTCTTTTGATGCTGGTGCTACGGTTTCTGTTTCAAAGAAGAGATAAAAGAGTGTACTTCATGAATTGGATGTGTGATTGGATATCGTCATGGCAGTTAGGTTCTTACATGGTTTTACGGGGTTATGTGCTTTTAACCATGGTCGGGATGAAACCATTATCAGAGTTCACTTAAAACGTCAAAGGAGGCTAGAGTTGAGTTTTTAATCAGAAGATGTGACAACGGAGTTAATTCACTTTTATTTATTTAAGGTTGAAGTGAAATATCACGGGCGAGTGTACTTAGTATCTGAAGGTATCGGGGATGGATGGATGAAGATTCTTCAAGATCCTTGTTCGAGCTTATTATCAAAAACGAAGACTTGGAAATCTAGTTATTGTTGGGTGACTTTTACCTTTTCTTTTTACCACTTGGGGGAATTGGGCTCTTATCATCTCAAAATAACTATCACTTTAAGGAGTTACGTTGTAGTGCTCAGTGTCACATTCAATTGTGGATTTTCAAGAGGTAAAGTACGTCTATTACTTGATGGTTGGTTGGATGAAGAGTATAGAGTACTTAGAGAGTACTTAGAGATGCTAATGGAAATCGGCACTGCTCTTTGTTACATATGTGCAAGTATAAGTCACGAGTTCGGGTTAGTTTACTTCAGGGTCAAATTCATCATATTGGGTTATCTCCATCAGCTGTCACTGCAAAGATCCTACTGAATGATAATGGTGATGATTACATGTTTTTCTAAGAGAGTTGAAAAGAGAGAGATTATGACGTATGAACACAACAGTTCATGCCTCGTTCCCTAAAGAAAAGAAATGTGTACGCTTCAGTGCGCATTATCTTCGGAAGAAGAGAAATCTTCTTATTATGACCATTCTCATCAACATGCTTCATGCTTTTTCCATGTGCTTTCGACTTATTATTGTCATGTTGGTGGTTGGAAAATGCATCAATTCAAAGGAACGTCTGATGATCAAGTTGAAAAGGCTTACTACAGAACTCAAAAACAAGATAAAGCTTTTATTCCAATGGGTTCTGAAGAAGAAACAAAAAGGGTTCCTAGATTGAAGAGAAAGGCCAAAGTAAGTGATTCTCAAACTGTTAAGAAGACTAAGGTTGATGAAGATCAAGAAATGTCTACTGAGAAGGAAATTCCTACTGAGAAATTCACTGAAGATCAATTGACTGGAATGATTGTGATTGAAGAAAGAGATTTTCATCCAGAACCACTGCAAGTTCGACATCCAATTATTGATTGGGAAGTTTACACTGCTAGCAATTATGCTCCAACATGGAAGATCACAAGGCTAGGTGGTGCAACTTCATCATTCATTCAATTTGAAGATCTTATAAAAGCTTTTGACAGAGATGACCTTGATACACTATGGAGGTTAGTTCAAGAAAGGTTTAATACTCAAGATCTCAAAGATACTAAGGAGATGCAGTTATGGATAAATCTTAGAATGCTCTATGAACCAAATGTTGATGATGACTTCTGGAAAACCTTATTCACATGTTTTGGTACTAAATGGTTTTACTATGATTCATGTGAAGTTCATCATGTCTCTAAAGCTAATGGAGAAGAATTTTTCATGCTTGTTGAGAAAGAATATCCACTTAGAGCTGGAGCTCTTATAGTGATGTTAAGCTTACCAATAAGAGTTAATGAAGACAATGAAAAGGTCAGAGCATTATTACAAAGGCTTCAAGATCAATGTTCAAGAGCTATACTGATGTTAAGGAAGAAGTGAAGTGTTTGATTGAATTCCCCAAATCCTTGAAGATAATGCATATTGAAGAAACTTATTGATTTGCAGAGAAATCATAAGTTTAGGGGAGGATTGTTGGGAATAATCCGTTACCACGGATAGTTGTGGTTTACACTGCTTGAATTAACACTAGCAGTGGAAACGTATTCCCACTGCCAGTTCATTATTACCACTGCTATCAGTTTATGATAAGGTTAACGCGTCTAGATAAGTATAGAATAGATCTTGTATATATTCTATTATGTTAGCTTTATACTTATCTTGTAAAGGACTCCTTGTTGTATAAAAGGAGGTCCTAGGTCATTGTATTAGGTACTTGTTAATTTACCTACGTATTACTCACAAAGGCTTCAAGGTGTAACCCTAGTGATAAACTAAGATCACTCGTATTATTCATCAATAATATTGGAGCTTAAGTTTTGTGTTTAATCTGTGTTTTATACAATACATCATATAATCCATCTTCTAAGTATTACTAAGTAAATTCCGCGTGCTTAATAATATCATACAAAATATCATTGACACAAGGAGAGTGTCCAGATCCATCAAGTGGTATCAGAGCGAAGGTTCTGATATTTTGTTTTAGAAGATCCAAGGAATTAGCTTAACTCACTCACTCAATTCAATGGAGATGGAAAACAACCAGTCAAATGCTTCTACACCAAGGCTACCTAAGCTCAAACTTAATGAATTTGAGATGTGGAGGATACTGATTGAGCAATACTTTCTCATTCAGGATTATGCTCTATGGGAGATTATCCAACTTGGTGATTCTTTCAAGCCTGTGACTAGTAATGAGAAGGTTGGTGACACAGATGTTGTGACAGTTTCTACGCCTGAATCTAATGCTGAAAAAGCACTTAGGAATAATGATCTTAAGGCTAGAAGTTTGCTGCTGATGACTCTTCCTAGAGACCAGATCATTGCATTCAGCAAGTTCAAGACTGCTAAAGAACTATTTGAAGAGATTTGCTCAGTATTTGGTGGTAATGATGCTACTAAGAAGACACAGAAGACTTTGTTGAAGCAAAGTTATGAAAACTTCTCTGCTTCAAGCAATGATTCACTTGATAGCATCTTCACCAAACTACAAAAGATTGTTACTCAACTGACAGTGTTTGACATTGAGGTAGAAAATGAAGACCTCAATTTGAAGTTTCTAAGAAGTTTGCCTTCAGAGTTTCAAACTAATTTCACTGTTTGGGAAAACAAGTCAGACATTGAAACATTGAAGCTCAATGATCTTTACAACAACTTCAAACTCATTGAGCAAAGGTTGCAGAAGGCTGGGAAACTTGGTACAAGCTCTAGTAGCTTGGCATTGTTGTCAACCTCTGTTGACAGTGATGATTCTGAAGATGACAGTGATGATGAAGTTGCCACTGCGGGTTCTAAAGTTTCCACTGGTAATGTAAATGTTACCACTGCAGGTTCAAAGAAGAAGGTTGCTAGTATTGGAGATCCTACCTTTTATGCTTTCATATCCACACAAGTTGATGGCTCTGTCTTAACTCATGAAGACATAAAGCAAATTGATGAAGATGACTTGGAGGAGATGGATATTAAGTGGCAGATAGCTCTTCTTAGCATGAGGGCTAGGAAATTCTACAAGAAGACTGGCAAGCCTATTCACATCAATGGGGATGAAACTGCAGGATTTGATAAGAAGAAAGTGGAGTGCTTTAACTGCCACAAGTTTGGACACTTTGCTAGAGAGTGCAGAAGACCAAAGACCAAGGACAACAGGTCTACTTGGTACAAGCAAAAGAAGGGACCAACTGTGGAAGAACCAAAGGCAATGCTGGCTATTGATGGTGTGAGCTATGATTGGAGTTTCATGGATGATGAACAAGAAGAAGAACATTCGATGTGCTCTTGTTGCTACTTGAATTTGCTCTCATGGCTTTCTCGACTGAGGTACAAAACTTTGATAGTTGTTCTAAAACATGTAGGGCTGCTAAAGAAGTTGAAAGGCTTAATGATGTATACTCTAATGAAAGGCAAGAGTTATATACTGCTAATTATACTGTGTCTAATCTTAGGAGAGCTATGGCAGTATTAGAAAAGCAAATAGAGCACTATTAGGAAAATGAGTCAAAATATAATGATGATATGATTCTTCTTAGGAGAGAGGTAGAACATACAAATGCTGTGAATGAAGCATACCAAAAGGAGCTTGAAAAACTCCAAAAGAAAAATGAAAATGTCAATTTAACTTTAGACACATGTTATCATCAGTCTAAGTCAATTGATAAAATTTGGAATGCTCAAATATATAATAAAGCTAAATCTGGTATGGGTTATATACAGTGCCTCCACCACTAAGAGGTGTTCCATCACCTCCAGGTATAGATTTAGCTCATATAGGCATAGAGGATTTTAAGGATCTTGAAAGAGAATATGGTCCTTTAAAAGACACAGTGGTGAAGAGTGAGGAAGAGAGTAAGCTTGATAATGATGTTTTCGAGAGTGCTAGTGACTCATCATTTGTTGATGAGAATGTTAAAAAGAATGTAGAGGCTTCTATCCCAAAAGTTGTTAATACTGTTACAGAGGAACCTCGGAAACCAGTTAATAAACCTAGACCAACTGTAAGGTATCTTTGAGATGTATAGGAACAAGCCTACAGACTCCTAGGGGTAACAGAGGAGTTGGAATCATGTTAAATCTCAAAAACTAGGCAGTGATTTTGTAATGTACAATAAGGCATGCTATATATGTGGTAGTTTTGATCATTTACATGCTTATTGTGACTATCATGTTGGGAGAAGGGAAGTCCATGGGAGAAAAAGGGAGGAGACTAACAGGTTTCAAAATAATGTACACCCTAATTCACATTGCAAAATGGTCCCAAGAGCAGTTCAACTTAGAAGTGGCCTCAAAACTTTTGCCACTGCAAAAACTGTTAACACTGCTCACCCTAAGTCACCTGTTAAAAGTGCAAACTCCAAAACAACTTTTGCAAAATCTGCACAAACAGGGATAGGAACCTTTCAAGCTAAAAAGGTTAATTATAATCAACAGTGGGTGGCTAAAAAGAAACCAGCAGTTGCCACTGCTCATTCAAAAGTTACCACTGCAAGGGTTTTGAATAAGAAAAGGGGGGACATGGGCAATGTTGTGAAGGCCTCAGCACGTTGGGAATGGAAACTGTTAGGAATTAGAAATTCCATGTTAAAGAGTCGGTCACCCCAATAATGGTCTAGCATATGTTAGCTCGTAGATTTGTCGTTGTTTACGTTATTTATCAGTTTATTAGTTAGTTATTAGTTTAGTTTAGCGTAGTGTTCCATCGTGGAGGAAGGTCGGGTCTTTACCCACTGTATCCCTGATCCACAGGCCGATAGGAGGTCGTGTATTGTGTAAGTATAAATACCCCTTCCATCCATGGAAGGGGTGGTGCTTCATTAAATCTAATATTTCCATACTTTTGTAAACCTCTAGCAAGAACACCCTCTCTCTTTCTACTAACTCTCTAACTATGGCAAACATGTATTTTGATCATCCAAGACCACCCGAATCATCAACACAATAAATATAGGATCCTAACAATTGGTATCAGAGCCAAGGTTGTTGTGTTTTGATGATTTCTTGTGGTTTTGATACTTGTTTGAAACTATTTTTTGTAGTGTTGTGGTCGGAATATTCTTTATGGGTAAAACTGTTTTTTACATGTTTTGGTATTCTTCTTTTGGTCATGTTTTGGTATTCTTCTTTTGGTCTATATGTGGTATTAACATGTGTGCAAGTCCGTATTTTAGTCCAAATCAGTAGTGTTGTCAAAGTTATTTTTTGAATCTGTATGTGTAAGCCTTGTTCAAAAAGCCAACTGGTTGTTTATCTGGTCATAATGGGTCAAAAAGAAGCATGCTTTGTGCCTTTTTCTGGGTTCTTGAAGCTGGTCGGAATAATGGTCGGAAAACTCATCGAAAAAATGACAAAAAATTCTTACTAGCGACTTGTATGTATTCTGTCCAAATACACTGAATCTACCTAGCGAGTTGGGTCACCTAGCGACTTGTATTTACAAGTCGTAGCGACTTGGGTCTCTTGTCGTAGCGACTTAAGATGACCTAGCGACTTATGTTAAACAAAAAGCTAGCGACTTGAGTAAAGTAAATGGTAGCGACTTGATATTTATCAAGTAGCGAATTGTTTTGAAAACTTTAGCTAGCGACTTGACCCGTAACATAGCGAGTTGGCTTAGCGACTTACTTAGCGACTTGACTCAACACTTTGAAAAAGACAGAAATGAAGAAGAAGAAATGACAACATAAGACCATCGACATACAACATAATACCAAAAACACCAACAACCATCTCAGATCCAACCTCATCTACACTACAGATGTCAAAGATAATATCACAACTAGGATCTCAGTTTCATTCTTTCATTGTACATCAAGCCACATCAAGACCTCAAAGGTCTATCAATAGAATGAATTGCTCATCACAGATCCAATAATATAAAAGCTCTAAACGAAAATGATAAGTATACAAAAATGATCTCAGATTTGCTCAATATGCACCTCAAGTCATTAAGACTTTTTTGGTTGAACCTACTCATCATAGATCTGTTTTTAAACCTCTATATCCGAATGCATAAAATAAATCAAATAACAAGTATGTTGATTGATTTTTTCTAATTCGTTTAATAAATCCAAAGCAGAAATTAATCACCACCTTGGTAGCAATCGTTTAAGGTTTTAATGAATTTAACACTGATCTCAGAAAGGTTCAAACGATTAATCTTTGAAGATGTTTGTGTTGAACTTGTTTCATCATTGATCATTTTCGAAGTAAATTACTTCGGGTTAATGTTCGAAGGGTAAAGAAAAATCAAAACCCTTTCGGCCTTCATCGTTTCTTTAGGTTCGAATGAATGAAAAATTGATCAATAGCACAAATTAAACCTACCCGAAAAGGATTGAAGCCGTCTGCATGCTCAAACCATCTCTGTGGCTGCCACTTAACAACTCTCACCATCCCTATGGCTTAGTCGTAACATATCTCTTTTGGAGCCATCCCTGTGGCTTCTCGGATTTGTTATTGGAATCAAGTTATGTGTATAATTTTATAGATTGATGTAATGGTTTTATGTCTACTGTGTTTTTGGATGTGGGAGGCGTGAGATTTGAGGTGATAATATTAGGGTTTGATTGGTGTCTTAACATTCAGGAGAGAGGCGCCATGGGTGAGTGAGGATTAGGGTTCGTTGATATGGGAGTATATGACGTTTTATACCCGTTTTTAGGGTTGTGCACGTTTTCTATGGATCTGGTATGATTTCCTCTTGGGCCTAAGTGGATATTGGTAAAGTATATTGAATGTGGGCTTAATGTTGATTATTTGGACTTGGGATTATGGTGTTGATAATGTGATCATGCCTAGTACATCTCATTTTCTCATGTATTCCGGTTGAGCTATATTGGATTTAGGATGAGCTGAAATTACTTGAATGATCTTAGTCTTGATTTGAGAAATGATTTGTATAGAGGGCAGGATAAATGAGCTATGTTTTGGGCCAGATGCGACTTCTGATGGATTGGACCCAAGTAATATATGTGCGGTTTGTTTATATTGTTTTTGACCCGGGTTAGACGTCAATTGGATTGGGTATATTTCTTTTAACCGGGTCAAAATAAAATTGATTATTTGGTGCCGAATGATGTTTATTCTTGGATGTGGAATGAGATTTTATTTGAAGACTTGTGTGAGATGAGACTTGATGTTGAGATTTGAAGTGTTATGTTGGTTGACACTTTGGTTTACGCATTTTCACGGAGAATATTATGTCACGGCTTCAAGAGTTTATTAGAAAATATTGACAACAGGGTTGTTTGGACGGTATTTCTTATTTGAATTTGAAGTGAGGTTGTCCGGGCGCGGTTACTTATTTCGTCTTCTTTCGTTCTACCATTCCGCGAAGATGACTTGTCTGGGCATTTATAGAGTGTGATAAAGACTTGGGCATTTAATTATGGTTGTGATTCTTTCTCGCTTAACCCACAACATAATTATCACTTCGGTGTCTCACTCAGTTGAGAATGTCAAGAGGTTTTGTACATTGGGTACACCGTTTCTTCTTCACAAGGATTAGTACAAGTTTAAGTAACAAATCCGGGGAATTCTACTTCATGATCAAGTTTGGTATATCGGGTTTACTTCTCCATGTGGTCACAACAATAGCCGACAGAATGCGTGAATGATGTGTTTACCAAAGTATTAATTGGATGGTTGATGATGTTGGATTATGTCCGTTGATGAACCGCTGCATGTTCCCCTAAAAACAGATATTCACCGAAACCAAAATGGCTATAATACATTCAAGCTGAAATTGTTTACGGTTTTGTCTTGATTTTGTAAAATCCCGCGAAAGAACCTATTTCTCGGTTTAAATCATTGACTTGTAAAATCCCATAACAATGGAAACATCCTGATAATAGTAAGGTGCATTTCCGGATCTATCTTACGGTTTATTCTTGGTTTTTGTAAAATCCCGCGAAAGAATCTATTTTTCGGTTTAAACCATAGAGTTGTAAAATCCCGTAATGATGGAACCATCCTGGAGAAAAGGAAAGTGTATTTTGAGATCTTATCCGATGCTTGGTGCTACTCTGTTTCAAGAAGGGATAAAAGGGTGTACTTCATGTATTGGGTGTGTGTTTGGGTTGTCTTCATGGCAGTTTGGTTATTATATGGTTTTACGGGGATACGTGCTTTTAACCATGGTCGGGATGAAACCATTATCAAAGTTCATTTAAATGTCAAAGAAGGCTAGATTTGAGCAGTTCAGAAGACGTGACATCGGCGTTAATTGATATTATTTATTTGAGGTTGAAGTGAATTATCACGGGCGAGTGTACTTAGTATCTGAAGGTATCGGGATGGATGGATGAAGATTCTTCATGATCCTTGTTCGAGCTTATTATCAAAAACTAAGACTTGGAAATCTAGTTATTGTTGGGTGACTTTTACCTTTTCTTTTACCACTTGGGGAATTGGGCTCTTATCACCTCAAAATAACTATCACTTAAAGGAGTTACGTTGTAGTGCTCAGTGTCACATTTAATTGTGGATTTTCAAGAGGTAATGTACGTCTTTTACTTGATGGTTGGTTGGTTGAAGAGTATAGAGTACTTAGAGATTCAATGGGGCATGAATTCTCGACACCGCTCTTTGTTTCATATGTGCAAGTTTAAGTCACGAGTTCTGGTTAGTTTACTTCAGGGTCAAATTCATCATATTGGGTTTTCTCCATCAGCTGTCACTACAAAGAGCCTACTGAATGATAATGGGTTGATTACATGTTTTGATAAGAGAGTTGAAAAGAGAGAGATTATGACGTATGTTCACATCAGTTCAGGCCTCGTACTTCATCATAATGACGTATGAACACAACAGTTCATGCCTCGTTCTCTAAAGAAAAGAAAAGTGTACGTTTCAGTGCGCTTTATCTTCCAAAGAAGAGAAATCTTCTTATGACGTTTGAATACTTCAGTTCAGGCCTCGTTCTCAAAGAAAAGAAAAGTGTACGTGTATCATATCGTATTGATTGAGTGTACTGGAAATACACTTGCTGGGCTTTTATTTATCATGCTTCTAGATGCATGCACACTGTCGTAGTTTCGGTCGCATGAACTTGGTACTAGCGTAATAGCCTTTTTGCATATAGTGTCATTCACGGAGATGCTATATGTGCAACTGTGGTCCAACTTGATTTCGTAAACTTAAACCTATGAACTCACCAACCTTTGTGTTGACATTTTAGGATGTTTTTCTCAGGTTTACTTATTGGCGTGGGCAATGGCAAAGGCATTCGTTGAAGACTGGCATCCGAAGTGTTTACAATCATATTTAATACAACTTTAATGGGACAACATATATTTTTATGGGCTTTACTTCCGCACTTTGAAACAATGATGTAAAACTATTTCTTAAATTAATATATCTTTTGAAAATGGAATATAATTTCCATTCTTTATTCCCTTGTGTTGTGTATATTGATTTAGTAGCACCCCATGACCGAACGCTTCATTTGTGAAATTTTGGGGTGTTACAGATTGGTATTCAGAGCCAAGGTTATAGAGAATTAGGTATTTTTCAAAACCTAAACTATAACCAAATTTTTCTAAAAACACTTCAACGCCGCCACAATGCCGATGTCGCCATGCCTTGCCTCTGTTACACCGATGTAGTCGTGCTATGTGTTACTGCTATATTTTAGGTTCGTATAAACTCTCATTTGAATTAAATTAATTATTTCTCAAAATCATTAAGTTTCTTAATTAACTCACATTTAAACTTTAAGACTGTTCTTGTTTGATTGGGTTGCGAAATTTAAATGAGAATAATGTTGATGTAACAAACTGAATGAGATTAAGGAATAATTAACTTAAGGAGAGTGTAGAGTAGACTACGAATGCTTATACTTGTTACATCTCTATGTTAAAGCGCTTAACATGCCCACTATTACCATATCACACTATGTTATGCCTCTAATTGCTTATATGTTATTTCTGTATGTAGCATACAACTTGTCACGGCTTATACGTTATTTCTGTGTAACGCATACAACTCGTCACTGCATCAACCTCGACGTTATTTCTTAATGTAAACTCGTCACTACTTCTATGTTATTTCTTTATGTAACATACAATTACTTGATTCTCGCACACGTATTTAAACCACCTCTGTCACTGGTCACGATCTCTTATGGAACTCTTATGCTCTATCCTTCGTAACCTCATACGACTCTGTTCTTTCTGTTTTGAACTCAACTATCATACCTCGTTATGAAACTGCGTTGTATTATGTTTAATGAATCCTTTATATGTTGTTCACTTATCACCTCACGTCACCGAATCTTTCTTGAACGACTAGCTGTTTTTCCACGACACGTTTTAAGTATATATTCTCGCAACTCGTCACCGTATCGACTTCGACGACTCTCACATCTTAAACCACGAGGACGTGGTTTCTTTTAAGGGGTAGGTACTATAACAACTCGTAAATTTCCCTACCGATTTTTCGCGGCTATATTTTTTTTCTTTCGTTTCGAACTTTATACACAAGTCACGGGATATTTTTTTCACCTCGACCTCGATAATAATTTCTTTTTTTAATATAAAAATATAATAAACTTTTATATTTTCTACCGGGCCTCTAAGCCTAACACTACCCGATCCAATTCATTTTATTTTTATTGGGCTCGCGTGCTCAACCCGATCCAACCCAACACCTAACAAAATCACTTGGGCCTAGCCCTTTTCTTCTCAGCCCAAACGCACCCAAATGAAGTGATACTACAAAATAAATACAAGTAAATTGTTGATGTAATATTTCTATGATTCTGTGAACCATTCGAGCACAACACAAAACCAACCAACATCAACTTTGGATTAAATAAACATATACATGCATGTGAGACAAACTAAAATCCAAGCGCATTCTATATTTGATATTTTGTAAATGTGAAAAGCATTTTTGGAATATTGTTTCTTTGTTTTATGTGATTGTTTCAAGACTCCAAAAGCAAAAACGAACATCACCACCTTTGGTCAAATTTTATTATGTGTGTGAGGGTGTGTGTAGGAAACCAAAACAAAAACAACACAACCCTTTGGTCAAATAATGTTTTGCACAAGTAAAAACTATGTCTCTACGTTTCTGTGTTGATAACGAGGCACCCAAGCAAAACAAGACAACATAAACTTTTGGTCTAAGCCTAACTCTAGCTACCCTAACCCAAAACAAAGCATAACTTGTCATATTTTTGGTGATACAGGCGCGTGTGTGTATGTGTAAACAAAAGGAGAAACAAGTTTCTTTTCCTTTCTCTTGTGCAGTACACAAGTACAAGCAAAAGAAGGCAACCCAACCAACTTTGCTAACATTATGCTATCACTTCGTGATCCACGTGAAAACCAAACAAACTCACGGCCCCATTGTCCTTCTTGGACCACGAATTGAAGATGATATCAAGGGAAGCCACGTGAAGACCATACCCATCTCCTTCTATATAAACTTCTAAGACCATTGCTAAACTCACAAACTCATTACATATCTAACTCACCCAAACACTTCTCACATTCTAAACATACTCGCCCACTGAGCAAGGTTTCGGGTTTCATTTTCATAAGCCAAACGTTCACTTCGGGTTAGTTCTAGTCAAGCATTGGAAGCTAGGTTGGTTATCGTCTCACTCGTTATTGGTCTCACACTCTCATTCGACACGCTAAGTCTCGACCCACTGTGAGCCTCATCACTTCCCAAACTCATTTACTACTTTGCTCTTTTCAACTCATGCATGCACATCTACTTTTATGTCGCACGTATATATATGTCTACTTAAAAACTCATTGTTTGTCACGTATATAAAACTACATATACACGTTTACATAATTTTGAGTTTATTAGGTTGGTTATTGTTTATAAAAGAGACTTGTGTGGTATTTTTTTTTATATACATGAAAACATAAAAGAAACGTGCAACTAAGTTTGGCTCGTAAGACGTATATACAATCGACCTACTATATTTTGTGGCTCGCGGAGCTTATTTTCAAAGTAATATAACGTATCTACTAAACCAACGCGCTTATTGAAAACTCTAACTGGTTTAGAAATCCTATACATGACTTGCTCGAAAGTGTTGAAGTCGAGTTCTTTTCGTTTGTGTCGTGGGAAAACACAAATAAGTCGAAGCACATTGTGTGCTTATTTTTAAAACTTGCAAGATAAAAGTCATACTAAAACTCAGTTTTGGAAGAGAAAAAGAAACACAAGTTATGCATGCATCCACTCGACTCAGTATTCACTGAGTAAAAGTTTTACAAAATGGAAAAGTATTAGTTAGACCTTAACATAGTTAAAAACGCATAGCCTAACACAAAAAGCCTATTGGCTCACTTGGTATTGTCGCTTAGCCCTCACACGAAAGGTCCCAGGTTCGAACTTTGCCCTTGGCAGGCTCGTTATTTTTTTTGGTATTTTAATAAAACACGATTTTTACAACTCTGGCCCCTCAACTTCGAATAACTTGTTATCTTTTCTTAAAACTTTTATAAGGTGTAACTTATATAAATCTTTATACTCTTAACCCCTCAACTTCAATCCACTTAACATTTTTATTAAATCTTTTATATGTTTTGAAACTCATAGTAATCTTTACAACTTCAACCTCTCAAGTTTGATACTTTGACACTTTTCACACTAAGACTTTTATAAACTTATATATTTTACACTTTTCGTTAAATACACATGTTTAACATATATTTTTATTTGACGACCACATCCGCGTAAGCTATAAGAAATATATTTGTCCAAATATATTATTTATCCATAAGTTCCATAAATATATATAGTTGATACATATTTTCACCTTTTGTAACCAAACAAATCTAATAAATAAAATTTGACTTATATTTATTTATTCATCGATGATACTCGAGCCAACTCTTATACGAAAGTTTCGTATACCTATTTTTTTTTAGAGCCAATACTTGCAAACATGTTTCTTTACTTTTGAAACTTAACATAACATTTGAAAACTTTTTTTGAACTTTAAACATTTGCCACACAAGCAATACTAAACACAACCACTTGTAAACACTTAAATTTATTCACACTTCGAATCGTGAGTACTCAAAACTGCAAACTGAGACTTGCTGTACTAATTTAGGTTGCGTGTTGGAGCTACTTGTTACTTGATCTCTTGATACTTTATTCACCGAACTGCTGAGGTGAGTTTATAGCCCCACTTTTACTCTTGTTTACTTGCTTTATAAAACTATGGGGTGAGAAACATGCAAAACTCTTTCGGACCTGAAACTGAAAACACTATTACGTGAAACAACCTTGAATCCCAACTATGCTACCGTTAGTTCCCTTTGGGGAGCCGCGATTGTTATGAATAGATCTATTGGGGATGACACCCCCGTTCGAGTTTGACCGGATAGGCAAACGCCGGGCGTATATCATATCGTATTGATTGAGTGTACTGGAAATACACTTGCTGGGCTTTTATTTATCATGCTTCTAGATGCATGCACACTGTCGTAGTTTCGGTCGCATGAACTTGGTACTAGCGTAATAGCCTTTTTGCATATAGTGTCATTCACGGAGATGCTATATGTGCAACTGTGGTCCAACTTGATTTCGTAAACTTAAACCTATGAACTCACCAACCTTTGTGTTGACATTTTAGGATGTTTTTCTCAGGTTTACTTATTGGCGTGGGCAATGGCAAAGGCATTCGTTGAAGACTGGCATCCGAAGTGTTTACAATCATATTTAATACAACTTTAATGGGACAACATATATTTTTATGGGCTTTACTTCCGCACTTTGAAACAATGATGTAAAACTATTTCTTAAATTAATATATCTTTTGAAAATGGAATATAATTTCCATTCTTTATTCCCTTGTGTTGTGTATATTGATTTAGTAGCACCCCATGACCAACGCTTTGTGAAATTTTGGGGGTGTTACAGATTGGTATCAGAGCCAAGGTTATAGAGAATTAGGTATTTTTCAAAACCTAAACTATAACCAAATTTTTCTAAAAACACTTCAACGCCGCCACAACTGCCGATGTCTGCCATGCCTTGCCTACTGTTACACGATGTAGTCGTGCTATGTGTTACTGCTATATTTTAGGTTCGTATAAACTCTCATTTGAATTAAATTAATTATTTCTCAAAATCATTAAGTTTCTTAATTAACTCACATTTAAACTTTAAGACTGTTCTTGTTTGATTGGGTTGCGAAATTTAAATGAGAATAATGTTGATGTAACAAACTGAATGAGATTAAGGAATAATTAACTTAAGGAGAGTGTAGAGTAGACTACGAATGCTTATACTTGTTACATCTCTATGTTAAACTGCTTAACATGCCCACTATTACCATATCACACTATGTTATGCCTCTAATTGCTTATATGTTATTTCTGTATGTAACATACAACTTGTCACGGCTTATACGTTATTTCTGTGTGTAACGTACAACTCGTCACTGCATCAACCTCGACGTTATTTCTTAATGTAAACTCGTCACTACTTCTATGTTATTTCTTTATGTAACATACAATTACTTGATTCTCGCACACGTATTTAAACCACCTCTGTCACTGGTCACGATCTCTTATGGAACTCTTATGCTCTATCCTTCGTAACCTCATACGACTCTGTTCTTTTTGTTTTGAACTCAACTATCATACCCTGTTATGAAACTGCGTTGTATTATGTTTAATGAATCCTTTATATGTTGTTCACTTATCACCTCACGTCACCGAATCTTTCTTGAACGACTAGCTGTTTTTCCACGACACGTTTTAAGTATATATTCTCGCATCTCGTCACCGTATCGACCTCGACGACTCTCACATCTTAAACCACGAGGACGTGGTTTCTTTTAAGGGGTAGGTACTATAACAACTCTTAAATTTTCCTACCGATTTTTCGGCTATATTTTTTTCTTTCGTTTGAACTTTATACACAAGTCACGGGATATTTTTTCACCTCGACCTCGATAATAATTTTTTAATATAAAATATAATAAACTTTTATATTTTCTACCGGGCCTCTAAGCCTAACACTACCCGATCCAATTCATTTTATTTTTATTGGGCTCGCGTGCTCAACCCGATCCAACCCAACACCTAACAAAATCACTTGGGCCTAGCCCTTTTCTTCTCAGCCCAAACGCACCCAAATGAAGTGATACTACAAAATAAATACAAGTAAATTGTTGATGTAATATTTCTATGATTCTGTGAACCATTCGAGCACAACACAAAACCAACCAACATCAACTTTGGATTAAATAAACATATACATGCATGTGAGACAAACTAAAATCCAAGCGCATTCTATATTTGATATTTTGTAAATGTGAAAAGCATTTTTGGAATATTGTTTCTTTGTTTTATGTGATTGTTTCAAGACTCCAAAAGCAAAAACGAACATCACCACCTTTGGTCAAATTTTATTATGTGTGTGAGGGTGTGTGTAGGAAACCAAAACAAAAACAACACAACCCTTTGGTCAAATAATGTTTTGCACAAGTAAAAACTATGTCTCTACGTTTCTGTGTTGATAACGAGGCACCCAAGCAAAACAAGACAACATAAACTTTTGGTCTAAGCCTAACTCTAGCTACCCTAACCCAAAACAAAGCACAACTTGTCATATTTTTGGTGATACAGGCGCGTGTGTGTATGTGTAAACAAAAGGAGAAACAAGTTTCTTTTCCTTTCTCTTGTGCAGTACACAAGTACAAGCAAAAGAAGGCAACCCAACCAACTTTGCTAACATTATGCTATCACTTCTGTGATCCCACGTGAAAACCAAACAAACTCACGGCCCCATTGTCCTTCTTGGACCACGAATTGAAGATGATATCAAGGGAAGCCACGTGAAGACCATACCCATCTCCTTCTATATAAACTTCTAAGACCATTGCTAAACTCACAAACTCATTACATATCTAACTCACCCAAACACTTCTCACATTCTAAACATACTCGCCCACTGAGCAAGGTTTCGGGTTTCATTTTCATAAGCCAAACGTTCACTTCGGGTTAGTTCTAGTCAAGCATGGGAAGCTAGGTTGTTTATCGTCTCACTCGTTATTGGTCTCACACTCTCATTCGACACGCTAAGTCTCGACCCACTGTGAGCCTCATCACTTCCCAAACTCATTTACTACTTTGCTCTTTTCAACTCATGCATGCACATCTACTTTTATGTCGCACGTATATATATGTCTACTTAAAAACTCATTGTTTGTCACGTATATAAAACTACATATACACGTTTACATAATTTTGAGTTTATTAGGTTGGTTATTGTTTATAAAAGAGACTTGTGTGGTATTTTTTTTTATATACATGAAAACATAAAAGAAACGTGCAACTAAGTTTGGCTCGTAAGACGTATATACAATCGACCTACTATATTTTGTGGCTCGCGGAGCTTATTTTCAAAGTAATATAACGTATCTACTAAACCAACGCGCTTATTGAAAACTCTAACTGGTTTAGAAATCCTATACATGACTTGCTCGAAAGTGTTGAAGTCGAGTTCTTTTCGTTTGTGTCGTGGGAAAAACACAAATAAGTCGAAGCACATTGTGTGCTTATTTTTAAAACTTGCAAGATAAAAGTCATACTAAAACTCAGTTTTGGAAGAGAAAAAGAAACACAAGTTATGCATGCATCCACTCGACTCAGTATTCACTGAGTAAAAGTTTTACAAAATGGAAAAGTATTAGTTAGACCTTAACATAGTTAAAAACGCATAGCCTAACACAAAAAGCCTATTGGCTCACTTGGTATTGTCGCTTAGCCCTCACACGAAAGGTCCTGTGTTCGAACTTTGCCCTTGGCAGGCTCGTTATATTTTTTTGGTATTTTAATAAAACACGATTTTTACAACTCGCCCTCAACTTGAATAACTTGTTATCTTTTGTTAAAACTTTTATAAGGTGTAACTTATATAAATCTTTATACTCTTAACCCCTCAACTTCAATCCACTTAACACTTTTCTTAAATCTTTTATAAGTTTTGAAACTCATAGTAATCTTTACAACTTCAACCTCTCAAGTTTGATACTTTGACACTTTTCACACTAAGACTTTTATAAACTTATATATTTTACACTTTTCGTTAAATACACATGTTTAACATATATTTTTATTTGACGACCACATCCGCGTAAGCTATAAGAAATATATTTGTCCAAATATATTATTTATCCATAAGTTCCATAAATATATATAGTTGATACATATTTTCACCTTTGTAACCAAACAAATCTAATAAATAAAATTTGACTTATATTTATTTATTCATCGATGATACTCGAGCCAACTCTTATCTGAAAGTTTCAGATATTTTTTTTTTAAGAGCCAATACTTGCAAACATGTTTCTTTACTTTTGAAACTTAACATAACATTTGAAAACCTTTTTGAACTTTAAACATTTGCCACACAAGCAATATTAAACACAACCACTTGTAAACACTTAAATTTATTCACACTTCGAATCGTGAGTACTCAAACCGCAAACCGAGACTTGTCTGTACTAATTTAGGTTGCGTGTTGGAGCTACTTGTTACTTGATCTCTTGATACTTTATTCACCGAACCGGCTGAGGTGAGTTTATAGCCCCACTTTTACTCTTGTTTACTTGCTTTATAAAACTATGGGGTGAGAAACATGCAAAACTCTTTCGGACTGAAACGAAAACACTATTACGTGAAACAACCTTGAATCCCAACTATGCTACCGTTAGTTCCCTTTGGGGAGGCGCGATTGTTATGAATAGATCTATTGGGGATGACACCCCGTTCGAGTTTGACCGGATAGGCAAACGCGATATCATATCGTATTGATTGAGTGTATGGAAATACACTTGGGCTTTTATTTATCATGCTTCTAGATGCATGCACACCGTCGTAGTTTCGTCGATGAACTTGGTACTAGCGTAATAGCCTTTTGCATATAGTGTCATTCACGGAGATGCTATATGTGCAACTGTGGTCCAACTTGATTTTGTAAACTTAAACCTATGAACTCACCAACCTTTGTGTTGACATTTTAGCATGTTTTTCTCGGGTTTACTTATTGGCGTGGGCAATGGCAAAGGCATTCGTTGAAGACTGGCATCCGAAGTGTTTACAATCATATTTAATACAACTTTAATGGGACAACATATATTTTTATGGGCTTTACTTCCGCACTTTGAAACAATGATGTAAAACTATTTCTTAAATTAATATATCTTTTGAAAATGGAATATAATTTCCATTCTTTATTCCCTTGTGTTGTGTATATTGATTTAGTAGCACCCCATGACCCGAACGCTTCCGCTGTGAAATTTTGGGGGTGTTACAGTTGACATCTTCACTCGGATTGATGAGTTTATCGACAAAGTGCTCCCGGTTAATGCTTCACGTATACATCAACATGATGATTCCGAACGATCTCTCTGTTCTTGTTTGATGTGATTGGTAGTTTGGTGTTACCATCTTGTGTGTTCGTTGCGGCCTGATTGCTGATTTCCTTGATGAACATCTTTCTGTTCTTGTTTGATTGGGAGGGATTTTAGTTAAGGGGATTTGCAAGATGTAAGTTAATTGGGATGTTTTTTGGAGGGATGCTTTTTGGTGTGAGTTGAAGATGTTAATTATCTATTCCCCAACTGGACAATCTTGAAGAAGGTCGAGTCTACAGTCGGTTCTACATATTGTGCTACATGTTAGAAGACTAAAGACGTGTTGCATTTAATGGTCTAAAGACTTCTTCTTAATTCATGGCATTTATCAAACAGATTGTCGGTTTAGGGGAGAGCACTAATTGGGGGAGAGTGATATGTCGAATTTAATCCCCAATTAGACTTGCTCACATTCTGCAGCAAGTTGATTCTCACAGATACATATGAACTAATGATGTTCTTCTCAAATGATTTCTAGTACACGGGCTTACAATGAGTTACTGATCAAGTATCAAAACCAAAGAAGGGGAAGGAGACAAGCATCTAAACGCGAGTAAACTTGACGAACTTAATACTTCTAAGTAATTGAAGATATCCCGGAAGACAAATGTTATTACCGCAGAGAAACTCAAGGTTTGACTCATGGCGAGTAAACTTGATGAACTTAACTCTTCAAAGTGATTGAAGATATCCCAGGAAAACAAATGTCATGACCGCAGAGAAACTCAAGGTTTTACTCATCAAGGCGCTTAGTGTTCTTATTCCAACTACGTGGGGGAAGAGATGTAAGAGTTAGTTTCCGATGATGAAAGAGGTACACAAGTGTGTGATGATTTCGATGTTATCGCAATCATCAGGGGAGAGAATTGTGTACATTGAGGGCGCCAGCTGTTTCACTTGAGTGCTTAATCGTGATTCAGAGATATAATCACTTATTCGAGTTGAAACCGCAGAGATAGTCCTCCGCAGAGATAATCGTGATTCGCCTGCTTCTTCAATGTTATCGGTTATTTTCTCTTTGGGCATTCGGGTACTTCGGGTTCTTGAGCTTCATACACTTTCTTCAGGAGGAGAGAAAAGTATACATCGGGGTTATTCTTTGGCTATTGGACTTAATCTGCTACTTCGATGGTATAACTTTCTTTGTCTTTGAGTATGTGTATTCGGGTTCATGAGCTCTAGTCTAAGAGACTGACTGCATCAATTCAACTACTCGGGGGAAGTGGTCTCTTGACACCTTTTGGAATGGATTGCGTCAGACTTCAGTGGTTATGAAATTTGAGAAGAATTTTAAAGAGTGGGATGATACGTTGATGTTCTTGTTGATGATATAACCCCGAACGGAGACTTACAATGATCCTTCTTATTTGGAGCAGCAAGATCGATGATATGGTGTGCTCTTGTACATCCGGCTAAGGCAAGCTTGAAAGAAAGCTTAGAATCTGCTCAATAAGAAGATTTACGGTTTGGGGGGAAGCTACCAAAGTCTCACTTTCAAGTGGCTCAATTTCTCTCTTCGATTCAAGAGTCTTGGAAGCTTTGGTGGTGAATGCTTAAGAGATGATGACTTCTATCTTCTACAACGAGGCTGCTCGATATTCTTATCTTGGTACTCGTATCATCATCCTCTTAACTATATCATCTATTCTATCCTTGTAAATATTTATTCGAAAAACCAAATACAAAAATATAAAACCAGCAAAACAAAATAGAAAAATATAAAACCAAGAAAAAGAAAATAGAAAAATATAAAACCAATAAAAAAAAAATCTGAAAATTTGAAAAATTCCAAAAATATGTTATCTCTAGACATGTCTTCTGGTATCGATAACATCTACGGTCTTAGAAATGTCATTCAATAATGGCACGGGACTTTAGATGAAGTTCGAGCAGGAGGTGTAAATATTCTTTTTCAAAACATGTCACAAATCAAATGGATTACGTTAATCTGATCAGTAACCCCGCTTCAAAAATGGCTTGCGCTATTTCATGTAACCGATGCTTAAACAATGGCTTGCTATTATTTCCGATAGCAACCCGTTTTTCAAAGAAGGAAAGTGCTACGCTTAATCGATTTTCAAAAATTTCCGTGCACTTATCCTAAAACAATTTAAGGAAAGTATGTCGAAGGATCGTTGTTCCCACACAAATGTTTTTCCGTCTAAAATTCTTCAGAAAATATTTGTTTTTTCTAAAATGGTGGTAAAATGAGTTGTTTGAAAAATCAATCAGATCGAGTTTTCGTATTAATTCAAAAAACTCAATCGATGACTTCAGCACTCTTAAACCTTTCACTAATTGAGTCATTGATTGAGGGGGAGAATGTTTTCAAATCTATATCATCTAACGAGCTTTCTTAATTTTCCTACGTGCTTAATTAAAAATGATATTTGCCTGTGTCGAAGGACTAGGAATTTAGGATATGATTGTTAGGTTTAGATGATTAGAGTTTGATTAACACATAAACCCCATGCCTTATATGATCTGATTGTTATGTTGAATTGACTTTAATTAGTCGATTGCTGTTATGGGTGATGTCGACCACCATATATCTATATGTGTGTTCACTAACGATGCGGTATATTGGTTATAAGAATGTTCCCGATCCAGATCCCACTATTGATGATGATTGGATGCCGAAAGGAAAGGGTAACTATCTCTTGGGTTGACAAATGAAGAAACGGAGCTTAATTGGACTTCAATGGAGAGTTGGCATAAATGCAACGTAAGAGGTCTCACCGCATTAGAGATGGTTTTCTTCTAAGTGATTGAAGAAACGGAGCTTAATTTGACCTCGGTTGGCATTCAAAATGCAACGTAAGAAGAAGTCTCACTGCATCAGCAGACGGTTTTTCTTCAAACCCTACAAAGAACAACAAGAAGCTTCTCAACCACCTAACATATCTTTGTGCAGGATAATCGTGATGATACCATTTTCTAAAACTTTGAAAAATATTGTTTTGAAAATGGAAAAATATTGTTTTGAAAATATATTGGACTAAATTTTGAAAATCAACGGACTTCATTTTATCAAAACTTAAGTCACTCAATCATCGACTACTGTCATGGTTTGAGGGGGAGAGTGATTTTGAATAAATTATTTTCAAACAATATTGCTTCATAAAAGTCCTTTTGTACACTAAAATGTGGTGATCTAAAGATTTAATGTTATGTCATGGTATGGTTTTCTTTAAAACTCAAAGATCTGTCAAAATGAAATTTTTTCTGTTCTTGTTTGATTGTGAAATTGTTTTATTTTACTTAAAGATCTCTTAAAACTATCATACCTGACACTAACAATCTTTAATGTCTAAATCTGGTCCTTATCTATCATTTTTCAAAATTAAATCTTGCCACGTCTTTCCCCAAATTTTTCTAAATGACTTAAATCAGTTGGGATCACAAATCTTAAATGGTTTGATATTTCTGATCGGGGTTGAGATCGTGTTTTAAATCTCAAATCTGTTTTTATGGAATTGGTTTTAGTCCTTCAAAGGCACTCCTGCCTCCATGTGCCAAACGATTTTAATATACATAATGCACATGTTGAGGAGGAGGATTTATCCAAAAACATGATGAGTATTTAAACCTGGCCACATATTCTCCCATGTTTTCTAAACCTTATTAAATCACTTGGGATCCAAAATCTCATAGGGTTTGATATTTTTGATCGGGGGAGAATTTGTGATTTAATATGAAATTTGATAAATGATGATCGTTTTGATTCAGTTGTGCAGGCTGCTCTCTCATATGTGCTAAACGCTTTCGAATCTCGAAGCACATATTGAGGGGGAGCAAAACCATCGAGGTACAAAAGTTTTTTAAAAGAGATTTAAAAAGTACCTTGATTGAGTTTTAAAATGGTTTCTTAATGGCGCTTGTGATTGTGGATGTGCTTCAAATTAACTCTTGCCTCTATGTGATAAAAATGATTTCAAAAATCCTATGCACATATTGAGGGGGAGAATTTTACCATGAAAATCAAATGGCTTTTTCGTATGAAAATTGTGATCAAAGAAAATATTTCAAAGTCCTCTTGCCTCCTTGTGCTAAACAATTTCTAAATCATACGCACATGTTGAGGGGGAGGTTTTCTAAATGATCAAAACTATTAAGGTACAAAATGCTTTGATCTCGTATCACAAGTACCTTGATTGTTTTTCCAAATGATTTTTCAATTGGTTTTAAGGAAGAATGAACTGTACCAAAAGACCGACCAATTTACTTTATGCATGGTGTTATAAGGATGGTTAGGTTAGGTATTAGTTCCCACGATCCGCCAGAACCGGAGGGATCTACCAGGGACAATCCACTAGATAGTGTAGAGTCTTTAGGTATGATGAAAAATGGAGAAAAGTGAGATATGGGAAGAGTCTGAGACAGAGAGCTAGTAATGGAATTAACCCAACAAGGTTCTAGTTATGAAGTCTCGGTAAGCACTGAAGGGTTGAAGAATGAAAAAGAACTGAATGTGAAAAAGGGTGAAAAGAAATAGCCCTCCATCAATTCAACCTTAGGGCAGAACCCGGGTTCAATACATATGCTACTGGTGTTTACCAAGGTAACGCCGGTATTGAAGACAAGACATCATGGACCCAGTGATGCACTGCACTAAACTTCCCAAACCACTCAAGTTCCTCTTAAAAGGGCTTGTTTCATTCTCACGGGGAACCGACATAATCTATCGACTTTCTCTTAGAGATGGTTGATATTGAAGTAGGAGACCCTCTCCCTAGTCTCCGGCACAGGAACCAAATATGCACGATTGAGTCTAGAGCCAAGAGATCATCCACAATATCTCGTTAGGACACTAAATTCTTGAAGACTTGCTTTTTCACACAATGTGGAAAGTAAGTATATATTAAGAGTCCTACGCATTATCCTTGTGGTATTGCCAGAACATCCAAGTGATATGAAAATATTCACGATGAAGATGGAAATCCTTCTAGAGCCAACATCAAACAAGCTCTTGGTGGGTGACATGTGAGATCTTCTCGTAAGATCAAGCTTGTGACAACTGATAGAAACGATGGGGCGATTCATTCTTGAATCAACCTTGGTCCAAGATTGGAATTGACGAATACTTTTGGAAAAACCATTCGATGTGCAAACCTTCTTTCCTCTAGCATGTCGAATGTGTACTTATGTTATCAAAATTCAAAAGTATCTCTGATTGAAAAATACTTTTAGAAAAACCGGTCGATGTGCGAATCTCTTCTTTTCACTAGCACGTCGATTGTGTACTATTTTCAAATACAAAAAGTGTTTTTATGATTGATAATTGATTTTCAATAAAACCTTCGTTGTAGTGCAAAAACAATTTCTATTGAGCAATACGCGATTGTTTTTCAAATCATTTTTCATCAATCAGTGAATCTCAATTTTTCGGTTCACTCACCTCGTGTTGTCTTCTTTGAGACGTTCGGTTTGAGAACAGCTAGAACATTGCGAAACCCTATCAAGGAGATTCTTAGGAATCCTACCGATCACAGCAATACTTGTACTGATCAACGGGGAACCGTGGGCGTGTACCTCAATTCAACGAAAGTGATCAAAGACACTTTCAGGCGCTTTATTGCTAACCGTTTGCAGTATATTTGACGGTTGCAGCTGATCCGAATTGAGGAGTCAATCCAAAGCCGCATGCTCACAGCATCCACACTTAATTTGAAGAAATCATGACTGGTGCATATCTACATAACCCGGCTCACGATATTTCATACTATGCTTATGCTTCGCTGCTACAAATATCATGAACCAGTAAGGCTTCCGCTACTCTGATGGAAAGATGTCATGATTCAAAAGTGTGAGCATGTCGGTCCAAAAGTCATAACTTCACATGATGGCAACACAACAAAGGGTGATCCAGAGATTTACTGTGGTTGATGATCTCAAAGAAAGCTCGAAGATCATCAAAGATGTGGATCAGTTCAAAGACCTCCACTGAAAGTACAAATCAATGCGGACTTTGATGAATCGCTACAAAAGCACAAAGATTGCAGAAATTGAAGAATTCAAGTCTACGAGCTCCAGAACGAAGTCAAAGATAGAATGCTAGGAAGCAAAAATGTATTTCATGGGGTGACCTCCCTTAGGGGGAGATTGTTAGGAATTAGAAATTCCATGTTAAAGAGTCGGTCACCCCAATAATGGTCTAGCATATGTTAGCTCGTAGATTTGTCGTTGTTTACGTTATTTATCAGTTTATTAGTTAGTTATTAGTTTAGTTTAGCGTAGTGTTCCATCGTGGAGGAAGGTCGGGTCTTTACCCACTGTATCCCTGATCCACAGGCCGATAGGAGGTCGTGTATTGTGTAAGTATAAATACCCCTTCCATCCATGGAAGGGGTGGTGCTTCATTCAATCTAATATTTCCATACTTTTGTAAACCTCTAGCAAGAACACCCTCTCTCTTTCTACTAACTCTCTAACTATGGCAAACATGTATTTTGATCATCCAAGACCACCCGAATCATCAACACAATAAATATAGGATCCTAACAGAAACCTAAAGTAAATACCTCTACAACCAATCCCAATGGTGTATCAATGACCTTTGATAGATTTAACTATATTGATACATGAGGCAGATCCAAGTCAATCATGGCTTGGGTCCCCAAAAGAAACTAACTCTTTACTCTTATGTGCACGAAGGACAAAAAGATCAGATCAAGGATATACAGATAGTGGGTGTTCAAGGCACATGATTGGCAACAAGTCCTATCTTTCTGATTTTGAGCATTATTATGGGACGATTTCGTTTTGATAATGAAGTTAGTGGAACAAAATGTATGATGCAGGAATACTAAAGATAAAGGAAAACATGGATTATTATTATTATTACACAAAACTGCACTCTAAGTGCAGCAGCTATATCCATGAAGTACAGATTACAAGCATCACTACATAAACTGAAAAACAACTACCAACAACCTACCCCAAACACAAGCTTCCTAACCCATCCCCTTTCTACCCATCATCTATCATCTATGGCTTCTTGGGAAAGCCCCAGCTTGGCATCACCTTCGGAGCCCCACGCATGTTAATCCACTCATACACTCTAGGGCTTGCTAATCCCATCACCACTATCCCAGTAAGTGGTGAGGATAATGAAGGACTGGCTGATGGTGGAGCTGATTGCAATGGCAGAAAAGGTGATGGTTGGAGCTCTTCAGGAGGAGGTATTGCTGCAAGAGGGGGAACACTCAGGACTCTTCCAAATGTCTCATCATCTGTATCTACATATGGAGATATATAGGAGCTGATCTCTGAGCTATCTTCCTTGACTAATGCATCATGAGGCTCTGGTTGTAGTGATGATGGACCAGCAGGAAAAGGACTTGAAAGAACAGTTGAATGCTTTCTCTTCCTGGATACAACCTTCTCATACTCTTCTTTGTCAACTCTCCCAGGATTTTTCAAAACAAAGTCATCCCATGAACTATCAGATGAACTGCTAGAAGAAAGATTGATCGGACTAGATTGACTCATGGTGTTGTTTGAAATGATTTTTGAGAGTGAAATTTTTGGAGTATGTGATTTGAGTGGTTTGTGTTAAATGGTTTGTTAAATATATATTAAGTTGGATTCAAGAAGTTAATGAGGGGAAGGTGTAAGTGGTTGAGAAGTTAATTGGAGTCCTGTGGCCTTGGAAAGTGTATCAATGCTTATGAGTTGACTTTATTGAGTATAGCCACTGCTATGTTCATTTCTTGCTATACACTAACTATTGCCAAAACTCAACAGTGATTCCAGTGTTTGATTTATATTTGTGTGTTGCAGAATTGAAGGATTCTTTGTTTACATTGAATGGTTACTCTTTGATGAATCGATGCTCGAAGGTTGTTTAGACTCTATCTAGTTATCACCGATATTTACACAAAATTATTTTACATGGGAACTATATTGCAACCAGTGGTAACATGCTTACAGTGGAAAAAGGAAAACAAAGGAACTTCATTAATATAACGTGATTCATTATAATCAAAGTGAAAGTACTTATTATCATCAAAACACAAAAGACTGCAACCTAGTACATCCTGCACCTAACTTCAGCTACTCCATTGGCTTCTTGCCTTTGCCAACATAGTCATGCTTGTTTCTCGGTGCCCTCTTCCTTTTGTTCTCAAAAGTGGATTGCATTCTTGGACATGGAAGCCCAAGAACCTGTGGAGGAGGCTTTGGTAACATTGCAGGCCTTGTTGGGATGGATATCGCTTCATATTGGAGATATGTTTCAAAGTGCTATTGAAAGAGCTTTTGGCAAATCTTTAGCCATGGAATAGGTCTCATCATTCGCCTCGTCATCATCTGAAGAGCTGGAGTAGAACTCAAGAGATTTTGCAGGTTTAGCTACAGGCACACGCTTAGCAGTTTCTTTGGTATACTTTTTGGAAGAAGTGCCAGCTCCTAGTGGGAAGTATCCACACCATCCTGATGTCTCTGAGGATGTCTCAGACTCTATTACATACTCTTCTTCTGAATCAGAAGAGATGTCGATGGTGTTGGAAGGATTGCTCATGATTATGGTTTTGGGGATATTGTGTTTAAATGTGAATTGATGAAGTTTATCTAAAGCCAAGTCTCCTTATATAGCCAAAGTCGGTTGAAAGGGTTCTTTAATGAGTATATTTACTTTTTCCTATTTTGGTAGGTTAAGGAGTAAATATAGATATTATTGGTTTGACTTTGGAAGATATTTTACTTGGACAATGGTTTGGTTAAAGGTAACTTTGGTATGTATCAAGTTGGTTATTCTTATCTCTTACAGATACATAACCAAGTCTTGATGGGAGTTGAATGTAAAAGGTGTATATCTGAGATACACAACAAATGGTTATTGATTCACCATGTCTTACACACATAAGAATCAACTAGTCCAGAGCAAACGGCTATTGGTAAAGACTTGACAATTCCGTTTATGGTTGATAGTTTACCAAAAACTATATGGTTATCAACTCACCATATTCTTTATGATTAAGAGTTGGCTAGTCCATAGCAAACGGCTCATGGTAAAGACATATCAAATCTGTTGATAGCTGGTAGTTTGCAAAAAACTATGATAAGCGCTTGATCTTGTTATCATGATTTTATTTACCATGCTCTTTGAAATTTTGTGAAAAATTACCATCGCTAGTTCACAGTTTCCAGCGGCGGTGTTATTTTACCACTGTTGTTCTAGCCGTTACAACCGATTGTGTCGTAAAACTAATTTTACTAGCCGTTGAAAGTAACCACTGTTTGTCATATATATAGGGTTAAAATTTTAAGGGAATTATCTTCTTTCCATATTTTAATACTTTCTAAAGAAAATTTTACTTGCGCAACAATTCTAAACCCTAACCCTATATCTCTTTCTCTCTCAATTGGCTAGTTATTCTTTCATTCTTACTGACATAATATCTTTTTTCATCAAAAGTTTCTATGGCATCTTTGAAGTTTGCAGATGAGCACAACCTCGTGGCCTACCTACAAAAGTCTAATGAGAAGAGCGGCCCTGTTTTTCATCAGATTGTGGACTTTTTGGTATGGAGTGCTTCAGACTTCAGTGGTAATGAAATATGAGAAGAAATTTAAAGAGTGGGATGAAACGTTGATGTTCTATTGGATGTTATAACCCCGAATGGAGAATCACGATTATCGGTCTTAAAAGGAGCAGTGGAATTTATGATAATGGTCTGCTTCTCTGTGCACCTGGCTAAGGCAAGCTTGAAATAGAGCTTCGAATCTGCTCATCTAAAGGATTTTCGTTTTGGGGGGAAGCTGCCAGAGTCTCACTTTGAGATGGTTCAATTTCTTTCCTAAATGCAAGAGCCTCGGAAGCTTTGGTGGTGAAAGTTTTAGGGATGATGACTTCTATCTTCTACAACGGGGCTGCTCGATATCCTTATCTCGGTACTCGTATCATCATTTGCGGTCTTAGACATGTCTTCTGGTATCGATAACATCTGCGGTCTTAGAAATGTCATTCAATAATGGCACGAGACCATAGATGACATCTGCGGTCTTAGAAATGTGTTTTCTATGACATGTCTTCTGGTATCGATAACATCTGCGGTCTTAGAAATGTCATTCAATAATGGCACGAGACCATAGATTAAGTTCGAGCAGGAGGTGTAAATATTTCTTTCTAAACATGTCTCAAAATATGGCTTGCGTTATTTCAGATCAGTAACCTGTGCTTAAACCATGGTTTGCTATTATTTCAGATAGCAACCCGTTTTTCAAGAAAGGAAAGTGTTGCGCTAAACCAATTTTCAAATATTTCGTGCACGTATCCTAAAACAATTTAAGGAAAGTATGTCAAAGGACTGCTGTTCCTACACAAATGTTTTTCCGTCTAAAATTCTTCAGAAAAATATTTATTGTTTTCAAAAGTGGTGGTAAATGAGTTGCTTGAAAATCAATCAGTTTCAGAGTTCTTGTAAAAATTGAAAACTCAATCAATGACTTCAGCGCTTTTAAACTTTTTAGAAAAATAAGTCATTGATTAAGGGGGAGAATGTTTTCAAATCTATATCATCTAACGAGATTATCTAATTATCCTATATGCTTAATTGAAAAATGATGTTAACCTATGTTGAAGGACTAGGTGCCTAGGATATGATTGTTAGGATTAGATGATTAGAGTTTGATGAACACATAAATCCCATGCCTTATATGAACTGATTGATATGTTGGATTGACTTGTATTAGTCGATTGTTGTTTGGGTATTGTCGACCACCATATATCTGTATGTGTGTTCACTAACGTATGCAGGTATATTGGTATATAAGAATGTTCCCTATCCGGATCTCACAATTGAAGATGATTGGATGCCGAAAGGAAAGGGTAACTATATCTTGTGTTGACAAATGAAGAAACGGAGCTTAATTGGACTTCAATGGAGAGTTGGCATTAAAATGCAACGAAAGAAGTCTCACTGCATCTGCAGATGGTTTTCTTCCAAACCCTACAGCAACAACAAAGGAAGCTTCTCAACCACCTAACGTATCTTGTGCAGGAAAAGTAGTGAATGATACCATTTTTTTAAACAATTTTTTAAATAATATTGTTTTGAAAAATGGAAAAATATTGGTTTTGAAAATAAATTGGACTTAATTTTGAAAATCACCGGACTTCATTTTATCAAAACTAAGTCACTCAATCATCGACTACGGTCATCGATTGAGGGGGAGAGTGATTTAAAATAAAATATTTTCAAACAATATTTCATAAATCAAGTCCGTTTGTACGTAATAAAGTGTTGATCTAAAGATTTAATGTTATGTCATGGTATGATTTTCTTTAAAACTCAAAGATCTTTCAAAATGAAATTTTTTCTGTTCTTGTTTGATTGTGAAATTGTTTTATTTTACCTAAAAGATCTCTTAAAACAATCATACCTGACACTAACAATCTTTAATGTCTTAAAATGATCCTTATCTGTCATTTTTCAAAATCAAATCTTGCCACGTCTTTCCCCAAAATTTTACAAATGATTTAAATCAATTGGGATCACAAATCTCAATTGGTTTGAAATTTTTGATCGGGGGAGAGATCATGATTTAAATCTCAAATCTGTTTTAATGGAATTGGTTTTAGTCCTTCAAAGGCACTCCTGCCTCCATGTGCCAAACGATTTCAATATACATAATGCACATGTTGAGGGGGAGCATTTAACCATAAACCAGAAGAGTATTTGAACAAGGCACATATTCTCCCATGTTTACTAAACCGTATTAAATCACTTGGGATCCAAAGTCCCAAAGGGTTTGATATTTTTGATCGGGGGAGAATTTGTGATTTAATAATGAAACTTGATAAAAGGTGATCGTTTTGATTCAATTGTGCAGGTTGCTCTCTCATATGTGCTAAACTCTTTCGTTTATTGATGCACATATTGAGGGGGAGCAAATGGTTTCTTAAATGGCTTTTGTGATCGTGGTTGTGCTTCAAAAGAACTCTTTCCTCTATGTGATAAAATGATTTCAAATATCATATGCACATATTGAGGGGGAGAATTTACCAAAGAAATTCAAATGGCTTTTTCTTCGGAAATTGTGATCAAGAAATTATTTCAAAGAACTCTTGCCTCCATGTGCTAAACAATTTATAAATTCATATGCACATGTTGAGGGGGAGCATTTCTAAATGATCAAAACTATTAAGGTATAAAATGCTTTGATCTCGTATCACAAGTACCTTGATTGTTTTTCCAAATGATTTTTCAATTGGTTTCGAGAAGAAATGAACAATACCAAAAGACCGACCTATTTACTTTATGCATGGTGTTATAAGGATGGTTAGGTTAGGTATTCGTTCCTACGATCCAGGCAGAACCGGAGGGATCTACCCAGGGACAATCCACTAGATAGTGTAGAGTCCTTAGGTATGATGATAAAAGGAGAAAAATGAGAATACGGGAAGAGTGTGGACTGAGACAGAGCTAGTACTGGAATAAACCCAACAAGGTTCTAGTAATGAAGTCTCGGTAAGCACTGAAGGGGTTGAAGAATGAAAAAGAATTGAATATGAAAAGGGTGAAAAGAAATAGCCCTCCAATAATTCAACCTTAGGGCAGAAACCGGGTTCAATACATATGCTACTGGTGGTTACTAAGGTAACACTGGTATTGAAGACGAGATGTCATGGACCCAAAGGACGCACTGCAATACAACTTCCCAAGCTACTCAAGTTCCTCTTAAAAGGGCTTGTTTCATTCTCACGAGGAACCTACATAATCTATCGACTTTCTCTTAGAGATTGTTGATATTGAAGATGGAGACCCTCTCCCTAGTCTCCGGCATAGGAACCAAATGTGCACAATTGAGTCTAGAGCCAAGAGATCATCCACAATATCTCATTAGGATACAAAATTAATGAAGACTTGTTGTTTCACACAATGTGGAAAGTAAGAATATATTAAGAGTTCTACGCATTATCCTTGTGGTATTGCCGTAAACATCTGAGTGATATGTAAGTATTCACGATGAAGATGGAAATCCTTCTAGAGCCAACATCAAACAAGCTCTTGGTGGGTGACATGTGAGATCTTCTCTTAAGATCAAGCTTGTGATAATTGGATAGAAACGATGGGGCGATTCACTCTTGAATCAACCTTGGTCCAGGATTGGAATTGACGAATACTTTTGGAAAAACCGTTCGATGTGCAAATCTTCTTTTCTCTAGCACGTCAAATGTGTATTCAGTTTCAAACACAAAAAGTATCTCTGATTGAAAAATACGTTTAGAAAAACCGTTCGATGTGCGAATCTCTTCTTTTCTCTAGCGCGTTGAATGTGTATTCATTCTCAAATACAAAACGTATTTCTTATTGAAAATTGATCTTTCTCATAAAACCTTCGTCGTATTGCAAAACTCTTTCTTCTATGCAATACGCGATTGTTTTTCAAATCATTTTTCATCAATCAGTGAATCTCAATTTGCTGGTTTACTCACTCCGTGTTGTCTTCTTTGAGACGTTCCGGTTTGAAAATGGCTAGAACAGTTGCGAAACCCTGTCAAGGAGATTCTTAGGAATCCTACCTGATCACAGCATACTTGTACCGATCAACGGGGAACCGTGGGCCGTGTCCCTCAATTCAACGAAAGTGATCAAAGACACTTTCGTGTGTTTTATTGCTAACTGTTGCTTACAGGTACATTTGGACGCGGTAGCTGATCAGAATTGAGAAGTCAATCCAAAGCCGCATGCTCACAACATCCACACTTAATTGAAGAAATCATGACTGGTGCCTATCTACATAATCTGGCTTAGATATTTTTATATTATGCTTCTGCTACGCTGCTGCAAATATCTTGAACCAGTAAAAGCTTCCGCTACTCTGATGAAAGATGTCATGATCCAAAAGTGTGAGCATGTCGGTCCAAAATTCACAACATCACATGAAGGCAACACAACTATGGATGATCCAGAGAGATTTACTGTGGCTGATGATCTCATAGAAAGCTCGAAGATCATCAAAGATGTGGATCAATAAAGACCTCCCTGAATATACAACATAATCGGACTTTGAAGAATCGCTACTAATGTACAAAGATTGCGGAAGTGAAGAATTCAAGTCTACGAGCTCAAGAACGAAGTCAAAGAAAGAATGCTAGGATTCAAAATGTAAATCATGGGGTGACCTCCCTTAGGGGGAGATTGTTAGGATTTGGAAATTCCATAAGTAAAGTATCGGTCACCCCAAATATTCTCGTAGACATGTCGTTAGTTACGTTGTTTATCAGTTTATTAGTTAGTTATTAGTTTAGTTTAGCGTAGTGTAACACCATGGAGGAAGGACGGGTCTTTACCCACTGTATACCTGATCCACAGGCCGAAAGGAGGTCGTTATGTCAGAACTATAAATACCCTTCCATGGATGGAAAGGGTGGAGCTTTTCAATCTAACCTTTCATAATTTGTTAAGCAAGTCTCTACCAAGAACACCCTCTCCTCTCTTTATCTCTCTAAATATGGCTAACATGTATTTCCATCATCCAAGACCACCCGAATCATCAACACAATAATATTAAGATCCTAACACTTGTGACAACTGGACAAAAACGAAGGGGTGATTCACCCTTGAATCAACCTTGGTCCAGGATTGGAATTGACGAATACTTTTGGAAAAACCGTTCGATGTGCAAATCTTCTTTTCTCTAGCACATCAAATGTGCATTCATTTTCAAACACAAAAAGTATCTCTGATTGAAAATATACTCTTGGAAAAACCATTCGATGTGCAAATCTCTTCTTTTCTCTAGCACATCGAATGTGTACTCTTTTCAAATACAAAAAGTATTTTTGATTGAAAATTGATCTTTCTCATAAAACCTTCGTCGTATTGCAAAAATCTTTCTTCTAAGCAATACGTGATTGTTTTCAAATAAATTCTTCATCAATCAGTGAATCTCAATTCGCTGGTTCACTCACTTCGTGTTGTCTTCTTTGAGACGTTCCGGTTTGAGAACGGCTAGAACTGCTGCGAAACCCTGTCAAGGAGATTCTTAGGAATCCTACCTGATCACAGGCAGTACTTGTACTAATCAACGGGGAACCGTGGGCCGTGTACCTCAATTCAACGAAAGTGATCAAAGACACTTTCGTGTGTTTTATTGCTAACTGTTGTTTGCAGGTAGGTACATTTGGACGGTTGTAGCTGATCAGAACTGAGAAGTCAATCCAAAGCCGTATGCTCACAAAGATCTACACCTAATTGAAGAAATCATGACTAGTGCATATCTACATAACCTAGCTTAGATATTTTTATACTATGCTTCTGTTACGCTGCTGCAAATATCTTGAACCAGTAAAAGCTTCCGCTACTCTGATGAAATGATGTCATGATCCATAAAGTGTGAGCACGTCGGTCCATAAGTCACAACATCACATGAAGGCAACGCTACAAAGGGTGATCCAGAGATTTACTGTGGCTGATGATCTCAATAAAAACTCGAAGATCATCAATGGTGTGGATCAGTATAAAGGCCTCCACTTAAAGTACAAAGTAATCGGATATTGAAGAATCACTGCTAAAGCACAAAGATGCAGATGTTGAAGAATTAAAGTCTACGAGCTCAATACTGAAGATTAAATAGAATGCTAAGATTCGAAATGTAAAACATGGGGTGACCTCCCTTAGGGGAGATTGTTAGAAATTCCATAGTGAAGTGTCGGTCACCCTAAATATAATCTAGCATAAGTTAGCTCGTAGACATATCGTTAGTTATCAGTTTATTAGTTAGTTATTAGTTTAGTTTAGCGTAGTGTAACACTGTGGAGGAAGGACGGGTCTTTACCCACTGTATACTTGATCCACAGGCCGTTAGGAGGTCGTTTAGTTTGTAACTATAAATACCCTTCCCACTAAGAGAAGGGTGGTGCTTTTCAATCTAAAATTTCATTTTTGTTAATCTTTCTCTCACTAGAAAACACCCTCTCCTCTCTTCATCTCTCTAAAATGGCTATCTTGTTTAATCATCTACCTAGACCACCCGAATCATCTAAACAACATAAATTTACGATCCTACAGAAAAGGAAATGGATTTTGATTTTGTCAAGTTTGAAATCCAAAGCAAAGCTTCAGATGTTTAACTCTTTTGACTTTCAACTACAAGGAGGTAAGATCAAAGTTGTTTTTGCAAGAAATGAGATGTGGTCTGACAACAAATCTCAACACATTGCAACATGTAAGTTGATTTCCCCAAATAAGAATCCTCTTAATGACTTTTATTGTGAAACCGATCAAGCTTACTCATTTTAGAACCTGACCTGTTGAACCATGTATATTTGCGGCCACCTAACTGCAGATCATGAAGACCATATCTTGCAACTTGAACTCGTTGAAACTCGAAGCTTCCTTCTCATTAAATTTAGAACCCGCCCTTTCTTCTTTGCTTCTAACAACATTAAAATTGCCCATCAAAAGCCATATGCCCTCACGAGAAGACATAATCGAAAGGAGATCAGACCAAAGAGCCTCTTTCTGTTGAGAAAATTGAGGCCCATATATATTAATAATAAAGATATGACTATTGTTTTCACACCATTTGCCATATATGCCACTAAAATTTGAACCAATTATTGTGCCCATCTTCACAAATGAATTGTTTTTCCACACAATAAGAGTACCACCAGAAGCACCAACAGAAGGCCCATGAAAATAATCAACATCCATACCCCATATACTTTGTATGAACGCAGGACACACATCCTCCATTTTCCACTCTTGTATACCTACAAGATCTAAGTTTTCTCTTTTGAAAGAATCACGCAACCAATTATGTTTATATTCAGCACCCAATCTACAAACATTAATGGGCATTATCTTCATTTGCACTTAAATAACACCATACCAGAAGAAGCCCTCATGGGGAAAGCTTCTTTAATGGCTCCTCATTGAGTTTCTGGGCCTGATTTATTACCTTAATTCCAAGTGTTTCACGGATTTTACTGTCACGAGCTTCTTTAGAGGAAGTGCCACTAAACCAAGAATTCCATGAGAATTTAAAGCTCATTGCTATATTTATTACTAAAATACCAATATTGACAGATAAGCTTCTTACTCGTTATGAAGTATCATATTATTATTGTAAAATGTACACAATGGGGTTTTAATGGACTTATTGTTAGACGTGATGATGAAGCGAGTTATAATCGACTTTTTCAAGGTTCATCTGACATATCGAGAGATTTTTAGCAATAAAACCAATGGCAGAGAGAACTCGAACATATTCTCGAAGTGTTTGGCTACATTGGAATTCCATATGATTGGTCTTCAAAACCTTTCCATTATTATCACAAAACAAGTTCTAAAAATCTATTATACTACCGCAGACACTACTAAGCATTAAAAGATGAATGCTTTATTTCTAAAGATCTAGGGCAAACCTCACATTTTATGGTGGAATTTGAGTGGTATACGGTTTTTGTGCTAGTCATATAGCTCCTATCCATGAGACATTTTATTAAGACTAAAGTTTTACTCGTAAATGCCCTAAAAAAAATTAAATTTGGTGCTAAAATTACCTAACAAATATTTCTTATTTTTATTACACAATTTCAAGGACAAGACAAAAATCAAGTGAGTGAATAGTTTCTAAGTTCGTTTTATTCTTCCTCCTACACTAAACCAACATTGTCCCCAATGTTCCCGAAAGTATCAAAGTTATGATAGAGAAAGGTAAAAATAAAGAGAGAAACTTACTCCCGATTAGCTCGGTGAGGATATGTAGAGTTGCGTTAAACTCCTCCAAGAAGAATGAGCAAGTAATAAGTGTTGCTTCTATTATGTACTTCATCTTCTTGTCTAATATAACCCCGCATATTTATAAGAAAACGAAAACTAAAACCTCGCGAAAAATCGCCAAGTAAAAACTATATAAAAACAAAAATACACTAGAAATCAAGTAAGATACAATGCTTGTGAAATGGATGTTTGCAGATTTCTGGAAAATTAAGGGTTGGAAATTTCCAAAAATTACAAATTAGACAGAAAACGAAAAATTTGAAATATGTTTATATATTGCCAGACGCCGTCGGGTGTTAATCCCGACGCCGTCAGGTTGTCATGACAGATTGAGTCTGATGCGTTTTCCGGAAAAAATTTTGGAAAAATTACTTCTTTTAAAAACCTTTAAAAATTCCTACAAAACATCCATTGTGACTCGATACAAGCATTTGACTCTAACAAACACACAAATATATGCGATTGCAATTATTGTTAATCTCATGTTCATATTAATTCTAAAAACACATGTGATCTAGCATACACTTATATTTTTGTAAAATACCTTTATATATTAAGACAAAGTTAAAAACAAAATAAAGCATTTTCACAAAATAATATAAACATGATAATCAAGCAACAATGTAAAAGATATATAAAACACACAATAAAAAATGAAAAGCAAACATGTAAACAATTAAACATGGGTTGCCTCCCAATAAGCGCTTTTCTCTATTTATGTGTCTTTTAGCTAGACTCGAAGTCATACCCTACGTACCAAGGTGAGTAAGTTCATCCTTAAGGACATTGGTAGGATCAATCTTCTCTTTTAATTTCCTACTAGTACGCTTAGTCCGGTATGCCTTTTCAAACTTCTCACCATTGGGATCATAGATCGTCATCCTAATGTGCCACTCTCCATTCCCATCACTAGGTGGCTTATCCCAATTCCACTTATGCTTAGGCTAATTACTCTCAACTTTCCATCTATTCATGCAAAGATTAATAGGCAAGGTTCCTAGGAATTCGGTCATCTTCCTAAACACTAAAGTATCCTCAAATGGATTCATCTCAATGTCCCTAGCCAATTGTTGCTCTAAGTCGCATGTGTTATTCATGAATGCCTCTTCTAGATAGAAAGGTCATTGACGACCTACAAAATCTCTATTGGTCCAAGGTCCATATCTAGATGGTCTCCTATCTAAAGTGGTCTCATGAGGTGTTTGTTCACCCTCATTATCATATGAATGCTTCTTGAAATCATAGATGACCTAGCACTCCCTTCTCCCACCACTATTTTAGACATCTTACAATTGATTATGGCACTAGCGGTAGCTAAGAATCCTCTTCCAACCAATAATGGACATGTGGTATCACTAGTCATGTCTAGTACATGGAAATTCGCCGAAGAGTCAATTGTCCTATGTGTACAACCATGTCCTCCATTATCCCTACCGGATATGCAAAACCTATGTCCGCTAAAACTATGATGGTTTCCATTGGTTCTAACTTCCCTAAGTTAAGGCTTTTATGGAGAGACAATGGAAGAAGGTTGATGCTTGATACTAGGTCGACTAATGTGTCAAAATCCTTGGAATTTCCAATGCTACACGGAAGAATGAATAAGCCGGATCATGTAACTTCTTAGGTAATTTGTTTTGCACAAATGCGGACCCGCATTCTCCCAATTTTTTTGTTTGCTCATATTTTTCTCTCAAAGCATGAAAGTAGGGCGCACGAGTCAAGACTTCAAGAACTGATTTTTCTTGGTAAAACTCCTTAAATTCCTCTTCTAGAGTAGATTCGGGTTCTTGATTAGTTGGTGTAACAAGATTTGGATTGACCGATAACTTATGTTTTTGGTCTTTTGGGGTAGTTTGCTTGAAACATGTTTTGAGAATGTTAACAGAGTGGACTTGCGGGTGTGAGGGGCATGGATGTGCACTTTCCCTTGGTGAACAAGAACATCGATTCGATGAAATCGAATTTACTTTTGGGTTCTTGATGCTGTCACTAGGGAGTGCTCCCGCAACTCGGTCATTAAATACTTTCAAGAGGGTGCTGAGTTTCTTTCTCATCTCTCGTTGTTGTCGTTTGAAATCGGGCCAAGTTTAGACAACCGAGCTTCTTGAGATAACATAAAGTTGGATACCATCCCCTCGAGATTATTGGGATTACCGGTGTTGGAAGGGTTGTTGTAGGGAGTACGATTTGAAGATGAATCGTTTGGTTGAAACCTATTAGGTTGTTAGGATTTGGAAAATCCAGTAGTTAAAGTGTCGGTCACCTCAAGTATATGTAATCGTTAGAAAGCTCGTAGTCGTAGTTATTTAATGTTATGTAGTATTTAGTTAAGTAACACCGTGGAGGACGGACGGGTCTTTACCCACTGTATGCCCGATCCACGACCGTCAGTGGCTTTTATGTAATGACTATAAATACTCTCTACCTCCCAAGGTAGAGAGTTGGAGCTCATAATAAGATTTTTCTTTCTCTCACTATAGTTCCCAACTCTCTTCCATTTCTCTCTCTAGAACTTTCTCTCTCTAAACATATTGAACGCCCCATATGGTTATGGTTTGATGTGTATGTGAAATCCTATATCTTACAATTGGTATCAAGAGCCATGGTTTGATCACTCATCTTTCATGCTCTTTGTTTTGGTGGATTTCATAAGGTTTTTGGGGTATTAAGTGTTTAGGAGAGTTTGAATCATTTGGACAAATTCTTGTGTTAAAGTTTGAATTTTGCTTGTACTTTTGTGTTTAGGATCATCATATGTGTTTATGTTTTGAATTGGAAGGCTTAAATCATTGTGGTTTGGTTGTTCTTGATTGATAAAGTGGTTATTTGTGAACTTTGTACTATGCGAGTTGAGCTCTGGGACTTGAGTTTCTTCGGGCGAGTTGCTTTGTTACTGGATGCGAGTTGATATATGCGACTTGGCTATTTAGCGAGTTGACCTTTTAAGCGACTTGGTGGTAAAGCGTTTAGTTGTGTTTGCATGACTTGCTATTGCGAGTTGAGTGATTCTTAGTGCCTAATTTGTTTCATTGCGAGTTGATTGTGTTGCGAGTGAAGTGATACTAAAGCTGGTTGGCTATTTAGCGACTTGTTTCATTGTTGAGCGAGTTGATTGTGTTGAGTTGTCTCTATATGCGACTTGGCATTAAGCGAGTTGACTCCTTGCCGCACTTGTTTCTTTAGCGAATGATTGTTTAGCGAGTTGATAATTGCTGAGTTGTGTGTTTAGCCAATTGTCTATTGAGACTTGTTACTTCTTCGTGCTACATTCTTACGGTTATTCTTTTGGTTTAGTAAAATCCCGTGAAAGAATCAATTTCCCGGTTTTATCAAAGAATAGTAAAATCCCGTGAGAACTTGTAACCATGGCAAACATCGCCCTACTATTGTTTCTTCAGAAATGAGGATGTTCAAGCAAGCGGGTTCGATACTCGGCCCACCCATGCTTGAAAACCGACTACGACTCTTGGGCTCAAAGAATCAGTTATTGTCATGTCTTGGAAAGGAAAATGGGTCAACATTCTCAAATCAATTGATGAAGGACCTTATCAGATTGAGACTACAAGAGACTTAATTGATACAACTGCAGATGGAACAATGATCTATGGGATAGACATACCAAAGACATATGATGAGCTCAATGATAAGGAGAAAAAGAGATTCGATGTCGATATCGAGCTTCTAACATCATACTTCAAGGTCTTCCAAAGGATATATCTACAAGCTTATCAATCACAACACCGGGCTGGGCAGCAAGTGTGGGATAATGTCAAGATGCTTCTTTCTGGTTCTCAATTAACTATGGAAGACAGAGAATCACAACTCTATGATGAATTTGAGCACTTCAAGATGAAACCAAATGAGAGTGTCTATGAGTATTACGTGAGATTCCACAAGCTTGTTAATGACATTAGGAACATCTGAATGACTATGCCAAACATTCAAACCAACTCTAAGTTTGTGAACAACATGAATCCCGAATGGCACAAGTTTGTCACCTCTATGAAGCTAACCAAGGGATTGAAGAATACAAACTATGAGCAACTCTATGCTTTCCTTCTTCAAAATGAGAGACATGCTATGTTTGAAAAAAGGATTCTTAATCAGTTCAAAACCAACCAGGTAGAGACAAGCTCATCAAATGATTCAACTGCCTTCTACTCAAACAATGGAATTACCACCAAAGCATCTCAAGTTATACCCATGGGTAATGGTAATCACAAACTCATTCCCGATTCAATGTTCAAACAAGGCGATACCGATGCACCGTTGGAAACTTCATTAATCAACTAGCTCTCATTATTAGTCAAAACATGAACTCTCTCCCACACACCAACAACAACCTCAAGAAAGATCAAATCCACACAATCAAGTCATCGCCGAGATGGAAGGTTATGGTGCACCGCTCAAGAAAGGCAACAAACAAGGAAGAGGTGGAGCCGGTAGAGGATATGGAAATAATAGGGAAGGAATGGAAGTCGGGACAAGCAAACCTATCAAGTGTTACAACCTGTGGAGGTGAGGGACATTGCAAGGAACTGCACATCGCCAAAACGCCTAGAATGCAGAGTACTTCAGTGGATAAGATGTTGCTTGTGCAAGCTCAGATAATGGTGCGCTTTGGATGAAGAGGAGTGTTGTTTCTGCCGAGGAAATGCTAAGACTTATGATGATGTGGATGAGCAACCAATTCAGAGATAGGCCACAATCATCATAATGCCTTCAAGTCGCCGATTGTGATGCATACGACTGACGTTGATGATGAACTCATCGCACAACCATTTTCATGGCTAGCATTTCTCCAATGGTCCCTCCTAAAGTCTCTTCATCACCACAAGCTGGTTCATCCAAAGACAAAATCATTTCGGGTATTAAAACTATACGATGATGCAGATGTGCAAAAAATGCATGACAAAGTACAATCAACTAAAACTTTTGAGTCAGATATTGAAGATATGGGTAATATCAATGTTGTCCCATATGATCAATATCTGAAACAAAGTGAAAGTAAGGTCGTACCAAGTGATGCATCTTCTGCAGTCAATGATGACTATGTTTTTTATGAATACACTGCATGTGCCCCTGACGATTCTGTTATCTCTGAACTTAATGCCTATAAAGAACGTGTTGCTATTTATGAACAACGAGCTAAGTTTGAATTAACCACCCGTGAGCAGGAGATGGATGACCAAATGCGTACAATTATTAGAAAAGTAATTTAGAGAAGAAGTCTTAAAACAAGAGTTAAACTCCTTACAAGAAAAGCTTTCTAAAACCGCTAAGCAAAAACAAGAACTTCAAGAAAATGTTAAAATGCTTAAGCAAGAATTCAATGCTAAGGAATCAAAACTTTTGAATGATTTTTCTAATCTAAAAACTTTGAAAAACAAACTTTAAAATAAGTTGTACGCATAAGGAATACCATTTGTGATCAGCTTCTCACTGATCACTAAGCAGAGTTTTAAGCGATAAGCATAGCATTCCCCTTGTTGAGGAACCAAATCCAGAGGTCATAAAAAAGGCTAGAGCTGCTAATAAGGTGATCTATGATGGAAATGAGATTCTTAAACCCATACAGAAACCTAGTTGGCTGAGTGCACCGAGGAAGATAGAAAATTAGATGATGCATCTAGGGAGAAAATGAATAAGAAGCTAGAAGATCCCTAATGTAAAAGAATAACATTACGATCAAACCCCATGATTACAAGAAGGAAAACTGGATTCCTTAAACAAGTTTAAGCCTCAAACGTTGTTAACCCCGAACAAGTGTTCGAAAAAGGATTTAGATAAGCAAAAAGCAGAATCTGTTGTTACAAACCCTCCCCTTAGGAAAATGCCTTCGACGACTCGGTATCCTCCAAATACACCAATGCATCTAGTTCCTAGAACTATTGCCACTAAAAGCAAGACCTTAATCAGCCAATATGTTATCTTTCAACTATTTGTTGATTTTGAGAAAACTTGTAAGAAAAGGATCACACCCACTGGGATAATGAAGGGGAAAGGGGTTTTGAGCAAACTAAAGAATGCTATTTAACCGAGGTCATGCCTTTCTTTAAACAACTAAAAGATCAATTTGAGAGTCTTAAAAGGGGATGGACTTAGATATTAAAGAAATGGAAAAGGAATTTGATGCTATGATTGTTGAGGTTAGTGACTATGAGCGAGAACTAAAATATAATGAGATTGAGAGGAAGAACTTGCATACCTTGAATGAGAATCTTATTTTTGAATGTATTGCTCAAGATGTGTTTTATAATCTTGCTACAAATTGTTCCATTAATGCTTCTCAATTTCATGAATTATCTCTTGCTCTGAAAGTCTCCCATGATCGTGTCATTGAGCTTGAAAAAACTAACTCTAAATTGCATAATAAAATTGAACAGGATGATCATGATAACTTGGTAAAACATTTTTCTAAATTGGAAGTTGAGCATCTTGCTTTGCAATTAAAATATCAACATCTAAAGAAAATGTTAAAACCTCAAATATCAAGACATCCTTGGATGTTCCTGAATTTGATGCAATTTTTGAAATTAGCAAACATGATGACAGATTCGAGCTCATTGTAACACAATCGAGAAGTTGAAAGCCCAAATCTCTCAATTAAAGGGTGAAAAGAACAATGTGATTGGATCCCAAATGCCTCCTCCTTTAGATTCTCAGAAGTCTCAAACTTTTCATCTTCAAAACTTAGTTAATGCCTTACAAAAGGAAAACGAGAGTTTTCTAGAAGAAAATGAAAAGGTTAAACGACACTTTAAAGAGTTATATGATTCAATGAAAGTCACTCGTGACCAAAACAACGAAAAAATAACGCCTTTACAAAAGGAAATTGAGAATCTGAGGAGTCATGAAAATGGGAACCGCCACTTGTTTTAATGAGAATGTTGCATCAAAGTCATCCTTAGATCAAGCAAATACACTGATCAAGTAAATACATTCCTCCTCATCTTAGGAATAATGAATCTGTGTTTCATGACTATTGTGCTCACCTTAAGGATAGTCTAGAATGTCTCCGTGAGATTGTTGAAGAGGATTTCATTAATAAACCTCTTGATAGAGAAATTAGGTTTGCTTGCATTCATGCCAAACGATCTCAAGAGTTGCTAGAATGTGTAATTGCAACATGTCCTAAATCCTTAGGTGCAAAAGGCAAAGCTATGGTGCCTTGTTCCATGCCCGCTTTTAAGAAAGTGAACACCAATGTGCCTTCTAGTAGTACGACCTTGCACATCTAGTTCAAGAATGCAAAAAGTAGATCAACCAACTAATGTTCCCATAATTCCCTCTACAGTAGTAATCAGTGACATTAAAGCAAGCGGTCAAAGCCTCCTCAGCAATACCAAGCAAGATAGGACCTCACAAGCTAAGAATGTGCATTGGAAGAGAGTAGAAGACCAACCTAGGAACTTTAATTTTGAGTTGAATAAAATGAATCGTGTTGATTCTAGTATTAGCCATAGGCGTATTGTAATTAATTCAAATTCGATACTATTTGCAAACCATGTAATGATGACTCGCTTGAATTTCGTTGCTAATCATGAATATGGTGTGAATGCTTTGTCTAATGCTGTCAGCAAATGCCCGTTAAAATTGTTAATGCTAAAAATCAAGCTAAGAAGGCTAAAAGGCAAAGACGAAAGAAAGTTAGAAAAAAGTGGAAACCCACAAGAAGAACATTTAGTAAGATAGGTTATCAATGGATACCTTTTGGCCATAAGGATATTCAGTTTTGCCCTCAATCTGCTAAGACAATGCCCACTAGAAAATGGATGCCTACCGGTAGAACTATTCCTTTAAGAAGCGAAAATACTTTGAATAGGTCAAATACGCATACACCAGACCTGCATCTATTCCTAATGATTCCATTGCTTCTATTTCTGATATGGGTGTTTCTATTTCTGATGTGGGTGTTCCAATCACTGTTATTAACCAAGTGGAACCCATTCTTGCATGGGGATCCCAATTATCCAGTTATCCATTCTTGTGTCGTGTTCAACTGCGCAGATCGTTCAAATCGTTCGTGGTACTTGGACTCGTGCCGTTCCAAGCATATGACCGGAGACCGTCGCGCTCATGAACTTCGTGAGTAAATTCATCGGGACAGTTAGATTCGGGAACCGACCATTTTGGAGCAATTATGGGTTATGGTGATTATGTAGTTGGCAAAAGTGTAATCTCCAGGTATATTATGTGGAAGGTCTTGGTCATAATTTGTTCTCTGTTGGTCAATTATGTGATTCCGATCTAGAGGTGGCCTTTAAAAAACATACTTGCTTTGTTAGAGAACTTGATGGTGTGGAATTATTAAGAGGTACTCGTGGTTCTAACCTATACACCATCTCTATCTAAGACATGATGAAGTCTTCCAATCGCTTCTGCCAAAGGCTTCTAAAACAAAGTCATGGTTATGGCATCGCCGTCTCAATCACTTGAACTTCGGCACCATTAATAACCTTTCTAGAAAGGATCTTGTCAGAGGCTTACCTAGATTAAAATATGAAAAAGATCATCTTTGTTCACTTGCCAATTGGGTAAAAGCACGAAATATGCCCACAAACCAAAACCCACAAATTCAATAATGGAAGTTTTTCATACCCTTCATATGGATGCATGTGGACCAATGAGAGTGCAAACGATAAATGGGAAGAAATACATTCTAGTAGTTGTTGATGACTACTCTCGATTTACTTGGGTAAAGTTTTTGAGGACAAAGGATGAAACTCCGGATGTCATCATCAAACTAATCAAACAACTTGCTTGTTCGACTCAACAATACAGCCGTCGAAATTGTTCGAAGCAGACAATGGCAATGAGTTTGTTAACAAAGACTTAATTCAGTTTTATGAAAGTGTTTGAATCACCATCAAAGAAGTGTTCCACGAACTCCTCAACAGAATGTGTAGTTGAAAGACGAAATTCAACTCTTGTGGAAGCCGCAAGAACAATGCTAATTTATTCAAAGGTTCCAATGTTTCTATGGCTGAAGCCATTGCCACGCTGCTACACCCAAAATCGCCTCCCTTATTCACTCCTCTCATGGAAAAACTCCATATGAACTTGTTCATAAACGAAAACCTGATCTCTCCTACCTTCGTGTGTTTGGTGCTTTGTGCTATCCAACTAATGACGGTCAAGACTTAGGTAAATTAAGAGCAAAGGCAGATATTGGAGTTTTGTTGGTTATGCACCAAACAAGAAGGGTTACCGAATCTACAACAAGAGAACCCGAAATAATATGGAAACAATTCACGCTTACGCTCGATGAGTGACCGGTCAAATGGCTCCTGGACAAACCAGCGTTTCGACCAAGACTCAATTTTCATCAAGTAGTCCTATCGGTTCTACTCTTATTTCTAACCTCTCCAAAGAACTCCTTTATGTACCTCCATCGAAGATGATTTAAAGAAATTGTTTGATCCAATGTTTGATGAACACTATGAACCAAATGCTGATGAAATGTCAATTCCATCAACAGAGGTTGCTCCTATCCCTATGAATGAAGTCAACTCTTCAGCCTCAATATCATTAAGTCAAGAAGCGCACGATCAATCTGCCTCATCAACAAACCATCAATCATCAAGTGTACATCATGGAATTGCTTCGATCACAAGATGAAGTTAATCCCTTTGCAACTCCCAAAGATGCTCTATTTGAAAACATATTTGCTCCCGAATCATCATCGAACCATCTTCATCGGGGAGACATCGACTCTGCTACTTCAGTTCCACAACAACAACCACATGAACACCTCAGAAAATGGACACATGATCACCCATTGGACAACATAATTGGAAACCTTTCTCGCCCAAGATCCACTCGTAAACAACTTGCTCCGATGCCTTATGGTGCTTCTTCAACTCCGTACTCTCTAAGATCGAACCTAAAGACGCTAAAACTACTATGAATGAAGACAGCTGGTTCAATGCCATGCAAGAAGAAATTCATGAGTTTGATCTTCTTGATGTATGGGAATTAGTACCGCTCCCATCTGTGCTATGATCATTGCTCTAAAGTGGATCTTCAAAGTGAAGCTTGATGAGCATGGTGATGTGTTGAAAAATAAGGCTAGATTAGTGGCTAAAGGATATCGCCAAGAGGAGGGTATTGACTTTGAAGAATCATTTGCTCCTCGCTGCTCGTGATCGAGGCAATCGTAATCTTCTTGGCTAATGTTGCAAGTAAGAACATGGTAGTCTATCAAATGGATGAAAAGACGGCGTTTCTTACGGAAGATCTTAAAGAAGTCGTATTCGTCAGCCAACCTGAAGGCTTTGTGAATCCAGAGCATCCTACTCACGTTTATCGCTTGAAGAAGGCTCTTTACGGTTTAAAGCAAGCTCCAAGGGCATGGTATGATACGCTTTAAAGTTTCTTCTATCCGGATTCGCAAAGGAAGCATTGATCCGACATTGTTCACCGTGAAGTCGGGCAAACATTTAATTCACGTTCAAATTTATGTTGATGATATTATCTTTGCCTCGACCGACCCCAATGAATGTGATCGTTTTCAAATGAAATGGGTTCCAAATTTCAAATGTCAATGATGGGACAAATGTCATTTTTCTTGGGATTACAAATTTCACAAAGTCCCGGAGGCATTTTATAAATCAATCTAAATATGCAAATGAGATTTTAAAGAAATTTGGATTTGATTCATGTGACACCGTTGACACTCCCATGATTGAACGTACTAAGCTGGATGAGGACCACTCAGGATCATGGTAGATCAAACGAAATATCGTAGTATGATTGGATCCCTGATGTACCTCACGGCTCAAGACCAGCGTAATTTAACATCTTGTTTATTGTGTGTATAAGCCTACTAAAAAGCACCTTGAAGCGGTTAAACGGTCTTTCGGTATCTCCAAGGAACCATCAATATGGGACTATGGTACCGAAAGACACCGGTATGTCACTAACGACCTATGCAGATCTTTGATCATGCGGGATGTCAAGATACACGCCGAAGTACGTCGAGGTGCTCGCTTTGGGTGATAAGCTTGTAAGTTGGTCATCAAAGAAGCAAATGAGTACTTCTATTTCCTCTACAGAGGCTGAATACATAGCCATGTCATCTTGTTGTGCTCAAATCCTTTGGATGAGATCCCAATTATCTGACTATGGCTTGGAATTCAACAAAATCCTTCAGATCTTTGGATAATAAAGTGCTATTGCTCTCTCATGCAACAACGTTCAACACTCAAGAGCAAAGCACATCGACAGTCGACATCATTTCATCGGGAGCAAATGGAAAAAGCGGTGTGGTGGAACTCTATTTTGTGAAGTCGAATACCGCTTAGCAGACATCTTCACTAAAGCTCTTCCGAGAGAACGATTTGAGTTTATTCTTCCACGACTTGGCTTGAAAAGCCTTCAACCAGAAACACTCAAACGTCTTCAGGAGGAAGACGAGGAGTAAAGGTCTTTCTTCATCCATATTTTGTATATATTTATTCAAAAAGCAAAATACAAAATTATAAAACCAACAAAAAGCAAATAGAAAAATATAAAACTTTCTAAAATCCATAAAAATCTGAAAAACTCGAAAAATCTCAAAAATATTGTCTTTTTGTCATATCTTTCTCAATTCGAAAATATCTACGATCTTTATGTTGTCATTCAAAGAATGACACGGGGCTTTAGATATTGTTCGAATATTATTATTATTAAAAAAAATCAAAAAAAAAATCAAAAAATCAAAAAATATTTTTGGGAGAAAGAGAAACAATGGTTTATTGTCATTTCAGGCAGTAACCCGCTTTTCAAAGAAAGAACAGAGCCATGCTTTATCTCATGTTTCAAACCTAAAGCTCTGATTCTAAAAACAAATGTTTGTCATTCACAAGACAAATGCTTAATTTCAAATATTTTTCCTTCTAAAGATTCATCTGAAAAATATTTGCAATCTTATGAAAACTCAATTGTTTTGAAAAACACTTCGGACTCTATTTTTGAAAATCAAAAGAACTTATCAAGTGTCAAAATCTCAATCCATCAATCAACAACTCTCGTCATTGATTGAGGGGGAGAATGATTTTTCAATTAAATCAAAAAGTGTTTTTTTCAAACAATTAGCACCGAAATGAGCAAGGTCTACTCTAAATGTTTTACAATATGTTATACAAATTGGTTCAAGATCTTGGCTATTATTATGTTTTCAAAAGATAATCATGCATGTTTAATCAATGGAGTTTAAAGTCTCAAAATCCAATCCTTACCAGTTAAAACGTTTTCATAATCAAGTCACAATTCTCCTTAAAAGCTTTCAAAATCAATTTAAATCTACAGAGATCACAAATCTCAAATGATTTGATAATTGTGATCGGGGGAGAATTTGTGATTTAAATTGGATTTAAACTGATAATTCGATAAATGGTTTCATAAGTGTTTAGCATGTTTTCCTCCCCGCATGTGACAAACAATTTCAAATTTTCCATGCACATGTTGAGGGGGAGCATCTTCTTTAAACCTCAAATTATTGAAACGTGATTGAATTGTCTCTAAGTGCAGGTTCCCTCTAATATGTACAAAACTCTTTCAAACTTCGAGGCACATATTGAGGGGGAGCAAACTTTTGAAAACCTCATCCTTCCTCAAAATGTTTTATCTACTCAAATTGATTGGGAAGTGATGATGATCATTTTAGAAAATGTTAATCAAAAGATTGGACATTTCATTCTTAATCTAACGATTTCAAAGATCTCTTGCCTCCATGTGCTAAACAATTTCTGAATTTCTATGCATATGTTGAGCGGGAGCATTTCTAAAATATCAAAACAATTAAGATACAAAATGCTTTGATTTTATATCACAAGTATCTTGATTGTTTTTCAAATGGTTTTCAATTGGTTTCAAGGCGGAAGAACTATATCAAAAGATCAACCAATTTTATTTATGCATGGTGTTATAAGGATGGTTAGGTTTGGTATTCGTTCCCACGATCCGCCAGAACCGGAGGGATCTACCCAGGGGACAATCCACTAGATAAGTGTAGAGTCCTTAGGAATGATGAAAAAAAAAGAAAAAGGAGAAAAGTGAGATATGGGAAGAGTGCGGACTGAGACTGAGCTAGTACTGGAATAAACCCAACAAGGTTCTAGTTATGAAGTCTCGGTAAGCACTGAAGGGGTTGAAGAATGAAAAAGAATTGAATGAGAAAAGGGTGAAAATAAATAGCCCCCTATTAATTCAACCTTAGAGCGTAAAACCGGGTTCAATTCATATACTACTGGTGGTTACCAAGGTAACATCGGTATTGAAGACAAGACGGCATGGACCTAGTGACGCACTGTACTACAACTTCCCTAGCTACTCAAGTTCCTCTTAAAAGGACTTGTTTCATTCTCACGGGGAACCTACATAATCTATCGACTTTCTCTTAGAGATTGTTGATATTGAAGAAGGAGACCCTCTCCCTAGTCTCCGGCATAGGAACCAAATATGCACAATTGAGTCTAGAGCCACGAGATCATCAATAAATATCATTAGGACACTTTCAATGAAGACTCTCTGTTTCACACAATGTGGAAAGAGAGATTATATCTTATGAGTCCTATGCATTATCCTTGTGGTATTGCCAGAACATCTGAGTGATATGCAAACATATTCACAATGAAGATGGAAAGCCTTCTGGAGCCAACATCAAACAAGCTCCTGGTAGGTGGCATGTGAGATCTATTCAATAGATCAACCATGTGACAACTGAACAGAAACAATGGGGCGATTCAATCTTTTGAATCAATCCTGGTTCAGGTTATGGATTGACAGATACCTTTGTAAAACCAGTCGCTGTGCTCAAAAACTCTTTTCTTTTGCACATCGACTGTATACTTATTTCTCAAAATAAAAGGTGTTTATGATTGATAATTGATTTTCATTAAAATCTTCGTTGTATTGCAAAAAACAATTTCTATTGAGCAATGCACGATTGTTTTTCAAATCTCTTTTCATCAATCAGTGAATCTCATTTCGCAGGTTCACTCACTCCATGTTGTCTTCTTTGAGAAGTTCTGGTTTGAGAACAGCTAGAGCAGCTGCGAAACCCTGTCAAGGAAATTCTTCGGAATTATACCTGATCACAGGCAGTACTTGTACTAATCAACGGGGAACCGTGGGCCGTGTACCTCAATTCAATGAAAGTGATCAAAGACACTTCCATACGCTTTATTGCTAACTATTTTATGCAGGTACACCCCAACGTTTGCAGCTGATCAGAATGAAGCGGTCAATCCATAGCCGCATGCTCACACAACACTGTCATATCTAAAGAAATCATGATTAGTGCATCAATGACTCTGATATTTTTCACTCCATGCTTTCGCTTACGCTTTTGCCAATATCATGAATCAACTAAAGCTTCCGCTACTCTGATGAGAATATATCATGAACCATAATGTGAGCATGTCGGTCCAAATGTCACAACATCACATAGTACCAACACCACAATGGATGAGTAAGAGATTAATGTGGCTGATGATTTCAAAAGCTGACTCAAAACTCAGTATCACGTGGTTCAGTTAAAGACCTCCACTCAGATTATCCAAACATGCAAAAAATGAAGAATCAAAGACTACGAGCTACATAACAAATAACATGAACAAGAATCCAAGAACAATCTCAATGTAATATCTGTTTGTATTCTTTGTAATTTTAATGTGTGTTTGAGGTGACCACCCTTAGGGGAGATTGTTAGGATTTGGAAAATCCAGTAGGTAAAGTGTCGGTCACCTCAAGTATATGTAATCGTTAGAAAGCTCGTAGTCGTAGTTATTTAATGTTATGTAGTATTTAGTTAAGTAACACCGTGGAGGACAGACGGGTCTTTACCCACTGTATGCCTGATCCACAGCCCGTCAGGTGGCGTTTTATGTAATGACTATAAATACTCTCTACCTCCCAAGGTAGAGAGTTGGAGCTCATAATAAGATTTTTCTTTCTCTCACTATAGTTCCCAACTCTCTTCCATTTCTCTCTCTAGAACTTTCTCTCTCTAAACATATTGAACGCCCCATATGGTTATGGTTTGATGTGTATGTGATCTCCTATATCTTACATAGGTGGAGTGGAAGAGTTGTTCTCAGGCGGGTTTGAGTTTTGGTTCCACCTAAAGTGAGGATGATTGTCGTGACATTGTCTTAACTGTATGATCAAAATGAATTGTCAATTAAATACTTTTTTGGACACTTAATTCTGATATAGATTAAAGATTAGAATCAATAGAATTTTACTTAGGTTATGTTATTGAACATATCATGTTAAAATTGACATACAATTGAATTATGTTTACTAAAGAAATACTTGGTAGATGAAAGCTAGTATTGCAAACAAAGCTGGAAATTACATGTATATGGTTTAACACTCATCATAGGCGATTAACTATTAGAATGAGGCTTGGTTTTGTTAACCGGTAAATTATGCTTAATGTATTTGTACTTAGGATAAGTAAGAAAGAACATTGCACTATTTCGATCAGAGTGTAGTTGCATTACCCTAGCCACCAAAGTTTGGGTATATGCATTCATTCGATTGATTAATGTTTTGGCACATTTCGGTAGTTGTTAAGAATGATACATCTAGGTGGATTATCTCTAAGTAGTCACATTTGTCTCTCTTGGTAGTTCATTTCCTTATATTAAGTTAAATCCCCAATAAAAGTTTTTATAATTTATTTCTTTCTTGAAATATATAAATTACTAAATAACCCCCCATTAGGACTCTTGAAAGTCGTATTCTCTTCCTCCTCACTATTCCCCTAAAGAACATACTTCCCATGGGTATCTTGCCTATACCGCACTACGACAATTAGGTACATTGTATATGAGTTGAAAAACTTCACATCATTTGGATATTGGATTTAGTTATTACAACATCAGAACACATAATGTTCCTACCAAAAGAAAATTCGACAATAACCTTTTCTGAACCATTGACGATAGGGTGCACCTTACTAGGATTATTTTTATTACCTTGAACTTCATGACAAAGAGCCTCTTCAACCCTTTCAAACACTTGAGTGTACATAAAACTTTAAGCATCGAGAGAACCCCATTTTTTAAAACTTTATATCCTTATATGGTCTATATGTGATTGAGGAACCTTAAAAAGGTTGTTGTTGTGGTTCATCAGATCTAAGTTGTGTAGGAAGCATTGAGGGCTTGGATTTTCATGCTGAAGTTGCTGTTAGATTTGAACTTCTTATAAACTAGACTTTAAATTTAAGTCTACATGCTTTGACAAATCAAGGCCACCCCACCCTTAAAAGCTGCAGGTCCTTCAATCTCTGCAATCCATATTGGGGCTAAAAGATCCTCGAATAGTTTCGCATATCTATATTTTTGAATTTGTCTTGGATTCGATACTTTCATTAAACAAAACCATGAACCTGCTTGATTAGCTAATTTGAATCTTTAGCAATATACGACACTTCAACCCATGTTTTAGCGTATTCCGAGATCGCTAGTGAGACTACATTTGTGTAGTTAGGATTAACTAAATGATAAGTGGCATTAGGATAACCCTTATTTTAAACCTGTAATTTAATTACGTCAGCCTCATTGGTTGAGTAATTTTCTCCACACCTTTGTGATGTACTCATCTTTAGTACACGATACCCCTAGTTAACCCTTCAGAGCCTATCTTTTCACGGTTCTCATGATGTTCTGGTTTCCGGAATATCAATGAAGAGCATTTTCTACAATCCACCCCCAAATGTTACACCCAAATCGCTTTAGCCCACCTTGTATGCACTCATCTTTAGTGCATTATTGTAACCATTGTTTAAACCCGTAGTTCAATTATCTAGTTATTTGCATGGTTGCTAAGTCGAGTCATATCCTTTGTATACAGTTTTGGGACGATTTGACTCATGGGTTAAAGTAGTATTTTATAGAGTAACGGGAAGGAATGTTAAATTCAAATTCCCTTTATCTACGTAATTAAGTACTCTAAATGTTTTGATCTTTTCAATTCGGGTCAATTATTGTTAGTGAAATAAAAACTCAAGTGTAGGGATGCTCTTATAAATCCTTTTATTTTGATGTTATCTTAGAGGATGGTAGGGTAATAATGTATGAAAAAAAATCGGAAAAAACAAGAGAAGTGAAAAAAAAAGAATCGAAAAAAGAGTTAAGTCAAGTTAAAAAAAATGCGGGCTACCATCCCACATCTATCTTTATGTTTTATCTTTTAAGTTTATGTTTGTTTCAAGTTGTTATTTAGCAGTGTTGCAAAAATCGTCCGAATCGCCCGATTAATCGGTAATCGGCCATACACCTTGTAGAATTTTGAAAACCGGTCAAAAAATCGGCCAGGTAAAAAAAATCGGCCAAAAATGGGTCAAAAATCGGCCGAATCGGTCAAAATTCGGCCTAAGCGGTCAAAAATCGGCCGAATCGGTCAACTTAAAAAAAATAATAACTTCACTTATGACGCACAATGGGGATATTTTATTTCATTTATAACGCACAACGGGCCTTATAATCAGAACTGGAGCCTTTTATTGAGGTTTAGAAACATAGTAGGCTTAGAATCAGTTAAAATCTTTAGTTTGGTCTCTAGAAATACCCAAAACTTGTAGGACATGTCAATCCGATTAATCCCGCCTTGACCGGTTACTCGCTGCAGGATGGTCGACCGCCCGACTACCGATTCGCGATTTTTGCAACATTGTTATTTAGTGAGTCGAGTCTTGGCTTAGCAACGCCGCGTTTTACATGCATCTAACTTAGATTTTTGACTTGCCACCACTAAAAATTCCCCATATCGAACAAAACCCTTTATTTCCCTACCCGAAGCCTAATATTATAACCGGTTGTAAAGACCTCTTAGATAGTGTTAGCCTTAATAGTTTTTATTAGAAGTGATGGTCATTCACATTTAGGAACTTTGTAACATGTGTTAGATATTGTGATAGAATAGTCAACGGGCTCGTGGATTGGGCTAAGCTAAATGGCTAGAAGTTATGTTAAGCTAGCCTTGTATAAGTTATTGTCCAATCCATGTCCAACCCATTTCCACGAGGCCCATGGAAAGCCCATTAGGGCATCTAGTAAGTGTAGTATAAATACACCTCAAATGAGTCATTTGAGGTGTGTGCTTGAATGTGTGTGTGTGTGTGTGTTTTTCCTTTGAAATGAACATCTATCTTGTTTTCATCTTTCTTCACATACATGGTTTGTAGAACATCAAGTCACCATCTTTCCTTTCTTTATTTCATCTTCTTATATGCATAAGTGTTTGTGGTTTAACGTGTTCATCTTGTGATAAGGTGTGTTACGCGTAAGGTTGATGTAAAAGTGTGGTCCAACAATTGGTATCAATCGCCTAACAATGGTTTAGGAGTGTTTGGTTGAAGTTTTTGTGTGTAGTGTTATGCGTAGTAAGCTTTCGTTATTAAAATTTGTCAAGCTTAAAACTTTACTTTTTGCACTAAAATCTTCAAGATTCTTATGGTTTGAGGTTCTTATAGTGTTAAAGAGTCTAGTTTTTAGAAAAAGTTTGAAGCTTTACGTGTTTTTCTTCCGTTTTAACTCGTGTATTTTTGGTTGTACGTTCTTACGCATAAGCTGTAAAACCACTCTGGGTGAAAAAGGTCAACACTTTTGTGTTATTTGAGTGTTTTTAAGGCTTTGTGTGTATCAGAAATTGTTTGAAACGCTGGGAATGTTTTACGCGTAAAGGTCAAAAAGTCAAAACCCTAGTTTTCTACGCATAACTTTTTGGTGAACCATCTTCGTGCAACAACGGTTACTCAGTGCTTCCCTCACTTGGATAAGTGTGTGGAACACTTCGACTTGTGGATATCTTTTACGCTGTGACAGTGTAAAGGATTTTTGGTTTTTAACCTAAGTTTACGCATAAGCATAAACGCTTACGAGTAACACTCTACGCATAAGTTAACACTTACGCGTAAGGTTGTTACGACTAAGCATTTTGTCTACGCATAAGCTTACGCTTAAGCCTAAAGGTTACGCGTAAGATACTGTTTACGCATAAGCAATCCTACGCATAAGCACTAATTTCTACGCTTAAGAACAGTTTTACGAGTAAGATTTTGAGCAAAACTTCAATTGGCCATAACTTTTGAACCGTAACTCCGTTTTCAGCGTTCTAACCATCAAAACGACCGTGAGACCGAAGAGAATGACACATCGAACAGAAGTTATTGAGGTTTTTAAGTTTTTAGACCAAATTTTCACTACTAAAAACGCTCCGAACAGAAGTTATTGAGGTTTTTAAGTTTTTAGACCAAATTTTCACTACAACAACCAAGCTTAATCGTCATCAATCACTACTCCTTTATCGTTGAATCGATCCTACATCAACTTTATCATATCATACCTTCATCAATGGCAACTCAACAAGACATTCATGCAGCCGGTGCCGAAAACCGTCCTCCTATGTTGGAAAAAGGTGGTTATCTTCAATGGACAAGTCGTATGCTTCGTTACATCAAGACCAAACCTAATGGAAAATTGATGATTCAATCCATTCAGAATGGACCCTTCATACCTCGACAAGTCCAAGACCCTGGAAATGCTGATGCAACACCTCCCGTCCCACCATTTTCTCGTATTCAACAGGAATTAGAATACACTGAAAAGGATCAGAAACAAGTCGAAGCAGATGGCATGGCAATTCATATTATACAACTGGGTTTACCAAGAGACATCTTTGCTGCTGTAGACAGTTGTAAACTGCTTTCGATATGTGGGAACGTGTTAGACGACTTTGTCATTGAACATAAATCGGTCAACAAGACACAGAGAACAAGTTGCTAACTGCATGGGAGAAGTTTACATCTACTCCAGGAGAATCCATTGAATCCTACTATGGAAGGTTTTGCACGTTAATGAATGAGCTGATCAGAAACAAGTTGACACCCAGAACTATCGTGAGCAACATCAAGTTCTTGAACAATCTACCAGAAGAATGGGGACGATATGTCACTATTGTCAACCAAACAAAAGACTTACATCAAGTGAACTTTGATCAACTCAACGATTTTCTGAAACAAAACCAAAATGAAGTGAATGAAGTCAGGAAAGAAAGATTAACAAAGAATCATGATCCATTAGCACTCATTGCTAAGACTCAAACTTCAGTGAATACACATCAACAAGCTTCATCATCTTCCACCAACAACAACTTGCAGCAATACATTCCACAACAACAAGCTGTTATCCCTCAACAATAAATATATCCACAAGAACAACAACATTACCAGGAACAAGGAATCACTGATCTTGAAATGGAACAAGAACAAGCTTTGTCACAAGCATTTGCATTCTTGGGTAAAGCATTCAGAAGTCGCTATTCCACACCAACTAACAACAACCAACGGATTTCATCAAACACTCGCAACAGGAAAATTGCACAGTCGGGTGTGAATATGGGTCATCAAGGACAAATGGTTGGAGTTATTGAGAATCAGCAGGGATATGCTACTGGATTTCGAATGGGTAATCAGCGGTTCCGATCGGGGTAATCATTGGGTCAGAATGTTGGAAATCATTGGGACGTAATGTTGGGAATAGAGCAGTGGGTAATCAGAATGGGAATGTTGCAGCTCCAGTCGCTGGGAATTATGGAAATGTGAATCAGGGTAATCAGGTTAAGTGTTATAACTGTCAAGGAGTGGGTCACATGGCACGAAATTTTCCAACTAAGCCGAAAAAGAAGGATCTTGCTTATCTTCAGAAAGCTATCATGTTGGTACAAAAGGAACAATCTGGACTTCAATTGAGTGCTGAGGAACATGACTTCATGGCCATTATGGATGATTTGGAAGACCTCGAGGAAATCAATGCAAACTGCATCTTCATGGCAAATCTTCAGGAGACTAAGTACGACACTGACTCTGACGCACCTCCTGTCTATGACGCCAATGCAGTATCTGAGGTACCAATCATTGATCCATGCTATAACAATGTCATATTTGATGTGTTTACTCATGACGAACAGCATTCTGTGACATCAGCACCTACTTATGATACATACCTGGACAATCCGAGTTGTAGCAATACTAACTCTGAAAATCCAGATGTGGATCCTAGTGGAGACTGTGTGGCACAAAATACTGAGACTGATGAGGAAACACGTGCTTATTTTGAATCATTAATCAATAACTGTGGCATTGAAATCGAGAAAGTTAGAACGGTCAATCGCGAAGTTAAGGCCGCGAATGCTAAATTGACCGTTGAGCTTGAGAGTTATAAGGAGAACGCAAAAACCTTTGAATTTCAGAAAAACAAAGACTCGGAATTAGAAATTGGTTATCAAAATTTGGTTTCTAAAGAAAAAGAATTGCAACTCAAGTATAACACACTTGATGTGAATTCGAACTTGAAAATTAAATCTTTAAACAAGGAAATCTCAGATCTAAATGACCAACTTTCAAAACAAAATGCAATGTTTTCTGATCTTGAAAAAGAGAAGAAGCAGTTGATTACTGATTTTTCAAAACGAGAAGATTCTCTTCTTGATGAAATTCTTGACAAAAATGAGAAAATCAAATCCTTGGAAATTTTGCTTCTTACAACGGGTCATTCAGCTAAATCAAACAAGATGCTTTCTAATCAAGTAAATCCATGTTTTCATACTTCACATAGAATGGCACTTGGTAACGACCCTTCTTCGTTCCTCAAGAAAGCTCAGAAACCTAAGAATGTGTTAAACAATGGAAATGCTTTACATGAACCCATTATTGTTCGTGATTCTCTTAAAACGTTGGAACTATCTAAGGAGAGTAGAGAAAGAATGAAACAAAAAGGTCCGGAAATCAAACCTATTGACTATAACAAATGGAACAAACTTTCTGGAATTACTTTTGTTAATCAAAAAGAAAAGTCAAAGTTCTCCATCACACCAAATGTTCCAAACAAAGAGTCAACACCTGTTTCAAAATCTGTTTCAAAACCAGTCGTTGTCTCCAAATCTCTTTCGAACATTGAACAAATGTCTTCAAACAATCCTTTTAACACAAGTGATGCGAGAAGTATTTTAGACAATGTGAAAACTAGAATTGCGGATCTTCAAGAGACTGTTAAAACTAAAACCACTATTACACCTAACAACTGGTTCTCTAGTTTTGACATCGAACAAAGAAAGTTTTTTGAAACTCAAATTGCCCCTCAGCTGAATAATATCAACTCAAGGGTAATTCATTTTGAACAAGCATTTTTGAAAGAAACAGCTGACTTTGTCAAGGACCATAAATCCCTGGTAAAGCAAGCTAATGACTGTGTTGAACAAATCAAAGTTTTGGAAACTTTAAATGACTCTCTCTTCGAAGATGTTCTGACTACTAATATTATGTCCATTATTTTGCAAACATATTCTGTTGAAGATCATGAAAGACTCCAGTTTGAGACCTCCGAAATTGTTTCAAAATATGAAAAAGCTCTTGAGAAACTTGAAAAAGAAAATGTATCATATTTTAAACAACTTGATCGAAAAACTGAGGAATGCAAGTATGACAAACTGTCGTATGAGCGTGCCTACAATGACATGAAAGTGAAAAATGATCTTTTGAGGGCTCAGCTGGAATGTCAAAAAGGAAAGGCAGTGGATACTAAGATTACAAAACCATTGACTGAGGAGAAAGCAAATGTTCCCAAACCGGTTTTCAAACCAAAAATGTCTGTTTCTATGCCCCCTCCAAAAGTCAATGAGAAAAATGATTTATCAAAACCAGTCACTCCACCTGCCTTGCCTAGACAAAATGTTGAAAAAGGAAAAGCGGTTAACGAGAATCCAACAGTTTTAGCTCCTGGACTTTTTAAGATGAGTACCACTAATGCGTCTGCCTCCACATCTAAAACATATGGAACAAACGACATAAGTTTAGAAAAGCACTCTAAAGAGACTAGGAAAGCTGAAACCACTTCTCTAGATAAAAATGTGAATCCTAATGAGTGTGCCTTACCTTCTACAGGACTAGGAAGCACCTCTAGGAGCAGCAGACTAAAGCCTAAGAGCAATACAAGGAACAATAGAGTCTCGCATGCCTCTACGAGTAGTTGCTTGAATAAAGAGAAGAAAGTAGAAGAACACCCTAGGAATTTACCGCTTTGTAATAAGAAAGACATTTCACCTGAATGTAATGAACCTATGAACTCTGCTAAGTTTAATGAATCTGTTGAATCTGTTTGTTTAACTTGCGAGAAATCTTTACCTAATGTTCATGATGCGTGTATTTCTAAGAATGAGATTGTTAAGCCTGTTCAGAAGAACGTTCCTAAAAGAACTTATGCTAAACGAGTAGGAAGACTAGTTGCAAGACTTACGCTTTACACTACTGATTGGAAACATAGCGTTTACTTTAGGAATGACATTTGGAAACCTACGGGTAGAACTTTCACACTCCAGAATGGTAGAATGAGTGAAGAACCTGCTTTCCCAGTAGATAACTTCTATGAGTGTGATCAGGATTTTACCTCTAACCCAAAGGAACAAAAATCAAAACGGTTTCCAAAATCTTCTTCTTCATTATTGGCGGGTTATCGAAATATGTCTTTGGATCGTCGACTCGGGTTGCTCCAAGCACATAATCGGAATCTGAAGCTGTGATCAACTTCGTCTGAAATTCATGGGAACCGTTCGTTTCGGAAATGATCATGTAGCAGCTATCATGGGTTATGGAGATCTACCTTTGGAAATTATTTGATCACTCGGGTTTACTATGTCGAAGGGTTGGGACACAATTTGTTTTCACGGGCAGTTACTGTGATGCATTTAGAGGTTGCTTTTAGGAAAAATGCTTGCTTTGTTAGAAACTTGGATGGAACTGATCTCTTAACTGGGAATCGTGATACAAACTTGTATGCTATCGATATAAACCAAATGGCCTCTTCATCACCAATATGTCTTATGACACGAGCATCTGGAACAAAGTCCTGGTTGTGGCACAGACGTTTATCCCATCTCAATTTCGACACCATTAACAAACTTGCCAAAGACAACATCGTCAATGGACTTCCAAAGTTTAAATACACCAAGGATCACTTATGTCCATCATGCGAACAAGGAAAAAGCAAAAGAGCATCATATAAACCCAAATCCATACCTAGTTCGGAAGCAAAGTTGCATATGTTGCACATGGACTTATGTGGCCCAATGAGAGTTGAAAGCATTAACGGGAAAAAGTATATTCTTGTTATCGTCGATGATTATTCAAGATATACATGGGTTAGGTTTCTGAGATCAAAAGACGAAGCACCAGGCATCATCATCACCTTTCTGAAACGTATTCAAGTACTTCTTCAAACTCCAGTAAGGGATGTAAGAACAGACAAACGAATTCACTAATCAGGAGTTAAGAACTTATTTTGAAGATGTTGGAATCACACATCAGACATCAGTTGTTAGAACTCCACAGCAGAATGGGGTAGTTGAAAGAAGAAATCGAACTCTTGTGGAAGCTGCTCGCACAATGCTAATTTATTCCAGTGCACCGTTATTTCTATGGGCTGATGCTATTGCCACTGCTTGTTTTACTCAGAACCGATCCCTAATCCATCCAAGATTCAATAAAACCCCATATGAACTAGTGAACAATAGAAAACCTAATATCTCTTACTTTCACGTGTTTGGCGCTTTGTGCTATCCGACAAACGACAGAGAAGATCTAGGAAAACTGAAAGCTAAAGGTGATATTGGAATCTTCATTGGATATTCAGATAGCTCGAGGGCATTCAGGGTGTATAATAGAAGAACTAGGAGGATTATGGAGACGATGAATGTGAATTTTGATGATCTTTCACAAATGGCTTCTGAGAGACTCGCTCTAGAACCCGGACTAAACCCGAAGACTTCTGCACACATCAGTTCAGGACTCGTACCACAAAGAGCTCCATCAACTTTTGCTGACACACCTCATGAACAAGAATGGGAGAAATTCTTTGAGTTAATGTTCGATGAATACTATGGTGGAACCTCGAAAAATGCATCAAACCATCATTCTGCTGCACCCGCTCAACATCACCTACCACCATCAACAGAAGATGCATCTACTACGGTCGAAACCAATGCACCAACTCCATCAACATCATCTACATCTACTCCAACAACTCCAATTCTAGAAACAGTTACACCAGCAGTTGATGAGCAAAACCAAAACATATCATTTCAAGAAGAAACTACTCAAAACCAGAATGATGCAACGTTAGATGACGACTTATTTGAAAACCCGTTTGCTACGGAATCAGCTGAATCATCTTCAAGCTTACGAGAACCATCTAACTCGCACTCGTATAATCTACGGTATCCTTCTACTCTGAAGTGGACAAAAGACCACCCAATTGAACATGTTATTGGTGAACCTTCAAGGCCAATTCAGACGAGACGCCAACTTGCCACCGATTGCGACTTATGCATTTACCTTTGCTCCATTAGCAATATAGAGCCAAAGAACATTCGCGAGGCAATGGCAGAACCCGCATGGATAGAAGCAATGCAGGAGGAACTTCTCCAATACCGTCTTCATGACTCTTGGGATATGGTTCCAAGACCAATTGACGTTCGCGTCATTGATCTCAAATGGTTATGGAAGAACAAAAGGGATGAAGAAATGACTGTCATTCGCAACAAAGCTCGTCTTGTGGCCAAAGGATACAGACAAGAGGAAGGGATAGATTTCGAGGAGTCATTCGCGCCGGTAGCCAGACTTGAAGCAGTCAGGATATTCTTAGCCTATGCAGCTCACAAAAACATCACGGTTTATCATATGGACATTAAGACCGCGTTCTTGAATGGAACTCTGAAAGAAGAAGTGTACATGAGTCAGCCAGAAGGCTTCGTAGACATGGAACATCCCGACTACGTCTACAAACTCAAAAAGGCAATCTATGGATTGAAACAAGCTCCAAGAGAGTGGTATGACGAACTGTCCTCTTTCCTTATCCAAAACAATTTCACCAAAGGAACAGTTGATCCTACCTTGTTTACACAAAAATTCAAAAACGACATTTTGATTGTTCAGATTTATGTGGACGACATCATCTTTGGGTCCACTAATCCGAATCTTTCAAAACATTTTGAAAATCTCATGAAAAGCAAATTTGAAATGTCCATGATGGGGGAACTAAAATTCTTTCTTGGTTTACAAATACATCAGTTCCCTCGTGGAATTTTTATAAATCAAGCTAAATATACAACTGAGATTTTGAAAAATCATGGTATGGGTAATTGTGATTCGGTCGGAACACCAATGGTAACTTCACCAAAAATTGGAGCCGATTTGTTTGGGAAACCTATCGATCCGTAGAAATATCAGAGCATGATTGGTTCTCTCATGTACCTTACTGCTAGTCGACCAGATATTCATTTTGCTGTTTGCTTATTAGCACGGTTTCAAGCAAAACCTACCGAACTGCACCTCAAAGAGGTTAAAAGGATCTTTCGGTAACTGAAGACATCCATTCACATGGGACTTTGGTATCCGAAGGAATCCGGATTTGATCTAATTGCCTTTTCGGATGCGGACCACGCAGGTGATCAAGTTACAGCAAAAAGTACATCCGGAGGAGCACAATTTTGGGTGAAAAGTTAGTAAGCTGGTCTTCAAAGAAACAAGATTGCACTGCACTTTCAACGGTTGAAGCTGAGTATGTGTCTCTATCTGCATGTTGTGCTCAAGTTCTATGGATGAGAACACAACTCACAGATTATGGCTTTACTTTCGATAAAATACCTATGTATTGTGACTCGAAAAGTGCCATAGCCATATCATGCAATCCCGTTCATCACTCAAAGACTAAGCATATCAGAGTCCACTATCACTTCATCAAAGAGTACGTCAAAAATGGTACTGTTGAATTATTTTTCGTGAAGATTACCAACTCCCGATCTATTTACTAAAGCCCTTCCAAAAGAAAGGTTTAACGATTTAGTTCGACGAATTTGAATGCGAAGCCTAACCCCTGAGGAGTTAGAACGTCTTCTCGAATCTTCTTGAAAATGATTTTTTCCAAAAAGCTTCGCTGTAAATATTTTTGAAAAACAAAATACAAAACTTGAAAAACCATCAAAAGCAAAATATAAAAATATAAAACTTTCAAAAATACAAAAACAATATAAAATCAAAATCCAAAAATATTCTTCTCACGACATGTCTCTCGTATAATCGATATTCATGACGTTTCTAGAAATGTCATTCAACAATGATACGGGTATGTACAGATGCTTGAGCGAGAGTTCTTTAAATGTTTTTCAAAACATGTCGTTTCTCAAAAATTTCTTCAAAAATGGCTTTCGTATACTTCAGTACAAAACCCGGACCAAAATGATGACTTTTGATTATTTTCAAATCAAAACTCGTGCTTTTTAATGAAAATCACAAGTGTACGCTTCAGTGCACTACATTTAAAAATGGTGAGAAATCATCATCATCTTGAGCACCTTTTCAAGATTGTTCAAAAAGATTTTTCAAAATCTTTCAAAATATTTTGTGCTCAAGATAACTCGCTCTAAAACCCTTTAATTGATTATGCTTTATTAAAGAGGGAGTATAAAACAAAAATGTTCCAAATTCATGCTTAAATCAAATCAGCTTGTCTCCCTAAAAGATTTTATAAATGAGGTTTAATCCGTTGATATAAAAAATATCACGAATATGCTATTTTTGAGGGGGAGGAGACGTGATTAAAATGTGATAAAAAAATGTTTAATGATCGGTGTTTGAATCTCATAATGAGCTCGACTCAGACGGAACCAACGAATTGACGGGAATCAAAGTCAGTAAATGTACCATCTCGAGAAACTTGTGATAGATATGCACCTTCATGGGTCTAACCTCTTTTTCAAAGAGTGTTTACAACTTCAAGTTAGTTATTAGAGCTAGTCGTCACCTAAAAACTGACAATGTAACTCTTTAACTAGGCAACGTAACCGTGTCTCGTGGGGAATTGTCTATCATGAGCAGATCAATTCAAAAAGTGCGAGCTCTATCCTCTATGTGCAGATTTCTGTCAAAACTTATAAGCACATGTGAAGGGGGAGTGTTTCTGAAAATATAAAACTCACGGAGTGTTTCAAACATGTTTTCAATCATAAACACTCTGAGAGATTTTCAAGAAAAATGGTTTTATGGCAACAATAGGACAGTCATGGAGTTATAAGGTGTCTAAGGATAGAAATATTCATCCTATGATCCACCAGAGCTGGAGGGATCTACCCAAGGACACCACCAATAGTTAGTATTAGAAGTCCTTAGGTATGATTAAAAAAAGGAGTAATGTGAGAAAGGAGAAAGAAGGGGTTGAAGAATTAAAAAGAAATGTAAAAGAAAGGGTGAAAAGAAATAGCCCTCCATATTCAACCTTAGGGTAGAAACCGGGTTCAATTCATATGCTACTGGTTATCACTAGATGACACTTGTATTGAAGACAAAGACGTCATGGACCCAGTGACGCACTGCACTAAACCTTCTAGCCACTCAATTCCTCTCAAAAGGGATTTGTTTCATTCTCACTGGAAACCCTACGTAATCTATCGACTTTCTCTTAGAGATCGTTGGTATTGAAGAAGGAGACCCTCTCCCTAGTCCCCGCTCAGGAAAACCAAAATGCACTATTGAGTCTAGAACCACGAGATTCATCAAAAGATCTCATAGGAACACATGACATTTCATCGCTTGTTGTTCATCAATAAGGACACAAGTGATACATTCTAGAGTCCTACGCAGATCTTAGCAATCTGCCGGAACATTTATGAGAAGTTTCACATCTGTGATCTTCAGTGATGAATGGAAACTCCTGCCAGGGTCAACATCAAGCAGCCCTGACAGCAGGTCACTTCTGTAACTCCCCGTGGATTACGCTTAGTGTGTCTCAAACGGTCTACAGTCGTGGGGTGATGCTTCGGTGTACCTCAGCAACTCATCTGAACTGTAGGTATACTTCGGTATATCGTGTTATCTCACTTGTGGAACTCCAGTTCAGGAACGGCCATTGTGAGAATTAGAGACGTGTTTTCACACTATGCTGTTAACACCCTCGAAATTCAAACTTGTAAGTGCCGGAATCCGCTTATTACTAACCTATTTTATGTTTTCTTCTTATGGAAGCTCCGGAGCGGATTGATCGTGCAGACTCTCCACTTGCTCATACCAACAACACATGAAAGTTCTCATCAAAATCAAAGGCTACTCAAAGTTAAAGCTGATTCTTCGTCAATGTTAAAGAATCTACAAAGTTTAAAGACTCGAGAACCACATCATTGGTAACCAAAAGAAAAATAGAAGTGTGAGCATGTTGGAGAATGACGTGGAGACACCTAACCAATGAAGTTGACAACGGCAGAATACCACATAATCTGATCACAAAGCATGAAGGAACAAAGATTCAAGACTATTCTATATCTACACACAAAGTTCAAGCTCAAGAAAAGTAAAGACCTAATCAAGTGGAGCATCATTTGAATGACCACCCCTTAGGGGGAGATTGTTATCCTTAATAGTTTTTATTAGAAGTGATGGTCATTCACATTTAGGAACTTTGTAACGTGTGTTAGATATTGTGATATAATAGTCAACGGGCTCGTGGATTGGGCTAAGCTAAACGGCTAGAAGTTATGTTAAGCTAGCATTGTATAAGTTATTGTCCAATCCATGTCCAACCCATTTCCACGAGGCCCATGGAAAGCCCATTAGGGCATCTAGTAAGTGTAGTATAAATACACCTCAAATGAGTCATTTGAGGTGTGTGCTTGAATGTGTGTGTGTGTGTTTTTCCTTTGAAATGAACATCTATCTTGTTTTCATCTTTCTTTACATACACGGTTTGTAGAACATCAAGTCACCATCTTTCCTTTCTTTATTTCATCTTCTTATACGCATAAGTGTTTGTGGTTTAACGTGTTCATCTTGTGATAAGGTGTGTTACGCATAAGGTTGATGTAAAAGTGTGGTCCAACAGATAGTTATTCCTAGGTGCTTACGCCAAAGTCGTGGATGTTTGATCTATTCTCAAGCTATGGTAATCTATGTGCTATAACATGTAGAGAGTGTTTATCTTTTATTTCCTTACATGTTATATTTCATATAAAACCGAGAGATGAGAGAATCCAAACACCAATTGTGAGGTGCTAGTGTATAATTTCCGTGCTTGTTTTGACTATTGTGACGCTTGTACTTGTTATAAATTGTTATAAAACAATGCTACATGACCCCTGACTCATAAATTGATTAGCCAAAAGCACATTTGCTTGAGGACAAGCAAATTCCAAGTGCATGTTAGCTACTTTGCGTGTGCTTGTGCGCGGTTTTCTTTTTTCCCTTAATGCTATGTTTACTTGTTCGGTGTGCTTTTTTTGTCTGCGTTTTTACATATTGTTTTATGTCTTATGCTCTTTTTTCTTTACTATCTCACCCGCACACATGCACTTGCCGGAGGTCTCGTTGGAAGCGATCTCTACCCACGGGTTTACCCTGGTGTAGGGGTAGGATCTGTCTACATTTTACCTCCCTCATACCCTGCCTCGGCGGGATTGGGTTTGTTGTTGTTGTTGTTGTTTTTAGGGGGTCATTTAAGCCCTAAATCGATATATTTTATATCCATTACTGCTTAAAATCATTCATTTTCACATTTTAGGTCTTTTGGAAGCAAAATGTTTGAATCAAGCATATTTGGATGAAAAGGAGCGAAAACATGAAGAAAATGACAAAGTCAAGATTTCAAGGCTGTTTTGCAAGCCTGACGGCGTTCCAACTCCAAGGGCGACGCCGTCGCTCACAAGGTTTTTCAAAAAGTCTCAAGCGACGGCTCAGGTCATATTTTGGTCTTAACACCTGACGGCGCCACGCCTAAATCGTGAAGGGCATCGCCTTTATTTTTTCACCAGACGACCAAGATCCATTCCAAGACGACGTCCATAATGAAGCCAGACGGCGTCACATTTTCTCACCTGACGCCGTCCCAACGATGACTTGTCAAAAACGAAACCCTAATGAAGGCGATCACACGACGTCACCATCAAAAGGCGACGCCGGTGTAAATCTATATATAGACTTCAAATTTTCTGTATTTGGGGTGCATTATTTTGGAGAGCAAACCCTAGTTCTTTAGGAGTCCGACTTGGGCAGTATTTTAGGGTTCCAAACCCTCTTGTACACTTAAAGATAAGTTTGTTTATCCAATCTATCACCATGTTTGATCTATGTTCAATTGTTTGTTTGTGTTCTTGTTTATCTACCATGCTTAACTAAATAATTCTAGTGTTTGCTTAGATCTAATTAAACCTAGTTGTTGATTATTGTTAGGTTGTCTCTTGTTTTAATTGGTAGACGCTAGAGTAAGGAAAACTGGCTTATTCTTTAATTGTTGGGAGCTTGAACGTCCTAAATAGCAAAAAGCTTAAGACCGCACTTAGGGCATCGTTGTGTTTATTGCGTGAGTTATAGCTTGAGGATGATAGAGTATTTGGGGGACATACTTCGGTACTTGGCGATCCCAGATGTTCTAAAGGAGAGTTACGATTCATAAATTTAGGGAATTAGGCAGCCCTATGACTAACACGAAATGCAACGCACCAATTAGAATGAGGATGTGACAATTCAACCGACCAATAAAAGATAACTATGAAGTAAGAAAATCTAAGTAAACACATTTTTAATTATCATAAGAAACACACTCAACCAATCCATAGCTTTTCCATTTTATTAGTTTAATTAGTTTTTAGTTTAGATTGTTAAGTAGTTTAAATTGGTAGAATTACCAACCCCCCTTCAAACCCCGAGATTTTACTTGCTTTAAAAAAAATATAAAAAGATAAAAAGAATCACCCTCAACCGCACCTTTTCGTCATACATCTCTACTAGCATCTCTATTCCCCTAGAGAACGATCAACCCCCATGGGCTTACCCATACTACACTGCAACGATTATGTACATTGCATAGTGGGTTGTAAAGCTTGCTCGTTGAAAAGGAAGTATTTCGAAAGTTTTATAAGCATTTGTTAAAAACTACATGTATATAGGATAACTACGGATATTTGAAAATAAAAACCGAAATCGAACCCTGGTAAGAGGGTTTTTCCGGTTTCGGTTTCTTAGTTATGGTATTTTGTGGTTTCGGATTGACGGGTCAGCTTGGTTTGGCAGTTTCACAGATTTTTTGAATACCTCTATTCATAAAGCTTAACTTTATATAAATCAAATAGTCATTTTGAACAACGGAAAAATCAATGTTCACTAAAATATTTATTCTCACAATATAATGAAAAACATTGACATTGGTTAAAAAATTAAAATATGCAACATGAAATTCTTGACATCCGTAAAGTTATTATCACGGAAAACATAAACATTAAAAACATGGTTCAGAGGAGATATTTATTTTAGGGTACCCGTCATCGCAACGCACGAGTAGTTAACTATAAGTTACTCTTTATTACTTGAATCATGACTTTATTATTATTATATAAAGGGTGCATATCATCTTTGAATTTTTGAATTCCTTAAAACTTAATGAATCATGACTTTATTGATTTAAAAATGGTAACAAAATCCACAAACAATTAAACTTTTAAATCCTTCGATTTCAGAGATTAGAGCAGAATAACCCCGTAACGGCGGGGAAGGCTTTCGCCTCGAATCCAAACGATTTCTCATCTTTTCTTAAGAGATTTCTAGTTAGGACTTGATCGAGGGATCAATTTTATCCGGAACATAAAATAACAAGACCAGAACCCCGTGTGGACTATGAACCAACAAAAAAAAGAGTGTCAACTCCAAAAAAGGATTGTTTGCATTACTAAAATGTACATATTTTTTACTCTGAGATCTATTCCAACATTTCCAAAAGAAACCATTAAGCTTTGGTTGAAAGATGCCTCTTACCGGGAAACCCACGTAAGTCAAAATAGGAAGAGGAAAAGGATATTGTTTAATCCTCAAATCCTTAAAGTTTTACCATATTTCGTTATAACTCATATACTTTTTTCTCGTAATGACTAATTAAACCCGTAAGTGTTGCATTAGTGGTCATACTAAAATTACAAGTTTACATGTATAATTATTTGTCATTATACACCATTTCTTTACGTGAATATTAATCTAGTAACCTTTTATGCTTATAAAACATTGTGTAAATAGTCATGCCTTTGAAAAATAGCTTGTTAAAATCAAGGTTATAAATAGCGGGAGACGTGGCGTCATAATCAAGCCTCACGCCTTTGCGGTCAAGGCAAAGCTTTTGCGTTTATAAGGTGTGAGAAAAGGCGCTCAAAATATGAAAATATTTATATCATATTTCATATATATCGGGTTTACAAAAAGATGTGACATAAAACGGCACGACGATATAGTGTGGCGGCATGACCAAAACTCACGCTTATATGAAGCCCTTTGCGAGCATTTTAGAACCACGGGTAAAATACAAAAGTAAAATAACAAATGATGGTTGATTTTAGACACATTTCCATTTTAATTGAACAAAAATATTAAAATAGGGCACACACCATCAACAACAAAAGGAAAAACAAGAATCTCAGACCTTTTTCTTCGCTTCTTCTTCTTCCCTGACATAACCAAAACCCCTTCGCTTCCAAACCACTGCACTCGTACCTAATAACTGGTTTGATCTCTTTTTTTTTGTTAATCTGTAAAATCCTATATACTTGGGTTAAATTTACAACCCTGCATTTATTCATTAATCAATCATTTCATTTATATCCTGTTCAACTTTCAATTTATCATCCTAAATGTCTTCACTTCATTTTTGTCTTTTTCTGCTTTAATTTTATTAACCATTTATATATAAAAAAGGTTATATTTTGGGTGAATTGGCCATTTTATAGATGTTTTCATGTTAAACTGATAATTGTGCTAGATAACTGTGCGTTTAAGATGCGCCTGTGAGTTGCGACTATATAATGTTCTTTTAGGGTGTGTTTGGGATTGCTTATTTTTGCTTCTTATGTGCTTATTTGTAAGTGGAAATATGTTTTTGTTATCCAAACTGCTAATGCTTATTTGAATAGTTTGAGATAAGATAGTCTGATAAGTAGGTAGGGAGCTGCTTACTTTAACGTGCTTTTTTTAGATGAGATTAAAATTATATATTTACTATTATATTTGACCTAAAACCTTTTTATAAATGGATTCGATTGAATTTTTTCAGCAAAAGTTTGTCTTTTCCGAGTATTAAACACAATTTTAGAAACTGCTTATTTAAGCGCTTGTTTTTAAGTGGCAAAAATAAGCAATCTCAAATGCCCTTTAGATTGGATGGGAACTGCTTATCAGCTCCCACCGTATAGTATGGCAAGAACAATGTTTAGTACCGTCGTTTAATTGTCGCCTTTTATACCGTGTTTCAGAAATGTTGTTCTTTGCGTAATATAGACGTTGTTTCTATACCTGAACACAAAGTATTTTGTTTCTTAAAAGCGATTAATATTGCTTAAGGAACTTAAAATATTTGATCATCAGAAAGAGCCTAGTTTTATGTACTTGTGTTTCATATTTCATTTTTACAGTTTGCAAGATGTTCTAAAATATGTCAAGTTACAAACTTTAACAAGATTTTGAAGTCAAAAGCTGCCGATCAAAACATTTTTAAGGAGTATAAGTTTTAGTTATAGTTCTAATGTACCAAGTTTAAACCTTTTCATCATGATGCCGTTCACTGAAGTATTTAATCTCATTTATCATGTTGGAAAGAAAGTATCATGGTTCATCCATAAGATATAAGATAATGAATTTGGCCGATTTATGTTTTTAGTATTGTGCTTATTTTGTTTCTTTTTTTCCTAATATGATTTGTGTATAAATACTCGTGTTTTCTTTGTTTTGTAAAGTGCACCTTCAAAAAAACAACACTGATACTAATATAGAATATTGATATAGAGCTATTGATTATACGTCATGATATGCGTTTTTCCCTCGTGCTTGCCTACATAACTATCATGTTGTTTCCAGTTTCCTTCTTTTTGTTATCATTTGTAATCATTTTGCTCCAACCATTGACATTCTACCAACATTTCAGAGAATCTCTGTTTTCTTGGATGGCCAATAATTCTCAGTATCCTGGCATACAGGTAGTTTAAGTTTATACATCATGCTATGTGCTTGCTTGTTTATAGTTAGGGTGAATAATTTTGTGCTATCATTTTAATAAATTGTTTCATGAGATATGATGCTCAACCTTTTTTTTCTAATCTTGCACTTCCTATTAATGAAACAGCAGCCTCGACATCCTGTTGCTCCTATGGGACCTCCTCCAAACGCTTATCCATCAATGCCAATGCAAGTATGTTTTATTGTATTTTATTATTATTTTTATTTTTTTATTATAAATATATATTTGCATTCTTTAATTTTCTATTTGAATTTGGAGTATTTGTTCTAATATTAGAATTTAATTTAGTTCCGCCCGGCAGGTCCGCCACACCCAGGACCCCCATATATGGTGTCTCAACAATATTTACCTGTCGGGAGGCCAAACATGGTTTCTCAGCCGATGCAACATCTACCTCCTAGACCTGGACCACCACCACCACCACTGGCACATGGCATAGTGACGCCTCCTCCACCACCGCCTGCTGCCCAAGCTTTTTCTGTGCCTGATGGTCAACCGAGCAGACTGATCATATCACCACAGGCCCAACAAGCTGTTCCAATAAACAATAATTATATGCCTGGTCAGAATGGTCCGGTGGCCCATCCTATAAATTACAATGTAAGATACTTGCATAAAATATCATTGAATAGTAAATGGATTCTTGAATTCATTCACATATGTTTTTATGTTAAATTTCTTTTAGCAGCTACCGACGTCAGCAACTACACAAGTACCTCCATTGCTGCCTGCTGAACAGACATCAGTTGCACCTTCTATTACAGTAAGGATCATGCGCTCTTTATTTACTCTTGGGTCATCACATTATCTAAAATCTGTGCAATTTCTTAACAAACTTATTGGTATGCATAACACAATATATGCGCGTTGAATATTTAGGTAACAACTGATCCACCCAAAGCTTTGGAAATGGCTCCATCGGATTGGATTGAACATACTTCTCACAAAGGAAAAATGCACGTCTTCTTTTACCTTAATCTTATTTTCTTCATTTATGCAAGCGAAGTTACTGTATACTGTCTCATTACATAACAAAAAAATGTTTCACTAATTGATTAATAGATGTTATGTTTTGCTACATAAAGATGTAAAACCAACATGGATGACACAACTATTATTGTCTCTTCACTAGATATCTCTTCAGTTTTCACATGTCTGGAAATTTGTCATATTGTATTTAATTCAAGAAACAAAAATTTATACAGCAGTTTCATTAGTTAACATACAATGAATGTGCATTATTCTTTCCTATTGTTTAACACCAAGAAATCCACAAACCAAGAAATCCACAATACTGTACATATGTTTACTACAATATAGTTTGGGCAGTTTTATTAAGGGATTTAATAAGCATATGGGTTTTACAAAATATAAAATGATAATGGCTAAGCGATGAAGGTACTACGCGATACACAAAATTGAGGGCATTTAAATGGAAATGTTGAAGGGATATCCAGAATGAGGCCCACCAGAGGGGAGAAGATGAATAAAATCCTTCTTTTATTTTTGTGTGTGTGTCCTTTTTTTTTTTTTTTTATATTTATTTATTTATTTATTGTTTATCGTTATTGTGAGTCCAACTAACTCCATACGAATTGTAAACCTGTAACTTTGTTGTGGATTCTGGTTAAACTAAGCCATTATTATTGCAATCACTTACCTTTAAAATCGTGCCTTGCGTATCAACAGTGCATATATCCAACTGATTATGGTGAAGCTAAACATTTGATTCACCATATCATTATATCTCTTTTACTTCTAAGTTGATTCCTTTTACTAAGTAAAACACCAAATTTTATTTTCTTTTTTCTTTTTTCTTTTGTTCTGTGTTTGAGAAAAGGTGTTTTAATGTTGTTTCAGATATTATCACAACGTAAAGACAAAGCAGTCCAGCTGGGAGAAGCCTCTCGATTTAATGAGCCCAATTGAGGTGTGTGAACATCACCTTATTGTTTTATCATACAACCTTATCTTATTCTTCTGTTTACCATGCCCTGATCACTATCAGATCGAAGATCCATAAATAATATTTAGCATCCAGGTTTTTTATGTACCTACATTGTCAGTTAGGTATAAAGGTGGTGTTTGGGAGTGCGTTTTTGTAGTGATTATCTGATTATTTCGTTTCAGAAACGCAAATAATCAGATTTGAGTGTTTGGCAAATAAAAGTTAATAATCAATTATCAGCATTTTGGAGCAATCAAAACGCAGTTTTGCAAAAGTAGGTACCCACCTGCTGCTGGAAAACGTGATTCTCCTTTTCCTTTTAAATTACACAACTGCCCTTGTATAAGGGTTAGATTTGTATGATTTTCTTGCATTTTACCTATTGTTACAACATAAGAAGACCATATAAAACTTTGCAAGAGATCCCCGTGAGCTACTGTCATGGTTAACTTGTTGAACTTCAATTTTTTTTGAGTGTTTTGTTCTTAGTAACATGGCGGCTGAAAGAAAAGAATAGAGAAGTGAAAGTGTAAAAGTGTTAAGCGAATGTATATACCGAGTATATATAAAACCCTAGTTGTTACTTTAAAGTCTTTTTTCCTTTAAGCCCAAAATCTGATAAGCTTGTATTCGTTTATGTTTTTGAAAGGCCCATTGCAATTTATATCCCTTTCTAGCATTGCAACATTCTTATATTATTATGATATTACAAAGTTACAAATTAGAACTTGTTAAAGTGCTTAAATTATAAGAATGTCCTTTTTGGTCATATTATTATTAAAGTGATCGAATAATCTGATTTGGCAAACACTCAAAAAACTGATTATCTGATATTAAACAGCATAATCAAATCCAAACACTATATTTCAGAATCACGTTTTGTAATTATATGTTTTCAAAACGCATAATCTATTTCAATAAGCAATCCCAAACACCCCCCAAGGAATGTTTGAATCTGCATTTTGAAATGTATCATGTATTCATGTGATATTGAATTATCTGATGTAATAAAACGGGATGGTAGGAGATAGTGTTTGGATGTGCTTCTGCTGTTTGAAGCTGTAATGATCAGATAATTGATTGTTTTGCTGTTTGACAAATGATGATTATTTTAGTAACCAATGTATAAAACGACCATAAAAGACATTCATCTGGAAAAAAGCGGCACCTTGTGAAATGGGAGTAAAAATTTCAGTTTAGTTTATAAAGGGGTAAATAGGTACTCCATCCCATGGGATTGGGTATTATTGTTGTAAATAGGTACTCCATCCATTCCAAAATAATTGTCCACTAGACAAAAGCAAACGGTTTAAGAAAAGTGTAATCATTAGTGTTTAATTGAGCAAAATGACATCTTTGCCCTATGACCAATTATAAAATGATGTCTATGAGTTGTGATGGTAGTAGTTTCACTTAGGGGTAAATGGGCAATATGGGAAACTTAATTAACTTTATCTATTCTGGTGGAAAATCTGATCATTTGGGACATATTAAAATAGTAAGGCGTTCACTAATTTGGGGACGAAAGGAGTAACTCTTTTACAGTACTACAATATACCTTTAACTTTTGTACGATGTCCATTATGAACAGAGAGCTGATGCAACTACAAACTGGAAGGAATACAAAGCTCCTGATGGAAGAAAGTGTGTAAACTGAAACACTCTTATCTGCCCCATTTCGTATTTATCTTGTATCTATGCCTACTAATGTCCATCTTTGCAGGTATTATTACAACAAGGTTACTGAACAATCGAAGTGGAGGATACCTGATGAACTTAAGGTTTTCCTCAACACACCAATCTAATAATCCTACATTTACTTTGATTATTCACTTATTGAACTTCAACATATGATGCAGATTGCCCGTGAACAAGTTAAAACCACATATACAACTGAGCCAACAAAGGATCCTGTTAATGAACCCTTGGTTCCTACAGTAATTGATAGTCCATCTTCTCAACCTCAACTGGTGTCAAGCCCGGTTCCAGTGGCTCCTTCTATTGCAGCTGTCCAATCAGGATCGTTGTTAAATTCTGAGATGTCAGCAGGAGCCGCCGAGTCTCCTAAAGTGACAACAAATGCTGCAGAACAAACAGCAGTTCCTGCTACACCAACACTGTATTAACATACTTTCATGGTTAACTTTTTTTTCGGAAGTATTTTTCCACATCTGTCTTTTTAACATCCCTCTATTAAAATTGTAGGAGTAACACTGAGGATATTTTAGTCAAAGAAGCTGTAGTTGCTGAAAATGGAACTCCTGCTGATAACATCGAGGTAAGCTGGTTATTTTCTCAAAATTGATCTAAGGTTGGAGTGTGTTTTCTCTTCGGCAAATTGTATAAAAGTGGAAACCAGCCTTGTTTAGGTTGAAAAAAAAAAAAAAAAAAAAAAGAAAGAAAACTCATCAAAGAAGTTATCATTTTCTTCAAGCTAACCGGTTCTCTGTTACCATGTCAAACAAAAAATGCAACATGATCAAAGTTACTCACTCGTCAGCTGCCCACTATCTTGTACGGGTTACCCTGAATTAAAACTTTTGAAAGTTGCTTACCATTTATCAAAAAGTTTAGAACTTGGATGGGTTTTCTGGCCTAAAAACAAGTTTGGTTGACTAAAAACAAAATTTGTCTACCATTTGGTAACTTTTTATGCAATTAGCCCTCTTTTCTTTGATCTAATTTGTGATTTCTAGGAATCAAGTGCCAATATTGCTGCTTTAGAAGAAAATGCTGTTGAACTGGAACCGCTAGTTTATGAGAATAAACAGGCATGCGCTTGTTTCTAGATTCATACTCTTTTACATCAATCATGTGTGTTAGTTATATGTTTGTTTGCTAGATGTCTTACATTGATGTTTCAGGAGGCTAAAAATGCATTCAAGAACCTTCTAGAAACTGCAAATATTGCTTCTGACTGGATATGGGATCAGGCAATGAGAGTAATCATTAAGGACCGAAGGTATACTGCTCTCAGAACACTAGCAGAGCGGAAGCAAGCTTTCAGTGAGGTAGTTATTAGCTTTTACAGTGTGATGGCTTTTTCATACTTGCATCACTTTAAATGTTTGCCACCTGTACTTGGTACAGTTTGTCTAATGTATCTGTATTTTGGTTTATTAGTTTATAGCACAAAAGAAAAAACAGGAAGCAGAGGAGAGGCGCCATAAACAGAAAAAGGCACGAGAAGACTTTAAGAAAATGCTAGAAGTAAGTTGGTTATTATTAACTTATACTTAATGCAGTGTGATCATCTTGTTTATGTTCTTTTCCTTATTTTTTCACAGGATTCAACGGACCTTACATCATCCACTAAATGGAGGTCTGTACTTATTTATATTCTTTTCCTAACATGGTTACATATTGTATAGCATCCTTATTTGCTGTACTTATTTAGTATCCATTGAATGTGTAGAGAAGCAATTTTAATCTTTGAGGATGATGATCGCTTCAAAGCTGTTGAGCGTCCTAAAGAACGGGAGGACCTTTTTGATGATCATATAACGGAACTTGAGAAAAAGGTCATTTGATTACAGATTCATAGTGTGTGTGTGTGTTTAGGTGTATATTCTTAAATCAGATTGTTGACATGTATGCCTTGCAAATATTTCTTTTTATCAGGAGCGGTCGAAAAACAGAAAGGAGTACATTGAATTTTTGAAGTCATGTGATTTCATCACGGTACTTGCTCTAGCATATCTAAAGAAAATACTTTTTGTTTTATGTATTTATTCCACATATTTTACAATTTTCCTGACACATTATATGTATATTTAGGCAAGCAGTCAGTGGCGTAGAGTGCAAGATCGTTTAGAAACCAATGAAAGTTGCTCACGTCTTGAAAAACTCGATCGCTTAGAAATCTTCCAAGTACATTTTGTTCAACCTCTTTTTAGATGAGAAATGTGTTTTTTATTTAGTTTTTAATTTGTTTGTCAACTAACTATTAAGTTTATGTCTTAGGAATATATACGTGAACTAGAGAAGGATGAGGAAGAGCAGAGGAAACTACGAATGGTAACCCGACTATAAATTTAATTTAATTCTATAAACTACTCTTCTTATTTGTAATTTAAATCTACAGGAAGAATTAAGGAAAACAGAGCGTAAAAATCGTGATGAATTCCGCAAGCTAATGGAAGGGCATAGTGCTTCGGGCATGCTTACTTCAAAAACTATCTGGCGTGACTATTTGATGAAAGTGGGTTAATAAAGTTTCTATCTTGTTACTTAATACACAGATACACTATCGACATTAAGGACATGAATATGGTACTTATTTAATTATTTTGTATAGGTAAAAGATTTACCTGCATATGCAGCTTTATCATCAAATGGTTCTGGTGCCACCCCGAAGGAACTATTTGAAGATGTAATTGAGGAGCTAGAAAAGCAGGTATATGTTGCCCCATTGAAGTAATTCAAGCTGGTTTTTTCTATTATCGTTGGTAACGTTATTGGGTTTTAATATATAAAAACTAACAAGTGTTTTTTCATTTGTCTTCTTTTAGTCATTGTACTTTTCTTGTACATCTGAGTCAAAAATGACATTTTTTTTGTTTTTTTTGTCTCGATTGAGTTTTTTTGTAGCCATATTTTATCGACTCAAATGTGACACAAAATATCTAAAAAAAAAAAGAAACTACAATGACTAAAACATAACTGAAAAAGCACGTTGTTATATTATGTAGAAGACCCTATATTATTTGTTTGTATTATGCATACTCTACTTAAGAACTACTTGCTCATGTGTATATGCCATGTTGTATATTACAGTACAGTGACGACAGGGATAAAATAAAAGAAGTAGTGAAGATGAGAAAGGTTAGTTTTTGTTTACAACCTGGTAGTCTCGCACTTGCAAAGTCTTGCTACTTATTTAATTCCTGGCGGTTTCAGGTTTCTGTTTTATCTACATGGACCCTTGAAGACTTTAAGAATGCAATTGCTGAAGATATTAGCTCACCTGCTGTTTCAGATGTTAATTTAAAGGTATGATTTCTCGCCAAGTATAAGTAATATGAATTCAGGCTCTGTTATTTTTGTTGACAATGCTAACAGCTTGTTTCAGGGGTTCTGGACTCTTCAAGTATCTATAAAATCTAAAATATTTTACTTTTTTGCAGATTGTATTTGACGAGCTACTTGAGAGAGTTCGAGAAAGGGAGGAAAAAGAAGCCAAAAGGCGTAAACGTCTTGCAGAGGACTTCTATATATCTTTGACTGCTTCTAAGGTATGACATTTGTCTTTGTTGATGATGTATGTTGGTCAATTGGCACTGAAGTTTTTTGTTCCTTTAGATTTAATCAAGCATTATCTTGCTGCAGGAAATTACTTGGTGCTCACGATGGGAGGACTTTTTGCCTCTCTTTGAAGTTGAAAGCTGGTATTTTTTCTTTTGTTTCTATTTATTTAACCCTGATTGTTGACATAACTGTTCTGTTCCTAAGTTAGAACTTGCTTGCCTGGTATTGTTTCTAGTGCTTTGGTATTTTGTTGTTTTCTGGTATAATAGCATCATTGGTGGTTGTAAAACAGGTATACTGCCGAGGAAAGCTTCTTTAAGGAGATCTTTGACAAATACATATCAGAATTAAAGAGAGCAAGAGATGAGCGGAAGCGCAGAGAGGAAAAGGTATTAATTAGTTTAATCTTATTTCTGGTATGAGAAAAATCAGTGACTGATAAGGATGAAAGTAGTTGCAATCTCTATTAGATTTGAATTACTCTATATATATTATGTGTGAACACAAATTTAATGTGACAATAACTTGTATTTCCAGGCTAAGGATAGAGATAGGAGAACAGAAAAATATAGAAGGGACAAGGATAGTAGAAGTAAGAAAGATAAACGTAGGAAAGATGATACAGATAGTGAGAATGGTGATGATAAAGGAGAGTCTGGCAGCCATGAGGAGAATAGGTCAGGAAGAGACAAGGATAAGAAGCATCGGAGGCGTTATTCGGATGATATGAGCATGGATGAGTCCCGTGATTCTCATAGACATAGCGCTGAACGGAAAAAGACGAAACAAGTAATTACTTCACTTTTCATCTTATTGATTACAAAAGCTATAGTTTTACAAGAACGATCATTATTTGTTAAATCTTTTGGCTTAACTTGTTTTTCTTATTAAGATAAACCATACCTCCAAATTTGCGACCTCCTTTCAAACTCTTGTAAAAATAAAAAAATAAAAAAATTTGTGATTCTCAGTTTGTTTGAGATAACCAAGCTTTAATTTGCTGTGCTATAGTTGGATCAACAGCCACCGATAGAATATGAACGACACAAGAGATACAAGAGAGATCATAGACGTGTTGATCATGATGATCAGAAAGAAGCTGAAGATGGCGAAGTATGGTAGTAATTCAACTGTTTCCCTTTTTGTAGATAATTTTAGGTGTCGTTTGTTTTTCCAGATGTTTTATCTCTCTTCATCTGCAAACCATGTCTGCAGAAGAAGAGGTACATCTAAAGTCTTCATCTGCAAGGAAGAAGACCGTTTGAAGTACTTCTTTCATTTTTTTTTCCTTTTTCACTAGAGTGTTTCGTGACTTGAGAATATAAGTTATTTTGTCAAATGATACTAGAATGTTGGAGTGCAAAACATGCAATCGCTTAAAACAAGGAGTATCAAAGACATAAAATACCGCTACAAAATAATTCATAATATATCTCTTTTGTCTGCCGGCGCGCAACAGTATTTGTTTGTTTTTTTTAGACGTAGTGCTTTTTTTTCACTTATTACTTCAAACTTGCAGACATAAACTCACTTCTTCAACACAAACCCTATCTATTTATCTCTTTTTATTTCTACCGTTCTCTGTGTTTTTATTTGTTGAATGCCATATACAAGATGAGCATACTTGCTTGTGTTTTTGTCAACTTTTCTCACTGTCAGATGAACCGTGGTGCCATTTCTGATATTATGGAATGTCATTGTGAACCTACCTAGATATTCTGCTAGGTTCAGGCAGATGAAACATTTAAGTGAAGTTGAGGACTAAAAAGTATCAAAAAAGATGTAAATAATACCATGGTTTTATAATATAAAAATAATCATAATCTTAATCTGCAGTAAGGCTTAATGGCCTGCACTCTTTCTAAAAGTCTATCATGGGCAAAATTGGCTCTCCATCTTCAGCTGTCTTTATATTTATTATTTATTCCTGGTTTTATGTTTGTTATAGTTTGAGTTTAGAAGTAAATTATAGTATATGTTACAAATTAATAGTATATGTCACAAATCAGAATGACCTATATAAATGTTTTATATGTAACGTATTACTATCCTTTTAAATAGAGCAAGTCTAAAGTGGTCGTGATAGGAACCTAAAATTAGTCAGGAACACTCATATGAGGATTTCATAGAAGACATGGCGCAAATATGAGATGAAAATGTGAGCCTTAAATCGATTCCTAGCTTAGGAACAAATCCAAGGGTACCACGGTGGTAAACTTATGATGGTAGTGTCAAAGCAGATTCTAAGCTCATTAGTATGATCTCGTCATAAAGAATAGTAAGAGTAACAATCCTGTTAGTGGCAACTTAGGGAGTTAGGGGCTAGCAACACATTAGCAAACACAAGAAATCAATTCTTCAGCAGGGTGTATTTATGAAGAAGAGAAAATCCTGATCATTAATTGATATGCACCTTAAGATGAGTACGGTAAAGCGTATGTCTGGCACGAGTTCATTGAGCTTGTTATGAGAGTCCCGGCCATGGTGCTCAGCTCTGATCGAGTTTTTTTAATTTGTCTGTCCTTTAACCAGAGTTACGCTACATGTCTTTCTTTTGCTGCAATTTGGTACCTGCCCCCACATCTATTTTTGTCACGAGTTCTGAATCTTCCATCAAGTTACGGTGTAATCTATTCAACGTGGTTGAAAAGTTTTTTTTGATATTTATTTATTTTCTTTTTTTTTTGCCAGAGAATCTAGCAGGCAGGCAAATATCTACATAAAGTTATAACCCGAAGGTTGATGAAGACTGAATTAGTTTGTTTTAAAAAGAACACAAGTTTACTGGAGCTGATGGTTTGAATTGGCCGCGATATCCACAATCAGAATCCGTTAAGAGTTAAGACACGGTATAGTAAAATCATGCAGTTGGCACACTCATTGACTCATATATGATGCTCAAATATCAGGACTTGCAAATGTAACATCTTCAGAGCAAACAAAAGATGAATTGTAGAGCAATTATTAATATTGCATTTCATATTCAGCTCAAGATTGCTGTTACAAAATTAAAAGCAAATGAAAATCTTGGGACATCTAAGCTTTATATCGACACAAAATAAGATGAATCTCTGTGAAACTTTCAACTCCGGTTGCAGGAAGCTAACTCAGTCATTCTTCCTGGAAAAGAAGATAGAAGCTTTAGTACAATTGCTTTCATAGACTAGAAAAACATATATACAACTTACACATACTATTTACTGGCTATGTTAGTTGGAAAACACAATCGAAATATCTCAACTATTATAGCTATGAATTTAGCTCGCAGACTAAGAAAAAAAATGTCCAATAAATACAAGTCAACTACAATCACAAAGTTAATTGCAGAAAGAATATACTGGAGCTTTGGTCCAAAATAAGTTAGTCAACTTACACGAAAATGTAAACGATCCTTATAACCCTCAAGAAACCAATTTGTCAGAAATTTAGAGAAGAAACTGTTACAACTTTACAGATAGGAATAGGCCCTAAATAGAAACTATGAGGCGCTGCATCGGGTTTAGCTTGGGTTATTTTATTAATTTAGACCGTAAAAAAGGGTTCATCCTTATAGACAGAATTATACACAAAAAGAGATGTAGATCTTCTCCATGCTTAACAAATACGGAGTAAAAAACAAGAGAACGCCATTCTTCTAGATTGTCTTTTGAACCATTTTTGTATGAATACTGTTACTTCTGGTACGGTCTTAACCACCACCACCACCCTACTAGTTCATTCATTTATCGTGATTTCAAATCTTAGCACACACCATATATGCATGGAATTATAATTTTTGCAAGCCACATAAAAGGATGTGCGGCATAAAGAAGGCGCATGATTAAAAGTTGCAAGGACGTACAGACTAGTCGGAAAGGGGTTGACATCACATTGTAAGAAGACAAAAGATAAATGGAATCCTCAGAAAACATCTCATAGAAAGTTGATGTGTGATTGATTAAACATGACATTATATTGTTTATATTACGAGTTGGCAAGCACAAATCGCTACAGCATGCCACCTAGAGATTTAACACCTTGACCATTGGAAGTTTGCTGATTGATATCTTATTTTCAAATTAATGGGTCTACATGTGATTTTCAAATATTTTCGATCCGTTTACCTACAGGTTTTCGTCGAGTTTCATTCATATGGTCTACGTTTGTTTTAACTTTGATTTATGATACATTCAGGCTTTCAAGAACCATATTCTTCATAATAAGAGCTATTCTTAATACAAAGACTACACCATAACTTAAGCCATAGACAATCTCATTTCCAACATTGCTAATACTGCTTCTTAAAGGTTTTGCTATAGACCTATAGTCACTAAATGCAGATGTATTACAATGCTGAAGCAGAGCAGATGCTTTGACAAGACCTTGACAAGAATAACTAGCGTAACAACTTAAAGCAGTGACCGTTACTTCAAGAGGTCACTAAATGCAGATGTCCTCTCTCCTTATACCCACCAAGTAATATTCTTTTCGCTTTTAATAATTTGAGAGAGCCTAAATATAGAATATAGCTAGCACAAACCAAGAGCCAACCAACTTCTAGATGATTGACGCCCACAACTAAACATAATTCTTATAAGAGGTCAAGGGCCTAGTCTAACATCCTACCTTTTTTACTAAAAAATCAAAAGCAGATTAAAAAAAGGAAAAGGGTAAACATAAAAAACCCCAAATTCTTAGTCCATTTCGACTTTAAAAATATATTAGGTGTACGTTAGGATATAATGATATAACGGTTAAGCATAATATAGTTTGAAGGGGAAGGCAAAACTGAACCTATAACAATTTGAGAAAATTAAATGATGGAAGCATCATGAATCCCAAACATTTCGTGCCAACTTCATACGCATAAAACTAAGTAGAGCAAAGGCAATACATTAAAGTTTATATGCTGATTCGGCAACGGATATGCAACGTACATCAATTAGACAATTACCAAATAAAGAATGACATATATCATCACATGATATCATCAGCGTAAGTAGCGCCTTGGAAAAAGTTAGAAATGAAGTTACATATAGAAGAAATGCATCCATCTGTTACATTGAATTTACAGACAGTTTACGTGAACATGCAAAATTAGATGTAAAACAATGAAGAACAGTGAATCTTTGAATAATGTATGTAAATGTTACCTTTGCAACGAGTGTCTCAGCCCCATCAAATTTCTGGGAGCACTCTGTGTATGCGGATCCAATTCCTATTCCTGCACCAAAAGCAATTGATGCCCAGCGAGACACAGGAGAACCTGACAAACACGACAGCTTATTTTATCAAGTACCTTATATTGTGATTAACGGGTATGAAATTCATTTTACATATAACAAGGTGCTCAGGCTAGTGTCATTCATCAAATCAATACACATTATCATAGATGTATTCCAGCATAGTGCAAACAGCAGAAATGATCTAGTAAATTGCTGTGAGCTCCTCTGCTGTGAGAATTTTTATTTATTGGACTAATGTGAGAAAGATGCTGGTGGTAAATAGATGACGCCAACGCCAGAACACTACATACATCAGCAATGAGCCCCTATCACTTTGACGCATTTAATCCATTTAAGTCGTTTCAATTTTAGCTGACTCGTTAACAATCAAATACAGCCTAACCTGACCTATTTCCATATCAATGGATTATAAACTTATAATTGCCACATCTACATGCTAGAGTTACCCCAGAGTTAAGTGAATAGTCGTATGCAATGTTTTTTAATGGTTACGAGTGGAAAAACAGTTAGAAGATGAAAACTAATCGGATCCGTGAGACTGAGACCAGTAAGAGATTGCAACTGAAGAGAAGCCAATAGTAAAACGTCTGCAAGACATACTTTGGGACATGCTGAAAGTGAAGGTGAAGCTTATTCAGAATTTAATAGTTCAGATTGCTTCAATTATATCAGGGATTTAGGATGCTAAGTTGTAAGAGATTTTATCCCTTGAAAATTTATCTAAACATCTAAGCATTAAACTATCAATAAAACCGTAACATTTATCAGAGCCAGCAGCAAAATCTGACAATGACTTGGTTGAGGCTTTGGTTATGCCAAATATGTGAATACCAGTAGACCTGTTTTTTATGAGGATACATAATCGATATGTTGTTTAATGCTTTAACTAATTAGTTAACTTTATTTCGTTTTATTGTTTATGAAATTTTAAGCACCAGTAAGCCAACATAAAAAGCTTGCTAAGCTAACTTTACGAGTACAAATAAAATAATTTGATAACTTGTCAGCTTATTGCAAAACCATTTTGAAGCAGATTATTAGCTTTATTGAGTATTTTAATGAAGCAAACACCTTAGCTTATTTAAGCTGGTTCTATAAGCTCCTTCACCCCTAGCGTTTTAGGCGTTTAGCTAATTTAACAAGTGCTTTATCCATGTTTGTTTATTACTTTACCCACGTTTCCTCTTTGTTCTTCTTGTTCTTCTCCTCCCCTGGAAGTGTTAAGTCCTTTTTGGTCAATTCACCATCCCTATGTTTTGATACCATAATAAGCTTACCAAAACACCATCTCCTGAATTTTGTTTTAAAATGCATAAGCTAACAAACTATTCCGGTAACACAGACACCCCTAAATCTAAAATTTCAACACAACCAGTATTTCAGCTGCAGCCATATCACTTAACAACCTTTTTTTTAAACATGAAATAAACCCCCAAAACATAATTTCCTAATAATCATCAAAACCCAAGTACCCAACTGCAACATCACTAATATTAGTCCTTCAGTAGTGGCCTAGTGGTAAAAATCTTACGAATATCATCACTAAAATGAGAGAACTTCGTGTGAAGAATTCTGATGTGGCCAGAGGCCACGCCAACCTTCACAAAAAAAGGGGAGGGCTTTAACCGGTTCAAGCATGTGTGGCAGCGGGCCGTGGATTAGTCGGCCCAAAAGTCAGAAACCATGGTTACCCAAAAAAAAAAAAAAAAATCCCTAATATTAAAAAAACTTAACTACCAGAAAACAAGAATCTTGAAATCTTACAACACAAACACATAACCCTGTACGAAAAGCTCCTAATTTCATAATCAGTCAACAATATAACAAAGTGGATATGAATCTTTATCAAATATAAAGTTACGAATATGAAGAATTTGAATGAAATGATGAAAAAAAAGGAACATACGGAAGAGAATGAGGCCAGCAAGAGCACCGGTGGCAGATGAATAGACAAATCGACGAACACCCAAATCAAGAAACGCATCCCATTTTGCGTTAAGGTTGTGAATCTCTTTGCTTTCTGCCATTTTTTGTTTTTCTTTTAATCTAGTTTTTGTTGGATTTTATTAGTGGACTATGTTCAAACAAGGGTTTGCAGATGGTATTTATTATTATTATTATTATTATTATTATTATTATCTATTATTATTATTTTTTAATTATAAAAACATCACTTTATTAGAAAATCAGAGAAATTTTACAAGAAATTGGTGAGAAGCCGAGACACTAGTTGGGCTCCCACTTAGGGATGGCAACGAGGCGGGGAATGTCGGGAATTGCATTTACCATCCTCATCCCCGTTTTCACTCTCCATCCTCATCCCCGTCCCCATCGGGGAATTGCTTTACATCCCCATCCCCATCCGCAATGGGGATTGGGATTCCCGTGGGGATTCGGAGATTTTGAATCCTTATGAATTAACATAAAGTTTCCACCAACTCATCGAAAATATAAAGAATTTTAACTCATAAAGTGTTTCAAGAAACGTGCGTACATCGCACGTAGTTGGATTCATTACAATTTCAATTCAACTTTAAAGCATCCTTAACATTGTAACATCACATATAATATAAAAATAATATGTATCATATGTGTCTATTCGGACAAAATAATAAGTAATATGTAGTTGGTGCTTATGCTTTTAATTCTAAAGGTATTTCATTCTATAAATATCACATATGCATATAAATATACATGTCGATACTCATAAACATCTATACATATACATATACATGTTAATCGAGTATGGATATAACATATAAATTTTAAATACTTATACACTAGAAAGATCGGATTCGGGGTCGGGTTCGGGTATTTATGTTATCCCCATCCCCGCCCTATCCCCGGTTTTATATTTTGGGGATTCCCCATCCCCGGTCAACTCGGGGATTCCCCAGTCAAAATCGGGTTTGGGGATCGGGTCCCCATCGGGCATGGATTTTTTTGCCATCCCTACTCCCACTCCTTTACGGATACAAAAACTTAGTCTATGAAAAATAAAAGCACCACTCTTGACATTATTCGAGTGGCTAACATCAACGGTCTTGATGCGTGAAAGTGTATCCAAGGCTTCCGCATCAAGCTCCATGAATGTAGAAAAAGCAAATGGAATGAACTTGTAACCGTTTTCTTCACATTTGGACACATATTTCTTTTTCTTCTTCTCCACAGCATTATGTAAGGCTACCCCTAGAGCCCACAAAGTTGCATATACCCGCAAAAGGGGAGATCTTAGTCACATCCAAACATGCGTCCTTACCTTGGATCCAGTTGAATAATAGCAAGTCTGCTGGACGTAGCTCTTTCCCATCCCTAAAAAAAAACCCTATTGGGGCCTCCTTTTTCACCATAATCCCTACCTTGGAACATATGTCGACAAGAATATCACGCATAGGTTATGTCTGAACTTCACTCCCACTTCACTGGAACAGTGAACTGCATGGTCTCCCCATTTGTCCATACGATGCTTGCAGCTCGGACAAGGACTACCTTCAGAAAACATAGGTATGGTAAGCCTATAACACAATACTGAACGAAATTGGCGATGATTCATCCTCTGGCCTAACCAATCAATAGGTATGGTGAATAGGAAATCTTGTGCATGTTGGGCCCGGGTACAACTGAGGATAGCCACTTGCCTTGGACTCAACGAATACTTGGAAGTAAGATCTTTCTCGATGACACCAAAGTAACACTTTGCCAAGGTTTTCATCATATGGGGGTAGGAGCGTCAAAGGTGACAGAGAACGTGTCTGTGTTACAAGCACTGTTAAAAGTATCAAGAGCATGCTGGAACGAAGGACCGTGAGAATTAATGCCCGCTTTTACCAATATCTGGTCCTGCATATCAGTAGTTTGCAAACGAGAGGCGAGGAAAGCATATTGGATAATGTCACTCGCCGCATGGATGCCAAGCCCACCCATCTTGATTGGGAGGGTGGCAAGCCGCCACTGCCAGTCACCAAACCCTGACCCGGAGGCTGTAATAATCTTCTCCAAGGAAGCACGTAACATCTGATCAAACTGGACTTGGGCCTCTCGCACGTACAAAGGGGAACATGTCCTCAAAGCATAAGATAATTTTGCAACCCCGACACAATTGCGAAGAAGAAGGAGCTCACGCTGGGGGTCATTAAGTTTAAGAATAGCTTCCATTAGCAAGATAGTTTTAGAAACCCTTTTCAAAGTCAGCTCCTAACAAAAGCTTTCATCCAAACTAACTGAACCACCAAGAAGTTTGACACCAACGGCCGGACGAGAGATATTTATAGGAAAAACACCTTCCACCCTGCTTCTGGGGTCCTCCACAGGCCAGAAAAGTTCAATCTTATTGACATTCAGAAACAACCCCCGAGCCGGACCATTCGTCATAATAATGTCAAGCGCCTTGGCAACCATGAGGGTATCTCCCACAATAGTACCATCATCAAGATACCAAGCCTAAAGAGTGAGCTCACATGACCGATTAATAACATGGACTAGGGGGTGTAAAGCGAGGGCGAACAACAAAGGACCTAGCGGATCCATTTGTTGAACCCCTTGAGAGGACCAAAGGATATAGTCATCGTAATAAAGTCTAGCAGGCCTGGCATAGCAAAACTCAACCCAAGGAGCAATAGATGGACATCTTATCCTGGTCTCCTGAAGAAGGACACTCCTATCGACCAGATTGAAAGCGTTATGAAAATCCACCAACAACATAGAGAACCCAACATTGTAACCCTTAGACTCAATAAGCCGATTCACCGAATGAAGAACAACCTCACAACCACCAGGAACGACGACCCCAAATTGAAAGTCCTGCATATAGGTATTCATAGTGTTGCCAATTGAAGAAGAAGCAACCTTCGATACAAGCCTACGCCAGACCGTGCCAACATCAATAGGCCGTATGCCTCCGCCCGGCTTAACCAAAGGAGTCAAGGGGGCACTAGTAATATATTCCCCAAGTGGAGCAGGGCACTTTCCACTCAGGAACAGGTTGACAACCCCAGTGATAGAACCTAGCAGGTCATCAGCAATAGCGGACGCAGCCCCCCAAATATCCATTAAATGTTGTGCTCTAAGCCCATCGCGACCACATGATGTCCCTTTTGGGAAACTGCGAATCCTATTCAACACCAAGTCCTTATCCAAAATAAGTGCATCTTTGCCTAGAGGAGAAGATGACAAAATTGGAGGTGGAGCATGGGGATGTTTGGACCCTAACTCATGCAGGGTGTCAGTTGTAGAGGGGGCGACACCAGAGGACGTAAGCACCTTAATGGCAGCAGTAAAGTGTCCGTCCCCCAATTTAGGCTTACATTAAACCAAGTTAACTGCATCAAGATCATTGGGTTTCTTCATCCCACCGAGGGATGAAGTGACCCCCGATAAGCGTTCCGTCACCAATCCAATCCTGTCAGCAGGATCCTTCCAACGGAGAATAGCCCGAGAGATACATTCAAATTGACACCGTTCTCGCTCTCCAGATCGTCGTTGGGATCTATTTGTTGGTGCGAAGGTGGTCAAAACACAACATGGCAGGATGAGGAGTTGCACCCACACTGATAAATCCCCCGGGCACGCAAGGACCTTGTCTAGTGCATTACGAAAAATCTTAGTGAACCCGAGACGTAGCCTAGGTGGGATACATTTGACCGTACGTAACTTCTTCAAGAAAACCCGGCCCAGGAGGTTGATGTCAAAGAAAACTGACTCACCCGCCTGTGAAGGTACCAAAAGATTAACCCCTTCACCAACATCACCAGCAGTAATAACCGATGCAACAATAGCGTCATTCACTGTATCTGATACTGGTATAGGAGGCGCAGTGATGCCATATATCGCAACGTCATGAAAACTAGGTGCTATAACCATTCCCACGTCGGCATGTTTACAATTTTTACTAAAAGTGTGGGTGCAAAAACATACCCCACAAAGCCAAACACCCGCCACATGAAGTGCCTGGTCATAAAAAATAAGGAAAAATCCTTTGCAACCTGATCCTTGTATGGAGCTTTTAAAACAACCGTTTTAAAATGACGAGTGTTCAAATGGTCAATAAAATATTTCTTAGTAAGCCCTTTACCATTTCTCCCACTACATCCTTCACAACCTTGTAACGGGCAAGAAATCCGAGACACCTCGCGACTAGCCATGAAAAACAAGCAAAATCGCAAAATGATTGTTTTTTTTTGTTTTTGTTTTTTTTTGTCAAACCGCAAATAAAATAAACCGCCTAAATCAAAAAGTCAAATCGCCTCCAAAATTATGTCAAAATGCAAGTGCTAGGGGCCCAACCAAATTATTATTATTATTATTATTATTATTATTATTATTATTATTATTTTATAAAAACATCACTTTCATTTGAAACCAAACCATAGGATTACAAGAAATTAGTGGGGAGCAGCGAAACTATCTGGCCTCCTACACTTTTAGCAATAGCAAAATTAATCCTACATTTGGTTGATAAAATTACCAAATTTACACTATGAAAAGCACAATGTGTATAAAATGATTCAAGAATTTCAGATATCTGAAATCTCAGATAACAGTTCTATATATATTCGGATATCCGAAAATAGGATATCTAAAATATAGAGTTTTGATAAAACTATTATTTGAGTTTTGATAAAACTAATATAAAGTACTTGTAATATAAATTTCGTTACGGAAAACAGTGTAATGATCCGAATGAATGAGGATGGCCCAAGTTCGATATATATTGTGTTATTTATGTTGGAGCATATGTAACGAATCTAACGATCCAGGAGGTAAACATTTATATCACGAATGGAGTAAATCATTCATCAAGACAAATAACAAATTTAAGAGATAAACGATTCAAACACACCACATTGAAATAAACACTTGGATGATATAAGTTGCAACAAACTTCACAAATATCATATTAGTTACTATACGGTTCAAATGCACATAAATTAAAGATCTCCTAAATCAAAGAGCATTAAATACAAATAAAATTTCAGCATACATAAAAATTTATTTCAAACTTTTAAAAGTTGATTTACAACACAATATAATTAACTAGATCTATTTCAAACTTTCTAACATTAATCAAGCTTCATGACTAGTTGGCCTATCACTATATGTTGGTTGGGTACACCTGATAGCAAGCTTAACAACACCAATCACTTGCTTTTCATATTCACTTCCTTTTAACATAGGAGCGATTGCGCTTATTGGATCATCCAAATTCATATTATTATTTATCACTTGTACGAGAGTAGTATCTGTGAGGCTGTTAGGAGACGTGAGCGTGACCATCTCCGCGTGGAAGATACCAAAGCTGAACACATCACTGCATCTTCTTAATTCCCGCGTGCTAAAATACTATGGGTCCATATATCCTACGGTTCCATTACTATTGGGCATGCGTATGAAATCCTCAGTATCTGGAATCGATATATCAAGCCCAAAGTCGTCGATCCTTGCTTCCATGTCTTGATCAAGCAAGATGTTCTCAGGCTTCACATCCCGATGAATGACATTTGGGTTCACGCCCTGATGCAAGTACTCGAGCCCACTCGCAACTCCCAGGGCTATCTTGTACTTCAAAGGCCAGTCTAAATCAGAATCCCTCTCCCGGACGTCCGTAAGAATTTTCTTGAGACTAAGAGTACTCATAAACTCAAAAACAAGGTAGACGCACCTAGGAGTAGAAACAAGGGAAAGCAACGGAACTACATTCCGGTGTCTGACGCACTTCCCAATCTCAATTTCGGCTTCAACTTGGTCAACAAGATGTTGATATTCGGTTGTATAAGGGTCCCCCAACACGATCTTCTAGATAGCAACTTGCTGCAGGCTATCTTGTAAATGTGCCCTGTAGATCGTAGCAGAGCCTCCACGACCGATCACATCCAGTGTTGCCTCAGCATTGTCTTGTTACAGGAAGGCTAGTTGTTCGCGCCTTATCGTGGTTGTATACAAGACAGGAGTGAACTCTATCTCTGCATGATCACTTGGGAGACGACTTACTCGAAACATTTCGAACCCAAAAGCAGCCATGACTGCAAGAATACCTCCGAATACAAGTGCCGCAATACCTAGGGTACTTGTATCGATGAATATGGTCCAATCTTTGTGGTTTTTAGGAAGGACTGTCTGATGGGATGATTGAGATTTTTCAGTCTAATCTGAAGAAGGAAAACAGACCGAGTTTGAAATTAGTGAACAAGTAGATGGTTTTTATTTTCAAGTAACTTTTTCTAGATTTAGCAAATTTTTATCCCAATTTTAATTTCGAAAGTGGCAAATTATTATTATTATTATTATTATTATTATTATTATTATTTATTTTTTATATAAACCAACACTTTTATTAGAAAAACAAAGGATTTACAAAAAATTAGTGGGAAGCCGAGAAACTAACTGGGCCCCCACACCTCTAGCAATAGCAAACCCAATCCTATTAAAGATATGAACCGCCGCACGCGCTCCAATGTCTTGAGTCATAGAGAATCGTCGAATACGCTTTAGCAAGGTTACAGCGTCCTTCTCAAGTTCCCCAAAAGAAGAAAAAGAGAAGGGGAGAAACCCATATCCAATATCCGCACATTTAGCATCGTATTTGACTCGCTTACGCCGTGCAACATCAAAGACCGCTTTGCCCGGCATAAAATCAATCATCCCAGATTGCGTGGCGACGATCCCGGGTAAGATCACACAATACATCACCCACCGCCCCAAGAATAAAGCAAGCATATCACGCGCAAGGATCTGTCCCCATCTCCACAAAGCCCAATATCCACCTCCTTACGAGCAGAAATTCCGGACCGAGAGCATATATCCACAAGAACATCACGCACAAGGTTATGCCGATGTTTAATACCAACAATACCCGCGCATGAAATAGCATGATCCCCATAAATATCTCCGTAAAAAAACTTTAGAACAAGCTGAGCACGGTACCCCATTATTATTATTATTATTATTATTATTATTATTATTATTATTATTATTATTATTCTATAAAAACATCACTTTCATTAGAAACAAAACCATAGGATTACAAGAAATTAGTTGGAGCCAGGAAACTATCTGGGCTCACACACCTTTAGCAATAGCAAAACTAATCCTACATTTGGTCGATAAAATTTCTAAATTTACACTATGACAAGCACAACGTGTATAAAATGATTCAAGAATTTCAGATATCTGAAATCTCAGATAATAGTTCTATATATATCCAGATATTCGAAAATAGGATATCCAAAAATATAGAGTTTTGATAAAACTATTATTTGAGTTCTGATAAAACTAATATAAAGTACTTGTAGTATAAATTTCGTTACGGAAAACAATGTAATGATCCGAATGAATGAGGATGATCCAAGTTCGATATATTTTGTGTTATTTATGTTGGAGCATATGTAACGAATCTAACGATCCAGGAGGTAAACATTTATATCACCTAATGGAGTAAATCATTCATCAAGACAAATCACAAATTTAAGAGATAAACAATTCAAACACACCACATTGAAATAAAACACTTGATGATATAAGTTTCCACAAACTTCACAGATGTCATATTAGTTACTATACAAGTTCAAATGCACATAAATTAAAGACCCACTAAATCAAAGAGCATCAGATACAAATAAAATTTCAAAGATACATAAAAATTTATTTCAAACTTTTAAAAGTTGATTTACAACACAATATAATTAACTAGATCTATTTCAAACTTTGTAACATTAATCTAGCGTCATGACAAGTTGGCCTATCACTATATGTTGGTTGGGTACACCTAATAGCAAGCTTAACAACGCCAATCACTTGCTTTTCATATTCACTTTCTTTTAACATGGGAGTGAATGCGCTTATTGGAGCATCCAAATTTATATTATTATTTATCACTTGTACCAGAGTAGTCCGCTAGGAGACGTGAGCGTGACCATCTCAGCGAGGAAGATATCAAAGATGAACACATCACTGCATCTTCTTAATTCCCGCGTGCTAAAATACTATGGGTCCATATATCCTACGGTTCCATTACTATTGGGCATGCGTATGAAATCCTCAAAGATCCTGGAATCAATATTGCAAGCCCAAAGTCGCGATCCTCGCTCCATGTCTTGATCAATCAAGATGTTCCTCGCTTCACTTCCCGATGAATGACATTTGGGTTCACGCCCTGATGCAAATACTCGAGCCTACTCGCAACTCCCAGGGCATCTTGTCCTTCAAAGGCCAGTCTAAATCAGAATCCCCTCCCAGGATGTTCGTAAGAATTTTTATGAGGCTAAGATTACTCATAAACTCAAAAACAAGGTAGACGCACATAGCAGTAGAAACATTGGCAAGCAACGGAACTACATTCCGGTGTCTGACTTGCTTCCAATCTCAATTTCGGCTTCAACTTGGTCAACAAGATGTTGTTATTCGGTTGTATCAGGGTCCCCCAACACGATCTTCTTGATAGCAACTTGCTGCATGCTATCTTGTAAATGTGCCATGTAGACCGTAGAAGAGCCTCCATGACCGATCACATCCAGTGTTGCCTCAAAGATTGTCTTGTTCCAGGAAGGCTAGTTGTTCGCGCCTTATCGTGGTTGTATACAAGAAAGGAGTGAACTCTATCTCTGCATGATCACTTGGGAGATGACTTACTCGAAACATTTCGAACACAAAAGCAGCCAGGACTGCAAGAATACCTCAGAATACAAGTGCCGCAATACCTAGGGGACTTGTATCGATGAACATGGTACAATCTAGTGGTTTTCGTGAAGGATCATGCGGATGGGAAGATGGAGATTTTTCAGTCTGATCGGAAGAAGGAAAAATGAAAAGTGTTTGAAATTGGTGAACAAGTAGATGATTTTTATTTTCAAGTAACTTTTTCTAGATTTAGCAAATTTTTATCCCAATTTTAACTCCGAAAGTGGCAAATTATTATTATTATTATTATTATTATTATTATTATTATTATTATTATTATTATTATTATTATTATTTTATTATTTATTATTATTATTATTTTATTATTATTATTATTATTATTATTATTATTATTATTATTATTATTATTATTATTATATTAGAAACTCATAGGATTTACAAGAAATTAGTGGGGAGCCGCGATACTAGCTGAGCCCCCACCCCTCTAGCTATAGCAAAGCTAATCCTACTAAAGATATGAATAGCATCACGTGCCCCAATGTCTTGGGTCACAGAGAACTTTCGGATCCGCTTCAGCAAGGTCACCGCATCCTTCTCAAGTTCCCCCAAATAATAATAATAATAATAATTAATAATAATAATAATAATTATTATTATTATTATTATTATTATTATTTATTATTATTTTTTTTATTTATTTATTTTATTATTATTATTATTATTATTATTATTATTATTATTATTATTATTATTATATATATATTTTTTTTACTATCCCAACATCACTTCATTAGAAAACCAAAAGGAATTACAAGAAATTGGTGGGAAGCCGAGAAACTAGTTGGGCTCCCACCCTTTCTCTCAATCACAAAGCTAAGTCTGTGAAAATAAAAGCCCCACTCTTGGCACTATTCGAAAGTGGCTAATAGCAACAGTCTTGATAATGAAAGCGTGTCCAAAGCTTCCGTGTCAAGCTCCCCTAATGTAGAGAAGGCAAAAGGGATGAACTTGTAGCCATTTTCTTCACATTTGGACACATATTTCTTTTCTTCTCCACAAATAGCATATGTAAGGCAACCCCGAGCCCACGCAGACGCATCAATACCCGCAAAAGTGGAGAGATTCCAGTCACATCCAAGCATGCGCCCTTACCTTGGATCCATTTGAATAATAGCAGTCTGCCGGACGCAACTCTTTCCCGTCCCTCGAAAGAAACCCCAATGAGGCCTCCTTTTTCACCATAATCCCAACCTTGGAGCATATGTCGACAAGAATTTCACGCACCAAGTTATGTCTCAATTTCACCCCACTTCACTGGAAAGGAACTGCATGGTCCCCCTATTGGTCCATAACAATGATGCTTGCAAGTGTACCGGGCAGAGCTACCTTCGTGAAAACATAGGTATGGTAAGCCTATAACACAATACCGAACGAAATTGGCGATGGTTCATCCTTTGGCCCAACCCATCAATAGGTATGGTGAAAAGGAAATCTTGTGCATGTGGAGCCCTGTACAACTGAGGATAGCTACCGCCTCGCCTAACGTAATACTTAGTAACAAGATCTTTCTCGATGATACCAAAGTAACACTTTGCCAAGGTTTTCATCATATGGGGGGCGTGGAGTGTCGAGGCGACCGAGAAAGTGTCTGTGTTGCAAGAACTGTTAAACACATCAAGGGCATGTTGAAACGAAGGGCCATGAGAATCGATGCCCGTTTTAACCGTAATCTGGTCCTGCGATATCATGGTTTGCAAGCGAGAGGCGAGGAAAGCATATTGGATGATGTCGCTCGCCGCATGAATGCCCAGCCCACCCATCTTGATTGGGAGGGTGGCAAGCCGCCACTGCCAGTCACCAAAACCTGGCCCGGAAGCTGTAATAATCTTCTCCAAGGAAGCACGCAACATCTGGTCAAACCGGACTTGGGCTTCTCGCACGTACAAAGGGGAACAAGTTCGTAAAGCATAAGATAGTTTCACAACCCCGGCACAGTTGCGAAGAAGAAGGAGCTCACATTGGGGGTCATTAAGTTTGAGGATAGCTTCCATTAGCAAGATAGTTTTAGAGACCCTTTTCAAAGCCAGCTCCTGGCAAAAACTTTCATTCAAACTAACTGAACCACCCAGTAGTTTGACACCTTCAACTGGGCGGGAGATATTTATGGGGAAAACACCCTCCACCCTACTTCTAGGATCCTCCGTAGGCCAGAAGAGTTCAGTCTTATCGACATTCAAAAACAACCCCCGAAATGTCCATCTCAATCATAATAATGTCGCCTTGTAAAACCATAAGGGTGTCTCCTACAATAGTACCATCAAGATACCGTGCCCGAGTGTGAGCTCGCAGGACCTATTGATAGCATGGACAAGGGGGTGTAAGACAAGGGTGAACAACAAGGCCTAGCGGTCCCCTGTTGCACCCCTTTGGCAAGACCGAGGATAGAATCATCGTAATAAAGTCTAGCCGGCCCGCATAGCAAAACTCAACCCACGGAGCAATAGAAGGGCATCTGATCCTAGTCTCCCGGAGAAGGACACCGTCAACCCGTGATTAAAAGCGTTCTGAAAATCCACCAGAACATGGATATCCCAACAAGTGTGACCTTTAGCCTCAACGAAATGATTCACCGAATGAAGGACATTTACTCACAACCACCCTAACACCGCACCCCAAATTGAAAGTCCTGCAAATAGGTATTCATAGCGTACTATCGATAGAATATCGAAGCAACCTTCGAAACAAGCCTACGCCAGACTGTGCCAACAGCAATAGGGCGTATGCCTCCACCCGGCTTAACCAACGGAGTCAAAGGGGCACTAGCAATATATTCCCCCAATATAGCAGGGCACATTCCACCGAGGAAAAGGTTGACAACACCCGTGATGGAACCTAACATGTCATCAGCGATGGCGGACGCAGCCCCTCCTAAAATATCCATTAAATGTTGTGCTCTAAGCCCATCTCGGCCACATGAAGTTCCTTTAGGGAAACTGCGGATCCTATTCAACACCAGGTCCTTATCCACAAGAAGTACATCCTCATCTAGAGGAGACGATGACAAAATTGGAGGTGGGGCGCGGGGATGTTTGGCCTCTAGCTCGTGCAAGGTGTCAGATGTAGACGGAGCCACACCAGACGACGTAAGCACCTTGATGGCCGCGGTAAAGTGTCCGTCCCCCAGTTTACGCTTACATTGTACTAGGTTAGCTGCATCAAGATCTTTAGGTTTCGTCATTCCAACGAAGGATGAAGTGGTCCCAGATAAACGTTCCATCACCAGTGCAAACCTGTCTGCAGGATCCTTCCAGCGGAGAATAGCCCGAGAGATACATTCAAGCTGGCCCTTTTCTCGCTCTCCAGAACGTCGTTGAGCTCTATTAGCTGGTATGAAAGAGGTCAAAACACAACACGGCAGGATAAGGAGTTGCACCCACACCGACAGATCCCCCGGACATGCAAGGACCCTATCTAAGGCATTACGAAAAATCTTGGCGAATCCGAGGCGTAGCCTAGGGGGGATGCATTTAACCGTACGTAACTTCTTCGAGAACACACGGCTTAGTAAGTTGATATCAAAAATAGTCCCACCGTCTTGAGAAGTTGTCAAAGGATCGACCTCTCTACCAATACCACCATCAGTAATAGTCGATGCAACGATAGCACCATTCATAGTATCGAATGTGCGGGTGGTGCAAAGGATGCCATGGATCGCAACTTCATGAAAACTAGGTGCTAGAACCACTTTCCCATCGTCATGTTTACAATTTTTACTGAACGTGTGAGTGCAAAAACACACCCCACAAAGCCAAACTCCCGCCGCATGAAGAGCCTGATCAAGCACGGAGAATAAAGCAGAATCCTTTGAAACCCGATCCTTGTATGAGACTTTTAGGGCATCCGTTTTAAAATGACGCGTATTCAAATGGTCGATAAAATATTTTTTAGTAAGCCCTTTACCATTTCCCCCACTACACCCTTCACAACCTTGCAACGGACAAGAAATCCGAAATGCCTCGCGATTAGCCATGAAAAGCAAGCCAAACCGTAAATTAATAGAACCCCTTTTTTTTTTTTTTTTTTTTTCACAAAAAAACCAAACTAAGACTAAAAGAAAAATAAAGCATGTACAAGAAACCAAACTAAGATTGAATTAAAAGTAAACCACGGTCCTACTGTAAGAACAAAACACAACAACAACAACGTGGGCCCCACCCAAACATGATAGACCAGCTGACACAAAACCAACTCGCTACCGCTTGCATGTTATCTGTGTCAAAACACAAGAAACCCATGTCGCTGCCAGAAATATTAAGCTACAAGTCGCTACCAGAAAATATAAACTAAGTCGCTACAAGCGAGCAAAACCCAGAAAGCTTTCCTGAATAAAACCACCCAGCAGAGTCAAAGAGAAGACCACCACGAAACCCAGACAACAACGAGTATCTACAACGATGACCCCAAAACAACAAAAACAAAAACCCGCAAACAAGGAGACGATCAAAAACCCACTCCAACAAAGATGTTGGAAAACCGGTACAACAAGGTATGTTGAAACAGGGTATGGGTATGTTGAAAACCACTCCAACAAGGTATGTTGGAACCGATACAAGATGATGGAGGAAGACGATGGGTGGATCACTCCAACAAGGTATGTTGGAACCGGTACAAGATGATGGAGGAAGACGATGGGTGGATCACCCAAATCGCCCACACAAGGAGGACCACATACCTTGATAATAATAATAATAATAATTATTATTATTATTATTATTATTATTATTATAAAAACATCACTTTCATTAGAAACAAAACCATAGGATTACAAGAAATTAGTTGGAGCCGGGAAACTATCTGGGCTCACACACCTTTAGCAATAGCAAAACTAATCCTACATTTGGTCGATAAAATTTCTAAATTTACACTATGACAAGCACAACGTGTATAAAATGATTCAAGAATTTCAGATATCTGAAATCTCAGATAACAGTTCTATATATATCCGGATATCCAAAAATAGAATATCCAAAAATATAGAGTTTTGATAAAACTATTATTTGAGTTCTGATAAAACTAATATAAAGTACTTGTAGTATAAATTTCGTTACGGAAAACAATGTAATGATCCGAATGAATGAGGATGATCCAAGTTCGATATATTTTGTGTTATTTATGTTGGAGCATATGTAACAAATCTAACGATCCAGGAGGTAAACATTTATATCACGAATGGAGTAAATCATTCATCAAGACAAATCACAAATTTAAGAGATAAACAATTCAAACACACCACATTGAAATAAACACTTGGATGATATAAGTTGCAACAAACTTCACAGATATCATATTAGTTACTATACGGTTCAAATGCACATAAATTAAAGAGCCCCTAAATCAAAGAGCATCAAATACAAATAAAATTTCAGCATACATAAAAATTTATTTCAAACTTTTAAAAGTTGATTTACAACACAATATAATTAACTAGATCTATTTCAAACTTTCTAACATTAATCTAGCTTCATGACTAGTTGGCCTATCACTATATGTTGGTTGGGTACACCTGATAGCAAGCTTAACAACACCAATCACTTGCTTTTCATATTCACTTCCTTTTAACATGGGAGCGATTGCGCTTTATTGGATCATCCAAATTCATATTATTATTTATCACTTGTACGAGAGTAGTATCCGTGAGGCTGCTAGGAGACGTGAGCGTGACCATCTACGCGTGGAAGATACCAAAGCTGAACACATCACTGCATCTTCTTAATTCCCGCGTGCTAAAATACTATGGGTCCATATATCCTACGGTTCCATTACTATTGGGCATGCGTATGAAATCCTCAGTATCTGGAATCGATATTGCAAGCCCAAAGTCGCCGATCCTTGCCTCCATGTCTTGATCAAGCAAGATGTTCTCAGGCTTCACATCCCGATGAATGACATTTGGGTTCATGCCCTGATGCAAGTACTCGAGCCCACTCGTAACTCCCAGGGCTATCTTGTACTTCAAAGGCCAGTCTAAATCAGAATCCCTCTCCCGGACGTCCGTAAGAATTTTCTTGAGACTAAGAGTACTCAAAAACAAGGTAGACGCACCTAGGAGTAGAAACATGGGAAAGCAACGAACTACATTCCGATGTCTGACTCGCTTCCCAATCTCAATTTCGGCTTCAACTTGGTCAACAAGATGCTGATATTCGGTTGTATAAGGGTCCCCCAACACGATCTTCTAGATAGCAACTTGCTGCAGACTATCTTGTAAATGTGCCCTGTAGATCGTAGTGCGAGCCTCTAGGACCAATCACATCCAGTGTTGCCTCAACATTGTCTTGTTACAGGAAGGCTAGTTGTTCGCGCCTTATCGTGGTTGTATACAAGACAGGAGTGAACTCTATCCCTGCATGATCACTTGGGAGACGACTTACTCGAAACATTTAGAATACAAAAGCAGCCAGGACTGCAAGAATACCTCCGAATACAAATGCCGCAATACCTAGGGGACTTGTATCGATGAACATGGTACAATCTAGTGGTTTTCAGAAAGGATTGTCTAATGGGAAGATTGAGATTTTTCAGTCTGATCAGAAGAAGGAAAACAGAAAAGTGTTTGAAATTGGTGAACAAGTAGATGCTTTTTATTTTCAGGTAACTTTTTCTAGATTTAGCAAATTTTTATCCCAATTTTAATTCCGAAAGTGGCAAATTATTATTATTATTATTATTATTATTATTGTTATTATTATTATTTATTATTATTATTTATTTATTTATTATTATTATTACTATTATTATTATTATTATTATTATTATTATTATTATTATTATTATTTATTTTTTAATAAAAACCTTCACTTCATTAGAAAACCAAAAGGATATTACAAAAGGTTGGTGGGAAGTCGAGACACGAGTTCGGCTCCCACTCCTTTCTGAATACAAAAACTTAGCCAATGAAAAATAAAAGCCCACTCTTGAGATTATTCGAGTGGCTGACAACAATAGTCTTGATATGTGAAAGTGTATCCAAGGCTTCCGCATCTAGCTCCCCGAATGTAGAAAAAGCAAATGGAACAAACTTGTAGCCATTTTCTTCACATTTGGACATATATATTTTTTTTTCTTCTTCTCCACAACATTATGTAAGGCAACCCCTGGAGCCCACAAATTTGCATCAATGCCTGCAAAAGGAGAGATCCCAGTGACATCCAAACATGTGTCCTTACCTTGGATCCAGTTGAATAATAACAAGTCTGCCGGGCGTGACTCTTTCCCATCCCTCGAAAGAAACCCCATAGGGGCTTCATTTTTCACCAAAATCCCAACCTTGGAGCATATGTCGACAAGAATATCGCGCACCAGGTTATGTCTAAATTTCACCCCCACTTCACTGGAACAATGAAATGCATGGTCTCCCCATTGGTCCATACGATGTTTGCAGCTCGGAAAAAGAATACCTTTAGAAAACATAGGTATGGTAAGCCTATAACACAATACCGAACGGAATTGGTGATGATTCATCCTTTGGCCTAACCCATCAATATGTATTGTTAATACAAATAAGCCGTAAAAACGTTTATTTATATTTTACGATCTTCTAATGTTTTGTCGATAACAAACATAAAATCATTTTAACGAAACAAATAGAATTCGTAAATAGTTTGAGTTAATAGTTTCATAACACACTTACGTTTTCACATAAAACACTAAAACAAGTATAAGTGATTTTATGATTTAGATACATATGTACAACAACTAGTGTTTACATATTGGGTTAACATATACTTAAACTAAGTATACTAAAATGGGTAAAAACAAGTATATACTAAATGGGTAAAAACAAGTATATGCTAAATGGGTAAAAACTAGCAAATGGTATTGACCCATAACCCATGGTTTTATATATACCACTTAACCAAGTTCATTGTATCTAGAAAGAAAACCATGGATCAACCCATAACCCATGACCCATGACCCATAACCAAAAATACCCATGGGCAAAGAGGAGCGTTCCACGGATCCCTAGCTTTGTGCTAGCCGGATCCCAAGTGGAAGGGATCCGTGGGATCCGGGGAACAGTAGAGAATTTTCTCTATAAATAGAGAGCCACTTCTTTCTTTCAATCCATCTTTTTACACACATACTTTCCCCAAGTATTATAACCCTCTAACCTCAGATCCAAGTGATCTATGTAGATTGTCTTTTTGTTTTTGTGTGATCTTCTAGGTTCCTCTTAAAGGCGAGATCACCACTTCTTGAAGACGTGCAAGCTCAATTCCATGAGTTGTCATGCCGTCATCATCAAGACAACTAAGGTTCTCTTGTTGATAGTTCTTCCTTTCTCCATAGATGTTGGGTTGAAGGCATTAGTGAAGAATGCCGAAAGTGTCAAGATGAAAGCATTAGTGAAAGGTGCTCATCATTCGTGTCAAAGCATTAGTGAAGAATGCTAAAGGTGTCAAGACGAAGGCATTAGTGAAGGGTGCCAAGTGTTGTGTCAAAGGCATTAGTGAAGGATGCCGAAGAATCAAATCAAGTCGCATTTAGGAAGAATGCCTAGGTCGTATAATCGATGAGGTGCATCGTTATACATATAAGTATTTATTTATTTCCAAGGATGGTGATATCCTTGATGATGGTGTAATAAGGAGTTGATCTCCTTGATATTAGGTGTTGTGTTGTGAAGGGTAGTAGTTCCTCCATAGTAATGGAACTAGGTGCTTAGCCTAGTACCTAATAAAGGGTAGGCGACGTTGTGATAGGATTAGTTCTCCTTGGTGTGAAAGAACTCGGTGGTTAGCCTAGCACCGTATAAAGGGTAGGCGGCGTTGTATTAGGTGTGGTTCACCTTGGTGTGAAAGAACTCGGTATTTAGCTTTGTACCTGAAAAAGGTTAAGCGACGTTGTGAAGGCTTCTCCGCCATAAGGAGTTGGTGTAGTGCTTACGAACTCTCGAGTAGGTGACTCGGGGAGTGGAGTAGGGCAAGGAAGGTGTCCTTGTAGCCGAACCACTATAAATAACTTGTGTCGTGGTGATGTGCTTCTTACTCTTTATCTTTCATTACACGTTTATATATCTTTCTATCAACGTCCAACATAAACAACCAAATAGATTGACATAAGTCGATCTAAATATTTAAAAGGTAGATTTAAATTGGTAAAACTATTCACCCCCCCCCTTTCTAGTTTTCCACAATTGGCATCAGAGCTTCATTACCAAGTTTCTTAGAGTATGTTGTACTTTAAAAACTTGATACGATCCATGTATGTTTGAAAACTACAAAGAAGGATTTTTTTAAGGTCATATTTTCTTTTAAATCATTTTGTTGGACATTGATAGATGATTCTAACAACTTTTGCTCTCAAGAAATCTTCATGCTAGAATCTCTCCAAAAATCTTCATTCAAAGAATAATGAAGTCGATATTTAAGGAAGGATCTAAAAAGTAATAACAACTTACGTACACCAAGTACAAAGGATTACTTTAAAAGCTCATGAAGTATTTTTGGTATTATACCAAACCAAGAAGCATAGAGGTATGTTTTACTTTTCATTAGATAGGTTACATGAGTTCAATTTATCTCATAAGTTCTCTTTGTTTATTAATCACTAGCATCGTTAGAAGTCTCTCTCGTCACTTTTTCCGTCTCTTTCATCATCCGGAATGGTATTCCTTTTGATTCGTCAAACTAACGCCGTCATCATATATGAACACTCGATATGGGATTCATCAAAAGCCGTCATCCAAAAACAATCCTTATCTAATATCTCCGAACTATTTTTTAGTAAGCTAATTTATAAGCCTACTACAAAAATAATGCCAAACAAATCTTTTTCTGTCCACAGTAGCCGGATCCCTCTAGTTGTACTAGCCGGATCCCAAGTACAAAGGATCCGGGGGAACCGTGGAACAGATATCAGCTATACGCTTTCGAAAATCACCACTGATCTTTTTCCCTCTATTCACATAACACAAAAACGACTAAGCTACTGAATTCATCTCCATTGGCTTCCATACTCTCAAGTAATCCTTCCTAGAACACCATTGTAAGTGATTACATTAACTTGTTCTAATTTTCATTCATCCTCATCATAGGGTTTATGGTTTCTTAATTTCTAATCAATTAATTTAATTAGGGTTCTTCAAATTAATCATGTAAAGGGGCTTTTAACAAAATCACATTGTGTTCACAACATTGTTAATACAAATCAAAACCATAAACCCATCTCAACTAATTTTACCTAATTTGAAAATTTTTACTTTTAGGACCAATCATGCCAAAAGCCACTCAACAAGATCATCATGACACCGTTCATTATCTTACTCATTACTATCGTAAAAAGGGATTGACCAAAACCGATCGTAAAATTGTCAAAAGCCTTGTAAAACGACTTATCCACGAAGGTCGTGTAGTCAAGGAATGTTTCCTTGAAGATACCGACATTCGTCAAGTTTTCTCGACAATCAACTTTGATTGTCTCCTTGACATAGATGAACAAATTTGTCCGGTCTTCATTTTTAAATTTTACAAAAGCTTTAGGATCATTAGAAACACCGACAATAGCATCTCAATCGCCTTCATCATCAACAAACAAAACTTTACTTTTCCTCTCAACACCTTTGCTCAAATTCTTCGCATTCCTTGTGAAGGAATTTGTATGTACTCTCAAGATTGGGCAATTAACGCTCAAAACTTTGCACTTGATCCTAAGCCTTTATATAACACTCCTCTCGATGATCCCGAAACCATTCGAGACACTATCTTCAAAGTTAGGACCGACCAATCCCGTTACAACCGTAACAAAAAGCTCATTCACCGTGATCCCTTTCAAATGGAACTTTTCGAAATGCATCCCATATTTAGAAAATGGGAAGAAATCCTTAGGGAAAACGTCATTAGTCTAGTTGGAAACAAAGATCATCCAAACGCATGTCTTGTGCAAATGATCTATTGTCTTATCCATCAAAAGCCATTTAATCTTGCCTATTACATGGTAAGGAGAATGGCTGGGGTATTCAAAGCTTCCAACATGGTACTTCCGTATGGTATGCTTCTAACACGACTTTGTAAGTATGTTGGTACATTACAACCATCTCCTATCAACGATGATCATTACCTTTCCGATCACGTCATGGTACCTCTTACCAAACAACCCTCTAAACGGTTCATGGTCAATGGAGAGAAACCTGAAGCTCTCTCGGACTCCTCGGCCGGTTAAGAAGAAGAAGATGAAGAAGATGTCGACCCCGTAGCCAACATCAAATTGGAAATCCTTGAATACCACAAACAACTTCCAACCATTCCAAACGAGACTGCGGAATTTAAACAATTGAGGGGCATGATTCAAAACCTCGCTTACAACCTCACTAAGCCGTCAAAAAGGAAAAGAAAGGATTGACGAAAGAGACAATAGGAATATGCTTATCGTATGTTTGAAATGATTACGTTTTGATTTATGGTAACTTGGATATTGGTACTTTATCATGCTTTTATAAGTAGTGTTTTTGTGATGACATACGTGTTTCTATTGCTTTAGTTTAGATTTATTAGTGTGCAAAATCTGCACATCATTTCTGTGTAGATACTGATCTGCAGATGCCGGATCCCTAGGATTAGCCTAGCCGGATCCCTCCTTTGAGGGAACCGTGGGATCCGTAACATCAGAACAGCAATACAGCATTTCTTGCATCAAGATAACTCTCTAGATAACATCTCATTAGTTAAGCATATGATTTTAGAATCCAACTAGAACAACTTCAAGGATAAGAAAGGCTTAGACTCACTAAAGGATTACTTAAAATCTTAGTCAAAATGCCTCTTGATTTATCAACACATCAAAACTCACCATATTTTCGCTTCAATACTCACAAACTGTTTCTTATCTTTTAAAATACTTAAGTGGACAAATTAAACAATTTTAGGAATTTGTTTCTAATCATTTTATCTCAAAGTGAGACAAAAATTAGTTCTTTTAATTCTTGTGATTTTTAAGAATTTTTTCAAATTTTACCTTAAGCTTAAATCTGATCACTAGGATAATTTATTATGACTTGACACCACAAAAAGCTCTTAGTGTTATCCTTGGACATCCATTGGTAGTCATCTTGTCCCATCTCCTTTCCATAAGAAGCAATCATTTGCTATAATACTTATTACCTTTGATCATTCAAGTACCCTTTCATCTTAAAACACTTAGGAGAACTGAAACACTCAAAATGAGATAGGCTTTAGCTTCTAGAAACCTCATTTCAAACCTGTCGTAACTGCTGAGAGCCGGATCCCTATGATTGGCCTAGCCGGATCCCTCCAAGGAGGGAACCGTGGGATCCGGGTGACAGTTTATGCCAAACATTGCTAAAACAATCATTTCAACTTATCTTCCTAACTCAAACACTCCATCTCATCTTAAATGAGTTCCTAGATCAGTAAAACTCTGAACCTCAACCTTGTGCATGTTAATCATCACATTTCCAAGAACATTAGTGGATTAAGTCTTAAATGCAATTGCCAAGCTCTTCCCTTTATAAGCCATGTTGCTAAGAACACTTTAGTCATCAAACACAAACACAATTATCAGCAATTGCAACCATCTCCCTTAGTCATTTCATCATGAGAAAGGCTCATAGTGCTAACTTATCCACTCAAGAACCACCCAAGAAACTTGCTAGAATCATACACGAAGTTTCCTCAACCGAATCATCTCCCGTTAAGTCCACCAATGCTAGGATTTCTCCTACACCAAGAAAACCAATCAAACTAATTCCCAAGAAGAATGTTCCCACTAGGATTTCATCACCAAACTCTACTATACCAAACATACCCTCCACAATTCAACCAACATCATTAGTACCTAGAGCCACCTCACAATCATCTCCACCTTCTCATAATGTAGAAGATTTACCTTCTTGGCCATCTCAACTTTCACCATTACCAACAAATTCACTTGAAAAGATTGAACAACAAAATCAAAGTGTTAAATCAACACTTGCTCCAATAGCAAACTCTCTCATTCCCCCCAATAGTCCATTTTGGATTATGAGAAGACATCAAAGGCAACCACCCGACCACATGGAAGTTAATACTTATTTACCTCCACCCTCAAACATTGTAGAGCCATCACTTAATCAGCCCCCACCAATTCCTCCTTCATTTGAAGATCCTCTATCCACTTCACTTGAACTTCCACTTCAAGAAATTCAAAACCATGACAAGAATTGCTATCATTGTAAACATGTTGAAAGGCTAATACATGAACTACGTGAACAACAACGTTTCATGTTTTACCACCTCCTCGAACGTTTCGAAGAGGTCAACAAGCCTAAACTACAATAATCATCATAGTCACAAGCTCAAACTTAGAATGTTTAGGAAAAACTCATCTCATCCTTGATCATCATTAAGCTATTAGTTGAAATCTAATGTTTGGTTAACTTATTAGCATTAGTAGCGCTTGTATGAATAGTTCATTCTCTTAATTTTTGAGATTTGGTTGATCATCTCTTGTTTTATTGAATGAATACTTATATGCTATGATTATTTTGTGAGTTGTGCTTGTTACATTGTACATATATCTCATTTCCTCATTAGCATTGCTTGACATTTCCTCACTACTGAAGAAACTGTCACCAGATAGCCGGATCCCTCCAAAACGCCTAGACGGATCCTTCCATGAAGGGAACCGTGGGATCCGTGATACGTAAAACACAAATTTCTACTAACTTGAGTTTGATTTGCAGGAAATTTTGCACTATACTCTTGTTTTCTAACCCTTACTTTGTAGATTTTCAAAATACACATGAAGATTTTGACACCATAAAGCTAGGGGGAGCTGTGTGTCAAACAAAATTGCAAAAACATTTGCAACTTAATACGATTGTTTCATGACACCCCATTGCAACTTTGCAATCTTCAAGGAGGAGCACGTTTTCGTCACTTGGACGAACCATTTGCAAACATAATTGCAAACACAATTAGTTTATTTTACGTCATGTCCTTGACGCCCTTTCAAAGGGATGGACTCGTCAATGGGGAGTTAAGACGAGTACCATCCCCGTCACTTGCTCTCTTTACATTTTTTTTAACACATCTTTTCTTATAAAAATTGTGTTAGTTTCTTTTAACACTTTTTGTTTCGACAAAAAGGGGGAGAAGAAAGTAAAAACTACAAATTCAAACTTTTACGAATTTTAGATTTTTTCTTAAAAATAATTTTTTATTTTGTCATCAACAAAAAGGGGGAGATTGTTAATACAAATAAGCCGAAAAAATGTTTATTTATATTTTACGATCTTCTAATGTTTTGTCGATAACAAACATAAAATCATTTTAACGAAACAAATAGAATACGTAAATAGTTTGAGTTAATAGTTTCATAACACACTTACGTTTTCACATAAAACACTAAAACAAGTATAAGTGATTTTATGATTTAGATACATATGTACAACAACTAGTGTTTACATATTGGGTTAACATATACTTAAACTAAGTATACTAAAATGGGTAAAAACAAGTATATACTAAATGGGTAAAAACAAGTATATGCTAAATGGGTAAAAACTAGCAAATGGTATTGACCCATAACCCATAGTTTTATATATACCACTTAACCAAGTTCATTGTATCTAGAAAGAAAACCATGGATCAACCCATAACCCATGACCCATGACCCATGACCCATAACCAAAAATACCCATGGTCAAAGAGGAGCGTTCCACGGATCCCTAGCTTTGTGCTAGCCGGATCCCAAGTGGAAGGGATCCGTGGGATCCGGGGAACAGTAGAGAATTTTCTCTATAAATAGAGAGCCACTTCTTTCTTTCAATCCATCTTTTTACACACATACTTTCCCCAAGTATTATAACCCTCTAACCTCAGATCCAAGTGATCTATGTAGATTGTCTTTTTGTTTTTGTGTGATCTTCTAGGTTCCTCTTAAAGGCGAGATCACCACTTCTTGAAGACGTGCAAGCTCAAGTCCATGAGTTGTCATGCTTCGTCATCATCAAGACAACTAAGGTTCTCTTGTTGATAGTTCTTCCTTTCTCCATAGATGTTGGGTTGAAGGCATTAGTGAAGAATGCCGAAAGTGTCAAGATGAAAGCATTAGTGAAAGGTGCTCATCATTCGTGTCAAAGCATTAGTGAAGAATGCTAAAGGTGTCAAGACGAAGGCATTAGTGAAGGGTGCCAAGTGCTGTGTCAAAGGCATTAGTGAAGGATGCCAAAGAATCAAATCAAGTCGCATTTAGGAAGAATGCCTAGGTCGTATAATCGATGAGGTGCATCGTTATACATATAAGTATTTATTTATTTCCAAGGATGGTGATATCCTTGATGATGGTGTAATAAGGAGTTGATCTCCTTGATATTAGGTGTTGTGTTGTGAAGGGTAGTAGTTCCTCCATAGTAATGGAACTAGGTGCTTAGCCTAGTACCTAATAAAGGGTAGGCGACGTTGTGATAGGATTAGTTCTCCTTGGTGTGAAAGAACTCAGTGGTTAGCCTAGCACCGTATAAAGGGTAGGCGACGTTGTGTTAGGTGTGGTTCACCTTGGTGTGAAAGAACTCGGTATTTAGCTTTGTTCCGGAAAAAGGTTAAGCGACGTTGTGAAGGATTCTCCGCCATAAGGAGTTGGTGTAGTGCTTACGAACTCTCGAGTAGGTGACTCGGGGAGTGGAGTAGGGCAAGGAAGGTGTCCTTGTAGCCAAACCACTATAAATAACTTGTGTCGTGGTGATGTGCTTCTTACTCTTTATCTTTCATTACACGTTTATATATCTTTCTATCGACGTCCAACATAAACAACCAAATAGATTGACATAAGTCGATCTAAATATTTAAAAGGTAGATTTAAATTGGTAAAACTATTCAACCCCCCTTCTAGTTTTCCACAGGTATAGTAAATAGGAAATCTTGTGCATGTGGAGCCCGGGTACAACTGAGGATAGCCACTTGCCTTGGACTTAACGAATACTTGGAAACAAGATCTTTCTCTATGACACCAAAGTAACACTTTGCCAAGGTTTTCATCATATGGGGGCAGGAGCGTCAGAGGCGACAGAGAGCATGTCTGTGTTACAAGCACCGTTAAAAATATCAAGAGCATGCTGAAACGAAGGTCCATGAGAATTAATACCCGCTTTTACTAGAATCTGGTCCTGCATATCATTAGTTTGTTAACGAGAGGCGAGGAAATCATATTGGATAATGTTACTCGCCGCATGAATGCCCAGTCCACCCATCTTGATTGGGAGGGTGGCAAGCCGCCACTGCCAGTCACCAAACCCCGGTCTGGAGGCTGTAATGATCTTCTCCAAGGAAGCCCGTAACCTCTGATCATACCGGACTTGGGCCTCTCGCACGTATAAAGGGAAACATGTCCTCAAAGCATAAGATAATTTCGCAACCCCGGCACAATTACGGAGAAGAAGGAGCTCACATTGGGGGTCATTAAGTTTAAGAATAACTTCCATTAGCAAAATAGTTTTAGAAACCCTTTTCAAAGCCAACTCCTGACAAAAGCTTTCATCCAAACTAACTGAACCGCCAAGCAGTTTGACACCATACACTGGACGAGATATATTTATAGGAAAAACACCCTCCACCCTGCTTCTTGGGTCCTTCATAGGCCATAAAAGTTCAGTCTTATCGACATTCAAAAACAAACCCCGCGCCGGACCATCGGTCTAAATAATGTCAAGCACCTTGGCAACCATGAGAGTATCTCCCACAATTGTGCCATATTCAAGATACCAATCCTGAAGAGTGAGCTCACATGACCTGTTAATAGCATGAATTACGGGGTGTAAAGCGAGGGCGAACAATAAAGGGCCTAACGGATCTGTTAATACAAATAAGCCGTAAAAACGTTTATTTATATTTTACGATCTTCTAATGTTTTGTCGATAACAAACGTAAAATCATTTTAACGAAACAAATAAAATACGTAAATAGTTTGAGCCAATAGTTGTCTAACACACTTACATTTTCACATAAAACACTAAAACAAGTATAAGTGATTTTATGATTTAGTAATACACATGTACAACAACTAGTGTTTACATATTGGGTAAATATATACATAACTAGTATATATTATAATGGGTAATACAAATGGGTAGAAACTTAAGTATTTAACCCATTGACCAAATACATTGAATGTAATTGGGTATAACCCAAAGTCCATGACCCATACCCATGGAGCATGACCCATAACCCATTGCATAACATAATGCTTAAGTCATATATGGATATTATCCATGACCCATGGACTAGATGCATTGCATCTTGTGGATACATTGTATCTACTTGGATACCCATGATCCGTAACCCAATACCCATGACCCAAAACCCATGGGCAAAAGGGAGCGTCCCACGGATCCCTAGTATTATGCTGGACAGATCCCTCAAGTGAGGGATCCGTGGGATCCATGGAACAGTTGCTAAATTTCTTCTATAAATAGTGAGCTATTTCTTCCTTTTGGGTTGCCACTTCCACACATACTTTCCCCAAGTATTGTAACCTTCTAACCTCAGATCCTAAGGATCTCTCTATGTAGTTTGTCTTTTTTTTTTCTTTTTTTTTATGATTCTCTAGGTTCCTCTTAAAGGCGAGATCATCACCTCTTGAAGTCGAGCAAGCTCAAGTCCATGAGTTGCCATACTTTGTCATCATCAAGACTATTGAGATTCTCTTGTTGATACTTCTTTCTTCATCCATAGAAGTGTTGTGTCCAAGGAATTAGTGAAGGATGCTGAAAGAGTCAAGACGAAAGCATTAGTGAAAGGTGCTTAACATCCGTGTCTAAAGCATTAGTGAAAAATGCTAAAGGAGTCAAGACGAAGGCATTAGTGAAAGGTGCCAAACGTCCGAGTTAAGGGCATTAGTGAAAGATGCCTAGAAGTCAAGTCAAGTGGCATTAGTGAATGATGCCAAGGTTGTATACTCGATGAGGTGCATCAATATACAAATAGAGATAGGTTGTATCCAAGGATCTTGATATCCTTGATGTTGTTGTAATAAGGAGTTGGTCTCCTCTGGGGTTAGGTGTTGTGTAGTGTTGGGTAATAGTTCCTCCATTGTAATGGAACTCGGTACTTTGCCTAGTACTAGATAAAGGGTAGGCGACGTTGTGTTAGGTGTGGTTCTACCTTGTGGAAGAACCGCCATAAGGATCGTTGGTGTCGTGTAGTGATTACGAACTCTCGAGTAGGTGACTCGGGGAGTGGAGTAGGGCAAGGAAGGTGTCCTTGTAGCTGAACCACTATAAATACTCGTGTCGTGGTTATGTGATTCTTACTCTTTATCTTTCATTACACACTTATATATCTATCTATCAATGTCCAACATACACATCCAAATAGATTAACATAAGTCGATCTAAATATTTTAAAACGAAGTTTTAATTGGTAAAACTATTCAACCCCCCTTCTAGTTTTCCACAATTGGAATCAGAGCTTCGTTACCAAGTCTCTTAGAGTATGTTGAACTTTAAAAACTTGATACTATCCGTGTATGTTTGAAAACTACAAAGAAGGATTTTTTTTAAAGGTCATGTTTGAAAAATCATCATATTGTTTAATGTTGGACAATGATAGAACGTTCTAATATTTTTCTTGTTAAGAATTCTCCATACTTGGATTTGGTCATACCAAGAAGATCATGAAGAAATTCCCTAAATACTTCTTTTTTTAAAAATAATATTTAGCATAGTATTCCCCATACATGGATTTGGGCATCCTAAGAAGATCACAAAGAATTTCTCTAAATACTTCTTTCCTTAAAAAGAATATTTAGCAAATGTATGATCTTTAATAAATTACAAATATTTTTTTTGTTATGTTTTTTCTTTCATGATTAAAGTCTTAGTAGTATGTTTACACTTTCTTAGTAATCACTAAAGTAGTTATCTATTTTGAACTCGTCATCAAGAATAGTATTCTTCGTTGATTTGTATAGACAACACTACAAACTAGTAATAATGATATCTCGGCTATTCGAGAGCCTTGATCATTATTCCTCACAAAAGGACTATTGACATTTCATCTATGTCAATGAGTATCCATGTGAAATTTCTTATATTATGATAAAATGGGATTTCATCATAATTTTTGAAAACCTTCCCAAAGAATTACGATTTATTCATAAAAAGGGAACCTCGACAAATAGGATTAGTATAAACCGTTAAAAACCCCAAACCACAAGTTATAGAGCTTTAACATCGACCCTAGGCAATTTAGAACTCCCAAACCAAAATTATCAAGGAATACTTAAGCTGAATTTTTGCTGTTATGCCGGATCCATGCGTTTGAACTAGCCGGATCCCTCATGCAAGGGATCCGTGGGATCCGTGCAACAGAAGATAGCATAAGTTAGAAATTATCACTGTGGAAGTTCCACTATCACTTTCCTCTATCAAAGACTTACGAAAAAAACCTAGTTACTGTTTATAGGAGCAAATTGATCATTTCCTTCAAGCAAAAAAATCTCTTGTGTAAGTATAATCTTAACTACATTGTTATTTCTATTCCTTGATTCCTAGGATTACAATTTTCATCTTTAGAAGTTGGGTTCAAACGGGTTTGTCATAATTTGTTACCACATTGTTTTCTAAGATAATCTAAATCAAAGAATTAACATTGTTAATACAAATTAAACTCATTCCTTGAATTCAATGAAGATGTTTTGAGCAAAATTGTGATCAAACCCTTTAGGCTACTATTTACAATTAACACCACATTGTGGTTTTGTTGTATAAGAACAATTATGCCTAGTAACCGCCAACAAGATTATACTGATACCGCCCACTACATCCCAATGTATCATCGAAAGGATGGACTTAGCCCGAAGGATAGGAAAGCTTTCAAGTTGCTCGAAAAGAGGCTTTTTTATGAAGGTCGTGTGGTAGAACCATCATTCCTTGCTAACACCAACATCCGACAAGTTTTTGAAACAATTGGCTTTGATTGTCTTTTGGACATAAACGAACAAATTTGCCCGGTGTTCATGCTTGAATTCTACAAAACAATGAGAATAGTTAGGAATGAGAACGGACCATCTCAATAGTCTTCATCATAAATGAGCATGAGTACACCCTTTCACTTGTATAATTTGGAAGAATACTACGTGTCCCTTATCAAGGAGTTTGTATGTATTCCAATGAATGGTCTTTGGCGGAGCTACACGACATGGTAGATCATCATGAAGTCTACCACATGAGAATCCCGGAAGCAACCACGGTAAGGGATACCGTGTTCATGGAAAGGACATCTCCATCGAGGGTAACTAGAAATTCCAAAGTGATCTATTGGGATCCATTTGAAATGGAGCTTTCCGAGATGTTCCCATTGTATAAGAAATGGGAAGTCGTGGTAAGGGAGAATGTTCTTTGCTTGCGAGGGAACAAGGATCATCCCAATGCGTGCTTGAGCTTCATGATTTATTGCCTTGTGACCGAGACTCGCTTCAACCTTGCATATTACAAGATTAAGAGAATGGCGAGTGTGAAAAGCATGGACAAGATGGTGCTCCCTTATGCAATGCTCCTATCCCGTCTAGCAAACTTCATCTTTGCTTTAGAGCCTTCTATGTATTCCTTTGATCATAGCTTTTGCAACAAAGTTATGGTGCCGTTATCCGAGGGGAAAACTACAAGGTTCATGGTGGATGGCAAAAGACCTCACCCACCAACGGATTCATCGGATGAGTGGGAGAGACAAAGAGAAGGAGAATGAAGTAGCAACCCCCTTGGCAACACCGATCTCGACCCTTTAGATTACATCAATCAATTGCCGGACATTCCTAGCCCATCACAAGAATGGCAACAAACTAAAAGGATCTTCAAGTGTTTCGCTAACTTCTTGAAGAAAAAGAAGTAGAGATGGTGGGATGAAGAGTGAAGGGGATGAAGATGAGGATGAAGACGAGAGTGATATGGAAGGAGATGCGGATGAAAGGTAAGGTCATAGGACCTTAATTTATGAAAAAAATTTAAAACAATGGTTTGTAACAACATAACAATACTTATGTAGAGTACGAAGTAGTGTGTAGAAATTGCCATGATTTGGCATTGAACATCTTAACTTAGGAACAAGCAAGATGAGATTTTACGACATCTTGAATTCATTCAAGTAGTTGTCGTCACTCATCTTTAGTTACCTTTTAGTTCCCCCACACTTGCTATGCGTTATACTTGTTGTGTGCATACATTTACTGATTGTAGAAATGACTAGGATAAGCATTTGCTAAGAGTGCAAAAATTGCACAATTGCTGAAAGCCTTCTGTTCTGCAGTAGCCGGATCCCTGGACTATAACTAGCCGGATCCCTCGAATGAGGGAACCGTGGGATCCGGGCAAACAGATACCTGATACTGATCATGTTTCATCAAACCTGTCCTCTTGATCACATCACTCTAGCTAAACATGACCCTTTAAGACTACTTAAGTCTCCCTTAAGCTTTGTAGGTCTCACACTCACTTGTGGCTAACTTAGGATCAAATTCAAAGTATTTTTGATTTATCAACTTATCAACACTCACCATATTTCCACTCCAATACTCACACATTACTCCTCACATCTCAAAACACTTAGTTTGATATTTCTATCAATTTTAGCAAATTGATTTTAGTCACTCTTACCTTAAAATAGGCTTAAAACTAGTTTTTCATTTTTCTTTATTTTTTAAGAATTTTTCAAATTTCTCTTAAGCCATCATCTGATCTCTAGGATCAATTGCCACCATTTGTCATTTTCAAATCAAATGGTATCTTCCTCAAATACTTAGTTACACTCTCATAATTCCACTTTCTTACCCAAAACCATCATTAAGTATCCTCGCTCTTTGTGGTTGGACACTTAAGTCACCTATCTATTAAAACATCTAAGGAAACTCAAAACCTCAAGATTTATAGGCTTTAGGCCCTACAAGAGCATAATCACTTCACCATATCTCTGTCTGACAGACGGATCCCTGGTTTATAACCAGACGGATCCCTAGTGAGAGGGATCCGTGGGATCCGTGTCTACAGAAAGCTTCTAATCAGCTTTTCTTTCAAATTTAAACCATCTTTGGTAAACTAAACACTTTTAGTTACCATTTAATGATTCCCTAGAGCTGAACAACATCATATTTGACCTTGGTGCATGCCTAATTCCCTTAGTGGTCATGAATTTAATTCCTTAATTCAAATTCACCCTTTATAAATCAAACACTCTTGAGAGGTTAAGTCATCACTCTTACCACATTCCTAAAAATCAATAGTTAGAGACTTCTACTGCATCCTCACCATCACTATAACTAAAGCACCTAGCAACAACTCTTCAACCAAAGGTTCATCCAAAAGGAATGGTCATATGGTTCATGAGATTTCATCCAGCGAATCATCACCCGAAAGGGATCATAGTGCTAGAATCCCACCTCAACAAACCCAATCAACAATTGCCAAGAGAACCGCAAGAATTAGCATTAGACTTTTTGGGTTGAAAAAGGGTTCATCAAGCTCTAAACCAAACGTACCTAGTTCTAGTAAAATGCATAAGCATTCATTCCTAGAGCATAGACTACACTCCTTCACCGAGCCTCTATCTCACCCAAATCTCTATTCATTAGAGCATTCACCGAGAACTTCTCATTCACCAACTTTCTCGTTGAATTGGGAACCACCTATATCACCAATTAGTCCATCGTTGGAAACAAGGAACCACCAAGGACTTGATCATATGGAGGAATTTCCATTACCACCACCCTCATTCTTAGTAGAACATCATCCTACATTACTTAATGTAACCCCACCATCATTCGTAGAGCCTCCTCAAAACATCCAATCTCCTCCGGTTCCTAATCAAGACAATAATTGCTCTAATTGTCTAATCACCCAAGGAATTGTTCAAGAAGTACGAAATGTGTTGCATTTCATGTTTAATCATCTTCTTGAAAGATTGGACCAAATCAACAAGTCTATTCATCCTTAGACTCAAGCACATTGATGCTTTTTAAATTCTTGGTCACTTATTAGTATTAGTAGCAAATGTATTACATGGCTAAATCATTCTCTTAGTTTTACAGATTTGTAGATCATCTCTTATGTTTTATATGCCATATTGCTTTGAGTATATGTTTGTTGCTTGAATACATATCTCACCTTGATGTTAACATGATTTATTACATCACCATTGCTGAATTCTGTTATCAGACAGCCGGATCCCTGAGTTTTGCCTTGACGGATCCCTCCAAGGAGGGAACCGTGGGATCCGTGCAACATAAGACATGTTTTCTACTAATTTGAGTCTTATTTGCAGGAAATTATGCATTATATACTTGTTTTCTAACCTTTGTTTTGTAGATTTTCAAAATACACATGAAGACATTGACACCCTAAGCTAGGGGGAGCTTTGTGTCAAACAATACATTGCAAAACCATTTGCAATATAATCCTCATTTTGATTACATTTTATGACATTCCTTTGCAAAGTTGCAATCATCAAGGGGGAACATTATCGTCACAAAGACGAAACCATTTGCAAACATAGTTGCAATGCATTAGCTTAGTAGTTTTTTTCTTACTTGATGCCCTCACAAAGGGATGGACTCGTCAAGGGGGACTTAAGACGAGAACTTTTCCCGTCACTTGCTCTCTATATTTTCTTTTCTTGTCACATGTTTTTCTTAAAAACAACGTGTTAGTTTATTTTCGACGCTCTTTTTGTTTCGACAAAAAGGGGGAGAAGAGAGTAAAAACTCCAATTAAACTTTTACGAATTTTAGTTTTTCCTTAAAATAATTTTATGTTTTGTCATCAACAAAAAGAGGAGATTGTTAATATAAATAAGCCGTAAAAACATTTATTTATATTTTACGATCTTCTAATGTTTTGTCGATAACAAACGTAAAATCATTTTAACGAAACAAATAAAATAATACGTAAATGGTTTGAGCCAATAGTTTTCTAACACACTTACATTTTCACATAAAACACTAAAACAAGTATAAGTGATTTTATGATTTAGTAATACATATGTACAACAACTAGTGTTTACATATTGGGTAAATATATACATAACTAGTATATATTATAATGGGTAATATAAATGGGTAGAAACTTAAGTATTTGACCCATTGACCAAATACATTGAATGTAATTGGGTATAACCCAAAGTCCATGACCCATACCCATGGAGCATGACCCATAACCCATTGCATAACATCATGCTTAAGTCATATATGGATATTATCCATGATCCATGGTTTTAACCCATGACCCATGGACTAGATGCATTGCATCTTGTAGATACATTGTATCTACTTGGATACCCATGATCCATAACCCATGACACATGACCCAAAAACCATGGGCAAAAGAGATCGTCCCACGGATCCCCAGTATTACCCTGGACGGATCCCTCAAGTGAGGGATCCGTGGAACAGTAGCTAAATTTCTTCTATAAATAGTGAGCCATTTCTTTCTTTTGGGTTGCCACTCCCACACATACTTTCCCCAAGTATTGTAACCTTCTAACCTCAGATCCTAAGGATCTCTCTATGTAGTTTGTCTTTTGTTTTTGTGTGATTCTCTAGGTTCCTCTTAAAGGCGAGATCACCACCTCTTGAAGTTGAGCAAGCTCAAGTCCATGAGTTGCCATACTTCGTCATCATCAAGACTACTGAGGTTCTCTTGTTGATACTTCTTTCTTCCTCCATAGAAGTGTTGTGTCCAAGGCATTAGTGAAGGATGCCGAAATAGTCAAGACGAAAGCATTAGTGAAAGGTGCTTAACGTCCGTGTCTAAAGCATTAGTGAAGAATGCTAAAGGAGTCAAGACGAAGGCATTAGTGAAAGGTGCAAAACGTCCGAGTCAAGGGCATTAGTGAAATATGCCTAGAAGTCAAGTCAAGTGGCATTAGTGATGGATGCCAAGGTTGTATACTCGATGAGGTGCATCGATATACAAATAGAGATACGTTGTATGCAAGGATATTGATATCCTTGATGGTGTTGTAATAAGGAGTTGGTCTCCTCTGGGGTTAGGTGTTGTGTAGTGTTGGTAATAGTTCCTCCATTGTAATGGAACTCGGTACTTTGCCTAGTACCGGATAAAGGGTAGGCGACGTTGTGTTAGGTGTGGTTCTACCTTGTGGAAGAACCCGGTGGTTAGCCTAGTACCGGAAAAAAAGTAGGGGACGTTGTGAAGGCTTCTCCGCCATAAGGATCGTTGGTATCGTGTAGTGATTACGAACTCTCAATTAGGTAACTCGGGGAGTGGAGTAGGGCAAAGAAGGTGTCCTTGTAGCTGAACCACTATAAATACTCGTGTCGTGGTTATGTGCTTCTTACTCTTTATCTTTCATTACACATTTATATATCTATCTATCAATGTCCAACATACACATCTAAATAGATTGACATAAGTCGATCTAAATATTTTAAAACGAAGTTTTAATTGGTAAAACTATTCAACCCCCCCTTCTAGTTTTTCACAGGATCCCCTTGTTGCACCCCTTGACAGGACCAAAGGATAGATTCATCGTAATAAAGTCTAGCTGGCCTGGCATAGCAAAACTCAACCCAAGGAGCAATTGAAGGACATCTTATCCTGGACTCCTGGAGAAGGATACTCCTATCAACCAGATTGAAAGCGTTCTAAAAATCCACCAACAGCATAAACAACCTAACATTGTGACCCTTAGCCTCAACAAGCCGATTCACCTAATGAAGAATAACCTCACAACCACCCGGAACACCGACCCCAAATTGAAAGTCCTGCAAATAGGTATTCATAGAGTTGCCAATTGACGAGGAAGCAACCTTCGATACATTCGACACTATTATTATTATTATTATTATAAACATCACTTTCATTAGAAACAAAATCAGTGGATTACAAGAAATTAGTGGGGAGCCTCGAAACAATCTGGGCTCCCACACCTTTAGCAATAGCGAAACTAATCCTACTGAAGATATGAGCAGCCGCGCGCGCTCCAAAGTCTTGAGTTATAGAGAACTTCCGGATCCGCTTAAGTAAGGTCACCGCGTCAGCCTCAAGTTCTCCTAAGGAGGAAAATGAGAAAGGGGTGAACCCATATCCAATGTCTGTACATTTGGCTCCGTATTTGATGCGCTTACGTTTTGCGGCGTCAATCACTACACGACCTGGCACAAAATCCATCATACCAGTTTGTGTGAGGGGGGACGACCCCGTCAAATCGACACATACGTCCTGTCCTCCATCCCAAGAATAGAGCAAGATATCTGCTGGCCGTAAGACTTGCTCCCTTTCTCCACCCAATCCGATGTCAACCTCTTTACGAGCTGAGACCCTAGATCGAGAACAGATATCAATCAAAGTGTCACGCACTATGTTGTGCCGATGTTTAATACCAATAGTGCCAGCACACGATACAGCATGGTCCCCGTAAATATCCCCTGTGAAAACCTTGGAGCAAGCTGAACACGGCATCTGAACAGAGAAGAGGGGAACGCCTAGCCGATAACATAGAACACATCTGTAAGTTCTGGCATTCATAGTCTGTCCCAGCCCAGCTATTGGGACCACTCTGAGCCAGTCTGAAGTATGGTCTTCCATTTGTGATCTCCATAGGGCCATCTGTCTAGCAGATAAGCAGAAGGTGGATTCAGCCTCTTTGGTGACACGTGCGAAATATAAATCTGCCAATTTCTTCATGAGTTTGGGGGCAGCAATTTCACAAGAGCTACCCAAAAGGTCAGTCTCCATTTTCTCGTTAAAAACATGCAAGGCATCATCAAAGGAAGATCCAGTAGCACCAATACCAGACTGCCGAAGAAGTTCAGTCTGTAGGCTGGCCGATTGGAGTCTAGAAGCAAGGAAGGCATAGTTCAAAACATCGCCAGCAGCGTAAACGCCAAGCCCCCCAAATTCAAAGGGAAGAGTGGCCAGTCTCCATTGCCAATTTCCAAACCCGGGCCCAGAGGCAGTGACAATTCGCTCCAAAGAGGAGCGAAGTGCTTCATCGAATGAAATCTGAGCACGTTCAAAGACACGGGGGGAACATGTGCGCATAGAGAAATACAGCTTGGAAATGCCAGCACATGCACGGAGAAGCAACAACTCACATTGGGGATCATTAAGCTTAGCAACAGCGTCCATAAGTTCAATGGTTTTAGAAACTCGTTTCAAAACAAGCTTACTACTAAACTCAAGATCTACACATATAGGCCCACCCAACAATTTTACGCCATGCAGGGGCCGGACGATATTAGGAGGAAAAACACCTTCGAGTCTGCTTCTAGGATCTTCCCTTGGCCAGAAAACCTCAGTTTTATCGACGTTGAGGTGCAAACCATAACGAGGTCCTTCTATCATAATGAGCTCCAAGGCCTTCCCAACAAACAGGGTGTCCCCAATGATCGTACCATCATCTAGGTACCAAGCTTGAAAGGGGAGGGAAAAGGAGTCTTTGATCTTGCGAGCCAAAGGATGTAGCACCAACGCAAAAAGGAGAGGTCCAAGAGGGTCACCTTGCTGCACGCCTTGGTGTGACCATAAAGTGTGTTCCCCATAATATAATCTGGCTGGGCTGGAATAGCAAAATTCAACCCAACGTGATATAGCAGGGCAGTGGAGGCGAACCTCTTGTAACATAACCTCACGGTCCACCAGATTGAAGGTATTTTTGAAATCCACCAACAACATCGAAAGACCCACATCATCACCACGGTCTTCAACAAACCGATTCACGGCATGAAGAATGGCCTCTCCTCCTCCAGAAACCCCAACTCCGAACTGTAGATCATTCAAGTATCCATCTAAAGAGTGGCCAATCATAGAAGCTCCCACCTTGGAGACTAAACGCCTCCAGACAGTTCCCACTGCAATAGGACGGATACCACCACCTGGTTTGATCAGCGGTGTGAGAGGAGCACTGGCAATATACTCACCCAAAGCCTTTGGACACTTACCATCAAGAAAAAGATTTACCACCTGGGTGATGGAGTTGATTAACTCATCAGATATTGCCACAGCAGCACCACTAAAACAATCCAATAGGTGTTGGGCGCGTAAACCGTCTCGACCACAAGATGTACCACGGGGGAAACTCTTAATCATGTCAAGAACCATAGCAGGAGATGCAATGAGGTTATGATGATCAATAGGTATATCAGGCAGTGAAGGAGCGGACTTGAAGGGGTGCTTAGCCTTTAGGTCCTCAAAGGTAGTATCATTGTAAGGAGCAACACCTGAAGAAGAAAGAACTCTGACAACAGCAGTATAATGACCATCACAAATCTTCCTCCTACATTGCTTGACATTACGCTCACCCAATTCCAGGTTTCCCTCCTCAATATTAGACCAAGTAGGGGAGGGTTCAGCTAAAACCTCTCTAACAAGCTGCAAACTACCACCAGACGTACCCCAAGACCGAATGGCATTAGCGATATATTCTTCTTGACGCTGGCGCCTAGTAGTAGACCTACACTCCGTGTTACTCCTCGGGCAAAAGGTTTTAAGGAGACAAAGAGGTAAGGCTAACATGCTAACCCAACAAGAAATGTCTTCAGGTGTGCAGATCACCTTATCAAGAGCTCCTTTCAAAACACGAGAGAATCCCAAACGGCACTTAGGAGGGATGGATTTGACAGTGTACAACCCTTTAGCAAGCAAGGTGTCAAGTAAGTGTAAATCAAAACTAGAGTGCTCTTCCAAAACCAAATCTTCAACGCAAGCGAGCTGAACAGAAGAGGGAACTTGGGGCTTAGCGAGATCAAATAACACAAATCTGACAACACCATCACCGCAATCAGGGGGTGGTACAAAATCAGATCCGTGCCGACATTTAGAGCGAAGAGTATGTGTCTTAAAACAAACCCCACACAACCAAAGCCCCATACGTTTCAACGTAACCTCAGCAGCCTCAAAAACAACCAAATTAGTGGCCAAAGAAAGTTTGGTGGTGGCTAGCGCATCCTCATTGAAATGACGATCACGAAGATGAGAAATCAACGAGGTTTTTGTAAGCCCATTCCCACTCCCGTCTTGGCAACCACTTAAACCCACAAAGGGACAATGAAACCGAATAATAGCCATAGAGATATTATATATATATATATATATATATATATATATATATATATATATATATATATATATATATATATATATATATATATTTTTTTGCACTAACCTAAAGAAAACAAACTAAAACTTAAAAAAAAACAAAGGCATCAAATACATAGTCCTACCAAAAAGCAAAACACAAACAAACAAAGACCAAATGGATGCACCAGCATGGGCGCCACCTAAAAAGAAAAACGAAAAGCATGCTGAAGCAGAAAACAACCAGAAAAAGAAGAGTAACTCGCTAAAGAGCAAATCACGATCAAAAACTCAACTCGCTACCAGAAAAGTACAAGCTAACAATCCGCTAGCCAACAAAAACGTTTCTAGAGACATGCTAGCCAACTCGCTACCAGAAATAAGGGGCCAACTCGCTGCCACAAAGTGACCCAAAACACTTCCAGAAAACGGAGAAGAAACAGAAGCACAAAGGAGAGAAACTGGTTATGAAAACAGCATCAAACAACACCTCTTGTCCCAAGGAGGAAGGTCCCTAACACCCCCCCACACAATTGGAACAAACCCATTCAAATGATGGTTCGGAGATCAACACACACATGCCCACGAGATACAACACCGGTGAGATCGAGACGATCTAGTGGCAGGAGCCTACACCGGGAAGATGATCGAGAGGATCAACCTTTGGGGAGGAGCACCCAAATCGCCCACAGTTGGCACTGTTATTATTATTATTATTATTATTATTATTATTATTATTATTATTATTATTATTATTATTATCATTATTAGTTTTTGATTATTAATTTTATTGTTTGGCCAATATCAAATCCATATTTACCATATTGTATTACTCCATGCTAAATATTTTTCTAAAAAGATGAATGCCATCGAGCTAAGATGCTCAGTATGTTAGAATCATGCATGAGGATAGGGCATGTAGTTGAGGTGCAAGAGGACTTGGTATATGGAACGAGGATGAGGCATGACGCTTGTTCACGACCAAGTTTAACGGGACACGAGGTAAATTATAAAACTTACTTCTAAACATCTTGATGTTGATTTTAAGATTGTAAGATTACGCTTTATGAAAAGTTGTTGATGCTCCACGGGATTTTTGTACGCATGTGATTGCGATGTTACTATACAGTTTTAATATCTCGACCTGATTTTGGCTGGCAGTTCTAGTCTCTGTATTTTAATTCTAACTATTTCCTTTCTATAGAGATTCTCCTGATTTTAATTTTATTTAACTAATATTAATAAACAATTGAATTTTAGTATAGGAGAATAAAAAAGGTGGAGTTGACATTGTTAGTTCGACTATGTAAATAATAATCTCTTTATAGTTTGATAATTATTAAAATATGAAGCACCACATGTAATTACAACACAAACTAAACACTAACAAACCCCCAAAATGGCTTTGAGTCTGAATGCTCCAAGTTGGCGCAAACTAATCAACGATATGGCTCTAAATACATGTCCGCATATGATATTTAAGATATTTGGTATAAATCATTTCGGGTGGTTTTGCACTTTAAGACTCTTTTGGTGAAACGTCGGGTCAACTCTTTTAACAAACTCAAATCATTTTTACCTACTAGCTAGCAAACGTGTCTAAATAAATGTCCAGAAGTTAGGCATGAATATATCACTAGCCAACTTATTCTTGTTTTGGAAAACCATATAAAAATGATTAAAGGTGTATTTACCATTTAAACAAAAGAAAATTTTTAAAGTGGAGAACACTCAACACTCTTTTTTTCCTCAATCCTTTAGCACCCTCACTATGGACATGTTGTGTTAGATGTGAAATCAAATCTTGGAGCTTGAACACCATGATTTTGACCGTCTAACTTGTAATACCGCTTTAAGAATGGCTTCTCTTGAGATTTTGACATTAATAATTTTGAACCATAAAAGTTTTTTAATTCTTGTGAATTCGAATAAACCTTGCTTTTTCAGTTCTTTAAAAGAGTTTTCCATTTGTGAAAAGAAAATATAGCATGTGGGTTTATCAAGAGGTAACAAATATATTTGCATGTGAATTATGGTGTGGGCGCTCCACGCTCATGCATCAAAATGCTAAGTTGGAGCGTCAGACAACTTTTTTCACTTGTATTAGCCACCTCTTTGCATCCTATCAAACTACCGTTTGCAAATCAATTTCTATAACTTTCTCAAAGTCTTTGTAGCCCACTAATCTCTTGATTATATCTCATCTCATCTTAACATCATTGTTGAAAGCAAATGAAAAGCAAGAGAAGAACATTGCCAAGTGATAAGTCATCTATGACTATTTCTTAATCGTTTATTTTAACTTCTTTCTTCATCTCATCTCACTTCTACTTCTCATTTCTTCTCATCTTTTATGTCTCTTCTATTCTCCAAATATCATTTCTGAATCAACCTTGTAATATATAGTTGTGGTCCTTGTAAGGACAAATTGTAATGTTGCGAAGATTCCAAATGTAGTAGAACATACTAGTAGTTGTGTAGGCAAACAAATAAGTTGTTTTTGCGGTTCCAAAGTGTTCATCATCATTGTACCAGTCTTGTTATGTTGTAAAGTCATGATACTCTTGTGTTGGTATAGCTCCAAAGAAGGACACAGTTGTGTAAGGGTAAGACGTGATTAGCTTGTGTAAGATTCCTCCTCCGAAAGGAATCGTATTGCTAAGGAATAATAATTGGATCGCGACATGAAGAGTGAATGTACGGATATCCTAAATCCCATATAACAACTACTATAAATCTTGTGTTGGTTAATTTTTGAGTTAACATAAAGTGTTTGAAACATATTGTGTGAAGAAACTGTGAAAGAAACTAAAAAAAGGACATATATGTCCTTTTTCCTATATGCACAAAATTTTAGACCCCTTAGTCCCATAGCATAATAAGTACAAAATTATGTCCATATAAATTTCGACCCCTTAGTCCCATAGCATAATAAGTGTCTATTTCCTATATGCACAAAATTTTAGAAAATCCATTAACTTCACTATCAACTAATTAAATATAACATCTTCCCACTAAAACCTCTTTTCGTTGATTGAAATGAAAATCCATAGCATATTAGGACGTCTCAAAATAGTAATATGGATACTTATTGTGCGGACGAATGGAGTATTATTATTAGCACATATAAAATGCCCCCTCCCATGTGTAGGAGGGGTGGGAGTTCATTTTAATTTTGGCGACCTACGAATTATAATTACTGTTAGCCTTAAAATACACTCTCATTAAAAAATACAATTAATATACTATAAGGTACAAACCAAACAAGTATCATAGGCCTCTTAGCCAAGCGGTATGTGAGTGGCCCAATAATCTAGTGGATGTGGGTTTAAGTCTCGTTGAAAACATATGTGAGGTAGAATTTATGAGATAGGTGGTTGATGTGTTAATCGTAGTCTATATTATTTTAACCAAGTTTTATATTTATATTTTGCTGAGCTAACCTATAAACTGACACTAGCGGGCAATGTACCTGATTAGTTATAGCTAGTTAATGGTAAGTACGAGTCGTTCTCTAGGAGTAAGTTGCTTTAATACTAACCTAATGGTATTCTAATTATTTAAAGTAATTAAACTATCTAATCTAACTAATGCAAGGGGGTTCACCTTGAAAGACTGACACGAGTTTTGATTACGAATTTAAACTAATAAAATGCAAATAACAAAGCAAAGCAAATGAATGGTTAGGTGAAGTCGAATGGTAGAAAAACATGCTAACCAAGTTCATCTTACCAATTAATAGTGATTTGTCTATGAGTGCAATGATTAATTAACTAATTTCGTTGGTGATTCACGAATGTAAACTAGATGGGTCTTCTCCCTAAATCCTAAGCTAACACGAGGTTAACTCTATCACAGTCAACAAGCCCGCATACAATCCTTCAACTAGTAATTACAATCTATCTAGTTTTGACTAACTTACTTGCCTTAACCGTGTGATTATCTAACCTAGAGGCATAAAGCTCACTATTTGAAATTTGCCAAGAGACCATTCTAGGTGGTTTTCCTTAACTAGGGGCCGTTTTAGTTGGTTTTCCTTACACTCTACTATTACGATACATATATTTAGTTTTATTTATTAATTCAAGTAACCACAATTACGGATAGTTAAATTATAGAAATTAATTCATATTCCAAAAACTCTACAAAATAAATAAAAATTCAATCAAGCAAGTAAACGAGTATTGTTGATAAACAAATCAAAATCAAATGATACTGATAAACTTGGCTAACATATAAGGGTGTTAGCCTATAATCTCATTAACAAAGTACATCAAATTGATCAAAGGAAATTGTAAAGTATTCATAGACAAAAACGATACGCTAACCGAATGATACACGATGTAATATTGATAAGAGATGTTCTTCGTGATGGAATAGATCTTCAAGGATGTGTTAGGAATGTGTAGAGACCCTTGGGAATGTCCCAAGGGCTGTAAAAGTTATAGTAAATTCGTCCATAAGGTTTGGTATTTAAAGGGCTGAACAAGAGTAGCCTCCAAGATATATAAAACATAACATGTCTGTTGTTCGACCCCCAATATGGTGTATTGACCCCGTCCAATATGCCGTATTCATCCTCCAGGTTGCAGGTATTCTTTTTCTCTTCGCGTGGCCGCTTGAATCGACTAAAACAAAGTTCGGACGAAGAAGAAATAGTGAAACATCCTCTAAGGTCATCATGTAAACGCAATTTCTTCATTTGGTTTCGATTCTTCACTTGGTTTCTTGGCTAAGGCTCATATACGGCATATCCTAGGGCTGAGCATCGGTCATAAACCGACCCAACCCGACCCGACCCGAGAAACCGAGGACCGAAAACCGTAAAAAACACGAACCGAAACCGAACGAATGTTGTCGGTTCGGTTCGGTTTTGTCGGTCTAGGTGTATTTTGGTATATTTTTGTTGGTTTTAGGCCGAACCGGACTGAACCGACCCGACCCGAAACCGATATCATGTAAAACCTGAAACTGAAACAGAATCGACGGGTTGTCGGTCCGGTACGATTTTTGTCAGTTCGGTAGGTTTCGTCGGTCTAGTTCAGTTTTGAACCTTCGGTGCTCAGCCCTAGCATATCCTAAGGATTTGATACACCGTATTAATGATGTAATACGTGGGCTCTACTCATAAAATATTCAGAAATAATAGCTAATCGTCTTCATATACGGCGTATCAATGGGAATGGATACGCCGTATTGCATGCATTGGTCTTCAATAAGTTAGGGTTTCTATCGGTGTATCCTTAGAATCCGATATGCTGTATTCTTCAAATGTCTTATGTTCTTCAAATCGACCAAGTTTCACATAGGGCGTATTCCGAAATATGGATATGTTGTATTTTTCAAAGTCATGCAAGGTCTTAAAATCTTCTAAGTGTATGGATACAATGTATCTATTTAGCATCGATACGCCGTATTGAATGTTTGATCAATATACTTTCTTAAATGTCTTTGTTTAGCTACAAAATACGTCTTTTTCCGTTACTTTCTCCAATTGCTCTAATATTAATGAGATTTACAAAAGTAAACGATTAAGTACCAAATCTCGTATAAAATAGTATAAAAAGAGCAATATAAACGGGATAAATGATACATATGATTAGTACTTATTTGATGTCATCATTGGTGTAGGTTATAAACAACTGTCATTAAAAAATTAAAAAAAAAACAAATATGGTTATCAGAACCTAGTCACTTAAATTCGATTGAAAATAATTGTAAACCTTGTCGGAATAAAATCTAGAGAATTTTAATTTTATTTAAAATAGGTGCAATGATCAATGGTGTTTGTTGCGTTGTTTGTGACAAACCCTGTAAAGCAAGCATTCATATATATGAGTACTTGCTGAATACGATTAAAATTCACCTACGTAAAAGTAACTTCTAAACTGGTTACCCTATATCAAAATTTTCAAAACTTTTTTCTTTGTTCGAAAAAGTTGGGTATGCATTTAGCCCTTTTCCTAAAGCTAATTCTTAACAAAATCTTTAATTGAAAACTATGGTTACTTTCAACCATTGACTTAAAATCTGAAAAGGGTATCTAAAAGCACTACCAAACACTCCCTAAAACTTGAAATCTGTAACCAAGAAATAATCTTTACATATATCAGTAATCCTCTTTCAATATCTATATTTACTTACTAAACGACATTTCGTATTCCTACAATTGATGAATTAACTTCAATTTCTCGTAATCACATTACAGTTTACCAAAAAAGGTGCAAATACATTTATCTGAAACCATAACAAAGTATGCAAGAAAAAAAACCTTGATCAAATATCTTGGCTCGGGCACCTTTGGATGGAAGTAATTTATTGCGAGTAAGTTGACAGGTTTGTTTGCAAGAAATCACATCGTCATTGAAGAATAATTGAGCGTGTCAGTGACTATGTGGAACAAATACTTCAAACAATCCTGCCTCAGAGAAAAAATGTTGTCATGTTAGAAATTATGAGTAATATACTGTGAGATGATATGCAAGCTCACTCAGAATGTAAATGACTTCACTGACAAATCCCTAAAAAAAGATAATCACTTTGGCATTGCTAAGAATAAACTATATCATTTATGTACCAGATCATGTGCATAGTTAAAATCATCCAAATTCAGAGGACGAACATACGCACTGCTATGCAAAGAAGGTATTGAGCTATTTTCTTCCAATGCCAAAGCATTATCCTGCAGTATGAAAATACAATATAATTAGAATGCCATAAAACACCTTACCTAGTATTATAACTATGGAAAACTAGAGGGGGGGGGGTTGAATAGTTTTTCCAATTAAAACTTCCTTTCGATCTATTTAGATTGACTGATGTCAATCTATTTGGATGTGTGTGTTGGATGTTCATAAACAAGCATATAAAGGTAAGTAATGAAAAAATAAGAGTAAGAAGCACAAAACCACAATACGAGTATTTATAGTGGTTCGGATACAAGGACACCTTCCTTGCCCTACTCCACTCCCCAAGTCACCTACTCGAGAGTTCGTAATCACTACACCAATCTCCTTATGGCCGAGAAGCCTTCACAACGTCGCCTACCCTTTTTCCGGTGCTAGGCTAACCACCGGGTTCTTTCACTCCAAGGTGAACCACACCTAGACAACGTCGCCTACCCTTTATAAGGTACTAGGCTAAGTACCTAGTTCTTTCACTCCAAGGTGAACTACACCTTCACAACGTCGCCTACCCTTTATTAGGTACTAGGCTAAGCACCTAGTTCCATTGCAATGGAGGAACTACTACCGCACTACACCAACGACTAATCCCAAAGGAGATCTACTCCTTTACAACATCATCAAGGATATCAATATCCTTGGATCTAATACTAGTCTATCTTGTACATCGAAACACACCATATCGAGTGTACATCTAAGGCACCTTTCACTAATGCCTTTGACTAGATCTACAAGACACCTTTCACTAATGTCTTGTGTTTTCACTTCTAAGAACCTTTCACTAATGCTTCTTTATCTTGACTTCTAAGCACCTTTCACTAATGCTTCTATGTCTTGACTTCTAAGCACCTTTCACTAATGCTTATCCTATAGACGATAGATACCCTTCACTAATATATTCGTTTTAACACTTGAGACATCTTTCACCAATGTCTTCAACACTTCACTTCTTTGAAGAAATAAAGGAATCATCAACAAGAAGACTTCAGTAGCCTTGATGATGAGGAAGCATGGCAACTCATGGACTTGAGCTTGCTCGACTTCAAAGGTGGTGATCTTGCCTTTAAGAGGAACCTAAAAGATCACACAAAAACAAAACTACAAACATAGATCTCTTGGATCTAAGGTTAGTGAGATTTAACTTAGGGAGGAAAGTGTGTTAGAAAGGGATGATCAATAATGAAGAAATGACTCACTATTTATAGAGGAAAAATCCTACTGTTCCCCGGATCCCACGGATCCCTTCCACTTGGGATCCGGCTAGCACAAAGCTAGGGATCCGAGGAACGCTCCTCTTTGCCCATGGGTATTTTGGTTATGGGTCATGGGTCATGGGTTGAACCATGGATCTTTGGCTAGATACAATGTATCTTTGAGTGCAATGTACTTAGTCACTTGGGTATGGGTTGATCCATGGGTTATGGGTATTATCCATATGTGATATAAGCATGATGTCGTGCAATGGGTTATGGGTCAAGATCCATGGGTTATGGGCTTTGGGTTGTACCCAACTACATTCAATGTATTTGCCCAATGGGTTGTGATACTTAAGTTTCTACCCATTTGTATTACCCAATATACTACATACTAGTTATGTGTATATTTTATCCAAATATGTAAACACTAGTTGTTGTACATATGTATTACTAAATCATAAAATCACTTATACTTATTTTAGTGTTTTATGTGAAAATGTGAATATGTTAGAAACTATTAGTTCAAACCATTTACGTATTTTATTTGTTTCGTTAATATGAGTTTACGTTTGTTATCGACAAAACATTAGAAGATCGTAAAATATAAATAAATGTTTTTACGGCTTATTTGTATTAACAATCTCCCCCTTTTTGTTGATGACAAAACATAAAATTATTTTAAGGAAAAGCTAAAATTCGTAAAAGTTTGAATTTGTAGTTTTTACTTTCTTCTCCCCCTTTTTGTTTAAGAAAAATATGTGAAAGAATTAAAAGTAAAAAGAAATAGAGAGCAAATAACGGGAAATGATCTCGTCTTTACTCCCCCTTGACGAGTCCATCCCTATGTAAGGGCGTCAAGTAAGTGATACTAATCTAGTTTGTTTGCAAATAAGTTTGCAAAAGATATCGTCTAAGAGACGAATGTGCCCCCCTTGATGATTGCAATTATGCAATAGGATGTCATGAAATGTAAACCTAGTATTGCAAGTAATTTGCAATGTATTGCTTTGACATAAAGCTCCCCCTAGCTTTAGGATGTCAAAGTCTTCATATGTAAATTGAATAACTACAAAACAAAGGTTAGAAAGCAAGTATAATTCACAATTTTTCTGCAAATGTGATTCAAGTTAGTAGAAAGAAAGCTTTCTGTCTTACGGATCCCTTAGGGATCCGTCTAGGAAATTATGAGGGATCCGTATTAGCTGTTCAATTACAGCCAAGGTGATATAACAAGTAATGTTATCACACAAATCATATGCTCAACAAAATAACAAGTAGCATGTAATTCCATTTAATAAAACTAGAGTTATGATATACATGACTCTAAAAACTAAGAAAATAAGAAAATAAATGACTAGGAATTCTAAACAAACTATCGCTTGATGCTAGGACACCACTAAAATCTTCTAGCTCAAGTTTTGTTTAGGTTTGATCTCGTCGAAACGTTCGAGGAGATGATAGAACATGAAACGTTGGTCTTCTCGTACTTCATGTATCAAACTTTCAACATGTTGACAATGATAGCAATATTTGTCATGGCTATGTAGTGGTGGTGGAAGAAGTGAAATGGCTTGATGCGAAGGATCAAGTGAAGCGGCTTGTGGAGCTTCAAACGATGGAGGGATTGGTGGAGGTGCATTTGAGAATGACTCAACCAAAAATGATGGTGGTGGTAGAGAAGTGTCAACTTCCATATGGTCGGGTGGTTGACTTTGATGATTTCTCATAATCCAAATGGGATTATATGATGGAAACGGCGAGAAGGAAGCCGGAGCAAATGTTGACTCAACACCTTGATTTTGAATCATTATTTCTCCTAATGAGGAGAATGTTGTCGGCGGAAGCGGATGAGACGGCCTAGGAGGCAAGTCCTCTAAATTGTAGAGGTGTGGTGATGATAGTGGGGATGTAAATGAAATAGCTCTAGGAACCAATGGTGATGGTTTAGTGGAGATGATATTATTTGGCCTAGGAGGTATGGTGGTGTTTGGCATAGGTAGTTTTGTGGGTACTATCTTTTTAGGAATTGGTTTGATTGGATGATGAAGAATTCTATCATTTGTTGCCTTGACGGGAGATGATTCGGTTGAAGAAATTTCGTGTATAACACGAGCCCTTTTCATGGGTGGTTCTTTGGTGGATAAGTTACTACTTGGGGTTTTCCTCATGATGAGATGATTTGAAGAGGTTGCAAGAGCTGAAAGTTTAGGATGAGAGTGATGACTATGGAGGTCCTAACAAGGTGGTTTATAAACTAAGAGATTTGGCAAGTGCATTTAAGCCTTAAGCCACTAGGATTCATTGGAATGTGATGATTGACATGCACAAGAGTCAACTTCAGAGGTTGCACTGATCTAGGAACTCATTTAAGATGAGATGGAGTGTTTGAGTTAGGAAGATGAGTTGAAATGATTGTTTTATCAAGATTTGACATAAACTGTCATCCGGATCCCACGGTTCCTTCCTCAAAGGGATCCGTCTAGGCTAATCCTAGGGATCCGGCTTTCAGCAGTTATAAAAGAGTGGAGATGATGTTTCTAAGATCTAAGATCTATATCATATTGAGTGTTTCAGTCATCCTAAGTGTTTTAAATGAAGGGGTGCTTGAGTACTTGAAGGTAATGAATGATGTAGCTAATGATTGTCATTTATGGAAGGATTTGGAACTTTCAAGAGTACCAATGGATGAGCAAGGATGACACTAAAGATTTAGAGTGTCAATTGAAGCTAAATGATCCTAGAGATCAGGTTGTGTCTTAGGAGAGTGTTTTGGAAAATATCCTAGAGGCTTTGAGATGGGAAAACTAGATTTTGATCAACTTTGATCCATTTTGAGGTAAGGATGATTTATAGTCAATTTTTCCATAATCGAAATATTTCTAAGGCTAAATGTGAGGGATAAAAATGAAGTGTGATTTTGAGAGCGGAAGAGCAATGGATAAAAGAAATGAAGCCGTAGATCTACAAGCGTTTTTGAGTGTGATCTAGGTGAGTTATGTGTGAGTAGGAAATATAAACCTATTTTGATAAGGACTTAATTTGCCTTAAGACCCTATGTTTAGCTTAGTGTGAGATGTTCTAAGGATATGTTTGAAATATAATGCTTGCAATTGCATTTTTTGTTTGCCGGATCCCACAGTTCCCTAAGTGTAGGGATCCGTCTAGTACAATCTTTGGGATCCGCCTATCTGCTCTACAGGACCTTTACTAAAGGTATGCAATGATCTTGACAATGCATTATATCTCAAGGATAGTCTAAAAAGAGTTCTAATACTAAGATATCAAATGTAAGATGTTTTATTTCATGAAAGAAATTGGATTACATTGATAAAGCACGAGTACAAGAGAATTGATCCAATTTTGGAATACTACTAGGTTCCTTGAGTGTTCTCGCTAAGAGGATCATTATGTGATTGATGAGTGTTGGTGGAATCAAGAATGAAGAAAGTCTTCATGATAGATATGTTTAGCGGTTCCATCATCTTGTTTACATGTACGTACAACGGACTTTGAAATTGAGGATGGAAGTGCATAACATTATGATAGAGGCGTTTCAAGAACATTCCATAAGAGATGAGTTTATTCTTGGAGCCTTGAAGATTTGCAATTCGCCTTGCAAAGAAGTAGGCGAGATTGTATGGTTGTTGTGTTAGCAAACAGTACAACATGTGAGCACAACAAGCGGGAAGAATTTCTCGATTTCCCCCAAGACTCCAAACATTTTCACGTAGGATGAGTGCAAGAGGCTTGTACTCTTCTCGGATATCCCTTGTAAAGATAATGTTTGGATCGGAGTAATATGGTCGAGGTTTGCATATTATGCGATTTAAATCTTCTGGAGAGGGTATGTGTGAACAATATGGACTATTTTCTTCACAAAAGTTGAAGAGAGAATAAAGAGACCAATCTTCGGTGAAGGCACATTGTCCATGATTTGGAATCCGAAGGATGTGAGCAAAATGCCCAAGGGTTAGAGTGAACTTTTGGTTTTGGATATATAACCAAAGAGATAGAGAGCGATCCTCGTTACGAACGAGTTCGACTTGACGGAAGAATTCCATTATGAACCTTGGACATATCTTCTCGTTGATTTCAAGAAGACATTCTAGTCCTATGGCTCGGAAGGAGGTATTGATACCTTCTTCGAATTGTAGAGAGGTGTCTACAATACGTCCTTCGTGGAAGTGACGGTTTTCGAGATTATTGAACCCACGGACATGATTGCCAGGTGTGTTGGGTTCGAGAGAGATGTTCGAAGTGTAGACGCTAGTGAGTGAAAAATCAAACTCATATTCATGCGTCATAGTTGAACCTATAAAAATGATAGGTTAAAAAAGAGATGTTTGTGGTCAACTTATGACAATCTAATGTTTTTACTAGATTTTTATTAACAATGGTATTTAACACTTTAACATACTCAAGGTTTTGACTTTCTAGTGGATTATTACATTTAGAAAGATATTGGTTTTTAATCTTGCATGAAGACTGTTTTCCAGTAGGACGGATCCCACGGTTCTTTTACAAAAGGGATCCGGCTAGTATAACTTCCGGGATCCGTGGATCTGTAGTAACAGAAACAGATTTTGATAAAAACATAGGTTTTACAATTTTTATACCACGAAATATGTTTTATCCTACATTTTGTTTTAGCATGTATACATGACTTCTAATGTATCACGAAAGAATATAAAACATATAAGTCAAAATAAGTGACAAACACATTATGATAAAAATAACCTAGATAAACTAGATTATTAATAATATTGCATTTCAATACTAAGGATGATACAAAGGATTGGGTATATGATCCCAATGTAGATTAACAACACAAAGTAAACGTCTCCATATGTGAACTTCATCATAGGGAACACAATTGCGATGAGTGTTAGGGCGATGAGCACGAGTGCGATGTAAACCATGTTGATGACGGATCTTCTTGGTTTCGGTTGAGATGAAATGAGGAGGAAGATGAATTTTTTGAATAAGAGAAAATTTTGAAATTGGAGGATTTGAAAAAGTGAGGGTTTGGTAGAGTGGTCGACGGTGGATTTTTATAGGGAAGGAGGAATTTTTGAAATTCGTGTTTTGTTTTATTATTGGATTTAAAAAAGAGACAAAACATAAGTTTTTATATACCATGACTTTAGATGCGAAGTAAAACACGTATGTGAGGAAAAGGCGTCCTAATGAAGCTTCATGTAAAACATGTATAAGCACACAAAAAAAATATTCATATAAATTCCTAAATAGGTATACTTAATTATCAAGCAAAATAAAAAGAAAATCATACCTCTAGCGCACTTAGGAATGTCTTTACAAATGACACAACAAATGTCACTTAGACGATTCCCACTCCTTTGCGATTAAGATACCTTCTTAAGGAAGGTATTCTTGTTACCAAGTGACTCCTAAAGCTTGGTGGGTATGAGCTTTGACTAATCAACATGACAAAGAAGATTAGTGCAATTAAATGAAAAGGTAAATAAGAAAACTGTTGTTATCAAATCAACATCCAAACATATAGTTTTAAAAGACATGGTGTTTGTTTTTATGAAAAACCTTCTTTGCAGTTTTCAATTAACTATGGATCGTATCAAGTTTTTAAAGTACAATATACTTCAAGAAACTTGGTAACGAAGCTCTGATGCCAATTGTGGAAAACTAGAAGGGGGGGTTGAATAGTTTTGCCAATTAAAACTTCCTTTTGATCTATTTAGATTGACTTATGTCAATCTATTTGGATGTGTGTGTTGGATGTTGATAAACAAGCATATAAAGGTAAGTAATAAAAAGATAAGAGTAAGAAGCACAAAACCACAACACGAGTATTTATAGTGGTTCGGCTACAAGGACACCTTCCTTGCCCTACTCCACTCCCCGAGTCACCTACTCGAGAGTTCGTAATCACTACACCAATATCCTTATGGCGGAGAAGCCTTCACAACGTCGCCTACCCTTTTTCCGGTGCTAGGCTAACCACCGGGTTCTTTCACTCCAAGTTGAACCACACCTACACAACGTCGCCTACCCTTTATAAGGTACTAGGCTAAGTACCTAGTTCTTTCACTCCAAGGTGAACTACACCTACACAACGTCGCCTACCCTTTATTAGGTACTAGGCTAAGCACCTAGTTCCATTGCAATGGAGGAACTACTACCACACTACACCAACGACTAATCCCAAATGAGATCTACTCCTTTACAACATCATCAAGGATATCAATATCCTTGGATCTAATACTAGTCTATCTTGTACATCGAAACACACCATATCGAGTGTACATCTAAGGCACCTTTCACTAATGCCTTTGACTAGATCTACAAGACACCTTTCACTAATGCCTTGTGTCTTCACTTCTAAGCACCTTTCACTAATGCTTCTTTGTCTTGACTTCTAAGCACCTTTCACTAATGCTTCTATGTATTGACTTCTAAGCACCTTTCACTAATGCTTATCCTATAGACGATAGATACCCTTCACTAATATCTTCGTTTTGACACTTGAGACATCTTTCACCAATGTCTTCAACACTTCACTTCTTTGAAGAAATAAAGGAATCATCAACAAGAAGACTTCAGTAGCCTTGATGATGAGGAAGCATGGCAACTCATGGACTTGAGCTTGCTCGACTTCAAAGGTGGTGATCTTGCCTTTAAGAGGAACCTAAAAGATCACACAAAAACAAAACTACAAACATAGATCTCTTGGATCTAAGGTTAGTGAGATTTAACTTAGGGAGGAAAGTGTGTTAGAAAGGGATGATCAATAATGAAGAAATGACTCACTATTTATAGAGGAAAAATCCTACTGTTCCCCGGATCCCACGGATCCCTTCCACTTGAGATCCGGCTAGCACAAAGCTAGGGATCCGTGGAACGCTCCTGTTTGCCCATGTGTATTTTGGTTATGGGTCATGGGTCATGGGTTGAACCATGGATCTTTGGCTAGATACAATGTATCTTTGAGTGCAATGCACTTAGTCACTTGGGTATGGGTTGATCCATGGGTTATGGGTATTATCCATATGTGATATAAGCATGATGTCATGCAATGGGTTATGGGTCAAGATCCATGGGTTATGGACTTTGGGTTTTACCCAACTACATTCAATGCATTTGCCCAATGAGTTGTGATACTTAAGTTTCTACCCATTTGTATTACCCAATATACTACATACTAGTTATGTGTATATTTTATCCAAATATGTAAACACTAGTTGTACATATGTATTACTAAATCATAAAATCACTTATACTTATTTTAGTTTTTTATGTGAAAATGTGAATATGTTAGAAACTATTAGTTCAAACCATTTACGTATTTTATTTGTTTCGTTAATATGATTTTACGTTTGTTATCGACAAAACATTAGAAGATCGTAAAATATAAATAAACGTTTTTACGGCTTATTTGTATTAACAATGACATATGGACATAGACCAAGGTTTAGTGGCAAAACAGGGTGTTAAGATGGGTTGTATAGCGGACAAAATTAGGTAACTGTTTTTATTTGCGAAAACTATAAACAATGTAGCAGAACATATTGAATATTCAATAGAAAAAAAGGCACAAAGCAACGTGCAACATATTTAGAGGGTGTTTGGGATTGTGTATTTTACTATCCTTATTAGAATAAGCAAATAAGCTCTTAGATCGTATCTTTTTCAAAATAAGCAAATATAAACACTATTTTGGAAAGTACCTATTTTTAAGTACTTACAATTACCGAAACAGAAGCAGAAAAGCAACTCCAAACATCCCCTTAATAAACCAATAAGAATAAGCAGGTATCAAAAATAGTTATTGAAAACTGCTTATTTCACCCTAGAATAACCAGATAAGCAATATAAGTATCACCGTCATTTAAAATTGTCCAAAAACTCCAAATTGCTATAACTGGGTTGATTTGGGTTTTTTTTGTCCCTTATGGGTACAAAGTGAGAACTATAATACCTGAGTAGGATGTTGTCCTGGTCTGTCTACAACATTAACTACCGAAATGTTAGTGGTCATAACTGCTCTACGCGCGACACCACTTTCAAAATGTCTCATTACAATTATGTCTGACTACCCTTCACTATCCTTATAGTATCTGCAAAACAGTGTCAGATACAAATGTTTCAGATAGCAAATATAACCTATTTGCTAATATATTTGTAAACCCAATTTGGCATGTTTCGACCTGAACTAAAAAATGCCGTGTTTAAGAATGCACCTCTAATTGAGAAAATTCGGTATCAAAATCCAAATAACCATCTTTTTCATAACAATACACATTCACCGATCTCCACCATGCATATTTTATGAATAAGCCATAAGGTCAATTAAGCAACCTGATAAGCTAATCAAAGTAAGCATATGAACTTTTCGAAAATCTTAAAAATCTAAAACTTTTTTTCAGATACACTAACCATAAATTAAACCATACCAATTAAACCATAACCAAATGAATGTAAGTCCAAATTTTAAAATACCCAATTCATAAAACCAGAAACACAATCAAACCCCTAATCTTGATTTTGAAAAAAAAAAAAAAAAAAAAAAAAAAAGGAACATATGTATCTACTGCTAACCGATCAACCAAAAGCCTTATGAAACACTTGGAAGAAATCCGAAAATCTCAAGCACAATCGCAACAACACCAAAACGCTGAACCCATTTTTTTGCTATGTGGGTCTACGGCAGGGCATCACCACATCACCACCGTCGTGGATCATCAGTCCATAATCATGATTGCCTTCAGATAGTCAATGTTAGTATGTGTTATAAGAGTGGGAAAAGCAGGTTCTAGAAAAGAGTAGAAGGAGAAATTGGGGGGGGGGGGTGATATCTCTTCACGTTGGGTTATAGAAACAAAACCGGATCATAAAAGGGTTAGCCCAATAATTTTGGCGGGAAAAGCCCTCCGTAAAACGACGTCGCCTTTCATGGTTTATAATATCATTATATAATTTGTTGGCTGTATGGCGATTTTGACAGCACATTCATATAACCATATTATCGGGGTTAGAAAGGTCTATTAATATTGCAAGTTATAAGTTAAGGGATTTAAGATCATTTGAGGACAAAAGATTCTTTACATACAAAGGGATTAATCTACACCCTCTATTTTTATTAGTTTTAATAGATGAGATTAATCCCAACAATTAAAAAAGCCCACTTTCATTATTTTTTTTTCAAATATAAATATCTTTCAAACCGTTAATCGTCAAGCGAAAAAAAATATACCATTACGACGAACATTTAATTATCTTTCTATAGATAGGCACTTTGATATACTTTCGACAAAATTTTTTTCATGTTTTTCACCCTTTTTTTTTTACTGAAATTTGCATGAAAAAAATCATATATGATTTAACACTAATTTGAATAGCATATGTGATATTAGTGTTAAATCATATATGATATGTATATCATATGTGATTTATCATATATAATTTAACACTAGTATCACATATGATATTAAATATCATATGTGATTTAACACTAATATCACATGTGATCTTCAATTTAGTGTTAAATCATATATGATATTTCATGCAAATTACAGTTTCGAAGAAAAACGAAAAAAAGACAATAAGTGAAAAAAACGATTTTTTTTCTTTTTTCGAAAGTATATCAAAGTGTCCATCTATATAAAGATAATTAAATGCTCGTCGCGATGATGTAATTATTTTTGCTCAATGATTAACGGTTTAAGAGATATTTAAATTATAAAAAATATGTGAAATAATAAAATGCTTTTAATCTCAGCCATTGATTTCTTTTTAGATGGATGGTGGCGATGAGTCATTTGGTATGTAAAAAAAGTTTGGTATGTAAAATAACTCTCCTCTAAGTTAAGGTTCATTGATTAATTTTTACCTGGATATACATAGAGAAACGGTAAACTCGATAGGTCAAGTAAAATGTACAGAACTTGCCCTTGTAAAACTCTTCTGTGTATTGACAACAAACGAGCTGGATAGCCCGCGCGTTGCTGCGGGGGCGATGTGTTCATGTATAGTAGGAAATTGTTGAGATAATACCAAGAATAGTTTGTTTAGGAGGTACATCCAAATACCACTACAAAATGTAATATCAGTTACCTTGACGCCACCAACAGAGCTTGAAGAGTTCTCTCACAATTCAACCCAAAGTAGGGTGTAACTACTGGGAGGTACCTAACTAACTCCCTTGAGTACTTTCATGACTGAGGCTGTAACTCAACAACGATAACAGCATTACCATACTTTGGTTTGCAACAGTCAAAAGCAAAATCCTTCTTTTCTCATCATCTGAAATGGATAGCAAATGAGTTTTGGATATGGTATTAGTATCATGAAGAAAATCTAAAGGATTGTCCAAATTCATACTAAAGTCAGTGTGACACTCACAGCATTAAACCCGATTTCAAATGAGGTTTGAAAACGAAGCCTGTAAAAGTACATGCACCATTAGATGTTTCATACCGAAAGCAATAAGTAGATATGGTTGAAACAGGAGGACAAATTTTACTTACTTGATGGCATGGTGAATGAGAAATCAGATGAGGTAAAACGGTTTCGGTTGCACGGAACCTGTCACAGAATTAAAAAATTAGAGAATTATTAAACAATACTCTTCTCTTGTGAACAATATGTTTATCTTGTGGGCTTAAGATATACTTTTTCGCCTTGTAGGCGGTTACTGTGTGGTGGTAAAATATATAAGAAAAAATAAAATGCATGAAAAATCAGTTACCTTGTGGAATGATGTTACTACCACAATTAAGGTTGCAACTATCAGCTACTTTGCCCTTTTTTCCCCTTATATTTCAAAGAATATTGTTGCGTTAATGATCCTTGTTTAGGGATCAGGTGTTTGGCAATAAGTTGTTGGTATAAGTTAATTCTTCTCACCTTGCGATGTTAGATTATTTAGTTGCGAGCGTTCAACTGCAAGATAGGTTGGGCCAGGACGGTGTCGTTGACAATCATTCATTGCACTACTGTGAACATCTCCTTGTATGATATAATAGGTATCACTTGCTGGTTTTTAAGGCCAATCTTTTATTTCTTCCTAAATTATGACACAATGATGCACCTGAAAAAAAATTGAAAGGCGCAAAACAGGTAAAAGAAATGATTTTAAAAACCATATGGAAAAATAAGTATGCTAACATAACAAAATATGAAAGAAAAAAAAATGACAACCTTGTTCTATTCCAAAACATTACCACATGTTCATGGGTAAAATGACATGATTCACCCTAGTGGTTGGCAACAAACCATGTGCGTAAACCATTAAAAAAGGACTACTGCTGCAGGTTGATGTCCTCATTTTGGCCAGCAACTCCAATACCTAAATCGGTTGATCTTAGGCAAACGTCGACATCCTGATTTATAATAGAGCTTCTATTAAACTTAAAAGAAAGCTATTGTATGAAAAGGAAAGCAAATTATATTCAATCTGAAAAATTTCTATACTCAACAGGGTGAGATAAAACATGAGTTATTAAAATCAAGCCCAATGCTTACCTTTTTTGCTGCAAGAGACTGAATTGTCTGGTTTCTATCTTCATCCGTTTCCACTCACTCTGATTTCGCTACAACCGCTGCTACATCAACAGCAAAAAACGATGCACATCTCCTAATACATATCTGCCATATCAAAACAAAATAAGCAGGTAAGGAGTTTTGATGTGCACTCTTATAAACATATTGTGTACGACATTAATTTTTTCGGAGTAGCAAAACGTACCTTTTCGAAGAATGCTCACATATAGATTCTGAAAAACAATAATGGTGTTGAATATTTTTTCAGACATTCTTTAATCGAAAAGCATAATGTACGAAATATGATGGTATGATATAAATGAGCAATACCTTCCGGTTGGATGAGTCGTACCTTAGTCCGTTGCAGCTGCCACAGATACCTTGGAAGTTAAGGAGTCAGAAGTGTAGAACATGTTTTATTGCTTGCTTTCTTCTGATCCCTTAAAGAATGAAACATGATACATGTCAAATAGGTAACAAAGTAACTTAGATTTAAATAGAAACCTGTGGAAAAGTTCATACACCACAAAATAAGCAAAAAGAGATGGAAATCGACCTATCTGAACCATAATATATAAACAACCGTGTACCTTAGGAGCGCCAAAAACACAATTGCAGCTGGTGTTTCTGAGAAGATCAACATCAAGAAGAGCACGGAATGGCCTTGTGCTATTTACAGGCTTAACAGAGTAGTATTCATCGGTTTCCTGCAAATATAATCTCTCAATTAACATAAATCCAGAGAATTTTTAGATTCAAGAAAGTGATAAATAATTTGCTTACCTCAACATTTTCTAGATACTCTTGTTCCATCTCATGTACAGAAAAATTAGTAAGGAACAAAAATGGATAGATCAGGAGAATAACATATAGCACAAATCATTAGATAACACATATTTAAACACCCTTTTGTCCCATGATCAAAAACATAACTGACACATGTTTAAATTAACTACTACAACAAACAATATCTTTGTAACACAGAGTAAGAAAATCCAATGGTACTCACCTCCCTACTATACCTACAAAATAACATATGATATGGTAGCTGAATATACCTTGAGTCGGTCCGTTTCAACTTTGGCCCTTCGGTCGCCCATATTGGCCGTCTGTGCACAACCTTGTATGATTAATATGTGTGATCCCATAAACACCTATAGGAAAAAATAAATAAATAAATAAAAAGTGAACGATAAATATTGGTAATAGTATACTACAATCACTATATACACATATACATAAATGCACCTTCATATGTTAGTTGTGATCACTGATTACTCTAATTTGATTTAAAGTTTCCCTCTCCCAATACATTTGCGGCTGTTGCTCAGTTGATAAGCCCAAAAACTAAGCTATCCCAAACACCACTTGGCCACCTAATGACTAATTCGTCTACACAATGTATCTTATAATATACTTAAATATTTGCAAATATATTTGACATAGTCAAAAGATGTTGCATAGTTAAAAGGTTGGGACCTGTTTCAACCCACTCAGACTTGGCCTAGTTTGGACAGTTACATTACCCACTCATACCGACCAACAATTACATACCCATTCAACATGAAATAAAATACCCATTCCAGTTGCAAACATCTTCTTTAGGTTAACGTGACATAAGTAACTGACCTTAGAGTATATAAAGGTAATCAATCTGACAACCTAGGTACCTTGTTTTCGGCAAATAGTAGAAGTAGGGCTGCTCTTTAAAACACTCTGGTAGCAAAAGTAAATTTTGTAGCTGGTAATGAGCTTGAAAACAACAGTCTCTACTGGCAGATACCTGATAAATATATGTTCATTATAATCTCAAAAACTTTAGTTAACCTTACCATTTTCTTGCGCAACAGGCTTATGGAATCAAGTTGCGTGATAATTTGTTCCAAGATCAAGTGCTCAAATACACGTGGCAGCTACTGCATACCAAACACGTTGTTAAAATGAAAAAACTTTTCTTCATCTTTATAATGTATACGGTAACAACAATGTACTATATGTACTGGATTTTTTCTTGTTTCTGTTACTACTCAATGATAGTAAATGACATGGTGAAGACCCAACCTACTGTTACAGATGTTAGTTATAGCGATAATTTTGAACATAAACTTTATGAGGCTCAGATATGTTTTTGTAAGGGCGACTTAACACACCCGCCATGGCTGCAACCACTTAACATTTGTGGTTACCCCGCCAAGATACGGGAATATGTTAGCCTCACTCATGGAAGAGTTGATGTGCCAAAAAAATCATCATCGCCCAGGAAAACATAAGGTAAGTGAGACAACTGAAGCTTCATACCTGAGATTTTGCCAAAAAAAAATTACAACAGAGGATACATAAGCCATGGCTAGAGGTCTAGTAACCTGCCTCACCAAAATCCTTACAACCTCAGTCATGGCAGTGTAACCTAATTATATCACATTTCAAACCACGGTTGTTTTGGCACTCCAGCTTCCCTATTCACTTTCCTAGGGAAACTCAACACACCCACCATGGCTGCAACCACGTAACATTCGTGGTTACCCCGCCATGGCTGCAAGGTTAATAGCATCTTCGGTACCGAAGATAAGTGATGCAGCTGAATGGCTAGCCGATCATTCTTCCATCCTTCTAAGTACAAACATACCTCAATGACAGTTCTATTCTTCATAATCCAAAATCATGCAGGTTTTGTTGCTTGTACATCTGGTGTGAAGTTTATGATTTTTTTCTTTCTAAACTGCAAGTGATATCATTATAACCTGCAAGTGATAACCGTTCTCAGTTTCTAGTTTTCAGATAAACTACTATGTATAACCGTAGTATGCTACCCAACAAAGAATCCAATAATCTGTATATATATGCAATTCCTAACACCCTTCATATACTTACAAATGGAACAAATTTATCAAGTTACTCCGAATCGACTTATTCTAGGTAAACTATTAAAATTTTCCAGCACTACATGCGAGTAAGAATATACAAATTTTACTTTGACAGTACCATAAGATCCCCATATGCTGGGGCCCACTGATGGTTTAATATGCTTGTTAATATGAGTGAGCTATAAATGATGGTCTTATGAATTACATGAAACAATGGTAGTCAACCATACCTTGGTCTAAACATTAAACATCTCAGATTGCAAGTAATGTCCCTTGACCGCGCATCAATACTCTGCTGGTTCTTTACTGGATCCTCTTCATTTTACAGCAGAAACTATAAACAAAACAAACTGAACGAAAATTGTCGTTGCAATTTTTACTTAATACATTTGCTCGAGCATTTGGTGTGCAAGGAAACAACACCCAAGTTTTTTATTAAAAAAAGTAGTCTTTTTTTTTTGTTAACCTTCAATGTCACTGGCACGCTTCGTTTTCAACAGTAACGTAACCAAAAAAATTAGTTCATTAATTCGTAAATGAAGAGAAAGCTGTAAAAGAGGAAGTGTGTACCATGGATCATAGGCAAGGACAGCACCAATACACTACCACTGCAATTGAGACCTCATATTCATGAATCGTTACCCGCTGCAAAGAACCCATATTGCTATTAAAATCTGAAAACAAAAAACCAAATTCGATAGTTCAAATTAAAAAATAAAAAAAATAAAAAGAAGTGATAATAAAAACCTAGTTAGTTTATCAACTCTTTCTTTGGAACTTGAATACCCGTTTGCTTTGTATACCCCAGTTATCATGCCCGATCAAACGGGTAGTCGTTTTGTGGGTTGGTTTTGGATATGGGTTTGATGAATGGAAATTTCTAGAGAGAAAGCCACAGATATAGAAAGGTGGGTGGGTGTGTGTGTGTTTTTTTTGTGAGGAGGAAGAGTCTGGAATGGGGCGGTATATATCTTCTCGGGGAAATAAGGAGCATTAAATGTCTATTGCAGCTGCATTAAATGCACAGCCAACCATGTGCCGACACGTCATAAGTAAACATACTTGTGCAAAACTTATGCTCGCTCTATAGTATATATAGATAATTTCCATAAAAGTGATTTAACATCTTCAAATAAAATGATACATATTGACGACAGTTTATCATCTCCGTCATCATCAATCATTATCCACATAGGGTACCAATCTACCCGTTGTTCATGAATACGGAAAAAAGTTTGGTTGATAAAGTTCCTGAAGCCTAGATGTGCACCATATCCTAGACAGATATCAAAAGGTTGTCCTATATATATAACCTTCTTCCAGTTATATGTGCCCATGCAAAGAAATAACATGATTCTCAAGTCAATGTATTCTCAAGTCAATTAAAGGTGCTTACGGTCAAACCCTGTTTTAGAAGCACCCGGTTTAAAGAATTGTTTACTTTCTTAGTAAGTCTATTAATTGGTGAAAAACAACTTTAATTAAATCGTATCGTCTCATTATATATATATACTAAAAAGCATATGCGGGTACTGTAGCAACAGTGCACACGAAAGTTTCCTGTTAGCCTCATTTTAGCCCCTGAGGTTGTTGGTCATTGCAAAGTTAGTCCTTAACGGTTGTTATCTAACAGTCGTGAAGTTAATTTGTAACGTAACAGTAACTTCAGGGGCTGTTTCTGTGCAAATATTAAACACAAACAGCCCCTAATGTTAACTTTTTTTCACCGTTAGTCCCTAAGGACTAACGGTGCAACAAGCCGTCAGTTTCAGGGACTAAAAGCGAAAATATCAATGCTACAGTGCGTAACAGTACCAAACATTGTTTGCTACAGTGCACATATAGTTGGGAATAGTGCGTGCACTGTTCATATGCGATTTACACTTTTAGTCCCTCAAGTTAGCTTCAAATCGAACCGTTAGTCCCCCGTTATCGACCTCTTGCACATTTCGTCCTTAATAACAAAAAAAAAATACAGTTTTTTTTTTCCGACTTAGATTAAACACAACATCCGCGCAGTAATGCGTGGGTGCCCCCGCTCGTTACATCTAAAAGGAATTTGTGTTATCGATCACTTATAGTTCTGATTCTGTCATTCAACTCAAACCCATTGGTACAAATCTAGAATCGGTTTTTTTTAAACCATATTTGAATATGGCAAAGAAGTTGATTGTATTAAACAAAGAGCGTTATTGAGCCAACTATAACACAGTCAAACCCAACACCATAATTCTATAAAGTGAAAATTACCTAGGAGGCCTCTGCACGGACCACTTGTCCTGCAGAGGTCTTATTTTTTTCCCAATATCCAAAAAGGCCTCTCATTTAGCTTCAAATTGGCAGAGAAGTCATTATAGGACACATGTCAATACCCCATTTAACAGAACTGAAAAAAAAAAAAAAAAAAAGTACTTCGCCTCAAATTTGAAGAGAAATCATACACAACGGGCCCTCACCACCATTAACTGAAAAAATAAAAAAAATAAAAAAGTACCTCACAGCAAATTTGAGGAGAAATCTTACACAACGGACCCCCACCACCATCTTTTATCTGACAAAGTAACATATTCCATTAGCCTCAAAATGATTATCTTTTGAATTCATACAATGTTTCTTCATTGTCTAGCAAAGATGCATGCCTTATTTTTTAACGTACGACACTACAAATCTTATTGAACTTTTAATAATTATTAATAGAATATGTCATTTTTTTAATTTCATTACCAACGAATAGAGTTAACATGAATGTAATATTGTGTCTCAAAGTGTGTGAAATGTTCCACAAACTAATATGAATAAGATACAATGTTTTAAATTGATTGTCAAGTACTTTATTAAAGAAATATGATTTGAGTGTGACTATTCAAGTTCTTTATTAAAGAAAACTTGAATTGTCACTTCCATACAAACATCACTTGTAAAATTCAAACACATAGACAATACAAACATCACTTGGATAATTGAAAATGAAAATCATGATGCTACAACACAATCAGAACATACCTTAGGTGTGAAGTGGACATGAAAAGCACAAAACCACAACGCAAGTATTTATAGTGGTTCGGCTACAAGGACACCTTCCTTGCCCTACTCCACTCCCCGAGTCACCTACTCGAGAGTTCGTAATCACTACACAACACCAACTCCTTGTGGCAGAGAAGCCTTCACAACGTTGCCTACTCTTTATACGGTATAAGGATAAATACCGGGTTCCTCCACAAGGTAGAACCAAACCTATCACAACGTCGCCTACCCTTTATCCGGTACAAGGCTAGATACCGAGTTCCATTACAAAAGAGGAACTACTACCTAAAACTACCCAAATCCTATCCCTAAGGAGATCCACTCCTTATGACAACATCAAAAAGGATATCAAGATCCTTTGATTCAATATAAGTCTATCTTGTACATCGACACACCATATCGAATGTACACCTTAGGCACCTTTCACTAATGCCTTTGACTCGACCTCTACGCACCCTTCACTAATGCCTTGTGACTTTACTTCTAGGCACTCTTCTCTAATGCCTTTAGCCTAGACTTCTAAGCAACCTTCACTAGTGCTTTCAATACGAACGTTCGACACCTTTCACTAATGTCTTCGTCTTGACTCTTTAGACATCTTTCACTTATGTCTTCGACACTAAACTTCTAATGAGAAAGAAGAGAACTATCAACAAGAGAACCTCAGTAGTCTTGATGATGATGAAGCATGGCAACTCATGGACTTGAGCTTTCTCGACTTCAAAAGGTGGTGATCTTGCCTTTAAGAGGAACCTAGAGAATCACACAAAAACAAAACTACATACAAAGATCACTTGGATCTGTGGTTAGAGAGTTTACAACTCAAAGAGAAAATATATGTGAAAGGGGTGAGTTGTAATGAAGAAATGGCTCACTATTTATAGAGGCAAAAGTGCTACTGTTCCACGGATCCCATGGATCCCTCACTTGAGGGATCCGTCAGTGTAATCCCGGGGATCTGTGGGACGCTCCTCTTTGCCCATGGGTTTTGGGTCATGGGTCATGGGTTATGGGTCATGGGTCCTAGACTTTGGACCATGGATATCCAAGTAGATACAATGTATCTACAAGATTCAATGCATCTAGTCCATGGGTCATGGGTTAAATCCATGGGTCATGGATAATACCCATTTATGACTTATGCATGATGTCATGCAATGGGTTATGGGTTATGCTCCATGGGTATGGGTCATGAACTTTGGGTTTTACCCAACTATATTCAATGTATTTGGTCAATGGGTCAAATACTTAAACTTCTACCCCATTATAATACATACTAGTTATGTATATATCTACCAAATATGTAAACACTAGTTGTTGTTCATATGTATTACTAAATCATGAAATCACTTTTACTTGTTTAGTGTTTTATGTGAAAACGTAAGTGTGTTAGTAAACTATTGACTCAAACCATTTACTTATTTTATTTGTTTCGTTATAATGATTTTACGTTTGTTATCAACAAAACATTAAAAGATCGTAAAATATAAATAAACTTTTTTTACGGCTTATTTGTATTAACAATCTCCCCCTTTTTTTTGATGACAAAACATAAAATTATTTTAGAGAAAAAATAAAATTCATAAAAGTTTGAATTAGAGTTTTTTACTCTCTTCTCCCCCTTTTTGTCAAAACAAAAAGAGCGTCGAAAAGAAACTAACACATTGTTTTAAGAAAAACATGTAATAATAAATGTTAGCCTTAATAGTTTTTATTAGAAGTGATGGTCATTCACATTTAGAAACTTTGTAACGTGTGTTAGATATCGTGATAGAATAGTCATCGGGCTCGTGGATTGGGCTAAGCTAATTGGTTAAGAGTTAAGCTATTCTAGACGTTTATAAGCTTAATTTTCCAAGCCCAATCCAAGTCCAAACCGAGCCCATGGAAAGCCTTTTAGGGCATCAAGTCCCTTGGACTATAAATACCCCTCAAATGGTCATTTGAGGGGTGTGCTTGAAAGTGTGTGTGTGTGTGTGTTTTCTTTGGAGCAATACAACTTATTGTGTTTATCTTTATCCTCTCACATACACGGATTTCATATCATTCAAGTCACCATCTTTCCTTTCTTCTTATTCTTTCTAAGCATAACGTTTGTGTTTGGTTTCACGTGGTTATACTTGTATACGTGTTGGGTTTGTGATAAGGTTGATAAAAGTAAGGTCCTACAATTGGTATCAATCGCCTAACAATGGTTTAGGTGTGGTTGGTTGAAGTTTTTTGTGGTTTGTGTTATTACGCGTAAAGCTCTCGGTAACAAAAAGTGGTCACGCTTAAAACTTTATTTTTTGCACTAAAATCTTCAAGATTCTTGTGGTTTGAGGTTTCTTTAGTGTTAAAGAGTCTAGTTTTGAAAAAAAGTTTGAAGCTTTACGTGTTTTACATCAGTTTTAAACTCGTGTTTATTGAGGTGTACGTTTCTACGCGTAAGCTTTCTAAACACTTTGGGTGAAAAAGGTCAAAAGATTTGTGTTATTGGAGTGTTTTTAAGGCTATCTGTGCAAGAGAAATCGTTTGAATCACATGAAATTTTTTACGCATAAGTCAAAACCCTCTTTTTAGGCGTAAGAAAGTCAAAACCCTTTTTCTACGCATAACTTCCTACGCATAACTTTTTGGTAACGAATCTTCGTGCAACAAAGGTGACTCAGTGCTTCCATCACTTGGATAAGTGTGTGGAACACTTCGACTTTCGGATATCTTTTACGATGTGACAGTGTAAAGGATTTTTGGTTTTAAACCAACTCTTACGCATAAGCAGAAAGCTTACGAGTAAGCACTCTACGCATAAGTTAACTCTTACGCGTAAGGTACTATACTTCTACGCTTAACGTTTACGCATAAGACTTACGTTTAACCTTAAGTTTACGCGTAACTTGGATTTCTACGCATAAGGATTTCTACGCCTAAGCTCTTTACGCATAAGGACTCCTACGCATAAGCATCCTACGCATAAGCACTCATCTCTACGCATAAGAACAGTTTTACGAGTAAGATTGTGACCAAAACTTCAAACGGTTATAACTTTTGAACCGTAACTCCGTTTTCAGCGTTCTACCCATCAAAACGACCGTAAGAACGAGAAGATTGTCACGCCGAATAAAGTTCATTCGGATCAACCTTCAAGTCCTAAAAACGCTCAGAATCGAAGTTATTGAGGTTTTTAAGTTTTTTAGAGCATACTTTCACTGCAACAACCGAGCTTAATCTTCATCAACCACAACTCCTTTATCATTGAATCGATCCTACATCAACTTTATCAGATCATACCTTCATCAATGGCAACTCTACAAGACATTCATGCAGCCGGTGCCGAAAACCGTCCTCCTATGTTGGCAAAAGGTGGTTATCTTCAATGGACAAGTCGTATGCTCCGTTACATCAAGACCAAACCGAATGGAAAACTGATGATTCAATCCATTCAGAATGGACCCTTCAAGCCTCGACAAGTCCATATCCCTGGAGATCCTAACGCAACACCTCCCGTCCCACCATCTTCTCGTCTTCAAAATGAATCAGAATACACTGAAGAGGATCAGAAACAAGTCGATGCAGATGACATGGCAATTCATATTGTCCAACTGGGTTTACCAATAGAAATTTTTGCTGCTGTAGACAGTTGTGAAACTGCTTTCGATATGTGGGAACGTGTTAGACGGCTTTGTCACGGAACAGAAATTGGTCAACAAGACATGGAGAACAAGCTGCTAACTGAATGGGAAAAGTTTACTTCAACTCCAGGAGAATCCATTGAATCCTACTATGGAAGGTTTTGCACTTTGATGAATGAGCTTATCAGAAACAAGTTGACACCCAGAACTATCGTTCAAAACATCAAGTTCCTGAACAATCTTCCAGAGGAATGGGGACGATATGTAACTATTGTCAACCAAACAAAAGACCTTCATCAGGTGAACTTTGATCAACTGAATGATTTTCTGAAACAAAACCAAGCTGAAGTCAATGAAGTCAGGAAAGAAAGATTGGCAAAGAATCATGATCCATTGGCACTTATTGCAAAGACTCAACCTTCAGTGAATACACAACAACAAGCTTCATCATCTTCCAACAACAACTTGCAGCAATACATTCCACAACCACAACAACAATTCTATCCACCAGAACAACAAGTCATTCAACAACCGTATCCACAATACCAGGAACAAGGAATCACTGATCTTGAAATGGAACCAGAAGAAGCTTTGTCTCAAGTATTCTCTTTATTGGGAAAAGCATTCAGAGGTCGCTATTCCACACCAACTAACAACAACCAACGGATTTCATCAAACACTCGCAACAGGAAAATTGCACAGCCGGGTGTGAATATGGGTAATCAAGGACAAATGGTTGGAGTTATTGGGAATCAGCAGGGATATGCTACTGGATTTCGTATGGGTAATCAGGCGGTTCCGTATCAGGGTAATCAGTTGGGTCAGAATGTTGGAAATCAGATGGGACAGAATGTTGGGAATAGAGCAGTGGGTAATCAGAATGTTGCAGCTCCAGTCGTTGGGAATTATGGAAATGTGAATCAGGGGAATCAGGTTAAGTGTTATAACTGTCAAGGAATGGGTCACATGGCACGAAACTGTCCCACTAAGCCGCACAAGAAGGATCTTGCGTATCTTCAGAAAGCTATCTTGTTGGTACAAAAGGAAAACGCAGGCCTTCAGTTGAGTGCTGAGGAACATGACTTTATGGCTATTATGGATGATTTGGAAGACCTCGAGGAACTCAATGCAAACTGCATCTTCATGGCAAATCTTCAGGAGACTAAGTACGACACTGACTCTGACGCACTTCCTGTCTATGACGCCAATGCAGTATCTGAGGTACCAATCATTGATCCATGCTATAACAATGTCATATTTGATGTGTTTACTCATGACGGACAGCATTATGTGACGCCAGCACCTACTTATGATACATACATGGACAATCCGAGTTGTAGCAATACTAACTCTGAAACTCCAGATGTGGATCCTAGTGGAGGCTGTGTGGCACAAAATACTGAGACTGATGAGGAAACACGTGCTTACTTTGAATCATTAATCAATAACTGTGGCATTGAAATTGAGAAAGTGAGTAAGGTCAATCGCGAAGTTAAGGCCGCGAATGTTAAATTGACCACTGAGCTTGAGAGTTACAAAGAGAACGCCAGAGCCTATGAATTTCATACAAACAAAATATCAGAATTAGAAATTGGTTACCGAGATTCTGTTTTAAGAGAAAAACAATTGTAAATCAAGTACGATACATTTGATGTGAATCTGAACTTGAAAATAAAATCTTTAAACAAGGAAATTTCTGAACTAAACGCCCAACTTTCTAAACAAAAAACACTATTCTCTGATCTTGAAAAAGAGAAGAAACAGTTGATTGCTGATTTGTCTAAACGAGAAGATTCTCTTCTTGATGAAATTTTGGATAAAAATGAAACAATCCAAAAATTGGATAATTTACTTCTTACAACGGGTCATTCCGCTAAAACAAACAAGATGCTTTCTAATCAAGTAAATCCGATTTTTCATACTTCACATAAAATGGCTCTTGGTAACTCACCTCCTGGTTTCCTCAAGAAAGCTCAGAAAGAACGGAATGTGTTGAACAATGGAAAACCTTTGCATGAACCCATAATTGTGCATGATTCTCTTGAAACGTTGGAACTATCTGAGGAGAGTAGATCAAAAATGAAACAAAAACATCCGGAAATCAAACCAATTGATTATAACAAATGGAACAAAATTAATGGTATTTCGTTTGTTTCTCAATCAACGTTTTCCACCAAACCAAGTGTTTCAAACAAAGTGTCAACACCAGTTTCAAAATCAGTTTCAAAACCAGTTGTAGTTTCCAAATCTCTTTCGAAAATCGAACAAATGTTTTCAAACAATCCTTTTAACACAAGTGATGCTAGAAGCATTTTAGATGACGTTAAAACTAGAATTGGGTATCTTCAAGACACTGTTAAAACTAAAACCAACATTACAACAAACATCTGGTTCACTAGTTTTGATAATGAACAGAAAAAGTTTTTTGAAACTCAAATTGAACGTCCGTTAACTGGCATCAGTGCGAGGGTAATTCATTTCGAACAAGCGTTTTTGAAAGAAACAGCTGACTTTGTCAAGGACCATAAATCCCTGGTAAAGCAAGCTAATGAATGTTTTGAACACATCAAAGTTTTGGAAATTTTGAAAGATTCTCTCTTCGAAGATGTTCTGACTACTGATATTATGTCCATCATTTTGCAAAAATATTCTGTTGAAGATCATGAAAGACTCCAGTATGAGACCTCCGCAATTGTTTCAAAATATGAAAAAGCCCTTGAAAAACTTGAAAAAGAAAATGTCTCATATTTTAAACAACTTGATCGAAAAACTGAGGAATGCAAGTATGACAAACTGTCGTATGAGCGTGCCTACAATGACATGAAAGCGAAAAATGATCTTTTGAGGGCTCAGCTGGAAAGTCAAAAAGGAAAGGCAGTGGATACTGTGATTAAAAAACCATTGACTGCGGAGAAAGCAAATGTTCCCAAACCGGTTTCCAAACCAAAAATGTCTGTTTCTATGCCTCCTCCAAAAGTCAATGAGAAAAATGTTTCATCAAAACCAGTCACTCCACCTGCCCTACCTAAACAACATGTTGATAAAGGAAAAGCGGTTATCGAGAAACCAAAAGTTTTAGCTCCTGGTCTTTTTAAGATGAGTACCACTAATGCGTCTGCCTCCACATCTAAAACATATGGAACAAACGACATAAGTTTAGAAAAGAACTCTAAAGAGACTAGGAAAGCTGAAACCACCTCCCTTGATAAAAATGTGAATCCTAATGCGTGTGCCTTACCTTCTACAGGACTAGAAAGCACCTCTAGGAGCAGCAGACTAAAGCCTAAGAGCAATACAAGGAACAATAGAGTCTCGACTGCCTCTAGGAGTAGTAGCTTGAATAAAGAGAAGAAAGTAGAAGAACACCCTAGGAATTTACCGCTTTTGAATAAGAAAGACATTTCATCTGAATGTACTGAACCTGTGAAACTTGCTAAGTCTAATGAATGTGTTGAATCTCTTTGTTTAACTTGCAAGAAATCTTTAATTAATGTTCAAGATGATTATGTTTCTAACAATGTGAATGATAAGCCTGTTAAGAAGAACGTCCCAAAAAGATCTTACGCTAAACAAGTAGGAAGACTAGTTGCAAAACTTAGGCTTTACACTACTGACAGGAACTATAGTGTATACTATAGGGATGATATTTGGAAACCCACAGGTAGAACTTTCACACTCCAGAATGGTACAATGAGTGATAAACCAGAATTCCCTGTAGAAAACCTCTCTGCGTGTGATAAGGATTTTACCTCTAACCCAAAGGAACCAAAATCAAAACGGTTTCCACAATATTCTTTTTCTGTTACTGGCAGGTTATCGAAATTTGTCTTTGGATCGTCGACTCGGGTTGCTCCAAGCACATGACCGGGAATCTGAAGCTGCTGATCAATTTCGTCTGGAAATTCATGGGAACCGTACGTTTCGGAAATGATCATGTAGCAGCTATCATGGGCTATGGAGATCTACCTTTTGGAAATTATTTGATTACTCGGGTTTACTATGTCGAAGGGTTGGGACACAATTTGTTTTCAGTCGGGCAGTTCTGTGATGCAGATTTAGAGGTTGCTTTTAGGAAAAATGCTTGATTCGTTAGAAACTTGGATGGCACTGATCTCTTAACTGGGAATCGTGATACAAACTTGTATGCTATCGACATCAATCAAATGGCCTCTTCATCACCAATATGTCTTATGACAAGAGCATCTGGAACACAGTCCTGGTTGTGGCACAGACGGTTATCCCATCTCAATTTCGACACCATCAACAAAATTGCCAAAGACAACATCGTCAACGGACTTCCAAAGTTCAAATACACCAAGGATCACTTATGTCCATCATGCGAACAAGGAAAAAGCAAAAGAGCATCATATAAACCCAAATCCGTACCTAGTTCGGAAGCAAAGTTGCATATGTTGCACATGGACTTATGTGGCCCAATGAGAGTTGAAAGCATTAATGGGAAAAAGTATATTCTTGTTATCGTCGATGATTATTCGAGATATACATGGGTTAAGTTTCTGAGATCAAAAGACGAAGCACCAGGCATCATCATCACCTTTCTGAAACGAATTCAAGTACTTCTTCAAACTCCAGTAAGGGTTGTAAGAACAGACAACGGCACTGAATTCACAAATCAGGAGTTAAGATCTTATTTTGAAGATGTTGGAATCACACATCAGACATCAGTTGTTAGAACTCCACAGCAGAATGGGGTAGTTGAAAGAAGAAATTGAACTCTTGTGGAAGCTGCTCGCACAATGCTAATCTATTCTAGTGCACCGTTATTTCTATGGGCTGATGCTGTTGCCACTGCTTGTTTCACTCAGAACCGATCCCTAATCCATCCTAGATTCAATAAAACCCCATATGAGCTTGTGAACAACAGAAAACCGGATATCTCTTACTTTCACGTGTTTGGCGCTTTGTGCTATCCTACAAATGACAGAGAAGATCTTGGAAAACTTAAAGCAAAAGGTGATATTGGAATCTTCATTGGATATTCAGATAACTCGAGGGCATTCAGGGTGTATAACAGGAGAACTAGGAGGATCATGGAGACGATGAATGTGAAGTTTGACGAACTTTCACATATGGCTTCTGAGAGACTCGCTTTAGAACCCGCACTAAACCAGCAGACTTCTGGACACATCAGTTCAGGACTCGTACCTCAAAGAGCTCAATCAACTTCGTTTGACAATCCTAAAGAACAAGAATGGGAGAATTTCTTCGAGTTAATGTTCGATGAATACTATGGTGGAACTTCGACAAATGCATCAAACCATCATTCCGCTGCACCCGCTCAAAATCATCCTCCACCACCAACAGAAGATGCATCTACAACGGTCGAAACCAATGCACCAATTCCATCTACATCATCTACATCTACTACAGTTCTTGCACCCATTCTACCAGCAGTTGATGAGCAAAATCAAAACCAGAACGATGCAACGTTAGATGAAGACTTATTTGAAAACCCGTTTGCTACGGAATCAGCTGAATCTTCTTCAAGCTTACGAGAACCATCTAACTCGCATACGTATAACTAACGGTATCCTTCTACTCTGAAGTGGACAAAAGACCACCCAATTGAACAAGTTATTGGTGAACCTTCAAGGCCAATTCAGACGAGACGCCAACTTGCCACCGATTGCGACTTATGCATTTACCTTTGCTCAATTAGCAATATAGAGCCAAAGAACATTCGCGAGGCAATGGCAGAACCCGCATGGATAGAAGCAATGCAGGAGGAACTTCTCCAATACCGTCTTCATGACTCTTGGGAAATGGTTCCAAGACCAATTGACATTCGCGTCATTGATCTCAAATGGTTATGGAAGAACAAAAGGGATGAAGAGATGACTGTAATTCGCAACAAAGCTCGTCTTGTGGCCAAAGGATACAGACAAGAGGAAGGGATAGACTTTGAAGAGTCATTCGCGCCGGTAGCTAGACTAGAATCAGTCAGGATTTTCTTAGCCTATGCCGCTCACAAACACATCACGGTTTATCAGATGGACATTAAGACCGCGTTCTTGAATGGAACTCTGAAAGAAGAAGTGTACGTGAGTCAGCCAGAAGGCTTCATAGACATGAATCATCCAGACTACGTCTACAAACTCAAAAAGGCAATCTATGGATTGAAACAAGCTCCGAGAGCGTGGTATGACGAACTGTCCTCTTTCCTTATCCAAAACAATTTCACCAAAGGAACAGTTGATCCTACCTTGTTTACACAAAAATGCAAAAAAGACATTTTGATTGTTCGACGACATCATCTTTGGGTCCACTAATCCGAATCTTTCAAAACATTTTGAAAATCTCATGAAAAGAAAATTTGAAATGTCCATGATGGGGGAACTAAAATTCTTTCTCGGTTTACAAATTCATCAATCCCCACGTGGAATTTTTATAAATCAAGCTAAATACACAACTGAGATTTTGAAAAATCATGGTATGGATAATTGTGATTCGGTCGGAACACCAATGGTAACTTCACCAAAAATTGGAGCCGATTTGTTTGGGAAACCTATTGATCCGAAGAAATATCGGAGCATGATTGGTTCTCTCATGTACCTCACTGCTAGTCGACCAAATATTCATTTTGCTGTTTGCTTATTAGCACGGTTTCAGGCAAAGCCTACCGAACTGCACCTCAAAGAGGTTAAACGGATCTTTCGGTACCTGAAGACATCCATTCACATGGGACTTTGGTATCCGAAGGAATCCGGATTTGATCTAATTTCCTTTTCAGATGCGGACCACGCAGGTGATCAAGTTACAGCAAAAAGTACATCCGGAGGAGCACAATTTTTGGGTGAAAAGTTAGTAAGCTGGTCTTCAAAGAAACAAGATTGCACTGCACTTTCAACCGCTGAAGCTGAGTATGTGTCTCTATCTGCGTGTTGTGCTCAAGTTCTATGGATGAGAACACAACTCACAGATTATGGCTTTACTTTCGATAAAATACCTATGTATTGTGACTCGAAAAGTGCCATAGCCATATCATGCAATCCTGTTCATCACTCAAAGACTAAGCATATCCGTGTCCGCTATCACTTCATCAAAGAGTACGTCGAAAATGGTACTGTTGAATTATTCTTCGTGAAGACAGATTACCAACTCGCCGATCTATTAACTAAAGCCCTTCCAAAAGAAAGGTTTGACTATTTAGTTCGACGAATTGGAATGCGAAGCCTAACCCCTGAGGAGTTAGAACGTCTTCTCGATTCTTCTTGAAAATGATTTTCCAAAAAGCTTCGCTGTAAATATTTTTGAAAAACAAAATACAAAATTTGAAAACCAACAAAAGCAAAATATAAAAATATAAAACTTTCAAAAATACAAAAACAATATAAAATCAAAAATCCAAAAATATTCTTCTCACGACATGTCTCTTGTATAATCGATATTCTGTACGTTTCTAGAAATGTCATTCAACAATGATACGGGTATGTACAGATGCTTGAGCGAGAGTTCTTTATTGTTTTCTAAAACATGTCGTTTCTCAAAATTTCTTCATAAAATGGCTTTCGTATACTTCAGTACGAAACCCGGACTAAAATGATGACTTTTGATTATTTTTCAAATCAAAACTCGTGCTTTTATAGAAAAATCAAGTGTACGCTTCAGTGCACTGCATTTAAAAATGGTGAGAAATCATCATCATCTTGAGCACCTTTTCAAGATTGTTCAAAAAGATTTTTCAAAATCTTTCAAAATACTTTGTGCTCAAGATAACTCCCTCTAAAACCCTTTAATTGATTATGCTTTATTAAAGGGGGAGTATAAAACTAAAATGTTCCAAATTCATGCTTAAATCAAATCCGTTTGTCTCCCCAAAAGATTCTAAAATGTTGTTTAATCCATTGATATAAAAAATATCACGAATATGCTATTTTTGAGGGGGAGGAGACGTGATTAAAATGTGATCAAAAATGTTTTATGATCGGTGTTTGAATCTCAAATGAGCTCGACTCAGTCGTAACCAATGAATTGACGATAATATAAAGTCAGTACTCGAAAAGACTTGTTCCTGGACGGGTAATAATTTCAAGCTGGTCTAACCAGTGATGTAAGCGTGTCTCGAATAGGACTTGTCTAAGTAGAATGTACCATCTCGAGAAACTTGTGATAGATATGCACTTTCATGGGTCTAACCTCCTTTTCAAGGAGTGTTTACAACTTCAAGTTAGTTACTAGAGCTAGTTGTCACCTAAAAAATTGACAATGGAACTCTTTAACTAGGCAACGTAACCGTGTCTCGTGGGGAATTGTCTATCATGAGCCGATCAATTCAAAAAGTGCAAACTCTACCCTCTATGTGCAGATTTCTGTCAAAACTTATAAGCACATGTGAAGGGGGAGTGTTTCTGAAAATATAAAACTCTCGAAGTGTCTCAAACATGTTTTCCATCATAAACACTCTGAGAGATTTTCAAGAAAAATGGTTTTATGGCAACAATAGGACAGTCATGGAGTTATAAGGTGACTAAGGATAGGAAATTCGTCCTATGATCCGCCAGAGCCGGAGGGATCTACCCAAGGACATCACCAATAGTTTAGTATTAGAAGTCCTTAGGTATGATTGAAAAAAGGAGTAATGTGAGAAAGGAGAAAGAAGGGGTTGAAGAATTAAAAAGAAATGTGAAGAAAGGGTGAAAAGAAATAGCCCTCCATATTCAACCTTAGGGCAGAAACCGGGTTCAATTCATCTGCTACTAGTTGTCACTAGATGACACTGGTATTGAAGACAAAGACGTCATGGACCCAGTGACGCATTGCACTAAACCTTCTAGCCACTCAATTCCTCTTAAAAGGATTTGTTTCATTCTCACTGGGAACCCTACATAATCTATCGACTTTCTCTTAGAGATTTTTGATATTGAAGAAGGAGACCCTCTCCCTAGTCTCCGCTTAGGAAAACCATAATGCACTTATTGAGTCTAGAGCCACGAGATTCATCAATAGATCTCATAGGAACACTTGACATGACATCGCTTGTTGTTCATCAATAAGGACACAAGTGATATATTCTAGAGTCCTACGCAGATCTTAGCAATTTTCCAGAACATTTATGAGAAGTTTCACATCTGTGATCTTCAGTGATTGAATGGAAACTCCTGCCAGGGTCAACATCAAGCAGCCCTGACAGCAGGTCACTTCGGTAACTCCCCGTGGATTACGCTTAGTGTGTCTCAAATGGTCTACAGTCGTGGGGTGATGCTTCGGTGTACCTCAGCGACTCATCTGAACTGTAGGTATACTTCGGTATATCGTGTTATCTCACTTGTGGGACTCCAGTTCAGGAACGGCCCTTGTGAGAATTAGAGACGTGTTTTCACACTATGCTGTTAACACCCTCAAAATTCAAACTTGTAAGTGCCGGAATCCGCTTATTACTAACCTGTTTTTATGTTTTCTTCTTATGGAAGCTCCGGAGCGGATGGATCGTGCAGACTCGCCACATGCTCATACCAAAAACACATGAAAGTTCTCATCATAATCAAAGGCTACACAAAGTTAAATATGATTCTTCATCAATGAATCTAAAGACTCGAGAACTACATCATTGGTAACCAAAAGACAAATAGAAGTGTGAGCATGGTGGAGAAAGACGAGGAGATACCTATCCAACGAAGTTGACAACGGCAGACAACCACATTATCTGATCACAAAGCATGAAGGAACAAAGAATCAAGACTATTCTATATCTACACGCAAAGTTCAAGCTCAAGGAAAGTAAAGATCTTATCAAGTGGAGCATCATTTGAATGACCACCCCTTAGGGGGAGATTGTTAGCCTTAATGGTTTTTATTAGAAGTGATGGTCATTTACATTTAGGAACTTTGTAACGTGTGTTAGATATCGTGATAGAATAGTCATCGGGCTCGTGGATTGGGCTAAGCTAATTGGTTAAGAGTTAAGCTATTCTAGACGTTTATAAGCTTAAGTATCCCAAGCCCAATCCAAGTCCAAACCGAGCCCATGGAAAGCCTTTTAGGGCATCAAGTCCCTTGGACTATAAATACCCCTCAAATGGTCATTTGAGGGGTGTGCTTGAAAGTGTGTGTGTGTGTGTGTGTTTTCTTTGGAGCAATACAACTTATTGTGTTTATCTTTATCCTCTCACATACACGGATTTCATATCATTCAAGTCACCATCTTTCCTTTCTTCTTATTCTTTCTAAGCATAACGTTTGTGTTTGGTTTCACGTGGTTATACTTGTATACGTGTTGGGTTTGTGATAAGGTTGATAAAAGTAAGGTCCTACAATAAAAAAAAAAATATAGAGAACAAGTGACGGGAAGAGTTCTCGTCTTAACTCACCCTTGACGAGTCCATCCATTTGTGAGGGCGTCAAGTAAGAAAAACTACTAAACTATTGCATTGCAACAATGTTTGCAAATGGTTTCGTCTTTGTGACAATAATGCTCCCCCTTGATGATTGCAACTTTGTAAGGGGACGTCATGAAATATAATCCTAATGAGAATTATGTTGCAAATGATTTTGCAACGTATTGCTTTGACACAAAACTCCCCCTAGCTTTAGGGTGTCAAAGTCTTCATGTGTATATTGAAAATCTACAAAACAAAGGTTAGAAAACAAGTATCTAATGCATAATTTCCTGCAAATAAGACTCAAGTTAGTAGTAAACAAGTCTTATGTTGCACGGATCCCACGGTTCCCTCCTTGTAGGGATCCGTCTAGGCAAAATGGAGGGATCCGTCTAGGCAAAATAGAGGGATCCGTCTGACTGTAAGCAAAATACAGCAATGGTGATGTAACAAATGATGTTAACATCAAAATGAGATATGTATCAAGAAAACAAAGATACTCTCAGGACAATATGGCATATAACATGTAATCTCATTCAATAAAACATACGAGACATGATTTACAAATCTCTAAAACTAAGAGAATAATTTAAACATGAAATATCATTCCTAGACTATCTAGATTAAGCTTAAAACTAGGACACCACTTGAAACTTTAAGCTCAAGGTTGTTTAGGTTTGTTGATCTCGTTGAAACGTTCGAGGAGGTGATAAAACATGAAACGTTGATCTTCACGTACTTCATGTATATATATTTCAACATGTTGACAATGATAACAATCTTTGTCATGGCTCGGAAGTGGTGGTAGATAAGAAATGCCTTGATGTGGAGGATCGAGTGAAGAGGGTTGAGGAGCCTCAAAAGAAGGAGGGATTGGCGAAGGCACATTCGATGATGACTCAACTATGGATGATGGCGGAGGTAGAGAGGTGTCAACTTCTATGTGGTCGGGTGGTTGACTTTGATGATTCCTCATAATCCAAAAAGGAATATTTGAAGGTGACGGAGAAAAAGAAGCTGGAGCTAGTGTTGACTCAATACCTTGATTTTGTTGCGCTATTCCTCCTAAAGAGGAGAATGTTGGCGATGGTGGAGGATGGGATGGCCTAGGAGGCAAGTCCTCTATATTGTAGAGGTGTGGTGATGAGAGTGAAGGGGTGAATGATATGGCTCTAGGCACTAAGGGTGATGGTTTAGTGGAAATAGGGGGTATAGTGGTGTTTGGCATTGGTAGTTTTGTAGGAACAATCCTTTTGGGGATTGGTTTGATAGGTGGAGGGGAGATCCTGCCATTTGTGGATTTAACGGGTGATGATTTGGTTGAGGAAATTTCGTGTACAACACGAGCAATTTTCTTGGGTGGTCCTTTGGTGGATGAGTTACCACTAGGAGCTTTCCACATGATGAGATGATTTAAAAGGGGTTTGTAAAAGTTTCTAAGTGCTGAGAATGAAGATGTAGATGATGAATTTAGGAGTTTTAACAAGGTTGTTTAAAAAGAAAGAGATTTGGCAAGTGCATTCAAGACTTAAGCCACTAAGATCCTTTGGAATGTGATGATTAGCATGCACAAGATTCAACTTCAGAGTTGCACTTATCTAGGGACTTAATTAAGGTAAGATGGAGTGTTCAAGTTAGCAAGATGAGCTTGAAATGATTGTTTTAGCTAGAGATAAGATGAATCTGTCACCCGGATCCCACGGTTCCCTCCAATGAGGGATCCGTCTAGGCTAATCCTAGGGATCCGGCTCTCAGCAGCTAAGAAATGAGAAAAATGATGTTTGTAAGGTCTAATACCTATACATTTTTGAGTGTTTCAGTCTTCCTAAGTGTCTTAAATGAAAGGGTACTTAAATGATCAAGGGCAATGAGTGATGTAGCTAATGATTGCTTTTTATGGAAGAAAATGGAACTTTTATGAGTACCAATGAATGATCAAAGATGACACTAAAAATTTGAGAGTGTCAAGTGGAGCTAAATGATCCTAGAGACCAGATTGTAACTTAAGATAATTTTTGGAGAATATCTTAAAAGTTATAGGAAATGGAAGAACTAAAATTTGACCCATTTTGAGGTAAGGATGACTAAAATCAATTTGCTAAAATTGATAGATTTACAAAACTAGATGTGTTGATATGTGAGAGATGATGTGTGAGTATAGGAGCGGAAGAGTGATAAGTTTTGGTGAAATGACAAATTGAAAAGTACCTTGATGGTGATCCTTAATGCGCTAGGAGTGAGTGTGAAACTTACTAAGCGGGAGAAAGACTTAAGTGATCCTAAGGCACTATGTTTAGCTAGTGTGAAGTAATCTAAGGCCATGGTTTGAAGTATAAATACTGCAATTGCATTTCTGTTTGCCCGGATCCCACGGTTCCCTAAGTGGAGGGATCCATCTAGTACAAGGTGAGGGATCCGTCTTATGCAAAATAGTACCTTTACAAAAGGTATGCAAAGGTTGCAAAAGGCATCGTATTTCAACACCAGTGTTTTCTAAGAAGTTTGAACAATAATATAATCGAAACATCAAACGTTAAATGTTTTATTTCATGAGAGAAATTACATTACAATGATAAAAGATGAAATCTAAGGATGGAGCCTATTTGGAAAGAAAACTAAGTCTCTTGAGCGTTTTCGCTGGATGGATCGTCAAATGGATGATGAGTATTTGCCGATTCAGGGATGAAGAAAGACTTCATGAGAGATGTGTTAAGAGGTTCCATCATCTTATTCACGAGTACGTACAACGGACTTTGAAATTGAGGGTGGAAGTACATGATGCGATGATAAAGGCGTGTCAACAATATTCCATAAGGGATTAGTTTGTTCTTGTTGCCTTGAAGGTTTACAATTCGCCTTGCGAAGAAATAGGCGAGATTGTATGGTTGTTGTGTTAGCAAACAATACATTATGTGAGCACAACAAGCGGGAAGGATTTCTCGATTTCCCCTAAGACTCCAAACATTTTCACGTAGGATGAGTGCGAGAGGCTTGTACTCTTCTCGGATATCTCTTGTATAGATAATGTTTAGATCAGAGTAACAGGGTCGAGGTTTGCATAACATGCGAGTCAAGTCTTGAGGGGAAGGTATGTGTGAACAATATGGCCTATTTTCTTCATGATGGTTGAAGAGAGAATCAAGAGACCAATCTTCAGTGAAGGCACATTGTCCATGATTTGGAATTCGGAGAATGTGAGCAAATTGCCTAAGGGTTAAAACAAACTTTTGGTTTTTGATCCAAAACCAAAGAGATAGAGATCGATCCTCGTTACGAACGAGTTCAACTTGACGGAAGAATTCCAATACAAACCTCGGACATATTTTCTCGTTAATTACGAGAAGACATTCTAGTCCTATGGTTCGGAAAGAGGTATTGATACCTTCTTCGTATAGTAGAGGTGTGTCGTCAATACATCCTTTATGGAAGTGACGAGTTTCGAGATTATTGAACCCACGGACATGATTGCCAGGTGTGTTGGGCTCAAGAGAGATGTTAGGGATGTAAATATAAGTGAGTGAAAAGTCGAACTCATACTCATGAGACATGACGAGACCTATGGAAGTGAAAAGAATGAGATTCATTAAAGCAAAAAAGATGATCTCTTAACGTTTTTACTAGATATCTATTAACAATGACAATTAGCTCACTTAGTATTAAACCTTCTAGTGAAATATTTCTTTTAGGAAGAAAACGGTTTTTATCTTGCATGAGAAACTATTTTTCAGAAAGACGGTTCTCACGATTCCCTTCCAAGTAGGATCCGACTAGTTGTACTACCGGGATCCATGGATCTGTAGTGACAGAAAAAGGGTTTTGACGAAAAATAGATTTTTGCATTTTGTAGGTTTATACAAAGACATGTATTTTAGCCAATATTTACTTTAGCATGCATTGTCGGTTTCTAGAGTATCTCAAAAAGTATGAACGACAAAGAGTAAAAGAAAAAAGACAAACACATTATGAAAAATAAACTAGAACATTAGTAATATTTCATTTCAATGCTAAGAACGATACAAAGGATTGGGTATATAACACCAATGTAGATTAAAAACACAAGGTACATGTCTCCATAAGAAAACTTAATCATGGGGAACACGAGAGCGGTGAGTGTCAAGACGATGAGCACGAAGGCGAAGTAAACCATGATGATGAAGTTCTTCCTTGGTTTGGATTTGAAATAGGATGAGATGAGAAGGAAGATGAAGTTTGAATGAGATGTAATTTTTGAAAGTGGAAGATTTGAAAAATGAGGGTTTGGTGGAGTTAGACGATCGGAAGGGATATTTATGGGGAAGGAGGAATTTTTGAGATTTGTGTTTTGTTTTATTATTAGAAAGATATGATTTTTGGATTAAGTAAAATAAGACACAAGTTTATAAACCTAGACTATAGACGGAAAAGTAACACGTATGCAAGAAAAGTTTCCTAACGAAGCTACGTGTAATATATAAGTATGAAAAAAATAATCATATAATTTCCTATGTAAGCAACCTTAATTTTCTAAGCTAATATTATTTTAGAGATAGGTAGGAAAACATACCTCTAATGCACTTATGAGTGTCTTTCTAATGACAAGAAAAACGTCAATAGACAACTCTGGTTCCTTCGTGATTAAGATACCTTCCTGGGGAAGATAATCTTGTCACCAAGCAGTTCCTATGGCTTGATAAGTATGAGCTTTAACTAAGCAAGATGACAAGGAAGTTTAGTGCAATTTAGTAAAATAAATAAGAAAAAAAATTGTTGTCATCTAATCAACATCCTACAAAAGTGTTTTTAAAACATGGTGTTTATTTTTTAGAAATCTTTCTTTGTAGTTTTCAATTAAACACGGATCGTGTCAAGTTTTTAAAGTACAGCATACTCTAAGAAACTTGGTAACGAAGCTCTGATGTCAATTGTGGAAAACTAGAAGGGGGCTTGAATAGTTTTACCAATTAAAACTAGGTTTTAAACTATTTAGATTGACTTATTTCAATCTACTCGAACGTGTGTGTTGGATGTTGATAGACAAACATATAGATAAATAAAAACTAAGATAAAGAGTAAGAAGCACAAAATCACAACGCAAGTATTTATAATGGTTCGGCTACAAGGACACCTTCCTTGCCCTACTCCACTCCCCGAGTCACCTACTCGAGAGTTCGTAATCACTACACAACACCAACTCCTTGTGGTGGAGAAGCCTTCACAACGTTGCCTACTCTTTATCCGGTACAAGGCTAGATACCGGGTTCTTCCACAAGGTAGAACCAAACCTATCACAACGTCACCTACCCTTTATCCGGTACAAGGCTAGATACCAAGTTCCATTACAAAGGAGGAACTACTACCCAACACTACGCAAATCCTATCCCTACGGAGATCCACTCCTTATGACAACATCAATAAGGATATCAATATCCTTTGACTCAATATAAGTCTATCTTGTACATCGACACACCATATCGAATGTACACCTTAGGCACCTTTCACTAATGCCTTTGACTCGACCTCTAGGCACCCTTCACTAATGCCTTGTGACTTGACTTCTTGGAACCCTTCACTAATGCCTTTAGCCTTGACTTCTAAGCACCCTTCACTAGTGCTTTCAATACGGACGTTCGACACCTTTCACTAATGTCTTCGTCTTGACCCTTTAGACATCTTTCACTTATGTCTTTGACACTATACTTCTAATGAGAAAGAAGAGAACTATCAACAAGAGAACCTCAGTAGTCTTGATGATGACGAAGCATGGCAACTCATGGACTTGAGCTTGCTCGACTTCAAAAGGTGGTGATCTCACCTTTAAGAGGAACCTAAAGAATCACACAAAAACAAAACTACATACAAAGATCACTTGGATCTGTGGTTAGAGAGTTTACAACTCAAAGAGAAAATATATGTGAAAGGGGTGAGTTGTAATGAAGAAATGGCTCACTATTTATAGAGGAAAAAGTGTTACTGTTCCACGGATCCCACGGATCCCTCACTTGAGGGATCCGTCCAGTTTAATCCTGGGGATCCGTGGGACGCTCCTCTTTGCCCATGGGTTTTGGGTTATGGGTCATGGGTTATGGGTCATGGGTCCTAGACTTTGGACCATGGGTATCCAAGTAGATACAATGTATCTACAAGATTCAATGAATCTAGTCCATTGGTCATGGGTTAAATCCATGGGTCATGGATAATACCCATTTATGACTTATGCATGATGTCATGCAAAGGGTTATGGGTTATGCTCCATGGGTATGGGTCATGAACTTTGGGTTTTACCCAACTATATTCAATGTATTTGATCAATGGGTCAAATACTTAAACTTCTACCCATTTATATTACCCATTATAATACATACTATTTATGTATATATCTACCCAATATGTAAACACTAGTTGTTGTTCATATTATTACTAAATCATAAAATCACTTTTACTTGTTTAGTGTTTTATGTGAAAACGTAAGTGTGTTAGTAAACTATTGACTCAAACCATTTACTTATTTTATTTGTTTCGTTAAATTGATTTTATGTATTGTGGAAAACTTGAAGGGGGGTTTGAATAGTTTTGCCGATTTTAAGTTAGTTTCAAAAACTTTAGATTCGTTAATATGTGAGATCTTATGGATGTAGAGAAAGTATAGATCTAATGATAAAACAAGTAAATAAAGTAATGCAAAGGGATTGAAATGACACAACCGATTTATAGTGGTTCGGCTACAAGGACACCTTCCTTGCCCTACTTCACTCCCCGAGTCACCTACTCGAGAGTTCAAGCACTATGTCAACAAACTCCTTCACTTGGCGGAGAAGCCTTCACAACGTTGCTTACACCTTTTTCCGGTATGAAGCTAAATACCGAGTCCGTAACACGGTGGACCAAACCAACACGACTATTATACAACAAATATATGAAATATCAAATACAAGATCTTCGCTACAGAAATCTTGCGGAGTGACAAATCAATCAAGGACCCCTTGCTTGGATGACTTGTTGAATGCTCGTGATCTCACCTTAGAGAAGGACCTATATGAGAATCACAATAGAAATAAAGAAGAACAACTCTCTAGATCAAGTGATCTATATGTTAGAAGAGAATGAGAGTGTTTGAGAGATTTAGTAAGAAGAGGGGTGAGTTAGAATGAAGAAATAGCTCTCTATTTATAGGCAATTTCTTCCACTGTTCCCCGGATCCCACGGATCCCTCCCACTTGGGATCCGTCTAGTGTAATCCTTGGGATCCGTGGGACGCTCCTCTTTGCCCATGGGTTTTTTGGTTATGAGTCATGGGTTATGGGTTGGTCCATGGGTTTTCCTTAGATTCAATGTATCTAAAGTATACATTGTATCTAGCCAACTTGGGTATGGGTTATGATCCATGGGTTATGGTCCATGGGTTGTGGTTTTTACCCATCCTAATAAACTATTACAACAAATGATTAATTACAACATTTTTGTATTAAATGGATATATGTAAATGCTTTACAAAAATAACATGTATCCTTAAAATTGTACTTAAGATAACATTATATTTGTTATCAACAAAACATAAAGAGATCGCAAAATATTAATAAATGTTTTTACGGTTTATTTGTATTAACAATCTCCCCCTTTTTGTTGATGACAAAACATAATGTTATGATTAGTAAAACTTAAGAATAGATGTATCTTTTGAAAGCCCCTAAGTTTTACTTCTTCTCCCCCTTTTTGTCGAAACAAAAAGTTAACCCTTTGAAGAAATAAAAAGTGTGGAAAAATTAGTCCACGTAGCGCTTACTCCCTCTTGACGGTAGCTCCCCCTAGTTTGAGGCGTCAAGTGAAGAAAAAAATGAAAAAAAAAATAAAAAAAAATCCTACAAGGAGAAAGGTTAGTAACATGCTTATGTAATCTTGTGATTGACGAGAATCAAGATTGGGAGCCAAGGTATGTAAACAAGGCCTTGTAATAAAACAACAAAGTGTAGTGGTATTTATGCCACCTACAAGCATGTAAAAATAAGAACAAGACTTGTTCTTGAAAATGACTTCGAAAGAAAAAAAATATTAAAAATAGAAAATAGTAATAATGATTCCTTCCATGCTTGCATAAGGTTATGGATGGAGGTTTGGATGAGTAATGGTATTGATGCGATCAAGGATGAGGTTGAGTATGAATCGCATTTCTTCCCTAACTTCTATTGCAATTTCCCTAGTGGATTGGCAATGTTCACAATGTAAGTGATGTGGGTAATGAGTACGGAAATCTTCCGGGTTGTTTTGATTTGTGAGTTGCGGAAGTTGTGGTGGAAAAATAGGAAAATACGGATCAAAGTCCGGAATGATTGGAAGTTGTGGTGGAAAAGAACCTAGATGTTCTTGTAGTTTAATGGGAGCTAAAGCTGGTGATGTTTCAAGATCATTGAATATCGTGTTTGGAGAAGTTGGAGGTGTCAAAAAGGCTATTTCTTTTTTATTTGGTTGTTGAGATCTTGTTGGAGTCGTAAGGAGTTCCAAAAGAGTGATTTTAGGTGGTGAGTGATTTGGTGATGAAGTTGGTGTACTCGTTGGTGATGAAGGAGGTGCTATAATGGAAGCATCTTGTGGTGAGTTAGTTGATGGTGATGAACCATATGATGATGGTTTTCCTAAGCAACAAGATCGGATGTTAATCCGTGCGGATATCCTAGAGTTTGATTTTGGTATTTTGGAAGGTGGAAGTACAAAGGTTTGGGTTTCATGAAGATGATTGTTTGTACTAGGTGATTCATCTAAAGAGTTTGTGGATGACATGGTGTAGTTTGTTTGTGAAGATGAGATGGGTTATGCAAGCATTTTGAGAGTTTTATATATAGAAAAACAAAGCATTGTAATGAATGCTTGACCCAAAATGTGGATTAAAATCGAATGATTAGATATGAATTTAAGGCATGTGATCATGAGAACACAAGCATTAAATAACATACTCCAAAAAATAAAACAAATGTGGATTTTTCATCCAAAGTGAGAAAAATAGAAGGTAAAAACAGCTTCTGTCTAACGGGACCCACGGATCCTTCCCTTGAGGGATCCGTCCAGCATAAAGGCTGGGATCCGTGGGTCTGGTGATTCAGGCAGCACAAAATTTTCCTGTTGGAAACATTTTTTCCTAGTGTGTGCCTATATGCAAACTATTTGGAGTTGCGGTTATCTCGACTCCTAAAAAGAAAAATAAACTAGAAATGAAAAAGCATACTATTATGTGAGATAACCCGAAAAACACATACTTAGTACTTTGAGTATGTAATTTAGTGTTACCAATGCTCCTAATTCATTGTGGCTTAAATGAATGTACCCGAAAACACATATTAGTTATGTGTCCCCTTTAGCATTCAAAAGACATGAGATGCAATGAAAACGGGTTTTTACGTTGTATTAATAATGAAAAAGCGATTTGTCCTAGACGTGAGAAATTGCTTTTGTGAAATTGATACGGGAAGGAGTATCATTTTACAAAGCATTTTGAAATACAAACGTTTTATCCTTTTGAAAGAAGGATGTGTGTGTAACTCGTACTTATTTTGAAAGAAAATAAGAAAATTATAAGTGAAAAACTTATCTTGGGTTTTGAAATTTCCCCGTATTGTTTGTGATTTGTGCGTGAAATAGAGATCCTAGACTCAGAAAGAAGAAGGCTAGTGTTTACATACATTGTAGAGTCAAAAAGTAAGTTACGACGTTTGTTCCATGAGACCAAGACCAATACGAAGTAGGTTGAATTGTTCCCGCTTAAACGGTTTGGTGAGGACGTCGGCTATGTTGTCTTCGGATGCTACCTTCTCAATAGAGATGTTCCCCTTTTGAACATTGTCTCTTAAGAACTGATGACGAATCTCTATATGCTTTGTGCGAGAATGTAATACCGGATTCTTGCTTAGATATATGGCACCCTTGTTGTCACATGGAATGGCTATGTCACTAAGATGAATGTCGTAGTCGACTAACGCTTGTTTCATCCATAGTGCTTGTTGGCATGCTTTGCTGGCGGAGACGTATTCGGCTTCGGTTGTTGATATTGCTAGTGCCGTTTGTTTCTTAGAAAACCAAGTTGTTAAACAACATCCCATGAAAGTACATACCCCACTTATACTTTTTCTATAAACGTAATCACCTGCATGGTCAGAATCTGCATATACAATTGTTTCTACTCCCGTGCCCTTAGGATTCCATAATCCTAATTGTGTTGTACCCTTAATGTATCTAAATATCCTTTTTACGGCTTCTAGGTGTGATGTTTTAGGGTCTTCTTGAAACCTAGCACATAAGCAAACACTAAACATGATATCCGGCCTACTTGCCGTGAGGTAGAGAAGACTACCTATCATGCCACGATATTTAGTATTATCGACGGATTCGCCGTCTTCATCTTTAGTGAGTTTGTTGTTGGATGACATTGGTTTCCTAATTGGTATCGACTCTTCTAGACCGAATTTCTTTAACATCTCCTTTATGTATTTAGATTGATTAAAGAAGATACCATCTTCTACTTGTTTGATTTGTAGACCAAGAAAGAAACTAAGTTCTCCCATCATACTCATCTCGAACTCGTCATGCATGATTTTAGAGAAATCATCACACATGTCTTGACAAGTGGATCCGAATATAATATCATCTACATATATTTGCACTATGATTATATGTGACTCTCTTTTCTTAGTAAAAAGTGTGTTATCAACTAACCCCATGGTATAGTTGTGTTTAATTAAAAATGACTTGAGTCTATCATACCAAGCTTTTGGAGCTTGTTTAAGACCATAAAGGGCTTTCTTTAATTTATACACATGTTTAGGTTTTTCAAAATCAATGAAGCCCGGAGGTTGAGCTACATATACTTCTTCATTAATGAAACCATTTAGAAAAGCGCTTTTGACATCCATTTGATTAAGCTTTAGATCATTAGCACAAGCATACACAAGAAGTATTCTTATAGACTCTAATCTAGCCACGGGGGCATAGGTCTCATCAAAGTCTATTCCTTCTTGTTGATTATACCCTTGGTCAACGAGTCTAGCCTTGTTCCTAGACACTACTCCGTTTGCATCTAATTTGTTTTTATAAACCCATTTGGTTCCTATTATGGTTTGATTACTAGGTGGAGGGACAAGTGTCCAAACATCATTAGAAACAAATTGATTTAATTCTTCTTGCATAGCCATTACCCAACTCTCATCTTTTATGGCTTCTTGTGTATTCTTAGGTTCTATGGTTGAAACGAAATAAAACAAGCTACTTTGGTTTTGAACTTGAGACCTTAACGTTCTTTCGTTTAGCTTTCCTATGACCTTATCTACGGGGTGATCTTTGGACTCTTTAATGTTTATGACTTCATCATTTAAAGGTTCTTCTTCTTCATTTATCTTTTTCTTTATTACTATAGCTTCACTTTCTACAATCGCGTCATCGACAAGAGGTGGAGAGGGTTTGGGTGGAATTTCATCAAATTTTATATTTAATGACTCTTCTACCTTCATTGTTTCTTTTTTTAATATGACGTAAGCTTTGATATTTGGAGAGTAACCTAGAAAGATACCTTCGGTTGATTTAGGATCAAATTTTGTAAGGTAATCTTTAGTGTTAAGAATAAAACATTTACTACCAAAGACTCTAAAGTGATCTAACGTAGGTTTTTTGCCTCGGAGTAACTCATATGGAGTTTTACCTAAGATTGGTCTAATTAAGACTCGAATGAGTATGTACGTTGAAGTATCAACGGCATTGCACCAAAACTTTTGAGGTATAGATTGCTCATTAAGCATGGTTCGACTCATTTCTTGTAGGGTTCTATTCTTTCTTTCTACTACCCCATTCGATTGTGGAGTGCGTGGAGCCGAGAAGTTGTGAGTAATACCATTAGCGTCACAAAAATCTCCGAATTGCACTTCATTATCGAATTCCCTACCATGATCCGTCCTAATAGACACTATAGGACTTCCTAGTTGTCTTTGGATTTTCTTGCTTAATATTTCAAAATAATTAAACGTTTCCGTTTTGTTCTTTAAAAATTTTGTCCATGTATACCTAGAGTAATCATCCACTATGACCAAAGTGTAGTAGTTGCCTCCATAACTTTGGATAGCGGATGGACCAAATAAATCCATATGTAGTAATTCTAGACACTTAGTTGTAGACACCATGTTTTTGGCTTTATGACTAGAATGAACTTGTTTTCCTACATTACAAGCATCACAAAAGTGATGTTCATATTTTAACTTAGGTAGATCTCTTACTAGATCTTTGGATGATAGCGATTGAAGAAGTCGCATGTTGGCGTGACCCAATCTTCGATGCCATAAGGTCGAAGTATCATCCATAGAGGTAAGACATAGTTTGTCTTTAGGTTCATTACCGATTTTAATGACATAGACTCCATGTTTCTGAATACATCTTCCTATGGTTATACCATTTTTTAATATCTTACTACCGGTTTTGGTAAAAAGTACATTGCACTTTTTATCACATATTTGTCCTATACTTAAGAGGTTAAAGTTTAGGTTTTCTACGTGACACACATCGTTAATGGTTAGAGATTTGTTAGAAATCGTACCTTTACCGATGATTTTACTTTTGCTATTTCCAAACACCACATTACCTCCATTGAAGGATTCATATGTGGAGAATAGATCCTTATTGCCGGTCATGTGCCTCGTGCACCCGCTATCCTTGACCCATTTATTCGGGTCTAGGTCGACCTTTAAGCACACCCAAGAAAACAATTAACTCAAAAGTTTGGTCACTATTTGTTCATGGGTCCATTAGTGTTAAACATTCCATTCATGTTAGACATGTATGGATAAGATGAGTATGCATTCCATGGAGCAAAGTTTTGAAAGGGAAAACCATTTTGCATATTTGGGTTCCATCCCATTTGATGGTTACTTCTCGGGTAAATATGATTAGGTCTCCTAGATGGATTAGGTTTTGAGAAAGATGGAGCTTTGTTTCTTGCAAAAGTAGGATTATATTTTGGAGGCGGTTGTCTAGTGGTGACATGAGTTGGTTTCTTCCTATTAACGATAACAAACTCAGTTCTAGATGAAGAAGCTACGTTATTACCATTGTTTGCTATAGCAGACCCATGGATCCCTGGCTTAACACTAGCCGGTTCCCTTTTGATGGGATCCGTGGGATCCGCCACAACAGTGGCTAGTTTTTCTAGTGCCTTAACAAATTGTGTTTCTTTGTTTTCACTAGTTGATGGATCAAGTTGTTGAATACCTAAACCTTTTTGGTTGTTTCCGGTTTTAACACTATCTAATATCATATCTAAAGTGTTCGTACTCATTCTAGCAATTTTATAATCTAGTTGATCAACTAGTGTTTGAAGTTGAACGCAAAGTTCACATTCGCCACTTGCTATTTTACCCTTTTCTAAACGTTTTAGTTTTGCTTTTAATTCTATGACTTCTTTATCTAAACGTTGGTTTTGACTTTTTAAAAGCTTCTTTTTGTTAATTAGTTTTAAGCTAATATTGCATAATTTGTCATATTCATTATGCAATGAGTCGTCATCAAGTGATGAGCTACTATAGTATTCATGACATACCTCGTCATTTGCCATGAGACAAATTTCTTCGTCCTCCTCGTCGCTCATTCCCCACGTGCCACTCACGAACGCCTTTTTATCATCCCGTTTGGGACACTTACTAATAAAGTGGTTTGGGTCCCCACATTTAAAGCAAGTACGATTGATGAGTGTGTAAATACTCATCATTTTTGTACAAAATAAACTGCAAATTCATCTGAAAACACTCAGAAACACATCAAAATGATCAAAATATCACAAATCAGTGTTTTATGTGTTTTAAATGCAAAAATATCAAAATCAGATGAAAAACTATCAATTTTGCAAAATTGCGTTTCACCCCCAAGTTTCAAAAGTTGTCAAAAGCGGTCCCTCGAGCACAAAATTTCAAAAGAAAAGTCACCAAAGGTCTTTTTTTAAAATCATAAATTGTCATATTTAGTCCTTCGGTGGAAAATCTAAAAGTTTTGAGAAAATTACAATTTAGTCCCTGAAAATCCAAAATGGTCAAATCTAGTCCTTGGAAATTTTCAAAAATGTCAAAATCAACCCTTGGATTATTAAAGCTTGGCAAGACCAGCCCCTTGGCTACTTTTCATAATTTACATGTTTGGTCCCTGGGAATTTCAGTTTTACATATTTGGTCCCTTGTATTAATACTTAAACAAACCAAATGGACCTTATATAAAACCCCAAGCCCAATATAAAACCCCTGGCCCAATCTGTTAACCCGGTCTAATTATCCAACCCGACAACCCACCCAACCCAATGTTTAAACAATAATAAACCCAACACCCTTTCCCCGTTTTCCCTCCACCCTTGTCTGCCCACCATGCCCAGCCACCAACACAACCATACCCAGCCTCCTTCTCACCTTTCCATGTCCCCCCTCCTTAGCTAACATCCAAGACTTCATTAAATGCCTCCTCACCCACCATATCAACCCCATTTGTCAAACACAGAAAAATGGCGCCAAAAATCTTTTTGAACGGTTGAGATTAATTTGAGCCATCCAATGGCTATGGATTGGTGGGAATTCATCAGAAGTGAGAGAAAGTGCATTTGGTTATAAAAGAGAGGCAAAAGGATGCAAGAAGAGTAGTCTACTAGTTTTTAATTTCATCTTAATGTCGTTTTTATCTTAAATTCCTTAATTTAGTATAAAACTTGTAATATCTTGTTAAATTGTATCAGTTTAAAGTGTTTAAGAGTTTTGAGACTTAATGCAAGCAAGAATTTCAGTTATGTTTACAAATGCAACTTTCTAGCTCACTGTCTCAATTTGCAATCTCAAAAACCTAAATAAAAGTGTTTAGAAGTTTAATTTAAAGTTCATATCAGCTTATATAAGCTTATTACAACTTTTGACAAGCTCCCATTCAAGTTTCCAATCATTTTGATTATTGGTCAACAGAAGTCAAACAGGGTCAAAAAGGATGTTAGAAATGGAGATGGGTTGATGCAGGCTTGGATTTGGGTTAAAAATGGTTTAGTATAGTGGTCCCTTGTTCTGGTTTTAGCTTTCATAAATTGGTTGACAAGTGGTTAGTTATTTCTCAATTTTCACTTTTCATGCTATTTTTGTTTTTCATGCTTGTTTAAGTAATTGTTGTCACCAATGGGTAAAACCTATTTAGATAGTTATATTTAGGTCATTTGGACTCAGTTGGATCATTATTACAAAGATGGTTAAGAGTTTTGGTCAGTTTGAGGTCATGACAGTAGAGTAAAGGGGTGTTTGGATTTATAGTCTAAAGGGTGTTAGAGGTGTATTCAGTGTTAGGTTTCTGTTGTTTGAAGTTTGTTTAGTCATTATAGACTCATATCTGTTTTGCTTGTTTGCCTGCAATCCAAGAAAGTCAACATCTATATCACTTGAATCCAACAGGTCCACTGTTGGATTTTTGAAGAGCAAGTCACTTGATTTGTGTTTAAAAGTCATAAACCAAGGTTGTAATAGCTTCATTACATCATATCAAATCATAATCAATCATCAAATTGGATCAAAAGTTCATTAAAGTCAACTGTGTTTCTGTTTTCAAAAAGTCAAAATGTCAAAAAAATTGTTTTTTGCAGAACTTGCAGCTTGTGTATAGGTTTTATTAAAGCTCTTTAGGTCCTGATTTTTGGAATATAAGTAGTTCACTTGGTTGTCTTAAAACCTCACATCTGGTTTTAGCTTTTGCCTTCTCTATAAGCTTGTGCAAAAGCCCAAAACAGGCCTCTGGTGCCCTGCACCAACTCAGTTAATACTGAGTGGGTTTCTCAGTTTTATTCAAAGCTTGCACAGAGCTCATCCTAGCTTTTTAACATCTGTTTTTTTTGGTTATCAGTAGCTATCTAGGTCTAGTTTAGGTATCAACAATTGGTTTTTAGTTTATAGCTTATTTGGATACTTATTTGTTAACTGCTAGTTGGTACCAAAATATGTTTTAAGCTTAATATCATAATCACCAAATCTGAGTTATCTTGGTATTCAGTAGCTGTAACTTGTTGATTTCTGTTTGATTTGGTCATATTTAGTACTCCATAGCTTCTGTGATCAGTGTGGTAGCTTATTTGCTCATTTGCTTATCAAGTGCTTATTTTAATAAGCTCTTGATTCATCAGTTGCATTTTTCTCCACATAACCTACTGATTTTTCAATTTTCCTAGCTTCTTATCATCATTTTAGAATTTTCCTGAAATTTTCAGATTTTTCTCAGCTATTTTGCTATTTTTCTTGATTTTAATTAGTTTTTAGCACTTTTTAAATAGCATTTAATACAAAAAATAAAAAAAAGGTTCAAAAAAATAAGTTTTCATTTTTCTTAGGCTTAGATAAATATAAAAAGTAGAAAAAGTAATTTTCCATATTTTTCATAGTTCATTTTGTAATTTTTAGTAATTTAATTAGTTTTTAATAGTTTAAAATTCCTAGAAAATAGATAAATAGTCATAAAAATACAAAAATAGTTCTGAAAAGTCTATTTTGATATTTTAGACTTTTCCAAGTCTTAATCTTATTTTTCTGGCTTAATTTCATATTTTCTTGTGTTTAAGGTAGTTATTTAATAATTAAAAATAGTTTTTAATTAGATAATTAGTTATAAAAATAATTTTCTTTTTCCATAAATTTCCTTTTATCATTAGGTTTGCAAAAACATCATTTTCATATTTTTAGGGTTAATATTGATTTAGTTTCACGTTTTTAGTTGTACGTCACGTAGTTTTTAAATTCAGTTTTATAAAAATATAAAAACAAAAACATCAATTTAATTATAGTGATAGCGTTTATTTAATAGATTTTATCTTTTTAATTTCCTTTAATTTGCATTTAAGCCATTGTAATTTGTTGGCTTTTTCTGTAGTAATAATAATTCATAATCCCTTTTCGCTCAAACTTCTCGATCACTATTCGTTGATTGATCCATTGCATAGCTCGCTGGGACATAACGACCCGGGGAGACCCTATACTCTCCTGGATTTCATTGTATTGGTTTTTGAGCAGTTTTAAGTCTGTTACAGTCTGTCATTCACAAGTGGCAGACTTGCGTGATTAGACTTGACTGTTTGGAACCAACCAAATTTTGGCGCCGGGGAGTCTGGGTTGATCTATCTTCCGTTTTAGCAGATTATTTGTTTGAATCCTCACTCTTTGTTTATATCATCCATCTCTGTATATATATATATATATCCATATTTTCTTCTAAAAATCCAAAACCCAAAACAACCAAAAACGTATAAAACACAAAAATATTTTTCCTTTTGTTTCTATATATGTATCAAAAATAAAAATACAAAAAGAATCGTCGTTTTCTTAATAATAAACAACTTAAAAGATTACCACCAAAACCAAGGCGGCACTACCTAACCGGGGTGCGACCATAATAAGTTCCCGAACTAAAGATATAAAACTTGCCTTTGTGTCCTTGTGATTGGTGTACCTTTTTAAAGAAGCCATTCATCTTGGATTATTGGTTAAGTTCACTGTTGTTTTGCCTCGATTTTGTGTTAATTGATTTTGTTGTGATATCGACGTTTCTGAACCAGAAAACCCATACAGATTCTTCTCACACCACCATTTTTACAAACGTCTTCATAATTCCATTTCTCTCCTTAACTCTGAGTTTCCTTAGAGTTAACTCTGTGTATGCACTTTCGCTCTTCTAGATCTGTGAGCCCATTTCGTGAGCTTGTCAAGATTCCAAGAAGGCGTGTTCGTAGACTTTCTGCTCCAGCAGTCGGATCTGAGATCCGGACTGTTCGCACTACTCCCGTTGTCATGGCGGATGAGATTCCTATGTGTGAGCTTCTCCATGCACCCATCGACGGGTATGGAGATGCTATCGTTGTACCAGCCATCGTGGCTGAAAATTTTGAACTCAAGACCTGGTTACTGAATCTTGTAACTTCAAATCAGTTCTACGGTTTTGAGCGGGATGATCCTCATGCTCATATAAGATGGTTTAACAAGATTGCATCTACCATCAAGTATAAGAATGTCCCTTCTGATGATGTTAAGCTTCTTCGTTCCCGTTTTCTCGAGGGCAAGCCCGGATTTGGCTTGAAAAGCAACCCCCTAAATCAATAGAGACATGGGAAGATCTGGTGAAGAAATTTGTGAATGAATTCTATCCACCTTCCAAGACCACGAGTCTTAAAAATGAAATCATCAAGTTCACTCTGAAGTTTGATGAATCCTTCAGTGAATCGTGGGATCGTTTCAAGGAATTGCTTCAAGCAAATGTCCTCACCACGGTTTCTCCGAGTTGATGCAACTCGATACTTTCTACAATGGAGTGAGTCAATCTGATCAAGATTCGCTCAATTCCTCCGCGGGAGGAAATTTCCTAAGCAAAACTGTCAAAGAAGCTTTAGCGATAATCGAAAACAAGTCTAAAGTCCGCACCGCACGAAGCAAGCCGGTTGTTTCCCAAGTCAGTGTTGGTCCTTCTTCTTCTTCATCGCCCGTGAGTCAATCTAGCACCGATGCTAAGATTGATAAACTCACGGAAGCTATTCAAGCTTTGGTTCTCTCCAATCAAAGAAAGTCTCTTTTCCACAAACTTCACCTCCTGCTGAAGTTAAGAAAGTGGAAGTTCTGTGTTACGTGGTGGCCCCCATGCTTACTATAACTGTATGGCCACCGATGGTAACCCTTTTGAAAATATGCTGTGGGCGGATGTCTAATCAAGGAGGCAATCAATATCGTGCTCCTGTAGACCCGAACCACCGCCCTAACCACTACTCTGGACCTCCCGGTTTCAATCAAAACCGTAATCAGAATCAAAACAGACCAAACCAAGGTTTTCAAAACCAAGGTCACTTCAATCCAAACAACGGTTTTGGAATCGAATCAAAGTTTCCAACATCAAGGAAATTACAATAGAAACCAGTGTCGGGAAATTTCAACCCAGGGTATTTTCATGCAAACAATCAAGGGAATTTTCCGAACCAAGGCCCTAATCCTAACAATAGAGGCCAGAATTTTCCTGTGCAAACTCAAGCCATTGTTCCAACTGGACCATCATCTGATGAGTTGTTGAAACAATTCATGAAATCCCAAGAGGAAATGAACAGGTTGTTGGTCAGCCGATTTCGACATCAAGAAGTCTTTAAATGATCGACCCTCGGGCTCAGGTACTCTGCCTAGCAACACGATCGCTAATCCGAGGGGCAATGCAAAGGCGATCACAACCAGAAGTGGTGCTTCATATGTGGACCTGTGTTCCTACTACCTCTTCTTCTTCTTCTATCCCGAAGGTAGTGGAAAGCGAACCTCCAAAACACAATGGACCTACGACTCCAATGCCTCCTCCACCTGTGGCAATAAGTCAAGTTACCAAGGAAACAACGGACAAGGTGCATTATTCAAGCCCACGAAGTACCGCACACGTTCCACCTTCGGTAGTCCAACCTCAAGTGGTCCAGAAACCCAAGTCAAATCAAGGAGTTGTTTTTGAACCTCCTGTAGCTCCTGTTGAGAATCAGAAATCCAAATCTTCTATTCCTTATCCCTCACGTTTACATGAGCAAAAGCTCCGCGAGAAAGCTAGTCATCAAATGGAAAAATTCTTTCAAATTTTCCAAGAACTTCACTTTGACATAAGCTTTGCGGATGCCATCATGTTGATGCCCAAGTTTGCATCTACTCTGAAACACATGTTGAGCAACAAAGAAAAGCTATTTGAAATGGCTAAGACTCCTTTGAATGAGAATTGCTGAGCTGTCTTGTTAAAAAGCTTCCGAGAAGCTAGGAGATCCCGGAAAATTTCTTCTTCCTTGTGTTTTTCCTGGGATGATTGAATGCTTTGCCCTCGCCGATCTTGGTGCAAGCATCAATCTGATGCCTTACTCAGTGTGGAAGAAACTTTCTCTTCCAGAACTTATTCCTACCTGCATGACTCTTGAGCTTGCAGATCGTTCTATCTCGCGTCCTCTTGGCATCGCCGAGGATGTATTTGTGAAAGTAGGAAAGTTCCATTTTCCAGCTGACTTTGTAGTCGTTGATTTCGATCTTGACCCTCGAGTTCCCCTCATTGTTGGGCGGGATTTCGAGGACGGGCCGTGCTCTTATTGATGTGTTTGAGCAAGAGATCACTCTACATGTGGGTAATGAAGCTGTTACCTTTAACCTCGATCAGACTTCGAGGTACTCCTCAAATTATGATCTTGAATCGTTAATCGAGTCGATTTAATTGACATTGCTTCGGAGGAGTACTCTCAAGAGTTTCTTGGTTATCTTCATAATTCTGTGAGTGGGAATTCCAATCCCACCACATCTTCTCATCCTATCATTGCCGACTCTTCCCCTCTCTCACTCCGTTTGAGGGAGGTGACTTCCTTCTGGAAGAGATCGATGAATTCTGGACTCTTGATGAATCAATTCCGCCGGAGTTGATGGTGTTTATGATTCGGAAGGGGATATTCTCTATCTTGAGCAATTGCTTAATGAAGATCCATTACCTTCACTCCCTCCGAAGGAGATCAAGATTGAGGAAACTAAATCAGCAATCATCCGAAGAATTTCCGAGGTTGAACTTAAGGACCTACCTCCTCATCTTGAGTATGCATTCTTGGAGGTTGATGATAAATTACCAGTCATAATTGCTAAAGACTTGGGAGGAGAAAACTGCCTCATAAAGGTCTTGAAGTCACACAAGCAAGCAATTGCTTGGAAACTCTCCGATATTAAGGGTATCAACCCTGAATTTTGTACTCACAAAATCTTAATGGAGGATGACTTCAAGCCAGCAGTCCAAAGTCAGAGAAGGGTGAATCCTAAGATTCACGAGGTTATCAAACAAGAGGTTCTCAAACTTCTTGATGCCGGCCTGATTTACCCGATCTCTGATAGTCCTTGGGTTAGCCCAATCCATTGCGTTCCTAAAAAGGGTGGCATTACTGTTGTCACGAATGAAGAAAACGAGTTGATTCCGACTCGATTGGTTACGGGTTGGCATGTGTGTATTGACTATCGAAAGTTAAACGAAGCCACCCGTAAAGACCATTTTCCTCTACCCTTCATGGACCAGATGCTTGAGAGATTAGCAGGGAACGAGTACTATTGTTTCCTCGATGGTTTCTCGGGTTACTTTCAGATCCCCATTGATCCGCTGGATCAAGTAAAAACCACATTCACCGCCCATACGGACGCGTTTGCCTATAGACGTATGCCTTTTGGCTTATGTAATGCCCCGCACGCGTTCCAGATGTATGATGGCAATTTTCCACGACATGATCGGGGAAACTATGGAGGTGTTTATGGATGACTTCTCGGTCATTGGGGACTCGTTTCATACATGTCTCTCCCACTTAGACAAAATGCTTAAAAGGTGTGAAGACATCAATCTATGTCTAAACTGGGAGAAGAGCCACTTTATGGTCAAAGAAGGCATAGTCCTTGGCCATAAGATTTCTAAGAACGGGATTGAGGTAGATAGAGCAAAAGTTGATGTTATTGCTAAACTACCTCATCCTACTACCGTCAAAGGTATTAGGAGTTTTCTAGGTCATGCCGGGTTTTATCGTCGATTCATTCAAGATTTCTCTAAAATCGCCCGGCCTATGACCCATCTTCTCGAAAAAGATGCTCCTTTTATCTTTTCTCCCGAGTGCATCGAAGCTTTTGAAACACTTAAGAAAAAGCTTACGGAAGCACCCATTCTAGTTGCCCCGACCGATTTACCCTTCGAGCTCATGTGCGATGCAAGTGACTTTGCTATCGGTGCAGTCTTGGGGCAACGCAAAACCAAGCATTTTCAGCCGATCCACTACGCGAGCAAAACTATGGATCAAGCTCAGACCCATTACACCACTACCGAAAAAGAATTATTAGCTGTGGTGTATGCGTTTGAGAAGTTTCGGCCATATCTTATATTGACCAAATGCGTGGTGTATACGGATCACTCGGCACTCAAATATCTCTTTGCAAAACAAGATGCAAAGCCGAGATTGCTCCGTTGGGTTCTCCTCCTACAAGAATTCGATATCATTATACGTGATAAAAAGGAGCGAGAACCTGGCTGCCGATCATCTGTCCCGATTAGAGAACCCTCACCAGGATGTGTTCGAGAAAAAGGAAATCAATGAAACATTTCCTCTCGAAACACTCAATATGGTTTCTTTTCGTGGAGACTCTTCTACCCCATGGTTTCTGACTTTGCAAATTACCATGCGGGTAACTTTGTGGTGAAAGGGATGTCGCCCCAACAGAAAAATAAATTCTTCAAAGATGTGAAACATTATTTGGACGACCCTACTTGTTTAAAATCTGTGCGGATCAAGTCATCCGGCGATGTGTGTATGGTCAGGAAGCTATTGACATTCTCAAAGCTTGCCATTCTGGACCTACTGGGGGACATCATAGCCCCAACTACACCGCCAAGAAGGTGTTTGATTCGGGATTCTATTGGCCCACGATCTATAAGGATGCCCATGAATTCGTCAAAACCTGCGGACGCTTGTCAACGTCACGGAAATATCTCACAAAGGAATGAAATGCCGCAAAACGCCATTCAAGTGTGTGAGATTTTTGACATATGGGGCATTGACTTTATGGGGCCATTTCCTTCTTCTCACGGAAATAAGTACATACTCGTGGCCGTTGACTACTTGTCAAAATGGGTTGAAGCTAAGGCTTTGCCCACCAACGATGCCCGAGTTGTTGTGAAATTCTTGAAATCTCTCTTTGCTAGGTTTGGAACTCCACGAGCCATAATCAGTGATCGTGGTACGCATTTCTGCAATGACCAATTTGCAAGAGTCATGCAGAAGTATGGTGTAACTCACCGCATACCTCTCTGCACCACCCACAAACAAGTGGGCAAGTGGAAGTTTCCAACCGGGGATAAAGAATTCGGAGAGGACGGTTGGCGAAAACCGTGCCTCTTGGTCGGATAGGTTAGATGATGCACTTTGGGCCTTCCGTACAGCCTACAAAACACCCATCGGGTGCACTCCATACAAGCTGGTGTACGGGAAGGCGTGTCATCTGCCGGTTGAGCTCGAGCACAAGGCATACTGGGCCTTGAAGCATGCCAACTTTGATATTCAGATACCGGTGATCACCGGAAAGTTCAAATGAATGAATTAAATGAACTCCGTGATCAAGCTTACGAGAACTCTTTGATCTATAAACAAAAGACAAAGAAGATTCATGACTCAAAAATCAAGAACCGCGTTTTTAACGTTGGTGATCGAGTCCTTCTTTTCAATTCAAGATTGAAGATTTTCTGAAAACTCAAATCAGTGCTGGACCATTTACCATCACTAAGGTTTATCCTTATGGTACCATTGAGTTATCTCAACCCGATGGTCCTAATTTTAAAGTGAATGGTCATCGAGTGAAGCATTACTTTGGAGAGGACATTCCACCCGTGATTGTCCCGGATTTACAAACTTTCCCCATGAACCAATGAATGCGGGATCGAGTCAAGCTAGCGACTCGGTAATCAAAAACAGTAGCATGCCATATGGGTTTTCACCCATATTTCTATCTTCTTTCTACTTTCTACCACTCTAGTGTGGGGGAGATGCCCCACACTTGTATATATGTTTCAAAAAAATCTTCTTTCTAAATAATGGCCGTAGTATTTCCCTTTCACGTTCTTTGTTTCGGCATAACCGCCGGTACTTTGAATATTGAGGGCAATATTCATTTCTAAGTGTGGGGGGGAGTTCTCACGAATTTTATCATGTAATTATCCGCCTAATTCCCCGTTTTGGCCAAAAATTTTTGGAATAAGTGTTCTACACTTACTCATTTGGTTATCATCCGCCATGTCTCGTAAGACAAAAGGATTGGCTAATCCAGGAGCAAACGGCTCTTGGTAAAGATTTCTCAAATCCGCTTATATGGCTTGCAATTTGCCCAAAATTGTATGGTTCTCAACTCACCATATCCTAAAAGTGAAGAGTTGGCTAGCCCGCAAGGTTATGGCTTGTGGTAAAGGCAGTGGAAAGACCATAATTGGTATTCAGCTCACCAAAGATAATTCGATAATTTATCTAAGAGTTGGCTAGTCCGAAAGGGTACGGCTTCTCGGTAAAGACACATCAAATCCGTTATATGGTTTATGATTTGCCAATAAATCGATGGTTATCTGTACCATGGTTCTTGCTTGAACTGAAACATTTGGCTACTCCAGAAGTAATGGCTTTTGGTAAAGAGATGCAAACCCATTAAGTTTTTCTCAAAAAGATTGCTAGGGACTAGCAATATTCAAGATGGGGATTGATGAGTGTGTAAATACTCATCATTTTTGTACAAAATAAAGCGCAAATTCATCCGAAAACACTCGAAAACACATCAAAATGATCAAAATATCACAAATCAGTGTTTTATGTGTTTTAAATGCAAAATATCAAAATCAGATGAAAAACATATCAATTTTGCAAAAATTGCAGTTTGATCCCCAAGTTTCAAAAGTTGTCAAAAAAGTCCCCGAGCACAAAATTTCAAAAGAAAAGTCACCAAAGGTCTTTTTAAAATCATAAATTGTCATATTTAGTCCTTTGGTGGAAAATCTAAAAGTTTTGAGAAAATTACAATTTAGTCCCTGAAAATCCAAAATGGTCAAATCTAGTCCTTGGAAATTTTCAAAAATGTCAAAATCAACCCTTGGATTATTAAAGCTTGGCAAGACCAGCCCCTTGACTACTTTTCATAATTTACATGTTTGGTCCTGGAATTTCGGTTTACATATTTGGTCCCTTGTATTAATACTTAAACAAACCAAATGGACCTTATATAAAACCCCAAGCCCAATATAAAACCCCCGCCCAATTGCTAACCCGGTCTAATTATCCAACCCGACAACCCACCCAACCCAATGTTTAAACAATAATAAACCCAACACCCTTTCCCCGTTTTCCCTCCACCCTTGTCTGCCCACCATGCCCAGCCACCAACACAACCATACCCAGCCTCCTTCTCACCTTTCCATGTCCCCCCTCCTTAGCTAACATCCAAGACTTCATTAAATGCCTCCTCACCCACCATATCAACCCCATTTGTCAAACACAGAAAAATGGCGCCAAAAATCTTTTTGAACGGTTGAGATTAATTTGAGCCATCCAATGGCTATGGATTGGTGGGAATTCATCAGAAGTGAGAGAAAGTGCATTTGGTTATAAAAGAGAAGGCAAAAGGATGCAAGAAGAGTAGTCTTCTAGTTTCTAATTTTCTCTTAATGTCGTTTTTATCTTAATTTCCTTAATTTAGTATAAAACTTGTAACATCTTGTTAAATTGTATCGCTTTAAAGTGTTTAAGAGTTTTGAGACTTAATGCAAGCAAGAATTTCAGTTATGTTTACAAATGCAACTTTCTAGCTCACTGTCTCAATTTGCAATCTCAAAAACCTAAATAAAAGTGTTTAGAAGTTTAATTTAAAGTTCATATCAGCTTATATAAGCTTATTACAACTTTTGACAAGCTCCCATTCAAGTTTCCAATCATTTTGATTATTGGTCAACAGAAGTCAAACAGGGTCAAAAAGGATGTTAGAAATGGAGATGGGTTGATGCGGGGCTTGGATTTGGGTTAAAAATGGTTTAGTATAGTGGTCCCTTGTTCTGGTTTTAGCTTTCATAACAGTTGGACAAGTGGTTAGTTATTTCTCAATTTTCACTTTTCATGCTATTTTTGTTTTTCATGCTTGTTTAAGTAATTGTTGTCACCAATGGGTAAAACCTGTTTAGATAGTTATATTTAGGTCATTTGGACTCAGTTGGATCATTATTACAAAGATGGTTAAGAGTTTTGGTCAGTTTGAGGTCATGACAGTAGAGTAAAGGGGTGTTTGGATTTATAGTCTAAAGTGTGTTAGAGGTGTATTCGGTGTTAGGTTTCGTTGTTTGAAGTTTGTTTAGTCATTATAGACTCATATCTGCTTTTGCTTGTTTGCCCGCAATCCAAGAAAGTCAACATCTATATCACTTGAATCCAACAGGTCCACTGTTGGATTTTTGAAGAGCAAGTCACTTGATTTGTGTTTAAAAGTCATAAACAAAGGTTGTAATAGCTTCATTACATCATATCAAATCATAATCAATCATCAAATTGGATCAAAAGTTCATTAAAGTCAACTGTGTTTCTGTTTTCAAAAAGTCAAAATGTCAAAAAAATTGTTTTTTGCAGAACTTGCAGCTTGTGTATAGGTTTTATTAAAGCTCTTTAGGTCCTGATTTTTGGAATATAAGTAGTTCACTTGGTTGTCTTAAAACCTCACATCTGGTTTTAGCTTTTTCCTTCTCTATAAGCTTGTGCAAAAGCCCAAAGCAAGCCTCTCGGTGCCTCGCACCAACTCGATTAATCTTGAGTGGGTTTCTCGCTTTTATTCAAAGCTTGCAATGAGCTCATCCTAGCTTTTTAACATCTGTTTTTTTTGGTTATCAGTAGCTATCTAGGTCTAGTTTAGGTATCAACAATTGGTTTTTAGTTTATAGCTTATTTGGATACTTATTTGTTAACTGCTAGTTGGTACCAAAATATGTTTTAAGCTTAATATCATAATCACCAAATCTGAGTTATCTTGGTATTCAGTAGCTGTAACTTGTTGATTTCTGTTTGATTTGGTCATATTTAGTACTCCATAGCTTCTATGATCAGTGTGGTAGCTTATTTGCTCATTTGCTTATCAAGTGCTTATTTTAATAAGCTCTTGATTCATCAGTTGCATTTTTCTCCACATAACCTACTGATTTTTCAATTTTCCTAGCTTCTTATCATCATTTTAGAATTTTCCTGAAATTTTCAGATTTTTCTCAGCTATTTTGCTATTTTTCTTGATTTTAATTAGTTTTTAGCACTTTTTAAATAGCATTTAATACAAAAAATAAAAAAAAGGTTCAAAAAAATAATTTTTCATTTTTCTTAGGCTTAGATAAATATAAAAAGTAGAAAAAGTAATTTTCCATATTTTTCATAGTTCATTTTGTAATTTTTAGTAATTTAATTAGTTTTTAATAGTTTAAAATTCCTAGAAAATAGATAAATAGTCATAAAAATACAAAAATAGTTCTGAAAAGTCTATTTTGATATTTTAGACTTTTCCAAGTCTTAATCTTATTTTTCTGGCTTAATTTCATATTTTCTTGTGTTTAAGGTAGTTATTTAATAATTAAAAATAGTTTTTAATTAGATAATTAGTTATAAAAATAATTTTCTTTTTCCATAAATTTCCTTTTATCATTAGGTTTGCAAAAACATCATTTTCATATTTTTAGGGTTAATATTGATTTAGTTTCACGTTTTTAGTTGTACGTCGCGTAGTTTTTAAATTCAGTTTTATAAAAATATAAAAACAAAAACATCAATTTAATTATAGTGATAGCGTTTATTTAATAGATTTTATCTTTTTAATTCCCTTTAATTTGCATTTAAGCCATTGTAATTTGTTGGCTTTTTCTGTCGTAATAATAATTCAGAATCCCTTTTCGTTCAAACTTCTCGATCACTACTCGTTGATTGATCCATTGCATAGCTCACCGACATAACGACTGGGAGACCCTATACTCTCCCCGGATTTCATTGTATTGGTTTTGAGCAGTTTTAAGTGCATTACTGTCATTCACAAGTGGCAGCCTTGCGTGATTAGACTTGACTGTTTGGAACCAATCAACGATCATCTTTTGGCTTCTCGTCCTCTTTGCTTTTCTGAAAGCCTTTCTTATTGTCATACGGTTGTTTGACGTATCTTCCCTTCCTTCTAAACAACTTTTTAAAGTCCCTTACCGCTATAGCGTACTCCTCGTCGTCACTACTCGAAGAGGAGTTCTCTTCATCGCTTGAAGCCTTTTTGGCTTTAAGGGCAAGAGATTTGTTTTTCTCTTTCACCTTTGAGGCTTCAGAGTCTTTAGCAAGGACAAGCTCGTAGACTTTTAAGTTGCCTATGAGTTCATCAAGGGTGAGGATTGTCAAATCTTTTGACTCTTCGATCGCCGTCACCTTGGATCTCCACTTCGATGGAAGTGCCCTTAGATATCTCCTAACATGGTTACGGCTAGAAAAGATTCATCAAGTGCTTGTAAAGATGTAATAATAGTATTAAAGTTAGCAAATGAATGATCTATAGTTTCCTCATCCGATATTGAAAATTGTTCATATTGTTGAACAAATAAATCAATTTTATTATTTTTAACTTGTTGATTACCTTGATGAGTTACAACTAAAGAATTCCAAATTTCTTTAGAGGTTTTAAGCATAGAAATTCTTTCGAATTCCTTTTTGGGTAAAGCATTATACAAAACCATTTTTGCTTCACTATTTTTAGAAAGCTTTTTCTTCATTTCATAATTTAGTTTATCATGAGGTATGTTAACTAAATTTCCTTTATCATCATTTGAGGTAGCCTCAAAATCGCCTTCAACAATAATGTACCAAAGATCAATATCTTTAGACTTCACATATGTTTCGAATCTATTTTTCCAATATATAAAACCATTAGTTTCAAGTAGTGGTGGTCGTTGCATAGATTGCCCTTCATTGTAATTTTCGGAACCCATAGTGATCGAAAAGTTTTTAAAATACGATTTACTTTAAAACTTTTATAAACTTAGCTCTTGATGCCAATTGTGGAAAACTAGAAGGGGGGGTTGAATAGTTTTGCCGATTTTAAGTTAGTTTCAAAAACTTTAGATTCGTTAATATGTGAGATCTTATGGATGTAGAGAAAGTATAGATCTAATGATAAATCAAGTAAATAAAGTAAAGCAAAGGGATATAAATGACACAACCGATTTATAGTGGTTCGGCTACAAGGACACCTTACTTGCCCTACTCCACTCCCCGAGTCACCTTCTCGAGAGTTCAAGCACTATGTCAACAAACTCCTTCACTTGGCGGAGAAGCCTTCACAACGTTGCTTACACCTTTTTCTGGTACGATGCTAAATACCGAGTCCGTAACATGGTGGACCAAACCAACACGACTATTACACAACAAATATGTGAAATATCAAATACAAGATCTTCGCTACATAAATCTTCTGGAGTGACAAGTCAATCAAGGACCCTTTGCTTGGATGACTTGTAGAATGCTCGTGATCTCGCCTTAGACAAGGACCTATATGAGAATCACAATAGAAATAAAGAAGAACAACTCTCTAGATCAAGTGATCTATATGTTAGAAGAGAATGAGAGTGTTTGAGAGATTTAGTAAGAAGAGGGGTGAGTTAGAATGAAGAAATGGCTCTCTATTTATAGGCAATTTCTTCCACTGTTCCCCGGTTCCCACGGATCCCTCCCACTTGGGATCCGTCTAGTGTAATCCTAGGGATCCGTGGGACGCTCCTCTTTGCCCATGGGTTTTTTGGTTATGGGTCATGGGTTATGGGTTGGTCTATGGGTTTACTTAGATTCAATGTATCTAAAGTATACATTGTATCTAGCCAACTTGGGTATGGGTTATGATCCATGGGTTATGGTCCATGGGTTGTGGTTTTTACCTATCCTAATAAACTATTACAACAAATGATTAATTACAACATTTTTGTATTAAATGGCTATATGTAAATGCTTTACAAAAATAACATGTATCCTTAAAATTGTACTTAAGATAACATTATATTTGTTATCAACAAAACACAAAGAGATCGCAAAATATTAATAAACGTTTTTACGGTTTATTTGTATTAACACGTTTGTTATCGACAAAACATTAGAAGATCGTAAAATATAAATAAACGTATTTACGGCTTATTTGTATTAACACCATTGTCAAAAACTGCAACCCTAAATTTCCCACAAGGACGGTGTCTGCACTTTCAAAAGGTTAGAGAAAAATTTATAATTAGGCCAAACCAAAGGTACAATTTTTGTATTTTAAACACACGATTTATTTTTTTCAATGATTTCCAAAAAATGGTTGGTCGGCCGCTTGATTTCATAACTGAGCCGTTATTCTCGGCTGGCAGAAAAGTCTCTCATGTGGGCGAAGGAGATACATTTTAGGTACTGGTGGTATTGGACAAGAAAAAAGAAAATAATTTCTTACTTCTTTCTGTCTTTCTTTCCCATTTATTCAAATTTGTACTATATAAACATCATAAACTTTTTTTCATCTTGTGGTAAGTTATATTTAAGTTGATGAAAATGAATAACCAAAACAATGTTGATGTTAAGGTTAATATATTGTCATCTTTTATTTATCGTCATAAGTGTGTGTTGCATGAAATGGATAATAATAAAAAAAAAATAACTACAAATTGAACTAGTAAGTATTGCATCAAAAGTCACACCAGAACCACAAGTTCTCAAGTATATTATTTGCCGCTATACACCGTCATTTGCGCTGGTGTTCGTCTAGTTTTAATTAAAAAAAATGCTAATCAGTTGTGTTTAAGGTTGGCTGTAATGGTAAACCTCAAGTAAACCATCATCCCCACTGTAACATCAGCTATCTTTCTGCATGACAACTTAATGACCAACTAAGTATAACAAGAAGACCGAGGACATAAAAAAAATCATTTTTTTAAACATTAGAATTAAAATTTCATTTATAATTAAAAACATTACATTCATAATTCGAATAAAATAAAAAACATTACAATAAAGTTTAAAACATTACAATAAAAATTAAAACTTAAACTAATAACTAAATTATATTTCGAATTTACTTTTTGCTTCATCTCCAATATCTTTCGTTTTTGTGATTCGAGCAAAATCTCATTGATGCGTGAATTATAGAACATAAGGTATCGTTGAAATTGAAGCATTCACGTTGCAGCTCAGTTCTTTTTCTCTGATTTGCAAGCCTATCTCTCTCCAATCCCACTTGCTCCTAACGCGCCTGTTTTTCCATTTCAAATTGTCGATTCTACAATGCTATGTAAGAATCCCGTGTTTCCTTCTTTTGGCCCCACATACCCGATTTGATGTTTTTCCATTTATCGACTATCATATCAACAGGAACAGGTGCAACGGTTGAAAATTTCGAAGGAATGGAGGAGGATGACACTTTCTTCTTAGCTCTATCTCGGCCCATTGGCCGAACTTCCTGAACCTCTTCCTCCTCATCTTCATCCGTTTCGCCGTTGAGATTAAAACCACCATATGCCGAGTCTGATGTGGCGTGTGAGGTGGTTTCCAACGTCTTTGATTTTTTGAGAGCCTTTTCTTTGGTTTTGTAAAATTTTGGCATCTCAACCTCTTTCCAGTTTCTATGCTCCTTCAAAAGTGTCCACAACTCAATCATTGTGAAGGCAAGACCGTATGTTGTATGATATTCAGGATACGCTTGATCGAACATAATTGTGTCATCTGTGCCACTCTAGTGCCTCCCTTTTAGATTATCATGAATGGCAAAATTTGACCAATTTTAGGACAAAGCCTATTTTTCCATTTGTTGCAGACGAAATTGTATCCTCTTATTGATTCCCCATTTCATTCTCAAAGTAATTCAACATGGAACTCCAAAACCCCCTAACCTTTTGAGCGTTCCATTTGATGTTATTTTTGGATATATTTATCCAAGATTTACACAACGATATCTCTTCCGCCAGGGTCCATGGTTTTGTTGAGGTAGCATCTACAGTCGCCTTGGATTTTTGACGTCGTTTTGCAGTCTTTTTAGCTTTGACGCACCTCTTCGACGGAAGATTCATCTTCAACGGGGTTGGATGGACCACCCGGACCTTGACCCATAGAATAATCTTGACTAACAAAAAACGGATCCAATATCCATCAAGATTAAGACGGTTAACCGAAGAATATCGTTGAGCATATTGAGGTTCGTCCATCAATTAGTTAAACGGTGGTGGTGAATCGAATTGGCGGACGATACATTTGATATTGTTGTTGTTGTTGGTAATAAGATTGTTATTGTTGGTTAAACGGAGGTTGGAACAAATTATTTTGGTAATAAGGTTGTTTTTGTGGTTGTTGTGATTGGTAGTGGAAACTTGCGGGTTAAAATTGAATGGGTAGTGAGAGACCAGCCAAACGAAAATTAGGATCCGGTGTTGGAAAGTTTGGAATCTTTTGTTCGTGTCGGGATTTTTGGTTTTGGTTTTGAGAGTTTTTTTAGACATTTTATGTGAGATAGTAAAGATTAGTTTGAAATTGTGTATAAAAGATTAAAAGGATGAAGTGAATGGGGTATGTATAGTGTTAAATGAATAAAGTTTTAAATATAGTTTTTATTATCTCAAACGGTACATTTTTGTAACCGTTGGGGTGTTGTTGTTTGTGCCAAGATGGAGGTAGAGTATGCGATCGATTCAACCAAATCGTCCATGTGCACCGCGTCCTTTGGGGAGCTGTGTAATGGGGTGCTATGAGTCGCAAGGAGCCTCCAACCGAGGGTTGACCCTGCCATTACATCCGATCTAAAATATGGATCGAAATATTCTAAAGTTCATTTTGAACATAATGAATTATATTGGTGTTATTTTGAATAAGATTCTAAATTTAGGTAAAAAAAAGTAATTAAAAGACTCATTTTTCTTTTATTCTCACAAAAACCCCTCAACATGGGCTATGTTTGGTGCACAGCTTTTTGGAGCGATGAGCGGTGAGCAATGAGCTTTTTGATTTTTATTGTTCATTTGGAAAATGAGCGGTGAGCTTTGCTATTTTTTAGGAAAGCTCATTTTTACAATGCTTCTTTAAGAAGCTGTGAGCTATGACTACTGCTCACAGCTCCTGCTCACAGCTCACAGCTCACTTATCACAGCTCACTGCTACTTTTACCAAACACACCCATGATCTATCATGTTCAAATTAAATTTTAGATGATCTTAATTTTTAAAAAATACGTATATTATAGTTTTCATCATGGTTTCCAAAACCGAACCAACTTTTTTCATGATTCTTAACTTTTTCGGTTCAATCAGCCAAACCTAATTCAACCGGTTAAACCGGCCGTTTGATGGAGTTTTCAAAACACTAGTTTTCATCTTTAATGTATATTTGTAACAATTTTCAAATAAAGCTAGTAATGAGTTTTCGCGAAAAATAAACTTGAACAAAACAAGAGAATTGAGAAGGTTGGAGTGACGTACAGGGGCGGAGCCACCATAGGATTAGTGGGGGGAATCGCCCCGAACGGCATTCTCGCGGATACACAAAATATATAGGAAAAAAATGTAAATTTATAAAAAAAATGTCTAGTGCCCTCGCCCATTAAACCTTAGTGCCCTCATCTCTTTCAGCCTCCAACAATTAAAGAGTGATTTAATGTAATAAATTGGATCTTTCCAGTGACCTTGTTTGATCGAAAAACATAGAGGAAAATAGAGTAACAGGAAACTGTGAAAGTTAGTCTAATATAGTGAGGATGAGATAGAAATATATAATATTATTATTTCCTTTTCTCTTTTTGACCTACATTGGGTAATATATCTACAAGAGGTGAATAGAGTAACTTCAACTTCAAGTATTAATTGGTTTTTTTGACTACATAAGTAATTTAATGTTAATTTGTTAGCATCATATATCTTCTTAAATATCTTTCATATTTGTGATTGTGAAATGTAAAAACCTTCGTTGTAGTTAAATTCATAAAACTATGACCAATTTAATACAAGTCTTACTATTGTTGGTGTTTTAAAACTTTTGCTTAAAGTTTTATATCTAATCTGTAAATATATATTATAGTCAAAATGAGTTTATTCTAATAAATATTTAAAATCACTGACTAGTTTGTATTTCATCCACGTCTTAACTTATAATTGGTGTTAATCGCATCATAGTAGACCTGACCCGACCCGATTTGTTACAGATTACGCTAAAAATGGCATTTTCTGACATGTATTTAATCCCTCGCTTGATGCCCCCCGTGATCATGTTTTCTGGCTCCGCCACTGGTACGTATATTTGTAACGATTATAATCCATAAATCAAATGACAAGCATATGTTTATTTATTATTTAATATTTCTTTAGTGTTAGGAAGTTGGCCACCCACAAAGGATTCATCATGATGTATATGTATTTTACAGAGCTCAAAGGCTGTTACGAATGGGGTCGACAATGAATAACCTATTCCAATTTCTTTGTTTAAATAACAAAAATACCTATTCGGTACTCTTTTCTTATTGAAAAAAGTTAATACTTTTTAGTTTTAAGTTCACTTTTTTTTAACAAAGTTTTAAGTTCCATTTAAGTATATACTCTTTATACATATACGTTTGATTAGACTTATATGTTAAAAGTTGTCTGTGCTATATGAGATTAACTATTTGTAGTGGTTGGATGTGGGCTTCAAAAGTGGTTGTGTATCCAGCCTCTTTTATGTAGATATTATCACAATCTTGTTTCGTTGCCCCAATTTGTGATGATGATGATATAGAAACTTCTTAGCACTTTCGTTGATTGTAGGTTGCATCTCATTTATGGTCTGTGATTGCGGACTAGTAGAATCATGATGCTTTCCTTAAGGTATTGCCTAACCTTATTGCTTTGGGAGACATGGTTAAGCTACACCAACCCACAAAGGTATGATTGGACGTGGTTATTCAAACCGCTTTATGATTTATTTTAAGGCTTAAAAGTTGGACATGCTTTTATACAAAACTATGAACGAAGGACATGCCGGAAGCCGAGATAAAAATTCTATTACTCGTGGATTCTATAAGAATGGAAAAGTTAATCGATTCTTTTATCAAAAGACAATTTTTTCACATCCTACACCATTCATTTTATAATATATTTCACAAATGCTTTTGGCGAAACTTGAACCCACAACATTTACGTTGGTGAGTAACTCACGTACCATTAAACGAAAGACTTTGGGTGGTCTTAATTAGATTAAATTGGACGGGTGACTCGGAAGATGCATGTAATATCATATTTTAATTACCGAAACGTTTGTGCTTTGAGATATCATGAAATAGTGTGAGATGCTCCCAACTTATAGGTTATAGATTCAAATCATGTGAGACTGTGATAGACATATAAAGTATAAACAGTGTGATTATAATACTCTTTGTTTTTATAAATAAAAATATTATAATCTCTTTTTATTCTGGTATCTTGCCTAATATTTTTCTTTTCTAGTATCTTTGTATTTTAGCAAAACTCAAAATGCTATAAAAAATAGGGCAAATGATAAAAAAAAATATTATACTTGATACCATTTGCTCTTGTAGGTAGCGAACAATTTTTTTGCTTTTGTTCATCTTTAGGGTATTTACTAAATTTTTGGACATTTTTGCCCCTTTTAGCTAATAGAAATTTTTTTTTCCGAAAGGCAAAAATGTCACATAGTACCCTAAAGAAGATGAATTTGAAAGTATAGTACCCATAAAAGCAAAAAATTTTGTTCGCTACCCACAAAAGCAAATGATAACAAGTGTGATATATATATTTTTTTTTTATTTGCCTTAAAAGATACACCGGTTTCAATTTATTCACTTCTTAAACATAGCTTGGATATATTACTAGTCATTATTAAATTGTCGTTGTCTCTTCAGATGCTCTACGCAAATACACAAGCCTCCACTACAAAAAACAAGTTCAATTTTTCACATTATAAAGGTCAATTGGCCACGGTTAAAAATGTGTAAAATTATAAATGCCACACTTACTAATATGTGGTAATAATGGGTGTGAGAAATTTTCCTACACACATAAGTGTAGAGATTATCCAAATGTCTATGTTTAAAAGTGTGAAAAAATTCTTTGAATATCCACACTTAAAAGTGTGGCAAAATTGCAAAAAAATGCTACAATTAAAATTGTGGAAACATTGTTAAATATTCACACCTAAAAGTGTGGACAAAGTGTCAATATTACACTCATAAGTGTGGTTATATTTTCTGGAACAACAAAAAAAAATAAAAAAGAAATTAAATAAAAATATCCAATATTTCAAAAACCTAATGATTTTTATTTTCTGGAACAAATATCAAACATTTATCAGTAAACTAGTAAAGTGTATAATAAGTGTATCCAACAGTAAACACAAGTATACATGTAGCTAATGATATTTATTTCTGCAGCAGATATGGAAGTATGGAAGTATGTTTGCCAACACTAAACATCAGCCTATTTACTACCAGTCTTGTCTTCTTCATTAGAGTGGCAGACCGACATATATCATCAATCTTGCTGTAGCATATCCGAGTAACTAACCTGCTGTCCAGTTAGTGGGTTTTGTTGCGTGTTTGTAGCATTTGCCTTTGCCCCATTGAATCCGACTGAGTTGGTTGTAATTGCTGTCGTGTGGCTAGCCCTTGTTGTCTTTGTTGTCTCAAAAATGAATTTTGTCGTGTTGCTTGCCCTTGAGACGACTGTGGTAGAGGCTCGTGATTCTGAACTCCGGAAAGAGGTGTTTGCATACTAGATTGCCACAAATTTTGCCACATTTTTGCCAAAGGCACCTGTTGTCTTTGGTTCTGTTGTTGTTGCTCCTCCTGAAATATGAACATCATAAACAAAGAATGAGGTAGATTTCAATTTGGGATTATATCAGTATGCTGTCATTTTCAGATGGGATAGGATTTAGCACATTTAGACCAGATGCGCAATCAATACTGTTTGTTAGATGAAATTAAACTCTAATGTCAAAAAAACCCCCAATATTGTTATTTTTCCCATCTGTTAAAAACAAGAAACTAAATTCACAGAGGCACTTGAAGGACTTATGCCACACGCAAAGCAACAGATACATGACAAATTTTAGGATCCTTAAAACACTTTATTTCCAAATTCCCATCTTTTGACCCAAGTATGATTGCTCTCGACCATCACTACCCGAATGCCATTTGATTAGCCTTTAAGTGGTATGCACTCAGGATTGCAAAAACACGTGTGTGTGTAAGTATCAACATTTGAACTCAACATAGCTCTTTGTCACAAAGACATACTTTTTCTATAGAAAAGCGAGTTTTTTTAACAAAAGAGACATACTTTTCTGTGTGTGTATGTAAAAATTAAATCTGTAAGTATCAACATGGGTATCCAATTGCAACCCCAAAATAAATTGATGTATCATATCAGGCCACATATTTTCACCTTCACCTTACAAAAAAAGACAGCAATTAAACTAGATAGCTTATCATTCCCACCATTCAATCATACTCATTCTATTAATGTGAATCAATAATTAAATCATCATACTTGTCGCCGTAAATGATCGATAGGTATGTAATGCAATAACATTTAACAAAAATAATCATGATATGTAGCTAGAAATGTATAGCACTATCAATCTTGTCCTGTGTAACTAATACAGTCAAGAGAACGCTTTTGAGCCATAATTTAAATTGATATAGCAGTTGTATTTAACTTACTGTTCTGGTTGTACTTATACCAGTCTGCTCGGCCAGCTGCAATTAACCCAAAAAAAATACAATTGACTCACTAAACACCTATTTATTTTCTAATATATTCACCGGGTATAATCCTTTTACCCAAAAAAATGCAATAACATTTTGGAAAAAAATAATATAGTGTTTCTTCTCTCAAATATTGTATTAAACATTTAGACCAGATGCGCAATCAAATGTTGTACCCCTAATATTCTCAATCAAATGATATCTGATTTCAATGCTTACTGCTTGTACCCCGACATATAGTAACTTAATTGCTTAGATAGTATCTCATTTAAAACAGATGTAAAGCTAAGCTTGCCCATATTTTAAACTGTAAAGTTTCACATATAACTTAAGTGTTTAGACAGATCCAGATAAAAAAATGCTCAAAGTCTAATCTGTGTGCTTCGTACGTCTTCAAAGATCATATCTTTGTAAGATCCAACACCATATAGCTCTTTGAGTGTGGTCGTTAAAAATTTCACCTCCGCTTTAAGGTCACTAAGATCTTTTGCCATAATATTGATTTGATTGTTTTGTGACTCTATATGCCTACCTTGTGATTCAACTTTATCTAACAATAGACGGTTTTGATCCATTAAACTTTCTTTTCTTGCTCTTCGTAAATCAAAACTGAACTTGGTGACTTTAAATTTTGTAACTCCGGTCCCAAAACCAAATGATTGTCTAGGCTTATCTGGACCAATAAGATCAAACATTACAGCATCTGCAATCTCTGACCGGGCTTCATCATCAACAGGTCTTGAATTGCCCATTTCTAATTCTCTTTTATTCATCTCTTCACGTGCTCGCTCCTAAAACATTAACAATATAAGATCAAATATACAGATGAGTATAAATAAATGTATAAATTCTCTAAATGTATACTTGTATACCCTAATTCTCTTTTATTCATCTCTTCACGTGCTCGCTCCTAAAACATTAACAATATAGCTCAATGATGCTCGTAAGCTTTCCATAGTAATTTCCTCCTTCAACTTCCACCATGATTCCTGAATTTTGACACTTCTTAAACTCTTCATGACTCTTAGTAAGGAATCTAAATCCATTCGTGATAAAACCATTGCATTGCTTAGCAACATTGCTTGGGCCAATAGCAAGGGATAATACTTCTTTATCAAAATTGTTCTTTTCTAAGAACGGAACCTACCATTATTTAATACCACTATTAGATTATGCACCTAAGTGATTAATAATCTTTCATAAGAAATAAATAGCTTTGTCACCTGATGTTGAAGCCATCCTGAAAACTCCTCAACGACAAACTTCTCTATTGTCTTTAAGTTTACTGGTTCCTTCCTAAGAGCTTGTAATTCAGCCACAAAATGGCTACACGAAATATATTATAATCTTAGACTCTATAACACATCATTTTATAATATGTTCAATATCTTTAAAAAGGATACTTACTCGCGAAAAGATTGAATTTTTCTATGGTTAAGTAACACATAACGATGTGCTTGAGCTAGTGATTTGTAATCAAGTTCGAGAATGTCAACCTTTCCTAATTTACGCCCAGCAGAATTAAGCATGTACATCTCCTTTCCGTCAATAGTTTCATCATTTCTAGGAGGGCGATTAAATGGAGTCTCTATACCTTCAAAGTATCTTGAACAAAAAGTAAGACACTCGTCTTTTACATAACCTTCTGCCATTGAGCCTTCGGATTGAGCCTTATTGCGAACATATGATTTCAATCGCATCAAGTACCTTTTATTTTATTTAAAATAAATAAAAAATAAAGTTATTAACGAGTAAAAAGTGTATATAAATATATTTTTAGAACAAAGAAAATTACCGCTCAATTGGATACATCCATCTATAATGAACAGGTCCACCAAGTTTGGCCTCTGATATCAAGTGAATAGTCAAATGAACCATGATTGTGAAGAAACTGGGAGGAAATAACTGATCCAATTCACACAAAGTCTGCACCACTTGATACTCCATTTTATCTAATTCACTAAGATCAAGAACTTTAGCACATAACCCTTTGAAAAAGGAGCATAAGTCACACACTGCTTTGACTACTCGAGTTTGTGCTCTTGAATGCATGGAAGCCTTTAGAGCAATAGGCAAAATGTCTTGCATTAGAATATGGTTATCATGACTCTTGAGGTTGGAGAGCTTACGATCCTTCAAGCTTACACACCTTGAAATATTTGAAGCATAACCATCAGGAACTTTTAGATCTTTTAAGACTTGTAAAAAGTTTGATTTCTCCATAGTAGACATAGTGTAACATGCCAAGGGTACATATGACTTTTTGTTAGGACGGTTTATAAGGTGGAGGTCATGCCTTATTTCCATTTCCATGAGATCCTTGCGAGCATTTTCGTTGTCTTTAGTCTTCCCATCCAAATTTAATAAAGTCCCGATCACGTTATCACAAACATTTTTTTCGATATGCATCACATCTAAGTTATGCCTAATAAGATTGAACTCCCAATATGGCAAATCAAAAAAATACTCCTCTTTTTCCACACTTGGTTATCACCATCAATATCTTCTTCTATAAAACTCTCTAAATCATCAAATTCACTCGAATCGTCATTTGTTACATGAAGAGGACTACTTGTTGAACAACTAACATCATCTCTTGTCCTTTTGTTATTTGATTTAATTGACTTTCCATAATTGAACCTTGAACCTCTTAATTGTTTCAAAATATCAGACCCCGACATTATGGTGGGAGGACCATCTCTCTCGATCGTGCCATCAAATCTATCCTTTTGAAATCGATAAGGATGATTTTCCTCTAGCCATCTACGATGTCCCATGTAGCAAAATTTCTTTCCATGCTTTAACCACAATGAGCGAGTTGAGTTCACGCAAGTGGGGCATGCCACACGTCCCTTAGTGCTCCAACCTGATAAGTTAGCATAGGCAGGAAAATCATTCACAGTCCACAAAAGAGAAGCTCTTAACTTGAACCTTTCTTTCGAGAAAGCATCATAAGCATCAACCCCTTTCCATAAAAGATTAAGTTCTTTAATTAAAGGTTGTAGATAAACGTCTATATCATTGCCCGGACCTTTTCCCCCTTCAATTATCGCTGAAAGAATAAAAGATTGTTGCTTCATGCATATCCACAGAGGTAAATTATAGGGAATCAATCGCACCGGCCAGGTACTATGTGTTGTATTCATCGTACGAAATGGATTACATCCGTCACTAGCAAGCCCAAGCCTTACACTACGAGGATCTGAGGCAAATTGTTCATATCGATCATTAAACGCCTTCCAAGCAAGACCATCTGCCGGGTGCCTTAACTTCCCATCTTTTGTTCGACCCGCGTCATGCCACCTCATGTCCTTCGCAGTTTTCTCACACATGTATAGCCTTTTCAGTCTCGGAATTAAAGGAAAATAACGCAAGACTTTTGCTGGCTTTTTTGACTTGTGTGATTTTGAACTTTCCCCCGATTGATCACCAACATCATTTCTATATCGGGAAGCTTTACAAGTATGACATGATTGTTCACCCTCGCTCTTATCCCAATATAGCATGCAGTCATTAGGACATGCATGGATTTTCTTGTATCCAAGCCCCAAATCATTAGTTAATTTTTTGGTTTGGTTAACAGATGATGGTAATGATGTGATGTGAGGAAAGGCATCTCGTAAAAGCTCTAGCAACATACCAAAATTCTTGTTGGATATGCCACCGATACATTTAATGTGATATAAGCGTAAAGTAAAAGACAAACTAGAAAACTTGCAGCCGGGATACAATTCTTTTTCACATTGTTCTAGCAATTTTTTATAAGGAATATCCTCGACATTGTGATCACTTGTTTCGGCAGATTCATCTACTTCGCCATCAAGCCCTGCTTCCTCCGTGTTTTCATGATTCAAGGAAAAAACTTAAACCAAAGGCATCCCTGACCAACCCTATCATGTCGTCTTCAAGAAACGAAGTTTCATGAACGCTAGTAGACGGAGATGTTGGGGGAGTAGCAAGCTCCCCATGAATAGTCCATATTGTGTACCCCGGTAAAAAACCATAACGCAATAAGTGTTCATGAACCTCGTCTACTTCCAATAATTCATCATTACAACATCTAAGGCAAGGACATATACTTGATCCTCTTATGTCTCTAGCACGAGCAAAATTAATAAAAGACTCGACTCCTTTTCTATAAGTAATGCTTTTTATGTGTGCGTTGATCCAACTTTTGTCCATCATATTGATTTACCTAAACAAGTAATAAATGTTTATAACATACCATTAAGTTAATATACGATACAAATGCTTTGCAAAACTTAAAGATATAAATTAACATTTTCCGCACATCTTTTAGCCAAAAATCTCAATATCGAGTGTTTGGACGAGACTACTACCTACTTACATCTATACTATAAGCAGTTTAAATCATCAAATAAGCATGGTAAAACCACAAACAAAAACAAATGTATGGCAGTAAGAATTGTGCAGAAGTGCAGCAGCCTAACACATCAAACGTCAACATACTCATCGTAATCAATAATCATCAATCGAACTCCATACATACAAACCATGACATCTAAACGCAAACACCGCCACATAGAGAAATTATCAAAAGTACAACAATCTAGCACATCTATCAGCAATCATCAATCGAATGTACATACTCTAAACATCAAAATACACAATCAGAATCATAATCACTTACAACAACCCTATGAATCAATCAATTATCATCAAGCTTAGCTCCACACTCAAAAAAGACCTTAATCATTTTTATCAACCAGTGAAACATCCATAGACGAAAACGAGCGTAAATCACACACGGAGTAGAAATAACCTAACGCATCTAACGCCAACACATTCACAGCTCCACGCATACAAAACCTAAACATAAACAGTAATGAACGACAATTACAAGTTCAGAAGTTCGATAACCTATCATTTACAACTTCAGAAGCTGAACATGAAATTAAAATAAAATTAGGGATTAATGACCTGATGATCGAAACCACAGCGATGATTACAGATCCACAGCAACGATTACCACTGCGATGATTACAGATCCACAACAACGATTGACCTGATGATTACGAAACCACAGCGATGATTACAGATCCACAGCAACGATTACCACAGCGATGATTACAGATCCACATCAACGATTGACCTGATGATTACGAAACCACAACGATGATTACAGATCCACAGCGATTCTGATAGCGATGTAACAGTAAGCGTGGAGAAGAACCTTTTTTTTAGTGATAAACGATTAAGTGTGTTTTTTTTTTTTTTTTTTTTTTATTTATTTATTTTTTTTATTTTGAGTGGGAATAAGTGTGGAGAAGAGCTTTTTTTTTTTTTGTAAGTGTAAGCTACTAATTTTATTTTATAAGGATGGATAAGTGTGGCTTTTATTTATGGGTTTAGGTCGTACAATAGCAATGTACTTTTCAAAGTGTCCCATTTTACGTGTACTTTTTAAGTTGTAGAATAGCAATATGCTTTCATAAGTGTTTCATTCGTAATGCGTGTACTTTTTAAAGTTGTAAAATAGCAATGTACTTTCCATAAGTGTTCCAATTTAGTGCATCGATTGGACGTATAAAATGGAAACACATATGAAAGCCATTGCTATTCTACAACTTTAAAAAGTACACGATACTAAAAAGACAGTTTTCAAAAGTACATGCTATTCTACAACTTCAAAAAGACACGCATACAAAACGGGACATTTTGAAAAATACATTGCTATTGTACGACCTAAACCCTTTATTTATAAGTGTAGTTTTTTTTAGTTATTTTTATTACATTTATAAGTGTAGCATTTTTAAAGTGTTTTTTTACACTTATAAGTGTGGCCTTTTAAGAATTTGTTTTACTTCAATTATAAGTGTAGCGTTATTGTAATTGTCCACACTTATATATGCGGAATATTTTTTAATAAATTTGTAACACCTAAAAATGTAGCAAAATTATGATTCATATAAAAAAAAAGTCCACACTTAACTATACCGTGGAGAAATAAGTGCGGAAAATTCAACTTTTTTTGTAGTGCTCATACCCTTATCAGAAGCTTATTAGATGATAAATAAATAAGCTCACATGTGTTTGTGGGTTTAGGGTTTATACTCGATAAATCCTAAACTCACAAATGGGCGTGAGCTTATTTATATATCACCTAATAAAGCTATCAATTTCTACAAGTAGTTTTCTATAACGCTATGTTGTTTTGAGATTTTTCAGTTTTTGTTTGTTTGTCGTTAGTTGTAACATTTGTGCAAGCTTTTATAAATAACGTTGGTATTTTTCTACTATTGATCTAATTAATTTGCTTTATCGATCCATAATATACATCGGTGATTACATGTGAAACTTTATAAACTCTAAACCAACAAACGGGCGTGAATTTATTTATCTATATCTAATAAAGCTATTAGTTTCTACAAGTAGTTTTCTTTAGCGCTATGTTGTTTTGAGGTTTTTCATAGTCTGTCTGTTTGTTGCTAATTGTAACATATGCATGCTTTTATAAACGAAGTTGGTATTTTTCTACCATTGATCTAATTAATTTGCTTTATGTTTGATTAGATATAGATTATAGTGCGTACTTGACATGATTGTTGGCTATGCTATAATTGAGTGACTTCATCGAAATGCCGATAGATGTTATAACCTTTATGAATTGTAATCAATATCTTTGAGTTACTTTAATAATTGCAATGGACTTTTAGCTTCGCATGGTGATATTTTATGTTGTTTTTGTTTTGCAATGAGTATCATTTTGAAGGTTGTGTGTTTGATTGATTAGAGGTGATTGGTATGAATACTTACGGTAGTTTTGCAAATTTGAACTTTTATAATCGAAGAGAAGTTAATCAACTATCAACGTAATTACAAAAACTCCCATCCAATGATTATAGTAAACGCGTAATTTTTTATTATATTGGATTTCCGTGGTATTTTGTTTGTCGAAAACTCAAGATCATGACTTCATGAGGCATCATAATAGAGTTTCTTCAAATAAGCAATTTGATCATGTGACACAAATTTATATGCATGATAGGCTCGAATTCATGTTTCAACACATAGAAAATGTTATAGAAAATTATGTTTCATGGAGATACAAGTTCTGTGGGTGTTATTAAAAAAGCACTAGAAGAATTTAGTGGGTTGCTCAAGTTTGATTTCTAACCAAGCTAAGAGTACAGTCTATTTTGAGAATATGAAAGATGAGGAAAATACAGTTATTACCCAAATTCTACCAGTTGCAATTGGCAAGTTACCTGTGAGATATCTGGGTGTCCCTTTGATTGCTAAGAGACTTGGGGTGAAAAAATGTAGATGTTTGTTGAATAGGATCAAAGGAAGAATCAAGAATTGGAAGAATAAAAGTAGGGATGAGCATTTGTACTAAAATTTCGGTACCGAACCGGAACTGTACCGGTACCGTACCGAAATGGTATCGACTCCCAATCCACTCCGATGAGATATCACCGGCTCAAAAGAAAGAGAAATGCCGGGATCAAAGATGGTATCTTCACTCCCGTAAGAGTTAAGACATGGAGAAGAAATGGGAGGAGAAGGCAAAGTGACAATGAGTTGATCACGGGTGGGATGGGTGGGTAAAAGATTAGATTGGGGAACATTGAGGGAATGTTCAGAAATCTTATCCACCACTGAAGCAATGAAAACATCCGTATCGGGCTTAGAAGAGGTTCCATTATCCGGCGGTTTAGCGGTAGGACGAAGTGGATGATGGACCTAAGCCATAATCGTCACTCGAAAACCGAAGGTATCGAGTCATCCGGAGAAAGAAAGTCGACCTCTCCAATACGAGTGTCACTTGACGAATTATCAGAAGACCAATTGTAAATAAGATTTTCCAATTCGGTAAGGTTGGCTTCAAAGTCGAAGTGCACATCATCATCTCCCGGTGGAGAATGATCAACGAGAGCGAGTTCATCGGTGAACTCCTCGAGAAGGTCTAACGTCGAAGTGGGATTGCCACTATTCTTATCTTCGGGTAAAGAAAGAGATGAAACGAGGTACAAGTCACTATCCTCATTCTGAATGTCAAAGATGGGATTATCCAAACTAGAGTGAATTGAGAATCAAAGTCAAACAGAGGATTAATGAATGTCGTAGCAAAAGGCTTCTCGAACACAACAAGAATATCTTCATCATCCGTTTCAAAGTCAGTGTCCATATCAAGATCTTCGGGATCAACATCTCTCACTTCCTCCAAGCTGACGAGCTCAGAAGGTATCTCCTCCACATACTCGATGTCTCCACACGATAAGGAATCATCAAATGACGTATAGTCATTTTCAGACTCGGAGATCACCTCAACAGGTTCTTTCGGGGTTGGAGAAGAATCATCATCGAGAGGGTTATCACACATATCACCAGAAATAACCTCGGACTCACTTGGGGTTGGGACAAGGCTCTCAACACAAGACGGTTCCGTTTCCGGAATAGTGTCAAGATGCTCTTCCCCCATTAAAAGGTTATCCGAAGGTTCTATGGTAGGTAGGCAATATGAGGGCGGAGAGTGGACATGTGCGGCACTTTGTGGGCTTGAGATATGCCTTGTCCTTTTCGTCTCCCAATCTTCCTCATCCTCGTCATCGAGACGGCAAGCTTCGTTAAATAGGAGGCCGCATTTGGCGGCCGTTAAATAGGAGAAGCTTTTGATGCTTCGCTCATCGGCTAGAAATCTTTCGCTGCGAAGCTTGTTCCTCGAAAGTTCCTCAAGAATCATATAAGGAAATGGATCAATGACGGGAAGTTGTGTGGGTTGGAAATTGTCAAAACAAGGAGTGTTATAACAAGGGTCAGGCCCATAGTTTTGATTCCATGATTGACATTGATATTCATCATGAGGACCCCCACACTTAGCACAATGAGGGTATTGAGGAGAGAAATTATGAAACGATGAATCACTGAAATGATGATAGTACGGTTGTGGTTCATATGAATTATGTGGAGGGTAGTTGAAATTGTTTTGAGGATAATTGAAAGAGTTTGGGTTAGAATCATAAGCGAATGAATTCTCGGCACAAATCGAACAACATCCATCAATGAGATAGGTTCCACACCACTCGCACATACATTTGTAACAACGAAAACCTTGTGGTAACAAGTCTCCACAACCGTAGCAATACTCTTGATCGAATGAAGATATCTAAGTGCGGGAGTAGGAATCGAGGGCTCAACAACATCATAAATGTTAGGTAAAACGGTATTTCCCGAAGTTGAAATTTGACGAAATTCATTTAAGCAATTTTGAATTATGTTCATGAAATCGTCTGAAAAAGGTTTTGAAGACTCCGGAGGTGGGACAAATGGTGTGCTCTCGAGCTAGCAATTTCCACCATTTCCGTTTTGGTCTCGGTTCTTGCTCTTTTCTCTTAACCTTAACCGTAAATCGCGAAAGATTTTGATCAAATCTAGACGGTTTAGGTTCAGAAACAATAGAACAAATCTCGGGTTGTGGAGGGTGGTCGGAAAAACTTGGAGAATCATCGAGAGAGTTTTTATCGGATAATTCGCACCAATAGCAATATTTGCTCGCACCAACCCTACCACACCGCTTACATAAACATTCGTGATTTTGACAATAAAGCTGATCCTCTTCCATACGTCCTTTGCAATGAAAACAACGGCGATAATCGATCGTCGCCATGAGAATTAAACATGTAGAGGGTTAAAGAAATAGAATCAAATGGTAGAAGATACTGAAGGATAGAATTAAACGGCAAAAGAGGGTAAGAGAAATAGAATTATCGAATAAGAGGAATGAGAAGAATATTTTTGTATTTTTCGGATTTTATGAAAACGGCAAACTTCACGAGGAAGGATCTTCAAGTCACTAATGCAAAAAACTTCCGCGATATTGTCGCAACACACCTCCCGGCGCGTAAAATTTGATTCATTGTGAAGTGAGTGTGAGAAAAACACAAATATCAACAATATCAAATTAAACGCAAGATTCGACAAATCAACCTTTTAGGAAAAGGGTTAACGTGCCAAAGCTCACGAATGTGAATAAAAGTGATACCGGGAAAGTGATTTCCCCGGGTCGTGTCCCAACGAGGTGTGAAATTGACGGAATCGTTGAGTTTTGTGATTATGGACTTGAATTGGATAAACGAATTTTTAGAATTGTGATTACGTATTCTACAAAATAAAGAACGAAAATGAAAATAAAGCATGTAAAACTAAGAAAACACTAAATAAACTATGACTAAGCCTAAGAAACAATAAAACAACGCTACACTAAGTCCTAGGGCATTCAAACTAAAAAAAGGTATACCGAGCCTAAAGCGTAGGGAGAATTATGAAATTTAAGGCCTACGGGTGCAAAACCAATTTTCCTACGTTCTACATGACCAAAAATAATTTTAGGAAAGAGCGGAATATTTTTTTGAGTTTTATTTTATTTATTATGAATTGAAAACTATTTTAAACTAATTAATTAATTAAAAATACTAAACATTTTAAGAAAAATCCGAAAAAATCACAAAAACTACTTTGAGTTATACTTAATCTATGAAAAATGAGAAAACAGTGCCTTGCTAAGCAAATAAGCTACCAAATAAGCGAAAATGAGCTTAAAGTAAAAGCGGCCAATCCTCCTTAAAGATTTGATTTTGCAAGATTTGTTTGAAAGAAGTCCCAAGGCGAGATGGCTTTAGGTGTGTGTGTTGAGGTGTTTAGATGGGGCAGGGAGGTCAGGGGTGAATCCCACCCTGTCCTTTTGGCTATTTAATTTCTTTTTGGTTTTCTTCTTTTACAAACTAACAAGGACTAAAAATGCAACTGTTATACAAAAATTTAAACTTACAAAACTTGAAATGAGCGAGTTAGCGGATAAGATCAGAAATAGAAACTAAACTAAAAAAATGCTAAGGATTAAAAGGGCGTTTGGTTCTTTGTCCTAACTAAGTGACATTAGAAGCAAAACAAAGACTTGCAAAAGCTTCTAACTAAGCTCCTAATTACATGTCCTAATGAGCACAGAAAATAAGCTCCAAATACACATCAATGAGCTCACAAAAGCCACTGTTCACCTGCTGCACAATGGGAAAAAGGGGAAACGCGCTACCACGGTCCGAGGTTGAATCTCAAGCATGTCACTTTTGCATTTTTTTTTTATTTGAAACTGAACAAATGGTAAGAGAAGCTCACTTTAATGAAAACTACACTTACAAAAACTTGGTAATGAGCTGTTTTAACAGCTTTTTAACTGCTGTTTTGGACACAACAGAAACAAACACACCCCTGGACAGATTCAAATCCAAACACACCTTGAGCAATTCATACCCAACACTCTTGGACGAAAACAAGACTAAAGACGAAAAATTTGACAATGTTGAAATTTAAGAAAATCACCCAGATGGCTAAACTAACTAACTAATGAGATGGATAAAGCTATAAAATCAAGTAAGAAATTTAAGTAACTCAATTTTAACTCACAAAAATGACTCAAACTTAAAAATTAGACAAAATCCAAACACTCCTTAAAAGCCATTTTAGCAAGAGCTTATTGGGAAAAGTAGTGAATGGAGGTGCAAAATAAGCTACTACATTCTGATCAAAACTAAAAAGCAACTAAAGTTCTAAGAACTACAATAAATAGATGGGAAAAATTTGGCTAATAAGCTTATCTAGGGGAGTCCTAAACTAAGAAAACATGAAATAGGCAACAAAAAAAAAGCTATTCAATAAACTAAAATAAAATTTGAAATATGATCTTACCTAAACTGAATTAACCTATGGGGTTCTAAACTATCTAAATAAGCTGACTAGCATTCCTAATAAGCACTAATTAAACCTAATAAGCTCTAAAATCAAGGGACATTTACTTATTTAAGCGAAAACAGTCCTTTGGGGACTTTCTTTGCCTAAAACTAAGCCACTAAAATTTGAAGTAAGCAAACTAAAACACTAATAAGCCCACCAAGACCCAATTTGGCGCTGCTTATTGGCGATGCAGAAGCAAGTAGTGTCTCTTAGCACTAAATCAATCACATGGGGTTGGTTTTGGCTTACACATAAGCCACTACATGAGCTTGAAATTAAGCTATGACTAAAGAGGTCCTATTCTAATTAACTAATAAGTAGTAGGGAAACCTAAACTAAGCAATAAATAAGCCAAATAGGCAAACAAAGAAAAAAAATCTAAAGGGTCCTAAGTCTGCTTTAAGGATGATTTGGGAACTTACAATGCAAACTTTGGGCCTTACAAACTTCTTGAGATTAACTTAAACCATTCAATCAAGTTTGTTAAACTATTTTGAACCAAAAACTAACAACTCAAAGAAAATTTTGACTAATTCATCTACTTATGCTTTTGAAACAGATAAAACACATGAACTTTTGAAAAACATTAGAAGACCAATGCTTAAAGATGATGAAAAAACTTAAAACTACCTCAATAGTGACTTTCGAGAAAATTAAAGTAGGAAAAGTGACAAGAACATGGAAGACAGTCTACATACAAGCTCAAACAAAATTATGAAAAATTAACACACACTTAGAAACAAGAACAATAAAATCTGCATAAATGAAAAGATGACTGAATTAAAAAATTGAAAGTAACTTGCATCCAAATTTAAAAATACAGAAATAATGACAGAAAAAAACTAAATTTGGGACTAGAACAATAATTTCTAGACTAAGTTTTACATTTTCCTAATCTCTTATTTATACTAGACTCCAAGAAAATCTCCTCATCTCTCTCTTGTGTTTCTTCCGTGAGAGTAAACAAGCAAAACCATTGTGCTTCTTTCACTCAATCTCACCATCGATTTCTTCTTGGAAACCCCACTGCTTCATCTTGGCCATTTAAATCACTTTTGTTGTTGAGGATTGCCACAAAGTGGCAAGTTCTGTGACTTGTTCTTGGGGAGGGGGATGAGTGGGTTTGGAGTTTGGGCTTGACTGGGTAATAGATTGAGGTGAGGTTGAGTGTTCTTGGTTGTGAGGATTTGGATAAAAGGGTGATGGGATTGGAGTGTTTTGGGAAGCAGAGAAAAGAGACTTAGGGTTGTTTCTTGAAGCGGGAAATGGGGAAGCAGGTATTAGGTTTATCGTGATGGGTATTGGATTGGGTATGGTATTGGTTAAGTAGGTTTATTGGGCCAAGGGTTTATGTATTGGACTTGGGATTTAAGTTGGACACATTAAGCAATATAAGGACTAATCTTGCCAAGAACAGAAAATCCAGGACACATTTGTAAAATCTGAGATTGTAGGGACAATTCATACACATTCTGAAAAAAATGACTCAAGGGTTGGAATTGCCAATCTCTAATAATCCGGGGACGAATGTGCCAATTTTGAAACCCGAGGGACCAGCGCAATTTTCCAAAATTTATCAAAGTGACCAAATTTGACAAGTTAGAATTACCAGAGGACTAGAAATGTTCATTTTTCAATTTAAAATGTCCAGGGTAAATTCTGTAAATCTTTGAAATTCGAGGACTAAAGTTGCCATTTTGAAAGTCGGGACCTGAAGCGCCAATTATGCAAACTTTGTTCGTTTTTCAATAATTTTGCATCTGAAACATATAAAACACAACTTTGAGATATTTTCAGTATTTTGATGCATTTCGGAGTGTTTTTAAATGTTTTGCACTCGATTTGACCTAAAATGATGAGTGAATCGCACTCATCAAATCCCCACACTAAAACATTGCTAGTCCCTAGCAATCTTTTGAGAAAAAATTAATGGATTTGAATCTCTTTACAAAAAGCCATTACTTCCAGGTAGCCAAATGTTTCAGTTCAAGTAAGAACTATGGTACACCGATAACCATGTGATTTTGAGCAAACCACCAACTTCCAACGGATTTGATTTGTCTTTACGAGCCGTTTGCTCGGACTAGCCAACTCTTAGATAAATTATCAATATTATCTTTGGTGAGCCGATTACCACTTATGGATTTTCCACGCACCACAAGCCATAACCTTGCGGGCTAGCCAACTCTTCACTTTTAGGATATGGTGAGTTGAGAACCATACAATTTTGGGCAAATTGCAAGCCATATAACGGATTTGAGAAATCTTTACCAAGAGCGTTTGCTCTGGATTAGCCAATCCTTTTGTTTATTAGACAAGGCGGATGATAACCAATAGATGAGTCATGTAAAACACTTACTCCAAAAAAAAATTTGGCCAAAATGGGTGGATAATATATATGATAAAATTCGCGAGAATTCCCCCCCACACTAGAAATGAATATTGCCCTCAATATTCAAAGTACGGCGGTTATGCGAAACAAAGAACGTAAAGGGAAATACTACGGCCATTATTTAGAAAGTTTTTTTTTTTTTTTGGAAAACTTATATACAACGGCAACTCCCCACACTAGGGTGGTACACACGGGTGAAAACCCATGTTATGCTATTGTTTTTGTTAACCGAGTCGCTAGCTTGACTCGACCCCGAATTTATTTGTCCTTGGGAAGCAAGTGGAAGAGAAAATCTCCATCGGACTTTCATTCAAATGGTTAGGATAGATATTGAATGTCTTTGAAAGTTCCACCGATGAGATATCACCAACTCAAAAGAAAGAGAAATGCCGGGATCAAAGATGGTATCTTCACTCCCGTAAGAGTTAAGACATGGAGAAGAAATGGGAGGAGAAGGCAAAGTGACAATGAGTTGATCACGGGTGGGATGGGTGGGTAAAAGATTAGATTGGGGAACATTGAGGGAATGTTGAAAATCTTATCCACCATGAAGCAATGAAAACATCCGTATCGGGCTTAGAGGTTCCATCATCCGTGGTTTAGCGAGGACGGAAGTGGATGATGGACCTAAGCCATAATCGTCACTCTGAAAACCGAAGGTATCGAGTCATCGGAGAAAGAAAGTCGACCTCTCCATACGAGTGTCACTGACGATTATCGGAAGACCAATTGTAAATAAGATTTTCCAATTGGTAAGGTGGCCTAAAGTCGAAGTGCACATCATCATCTCCCGGTGGAGAATGATCAACGAGAGCGAGTTCATCGGTGAACTCCTCGAGAAGGTCTAACGTCGAAGTGGGATTGCCACTATTCTTATCTTCGGGTAAAGAAAGAGATGAAACGAGGTACAAGTCATGATGAGTGTCTAAATACTCATCATTTTTGTACCATTTAAACTGCAAAAACATCTGAAAACACTCAGAAATGCATCAAAATGATAAAAATATCACAAATAAGTGTTTTATTTGTTTTAAATGCAAAATGTCAAAATCCGGTGAAAAACGTTATAAAGTTTGCATAATTGGCGCTTTAGTCCCCAAGTTTCAAAAGTTATCAAAAACAGTCCCTGGTAAATCTAAATAAAGAAAAATGTTATTCAAGGTTCCTGAAATATTCTAATTTGTCAAAAATGGTCCTTGAATAAATCTTTTGTTAAATGGAGAAAAGGTCCACGAACTTTCATAAAATGTCAAGTTTGGTCCCCGGAAAATTTGAAATTGTCAAAGCCGGTCCTTGTACTATTGAAGTTTGTAGTTTTAGTCCTTGTATCAAGTTTGGAAAATTACAGTTGGTCCTTCACAATTTGAAATTGCAAAATAGTCCTTGTCAATAACTAAACCTATGCCTTGTCAAATTGAGTTGTGACCCCACCTTGTGACCCTTTCTCTATTTTTGACCCCCTGGTCAAACCACCCCAGTCAAACAACAGAGGTTTCCCTCCCACCATGGTTTTCCCCTTCCACTTGCTCTGATAGCTCTGCAACTCTCACCCATCACCTCAAAACCTTACCCTTATCTCTTCCAAATCTCATACTCATCATACCTACACTCCACCCCCTAGTTGCGGTCTAAGACCCCAAAGTCAAATATCCCATTTCCTTAAAAAGCATAAACGGCCAATATAGCCTCCTCACCCATTGGCTCAAGGGTGGTGGGAAACACTCATGGAACGTGGAAGCTTGTGAAGCTATAAAAAGGAGGAGAGAAGAAGCAAAATGGGTAGTTAGTTTTATCATTTTTCTTTAATGTCGTTTTTTAAATAAGAGTTTTAGTTTAAAGCCAAATGTTGTAATTTCAGTCTCTTGGTATCACTTTTATGTTAAATTATCATTGTAATGTGTTTGTGAACATCAATTCAAGTTTTTATATGAATTCCAAGTTTATTGTGCCTTTGTGGAGATTTTCGGTTCAAATTTTGTGTCCAAGCTTCTAATAAGCTCATGTTAACATCAAATAAACTTATTTAATCTTACTATATCCCTTGGTAAACTTGAGAGTCAATTTTAAGCTACTTTGGATTTTTGGTCAACAAAAGTCAAAGTCGGCATTAAGCTCTCTTGGGCTGAAGTTCTCGAAATGGAGTTTGATTTGGGTTAAGTTGGAGTGGAGTTGATCTGGTTTTGAGTTGGGTTAGTATCAGGGTCAAAATACTATGCCATTGAAATCATGAGTAAGCCATGGTGCAGGACCTCTTGTGAGTTTTAGCTCTTCTTTTGAATCTTTTTAGCTTGTTAAGATAGTTTAAATGATGTTGTGTCTTTGTGTAACTTGCACGATATCAGTGTCTTGTTTGAATGTTAATCCATTCTCTGTCATTAGTTCCTTTCTAATTTTTTGTACTAAGTCTTAACTTGAATGAGTGGATTTAGACTTGTCCAGTTGATGAATTTAGCTTAAACTGTTGTTATCTCATATAGAGAATCTAGAGTAAGCACTTTCATGGTTGAGATCAGTGATTTGGTAGGTAAAAGCTCATGTCAATGAGCTAAAGTAGTGTTTGGATTGGATTAGTTATCCGTGCTGTAGACTCCTCTTGTGTTGTTACTTGTTGTCAATTTGTGTCACATTAAGTCCTATAAGATCAGTCAAACCAATATAACCAGTGTTTAATTTGTAAAAAGTCAAAATCATGCTCCATCTGTTTTCGATTACTTAAGCTGTGAGGATTTTAGAAAATAAAAACTTATTTTGTGTTCAAAATTCATAGTTATAGCTATGGGTACAATTCATCTTAGCACATCATATTCAGTGGGTAAATCAAGATCAAAACTCAATTAAGTCAACCTTTTAGCTTTGTCAAAGTCAAAATGTGCAAAATCTCATTTTGGCTCAACTGGAGTGATTTTTCTTGGGCTCAATTCAGACCAAATCAAATGAAATTTGTAGGTTTGAAAAGTTCATCTGGTCTATTTTATTATTACTAATTTTGTGTATTTTTGTGAATTATCTATAAGCTTCATTATGGCTTGTCAAAATGGTGCCAAATCCCTGTCTGGGGCATCAAGTCCTTACAGGGGTTATAAGTTTTGCGGACCTTGCATTTGGCTCATAAGAGCTCCTCAAAGTCTGTCCTTGGGTTTGTTAATAGCCACCGTGGTCTAGTGCGGTCCCATTTCCATTTTGTTGTTTTAGCTTATTGGTTGGCTTATATTTCAATGCAAGTAGACCCCAACTGTTTTAGCTTATGATCTCAAATCTCCAAATCGATGTAATCTTGCTTATCAGAGGTTGTAGCTTGTTGTTACTTGTTCCATTTTAGTTCTCTTAGCTTATTATAGCTTGTGTATCAGTTGGGTAGCCTTTGGATTCCATTTCCTTATTCAAGTGCTTATTTCAATAAGCACTTCCTCATCAGTTTCAATATCTTGCACACAAGCCCCTGTTTTTCCATTTTTCTTACATTCCTAATATTATTTTAGAGTCTTCCTGAAATTTTCAGATTTTTCTAAGTTGTTTTGCTATTTTTCTTAATTTAAATTAGTTTTTAAGCATTTTTAATTAGCTTTAAATACAAATAATTAAGAAAAGCTTCAAAAAAATAATTTTTCAATTTTCTTAAGTTTAGATAAATATAAAAAGAGAAAAAAATATTTTTCTAGATTTTTCTTAGTTAAATTTGTATTTTTAGATAATTTAATTAGCTTTTAATAGTTTAAAATTCCTAGAAAATAGAAAAACAATCAGAAAAATACAAAAATAGTTTTTAAAATTCTAGTTTTTTATTTTAGATTTTTCCAAGTCTTAATTTTATTTTTCTAGCTTTATTTCCTATTTTCTTGTATTTTAGGTAATTATTTAATAGTTAAAAATAGTTTTTAATTAATAATAATTAATTAAATAGTTATAAAAATAATTTTCTTTTTCTATAAATTTTCTTTTATCATTAGGATTGTAAAAAGGTATTTCTCATATTTTTAGGCTTAATATTGTGAAAGTTTCACTTTTTATTTTGCACGTTTACTTAATTTTATTTTAAACGTAAGTTTTTAGTTTTAAGTTTTAAACGTTCATCATTTTAAAAATAGTGATAGCGTTTATTTAATATTTTTATCTTTTTAATTTCCTTTAATTTGCATTTAAGCCCCTGTAGTTTATGGGCTTTTCCTTAGTTATAATCATCTTCAATTCTCTTTTCCGTTCAATCCTCTGATCACTTTACGTTTGACTATTCTCGCGCCGCGGTACGTTGGGACGCGACACGGGAAACACTATACTCTCGATCTTCATTGCATTCGTGCTTAGGGTTTAAGCTTGTTAGTGCGCCATTCACAAGTGGCGGCGTGTGATAAAGCTTGCCGTTTGAGGGATCAAGTCACTATCCTCATTCTGAATGTCAAAGGGATTATCCAAACTAGAGTGAATTGAATCAAAGTCAAACAGAGGATTAGTGAATGGTAGCAAAAGGCTTCTCGACACAACAAGAATATCTTCATCATCCGTTTCAAAGTCGATGTCCATATCAAGATCTTCGGGATCAACATCTCTCACTTCCTCCAAGCCGACGAGCTCGGAAGGTATCTCCTCCACATACTCGATGTCTCCACACGATAAGGAATCATCAAATGACGTATAGTCATTTTCAGACTCGGAGATCACCTCAACAGGTTCTTTCGGGGTTGGAGAAGAATCATCATCGAGAGGGTTATCACACATATCACCAGAAATAACCTCGGACTCATGGTTGTAGTAGAAATATACCAAATACGAATACACGCGAGAATTACAAACCAACCCTTTAGGAAAAAGGTCGACACGCAAAACCCTCAAATATTCGATAAGTGATACCGGATAAGGATATCCAGGTCGTTTCCCAACGAGGTGTGAATTGAGAATTTCGTTTGAGGTTTGTTATTAAAATGCTCGATGTTACGGTTTTTTTGGTTTTTGATTACGTTTTCTACAAATTAACTAAAGGGAAAGTAATTAGGGCTACGGGAACAAAGTAAATGATAATCTAACTACTACTAAGCATACGGAACAATAAAATTAAGTTACACTAAGTCCTAGGGTGATAATATGCAAAAGCGCGAAAACCAGGGCTAATCCCGAGCCTCAAAAAGTGAAAATGATGCAATTTAAGGCCTAAGGGTGTGAAATTAATTTTCCTACGTTCTAAACGACTAAAAATAATTTTAGGAAAAAGCCGGTATTTTTAGACTTTTAAATTATTTATTATGATTTAAAAACTAATTTAATCTAATTTAATTATAAAAAATATTAAATGATTTTGGAAAATCAAAATTTCACTAAAAATACTTTAAGTTATCGATTTTGAGAAAAAATAAAAAGGTACACTACTTTTGGAAATAAGCTAATAAAAAGCTAAATAAGCTACTAAGGTAAAAACTGAGATTGTGTATAAGAGATTAATATTGCAAAGTTAAACCCTAGAAAAGACCCTAGGCATTGTTGAGGTGTGGTGTTGTGTGTTTGCGCAAGAGGTCAGGGGGTCGAATCCCACCCCTGCACCTTTTTGCAAACCATTTTTTTTTTTGAAATTTTTTCTTTTAGGACTTGGTTATAAGACCAAAATAAGTACTTTTTGTAAAGATCGATTTTGTAAAAAGCTTTAAATAAGTAAGTTTGCAACAAAATTATCTCAACAGCTTATGGATAGCCACCAAACAAACACCCCCGATGGAGTCTTTAAGCAAAATAATGAGCATGAAAAGCATTTGAATAAACGAAATAAATGAATGATAAGCAACATAGACTTAAAAATAAGCTAACTATGAAAGAATACAACTGAATGAACAAGGGATAAGCTTTGGAAATAAACCTTGCTAAGGGAAATCCTAAACTAGGAAGATGGAAAATAAGCACTTAAAGACTACAACTAAACATCTAATAAGCTAATTGTGATCTATCCTAATCTAGTAATACTAAAAGCATCTAAGGGGCTCTGAGTAAGCTAAATTAAATCCTAAATAAGCACTAAAAAAAGGTCCAAACCTGTGGTGTTGCAAAGGATTAGACAGGGGGTGTTCTTTGAGCTTATAAATAAGCTATAATAAGCTGTTGAAAAATTAAATAAAAATCACTTTTTAATGCACTACCTGGCCTATTTTAATCATGCAAAATTTTAGAACCTAAGGTCTAATATTAAGCAAATTAAAAATCAATCACGCAAGCCACTTAGGCTATGAAGCTGCTGAACAGTTTGCTAAAAAACGGGTATGGGACAGATTTTAAATGCAATTTTAACTAAGCTAAACTATCCTAAGTACCAAATAAGCTAAAGCTATGTCTAGGTGGGGATGTGAGGTTGCAAGAAAAATGATTTGGGAAAAGTTTGGACCAAAATAAGTCGGATGGGAGAGTCAAACAGCAGCCTATTTCAACTTTGTTTTACGTGAGCGAGACGTAACGATATGAGATTTTTTTTAGCCAAAACTTGTACACTTTTGTAATCTAAGCTAAATACAACTTTAAAAACTTGTCTAAACCTTGAACCACTTTGACTTTGAGAGTCAAAGTGGGTAAAAAATGGGTTTTGACCTCAAATAAGCTTAAACCAAACACCCTTTTATGAGGTGTTTACTTTATAAAACTCATTTTTTTACACTAACTTGGTTTTTTCTTTTGTAAAACTACTTTAGAACTTATATTGCAATTGTGACTGAGAATAAATGAGCAATAAGCTAATAAGCACTCAAGTGCTTATTAGCCAATAAGTAGTAAAAGATAATGTAAGGAAAACTTTTTTCATTAATTAAAAAACAAATTACACTTTTAAAAAAAAACAGAAACTAAATATTAAAACTATTCTAAACCTAATAAATCCTAATGCCTCAAAGGCTACAAATAAGCTATCTATTTATACTACAATGAGCTAGGTCTTCAAGTGCTTGAGGTGTGTTTCATTTGTGAGACAATTGAAGGAAATGGGCATCCTTGTGCTTCTTCAGCTTCAATCTCAGCCATTCATTTGAACTTGGGCACCACTCCTTTAATCTTGGCCGTGGATCATTTGAGCTCCAATGGGGGAGTTTGAGATTGCCAAGGTGGCATAGGAGACCCATGTGGGTTGTGGGGTTTTCTTGAAGGGGACCAGGAGGAGCTTTGAGAGTGATATTTGGAAGAAGACAAGGGTTGTGTTTTAGCTTGGGCGCCAAAATGGGTGAAGCAGGGGTCTGGGTTTGTGTTCCTGGTTTGGGAAATAAGAGAAAAGGGGGGATGGGTTAAAAATGGGTAAATGGGTTTTTATTAAAAAGGTTTATGGGTTTGTTAAAAAAAAAAGTCTTTAGTAAAAATTGCAAGTAAAAGTTTTTTTTGAAAGAAAACTAAAAATTGGTTTTTGAAAAATAATTGGTTTTAAATAAAATTTAGGATTTTTGTGAAAAAGGGTAAAATGGTAATTTTGGGTTCGGGAAGAGGGTAAATTGGAAATTTGGATTTTAGGGTTAGGTTTTTGATCCGATTCCCAAGCTCACTCCCAAATATGTAATTCGGCCGCTCTCAAAATGCAGAAAATCATCTTCCTAGGTTCGTCTTCAAAGCACTTTCCAATCCATTTCTGTCCGCTTTTGCCCCTGTTCGATCCTTGTACGAAATACATAAAACACACTCCAAGGATATCTCAGAGTATAATTGGTTATATTTCCGTGTTTTTAGACGCTTTTGTGGGCTTAGATGGGTAAAAAGGATGAGTGAATAAGCACTCATCAAATCCCCCACACTATCAATTGCTAGTCCCTAGCAATCCCATCATATGAAGTAATGAAAGGATCAAAAATACCAAGAATACCCCGTTTCGACTTTTTATTCAACTACGAGAAATTTAAACTTGAATGTAAATAAACAACATGCTTGATTATCAAAACATGGCATCATAGAACGGGATTCACGCAAAATGGGTGTCTCCGGGGAATTATAATCGTCATCCTCTTTTTGATACTCTCAAACCAAGCTTAAACTTATTGTGCAAACGTTTTTGTAAAATGCTAACACTACTTATGCAAATAATCTATGTAAGTCGAGACTTAACTTTTTACTCCCGCAATTTATACAATTTAAGTGTGTGTGCTCATTTTCAAAAGTTTGACCATTAAAATCGACATTTGTTATGGTTGTTATCCACTTAACCAAAGTACTAACCCACCAGAAACGATGAAAGTCTAAGGATCGAAAGGGCCTCTTCCATGTAGCGGCTTTCTTCTCGGCACATCCCAAAACATTAGTTTTAAGTGACCGGGCTTTTGACACCTCACAGAGAATAGTACCGGAATTAGCGGTAATTCGATTCCAAAGATTTCGGCTACCGTTAAGTTAAAACTAAACCTAAATGGATTACAACCGACGATACTTTAGAAATTCGAGATTCAAAGGTGAGATCACTCCATGTTGCGACTTTCTTCTTCTCGGCTTGTCCTTTTAAGGAGGCAAGGTTTTCACCCTCGAGAATAGTATCGAGCTTTGGGATCTTTGAAATCAAGGATTTCCAAATTACCGTCAAACTTTTACACAACTTTGACGAATACGAGTTCAATTTCCGATTTAAATTTAAGAAAAAGCAAGTTTCGCACATTTATTCATAAGCAACTTAGTGCTTTTATTCACGCAACTCATATTTTTCATTTTTCATTTTTTCAACTTTTTTTTTTTTTTTTTTTTTTTTTTTTTTTTTTTTTTTTACTTTGAACTTTAAACTTTGCAACTTTTGCAGCATTCAAGCACTTTTACGATACTTTCATTTTGCAACATTATTCAGATTTAAAGAAAGTATGCTTTCTCGGAAATTTAAATAAAAAGTTGAACTCGGACTCTAAATCAATTTTGCTTAAAAACTTTTTATTGTAACAAGACGATTTGAATTTTCAAAAGTTTGACAATGAACACGTATTTAAGTCCAATTAGTTAGCTTCTGGGAGAAAAAGTCATAGATTACTTATATAAGCTCTAAAGAGAACCAACTACTCCATGCTTAGCATTTTCATTTGCACAACTCGTAAAACCTTAGCCTAAATGTTAAGAGAGCAGCTAGATCAACACTCTAGCAGAGTCGGGATTCCCTTGTTCTAGCCGAATCAAGACTAAACTACCATTAATGCCGGCATCAATGCTTTATTTTTGTGCAAAGCACTTCTTGTAAATGTAAATACTTGACTTAAAGCGATAAAATTTTAAAATTTTTGGTCAAAACGGGGTACTAGGGTACTAGAAGGTACACATGTGATCAAAATTCGCTAGAATTCCCCCCCACACTTAGAATTGAATATTGCCCTCAATATTCAAAGTACCTGCCGGAGCCGAAACTATAGAACGGAAAAAGGTAATACCACTAGCCAAGTGTGGAAGCGAAATCTTTTCTCACAAAAGGATTAATAAAGATATCCCTAGATAATCGTTAGCAAAAGATCGGATATTGGGTGAATCGAAAACAGCGATCAATCATCACGATCTACGGGAATCCCGAAACAGAGCAAACACAACAAGCAAACATCATGGGGTTTCCCACACTTAGTGTTAGAAAATAGAAAGAAGATAGAAACATGGGTGGACACCCATGTAATGCTACTGTTTTTGTTAACCGAGTCGCTAGCTTGACTCGACCCCGAATTCATTGGTCCATGGGGGAGCAAGTGGAAGAGAAGATCTCCATTGGACTTTCATTCAAATGGTTTGGATAAACATTGAATGTGCTGAAAGTTCCACTTCGATGAGATATATCCGCTCGAAGAATGATGAATGGAGATGCCAGGGTCGAAAATGAAATCCTCATTTCCGAATGAGGTAACACGGGTGGGTTGGGTGGGCAAAATTTTAGGCATGAGAACATAGTGTTCAAAATCTTTGCCCACCGCCTTAGAGATCAAAGTACCCGTATTGGGTTCAAAACCAAAGATGAATCCATCATCCGGGTTTAGCTGGAAGACGAGGGAATGATGGATCATCAAGAAGCACACTCTTAGTCACAAATAACTCCATAGAGAAGAGGAGTTCATGGTTAGGTCTAAGAGTTTGAAACATTTGAGTTCTCTTAGAGTGAACTCCCTTGGAAGGTATTATACCTGGTTTGAACACTTTATCCTCGGAGAGGCATGAATCGAAAGTGTCAACCACGGTAAAATCCTCAAGAGAAGGGGAGTCACTCTCGGTTAAAAAAAGAATGAAGAACATCTTGATCAACAAGTTCATCAATTGAAACTTTAAGGTTCTTCTCCTTCTTGGAAAGAATGGATCATCAAAATTTTCCAAAGGATCATCGTTCAAATTTTCATTCTTAGATGGAATCGAGTCCGTGAGAGCGAGTTTATCGGAGAACTCCTTATCAATTGAAGGATCAAGTGACGGATCTCCATACAACAAATACTCAAGTTCACGTAAGTCGGCTTCAAAGTCAAAGACTTCATTGTCAATTCCCGGTGGGAGAGGACCAAGGCGGGCGAGTTCATCGGCGAACTCCTCGAGAAGTAAATCAATAGCTGAATCCTCGGGCTCGGGCTTCCAAGGATTTTTGGTCAAAAGCTCAACTTCTTTAATTTCAATTTCTTCCGGAGGGAGTGAAGACAACGGGTCTTCATTTTCACTAAGTAATTGTTTAAGACGAACACGGTCTCCTCCGGTCGATTCATCATCATCATTCCTCGACGGAAAATAATAAGCTTCGATCTCTTCCAAATTCAGTTACTTCCCTCGGAGCGGAGTGAGAAGGGAAGAGTCGGAAATAATGAGGAGGTCGGAAGTAGGTGGGATTGCCACCGAAGAAGGTTCAACAAGATCGATTCGATTAACCGAATGCGGAGGTGGGACAAGTGGTGTGCTCTTAGAGCTAGCAATTTCCACCACCTCCGTTATGGTCTCGGTTTCTTGTAATCGTTTTAAGCTCAACACGCTTACGAAGATCTCTTAACCGTAAATCGTGAAAGACTTTGATCAATCCTAGATGAAGAATTCTGGATAACCTTAGGTTGACGCTTTCGGTACCGTTATTAGTAGGAAGCACCGGGTCCTTTGTCACCTTGGTTTCACGGCTTTCAACTTTATCAATACCACAAATGGTAGGCATAGATTTCAAATCTTGGTTGACATTGAAAGTTACGGCTTCTTTGTTTACCCTCAAAGTGATTTCCCTTTCATCAACATCGATCAATGCACGCCCGCTTTTAAGAAGCACCTCCCAAGGATGAGGGGCACTCGGGATCGGCATCGAAATGCGACGACAACAAAGTCGGCGGGGAAATGAAATTTTCCTACTTTCACGAGCATATCCTCGCTATGCCTAACGGATGAGAATTCGTTCGGTCGGCAAGCTCGAGGATCATACATGTAGGTGTGAGTAGGGGTAACGAAAGCTTTTTCCACACGGAGTGTGGCATCAAGTTAATGCTTGCGCCAAGATCGGCCAAAGCGGAGCATTGAACTAATCCTTGAAAATCACACGGAATGAGGAACTTTCCGGGGTCTCCTAACTTTTCGGGAAGTTTTTAGGATAACCGAACAATTCTCGCTCAAGGAAGTTTTAGCCAACTCAGAAATTTTTTCTTTGTTGCCCAACAAGCTTTTGATCGTCGGAGCAAACTTGGGCATTAGAAGAGAGCCTCCCATGAAACTAATCTCTAAGTGCGTATCTTGAAAGATTTGGATAAGCTTCTCCATTTGTTGATTAGTTTTGTCGCGGGCCTTTTGATCATTAAGCCTTGAAGGATAAGGAATTGAAGGCTTAATCTTCGGAACATCGGGCTCCGGAATGGGGATGTGGACTACCGGAGGTTGGACGTGTGCAGTACTTTGTGGGCTTGTAGAATGCACCTTGTCCTTTGTCACCTCGGTTTCTTGTGCTACCTCCCTCACCGGAGAGGGTGTAGGCATCGAGGGTCCATCATATGTCTTACCACTTCGGCTGGCAATAGCATTCAACTCTCCTTCGGTTTGGAATCGTATTAGCCGGAAGGGTTTTAGAAGTTGAAGCTTGATTCATTTGACACATGATACTATTGAACATATTTTCAATTTTGTATTGATTTTGATCAATTTTGTTGTTTGTTTTGTTCAATTCATTTTTAACTCATTACCTTGTTTTGACATTGAAGTTTGGAATTCATTTCTCAAAGTAGTGATTTGGCTTTGCAAACCCCTAATTGTAACCTCATTAGACTTAATGTAGTTGGAAAGCTCAATAGAGGGGCCAACCGGGGTTGGTAATTAGGAGCTTGATAACCATGATTGAGATTACCCCCTTGGGGCGAGTATTGGTTCATCGGGGCTTGATATGGAACATTTTGCCCTTTCACTTGATTTTGATTGAACCTATTTTGATTGTTAGGTTGAGGAAAACCAGGTGGTCCCATTTGATTAGCAAGGTATCCTTGATTCGGATTAGGATTGTGATTGTGATTAGCAGTTGCCACGGTGGCATTTCTGACGTCACCATCGGTGGCTTGACAATTGTAATACGGATGGGGACCACCGCAAATAACACAAGTTTCGGTAACGGCTTTTACGGGTTCCGTTTTCTGAATTTTTAACTCTTTTATCATGCTATGAATAGCGTCGGTAAGTCCTTCCAATTTTGACTCCACAACGGATGAAGAAGAATTGGTAGTGACTTTAGCAACAACCGCTCTTTCGGATGTTGGAACCTTTGATTTGTTCTCGATAATCGCTCTAATATCCCCGCATACGACTCAAGATATTACCACCGCGTCGCGTTAAGCGAATCCGGTCGGATGGGGTTAAAGCATTATAGAACGTATCGATCGATGAAGGCCTGAGAAGCCATGGTGTGGGCATTTTCGTAGAAGTTCTTTGAATCTATCCCACGCCAATCAAACTCGTAATCTTTGTCGGAAATTGGTTATTTCATTTCTTAACATTGTAGTTTTCGACGGAGGGAAGAATTGGTTAACGAATTTTTTAGAGAGGTCTTCCCATGTTGTGATTGAACGAGGAGGTTCTTTCTCAAGCCAACCGGCGCCCCTCGAGGAAAACGGGAATAACATCAACTTGATCGACTCATGAGGGACGCTCCGAAAGTTAATAGTGGAAGCCACTTGATTAAACCAACGGATATGGGCATGGGGCTCATCCCTATCAAGACCACAAAAAGGTTTAGATGAAACCAATTGAATCAAATTAGTCTTAAGTTCAAAATTTTCGGTGTCAATTGGTGGTACGACGATAGCATCGCCGTAGCCGTCTACGGGAGCTTGAAGTAACTCAGACATGGTTCGAGTATCCGCCATTTCGGGAATGGGGTGGGGATTAGTACGAATCTCGGGTTCGACTATTGGCGGGGGACGTCTATTTCGTCTTCGCGAAATTGTGGCGAGTTCAAGAAGAGGGGTAGAAGAATTAGAAGAACGAAAGTGCATGCACTTCCAAAAACACTTTCAATTAAAACAAGACCGAGGCAAAACAAAGTGAACTTAAACCAATAATCCCAAGTGAATAAATCACCTCTACAAGACAAACGCACGCCGCTGGCCGGAGAAGCTTTGTAGGTCAGCGCGAAGCTTATTAAAACCCGCTTCTTACATAAATTTAATGTCGCCGCCCTTATACCCACCACACAGGTTTGTTTGTCCGATAGAAATAAATCCACAAGCTTACACAAAGGCAAGTTTTGATCTTTAGTTCGGGAACTTATAATGATAACACCTCCGTTGAGAATGTTATATTGATTGTGTCTTCTATTTTATTTAAAACAAAAGGGAAAATCTTTTCGTATTTTTAATCTTTTATATATATATACAAAAAAAAAAAAAATTTTTACTTTTTGATTTTTATAAAACAATAACTTCACGAAGGAAGGATCTCGAGTCACTAATCGTCAAACCGTAACGATATTGTCGTGACACAACCTCCCCGGCAAGCAATGGCCAAAAATTTGGTTGTAGTAGAAATATACCAAATAATGAATACCACGAGAATTACAAACCAACCCTTTAGGAAAAAGGTCGACACGCAAAACCCTCAAATATTCGATAAGTGATACTGGATAAGGATATCCGGTCGCTTCCCTAACGAGGTGTGAATTGAGAATTTCGTTTGAGGTTTGTTATTAAAATGCTCGATGTTACGGTTTTTTTGGTTTTGATTACGCTTTCTACAAATTAACTAAAGGGAAAGTAATTAGGGCTACGGGAACAAAGTAAATGATAATCTAACTACTACTAAGCATACGGAACAATAAAATTAAGTTACACTAAGTCCTAGAGTGATAATATGCAAAAACGCGAAAACCCGGGCTAATCCCGAGCCTCAAAAAGTGAAAATGATGCAATTTAAGGCCTAAGGGTGTGAAATTAATTTTCCTACGTTCTAAACGACTAAAAATAATTTTAGGAAAAAGCCGGGTATTTTTTCGACTTTTAAATTATTTATTATGATTTAAAAACTAATTTAATCTAATTTAATTATAAAAAATACTAAATGATTTTGGAAAAATCTGAAAATTTCACTAAAAATACTTTAAGTTATACTGATTTTGAGAAAAATAAAAAAGAGGTACACTACTTTTGGAAATAAGCTAATAAAAAGCTAAATAAGCTACTAAGGTAAAAACTGAGATTGTGTATAAGAGATTAATATTGCAAAGTTAAACCTGAAAAGACCCTAGGGCGACTGGTGTTGAGGTGTGGTGTTGTGTGTTTGCGCAAGAGGTCAGGGGGTCGAATCCCACCCCTGCACCTTTTTGCAAACCATTTTTTTTTTGAAATTTTTTCTTTTAGGACTTGGTTATAAGACCAAAATAAGTACTTTTTGTAAAGATCGATTTTGTAAAAAGCTTTAAATAAGCTGTTTTCAACAGCTTATCTCAACAGTTATGGATAGCCACCAAACAAACACCCCTGATCAGTCTTTAAGCAAAATAATGAGCATGAAAAGCATTTGAATAAACGAAATAAATGAATGATAAGCAACATAGACTTAAAAATAAGCTAACTATGAAAGAATACAACTGAATGAACAAGGGATAAGCAGTTGGAAATAAACCTTGCTAAGGGAAATCCTAAACTAGGAAGATGGAAAATAAGCACTTAAAGACTACAACTAAACATCTAATAAGCTAATTGTGATCTATCCTAATCTAGTAATACTAAAAGCATCTAAGGGGCTCTGAGTAAGCTAAATTAAATCCTAAATAAGCACTAAAAAAAGGGTCCAACAGCTGCTGTGGTGTTGCAGCAGTGGACAGGGCCAGGGGGTGTTCTTTGAGCTTATAAATAAGCTATAATAAGCTGTTGAAAAATTAAATAAAAATCACTTTTTAATGCACTACCTGGCCTATTTTAATCATGCAAAATTTTAGAACCTAAGGTCTAATATTAAGCAAATTAAAAATCAATCACGCAAGCCACTTAGGCTATGAAGCTGCTGAACAGTTTGCTAAAAAACGGGTATGGGACAGATTTTAAATGCAATTTTAACTAAGCTAAACTATCCTAAGTACCAAATAAGCTAAAGCTATGTCTAGGTGGGGATGTGAGGTTGCAAGAAAAATGATTTGGGAAAAGTTTGGACCAAAAATAAGCCGTGGAGAAGCCGTCAAACAGCAGCTACAGCTGCTGTTTTACGTGAGCAGGACAGAACAGATATGAGATTTTTTTTAGCCAAAACTTGTACACTTTTGTAATCTAAGCTAAATACAACTTTAAAAACTTGTCTAAACCTTGAACCACTTTGACTTTGAGAGTCAAAGTGGGTAAAAAATGGGTTTTGACCTCAAATAAGCTTAAACCAAACACCCTTTTATGAGGTGTTTACTTTATAAAACTGATTTTTTTAACACTAAACTTGGTTTTTTCTTTTGTAAAACTACTTTAGAACTTATATTGCAATTGTGACTGAGAATAAATGAGCAATAAGCTAATAAGCTAATAAGCACTCAAGTGCTTATTAGCCAATAAGTAGTAAAAGATAATGTAAGGAAAACTTTTTTCATTAATTAAAAAACAAATTACACTTTAAAAAAAAAACAGAAACTAAATATTAAAACTATTCTAAACCTAATAAATCCTAATGCCTCAAAGGCTACAAATAAGCTATCTATTTATACTACAATGAGCTAGGTCTTCAAGTGCTTGAGGTGTGTTTCATTTGTGAGACAATTGAAGGAAATGGGCATCCTTGTGCTTCTTCAGCTTCAATCTCAGCCATTCATTTGAACTTGGGCACCACTCCTTTAATCTTGGCCGTGGATCATTTGAGCTCCAATGGGGGAGTTTGAGATTGCCAAGGTGGCATAGGAGACCCATGTGGGTTGTGGGGTTTGCTGAGCTGGGGACCAGAGAGCTTGAGAGTGATATGTTGGAAGAAGACAAGGGTTGTGTTTTAGCTTGGGCGCCAAAATGGGTGAAGCAGGGGTCTGGGTTTGTGTTCCTGGTTTGGGAAATAAGAGAAAAAGGGGGGATGGGTTAAAAATGGGTAAATGGGTTTTTATTAAAAAGGTTTATGGGTTTGTTAAAAAAAAAAGTCTTTAGTAAAAATTGCAAGTAAAAGTTTTTTAAAGAAAACTAAAAATTGGTTTTTGAAAAATAATTGGTTTTAAATAAAATTTAGGATTTTTGTAAAAAAGGGTAAAATGGTAATTTTGGGTTCGGGAAGAGGGTAAATTGGAAATTTGGATTTTAGGGTTAGGTTTTTGATCTGATTCCCCAAGCTCACTCCCAAATATGTAATTCGGCTCTGAAAATGCAGAAAATCATCTTCCTGTTCCTCTTCAAAGCACGTTTTCCAATCCGAAGCTCATTTCGTCCGTTTTTGCCCTGTTTTCGATCCTTTGTACTGAAATACATAAAAACACACCCAAGGATATCAGAGCATAATTGGTTATATTTCCGTGTTTTTAGACGTTTTTGTGGGCTTAGATGGGTAAAAAGGATGAGTGAATAAGCACTCATCAACTCACTTGGGGTTGGGACAAGGCTCTCAACACAAGACGGTTCCGTTTCCGGAATAGTGTCAAGATGCTCGTCCCCCATTAAAAGGTTATCCGAAGGTTCTATGGTAGGTAGGCAATATGAGAATGGAGAGTGGACATGTGCGTTACTTTGTGGGCTTGAGATATGCACCTTGTCGTTTTGCCTCCCAATCTTCCTCATCCTCGTCATCGAGACGGCAAGCTTCGTTAAATAGGAGACGCTGTTGAGCACCTTCGTTAAATAGGAGAAGCTTTTGAGCCGCCGCCATCGGCTAGAAATCTTTCGTTGCGAGAAGCTTGTTCCTCAGAAAGTTCCTCAAGAATCATATAAGGAAATGGATCAATGACGGGAAGTTGTGTGGGTTGGAAATTGTCAAAACAAGGAGTGTTATAACAAGGGTCAGGCCCATAGTTTTGATTCCACGATTGACATTGATATTCATCATGAGGACCCCCACACTTAGCACAATGAGGGTATTGAGGAGAGAAATTATGAAACGATGAATCACTGAAATGATGATAGTACGGTTGTGGTTCATATGAATTCTGTGGAGGGTAGTTGAAATTGTTTTGAGGATAATTGAAAGAGTTTGGGTTAGAATCATAAGCGAATGAATTCTCGGCACAAATCGAACAACATCCATCAATGAGATAGGTTCCACACCACTCGCACATACATTTGTAACAACGAAAACCTTGTGGTAACAAGTCTCCACAACCGTAGCAATACTCTTGATGGAATGAAGATATCTCGGGTACGGGAGTAGGAATCGAGGGCTCAACAACATCACAAATGTTAGGTAAAACGGTATTTCCCGAAGTTGAAATTTGACGAAATTCATTTAAGCAATTTTGAATTATGTTCATGAAATCGTCCGAAAAAGGTTTTGAAGACTCCGGAGGTGGGACAAATGGTGTGCTCTCAGAGCTAGCAATTTCCACCATTTCCGTTTTGTTCTCCGGTTCTTGCTCTTTCTTAACCTTAACCAGTAAATCGCGAAAGATTTTGATCAAATCTAGACGGTTTAGGTTCAGAAACAATAGAACAAATCTCGGGTTGTGGAGGGTGGTCGGAAAAACTTGGAGAATCATCGAGAGAGTTTTTATCGGATAATTCGCACCAATAGCAATATTTGCTCGCACCAGCCCTACCACACCGCTTACATAAACATTCGTGATTTTGACAATAAAGCTGATCCTCTTCCATACGTCCTTTGCAATGAAAACAACGACGATAATCAATCGTCGCCATGAGAATTAAACATGTAGAGGGTTAAAGAAATAGAATCAAATGGTAGAGAAGATACGAAGGATAGAATTAAACGGCAAAAGAGGGTAAGAGAAATAGAATTATTGAATAAGAGGAATGAGAAGAATATTTTTGTATTTTCGGATTTTATGAAAAACGGAAACTTCACGAGGAAGGATCTTCAAGTCACTAATCGCAAAAACTTCACGATATTGTCGCAACACACCTCCCCGGCAGCGGCGCCAAAATTTGATTCATTGTGAAGTGAGTGTGAGAAAAACACAAATATCAACAATATCAAATTAAACGCAAGATTCGACAAATCAACCTTTTAGGAAAAGGGTTAACGTGCCAAAGCTCACGAATGTGAATAAAAGTGATACCGGGAAAGTGATTTCCCCGGGTCGTGTCCCAACGAGGTGTGAAATTGACGGAATCGTTGAGTTTTGTGATTATGGACTTGAATTGGATAAACGAATTTTTAGAATTGTGATTACGTATTCTACAAAATAAAGAACGAAAATGAAAATAAAGCATGTAAAACTAAGAAAACACTAAATAAACTATGACTAAGCCTAAGAAACAATAAAACAACGCTACACTAAGTCCTAGGGCATTCAAACTAAAAAACGCGAAAACCGGTAACGCACCGAGCCTAAAACGTGAGAATTATGAAATTTAAGGCCTACGGGTGCAAAACCAATTTTCCTACGTTCTACATGACCAAAAATAATTTTAGGAAAAAGCGGAATATTTTTTTGAGTTTTATTTTATTTATTATGAATTGAAAACTATTTTAAACTAATTAATTAATTAAAAATACTAAACATTTTAAGAAAAATCCGAAAAAAATCACAAAAACTACTTTGAGTTATACTTAATCTATGAAAAATGAGAAAACAGTGCCTTGCTAAGCAAATAAGCTACCAAATAAGCGAAAATGAGCTTAAAGTAAAAACTGGCCAATCCTCCTTAAAGATTTGATTTTGCAAGATTTGTTTGAAAGAAGTCCCAAGGGCAGATGGCTTTAGGTGTGTGTGTTGAGGTGCTGAGATGGGGCAGGAGGTCAGGGGGTCGAATCCCACCCCTGTCCTTTTTGGCTATTTAATTTCTTTTTGGTTTTCTTCTTTTACAAACTAACAAGGACTAAAAATGCAACTGTTATACAAAAATTTAAACTTACAAAACTTGAAATGAGCAGTTAGCAGATAAGATCAGAAATAGAAACTAAACTAAAAAAAATGCTAAGGACTGTTAAAGGGCGTTTGGTTGCTGTCCTAACTAAGTGACATTAGAAGCAAAACAAAGACTTGCAAAAGCTTCTAACTAAGCTCCTAATTACATGTCCTAATGAGCACAGAAAATAAGCTCCAAATACACATCAATGAGCTCACAAAAGCCACTGCTCACTGCACAATGGGAAAAAAAAAGGAGAGGGTCGCTACGGTCACAGTTCGAATCTCAAGCATGTCACTTTTGCATTTTTTTTTATTTGAAACTGAACAAATGGTAAGAGAAGCTCACTTTAATGAAAACTACACTTACAAAAACTTGGTAATGAGTCATTTTAATGCTTTTTAACCTTGTTTTGGACACAACGTAAAACAAACACCCCTGGACAGATTCAGTCCCAAACACACCCTTGAACAGATTCATACCCAACACTCTTGGACAGAAACAAGACTAAAGACGTAAAATTTGACAATGTTGAAATTTAAGAAAATCACCCAGATGGCTAAACTAACTAACTAATGAGATGGATAAAGCTATAAAATCAAGAAAGAAATTTAAGTAACTCAATTTTAACTCACAAAAATGACTCAAACTTAAAAATTAGACAAAATCCAAACACTCCTTAAAACTGAATTTTAGCAAGAGCTTATTGGGAAAAGTAGTGAATGGAGGTGCAAAATAAGCTACGCACAGTGATCTAAACTAAAAGCAACTAAAGTTCTAAGAACTACAATAAATAGATGGGAAAAACAGTTGCCTAATAAGCTTATCTAGGGGAGTCCTAAACTAAGAAAACATGAAATAGGCAACAAAAAAAAAGCTATTCAATAAACTAAAATAAAAGTGAAATATGATCTTACCTAAACTGAATTAACCTATGGGGTTCTAAACTATCTAAATAAGCTGACTAGCATTCCTAATAAGCACTAATTAAACCTAATAAGCTCTAAAATCAAGGGACCGCTGCACTTATTTAACTGAAAACAAATCCCCGGGAGACTTTGTCTGCCTAAAACTAAGCCACTAAGGGGCAAGTAAGCCAAACTAAAACACTAATAAGCCCACCAAGACCCACTGTTTGGCCTGCTTATTTGCTGATGCAGAAACAGTAGTGTCTACTGCACTAAATCAATCACATGGGGTTGGTTTTGGCTTACACATAAGCCACTACATGAGCTTGAAATTAAGCTATGACTAAAGAGGTCCTATTCTAATTAACTAATAAGCAAAAGGGAAACCTAAACTAAGCAATAAATAAGCCAAAGAGCCAAACAAAGAAAAAAAAATCTAAAGGGTCCTAAGCTGCTTTAAGGATGATTTGGGAACTTACACAGAAATGCAAACTTTAACCAGGGCCTTACAAACTTACTGAGATTAACTTAAACCATTCAATCAAGTTTGTTAAACTATTTTGAACCAAAAACTAACAACTCAAAGAAAATTTTGACTAATTCATCTACTTATGCTTTTGAAACAGATAAAACACATGAACTTTTGAAAAACATTAGAAGACCAATTAAACTGCTTAAAGATGATGAAAAAACTTAAAAACTACCTCAATGACTGACTTTCAGAAAATTAAAGTAGGAAAAGTGACAAGAACATGGAAGACAGTCTACATACAAGCTCAAACAAAATTATGAAAAATTAACACACACTTAGAAACAAGAACAATAAAATCTGCATAAATGAAAAGATGACTGGAATTAAAAAAATTGAAAGTAACTTGCATCCAAATTTAAAAATACAGGAAATAATGACAGGAAAACTAAATTTGGGACTAGAACAATAATTTCTAGACCAAGTTTTACATTTTCCTAATCTCTTATTTATACTAGACTCCAAGAAAATCTTCTGTCTCTCTCTTCTTGTGTTTCTTCCGTGAGAGTAAACAAGCAAAAACCATTGTGCTTCTTTCACTCAATCTCAGCCATCTGATTTCTTCTTGGAAACCCCACTGCTTCATCTTGGCCATTTAAATCACTTTTGTTGTTGAGGATTGCCATAGTGGCAAGGGATTCTCGTGACTTGTTCTTGGGGAGGGGGATGAGTGGGTTTGGAGTTTGGGCTTGACTGGGTAATAGATTGAGGTGAGGTTGAGTGTTCTTGGTTGTGAGGATTTGGATAAAAGGGTGATGGGATTGGAGTGTTTTGGGAAGCAGAGAAAAGAGACTTAGGGTTCTGTTTCTTGGGCGGGAAAATGGGGAAGACAGGAGTATTAGGTTTATCAGTGACTGGGTATTGGATTGGGTATGGTATTGGTTAAGTAGGTTTATTGGGCCAAGGGTTTATGTATTGGACTTAGGATATGAGTTGGACACATTAAGCAATATAAGGACTAATCTTGCCAAGAACAGAAAATCCAGGGACCACGCTGTAAAATCTGAGATTGTAGGGACAATTCATACACATTCTGAAAAAAATGACTCAAGGGTTGGAATTGCCAATCTCTAATAATCCAGGGACCGAATGTGCCAATTTTGAAACCCGAGGGACCAAAACTGCAATTTTCCAAAATTTATCAAAGTGACCAAATTTGACAAGTTAGAATTACCAGAGGACTAGAAATGTTCATTTTTCAATTTAAAATGTCCAGGGGTAAATTCTGTCAATCTTTGAAATTCCAGGGACTAAAGTTGCCATTTTTGAAAGTCGGGGGACTGAAACTGCCAATTATGCAAACTTTGTTCGTTTTTCAATAATTTTGCATCTGAAACATATAAAACACAACTTTGAGATATTTTCAGTATTTTGATGCATTTCGGAGTGTTTTTAAATGTTTTGCAGCTCAGATTTGACCTAAAATGATGAGTGAATACGCACTCATCAGGTACCGGTATCAAAGCGGGAAGAACAAAAAAAAATTCCAAAAATTGAGTAGTCATATTTTTGAATTAAATAACTTATCCAAACACCCATTTGGTCTATTCCATGTCAAACAATAGTCATATAAAACATACGAAAAGAAACCCAACGTTCGAAAAACTTATTGTGACAACTATAGATCATTCATAAACGCTCCCAAAATTTAAACCCGGGCATATTTTATAAGTTTTGGAACGTTTGTATGTTACAAATATCTTGGTGATTATTTATTTAAGTGTTGGTTGCGTTTTGTGCCACGTCGCGGTTTGAAATCACTTTAAAATGCATGTTTTTTTCACATTTTTTGTTTCATTTTCTTGAAATCCTATTTGGTTTAACAAAAAATGGGAAGAACCGTATAGGTGCCGATTTCCCGGTACCGAGTACCGGTACCAAATTCGGTACCCGAATCCCGGCCGGTACGGTACCAGTACCCACTTTCATGCTCGGGAAAAAATCGGTACCATCAATTCGGTACGGGTTCGGTACCATTATGGTACCGTGCTCATCCCTAAATAAAATCCTGTCTTATGCAGGAAAGCATCAGTTAATTGCAACTGTGTTGGAATCCATTCATGTATAGTGGGCTTAAGTCTTTTTAATTCCAGCCACCATAATCAAGGTAATTTATGGAATCAGGGAGAATCAGCTCAGGGCAAAGCAAAGGTGTCTTGGTCTACTATTTGCAGACCTAAAGATCAAGGTGGTTTAGGTTTGAAAGATTTTCAAAAATGGAATAAAGCTATGCTAGCCAAAAAGGAGTGGAGCATTGCAGTGAAGAAAGACACTTTATGGATCAAGTGGGTAAATGTTGTGAAATTATGAGGGAAAAGTATTTGGGATAGTTCTGTTGAGAAAGGAGATAATTGGGGGTGGAAAAATTTGCTTATGGTTAGACATAAAATGAGAGAGAATGTAAAATGTAAAATTGAGAATGGTGGTAGTGTTTCATGTGGTATGATAACTGGAGTCCTATGGGTCCTCTAATGCAATATAGCTCTCATGGGGACATTTATGATGCTAGATTATCAATGGACTTAAAGGTTGGTGACATGATTGAAAATGAAAAATGAAAGTGGCCTCTTGAATGGTATGAGAAGTTTCCTCTCATCATTAATATCGATGAACCAATGATTAATGTTGAAGGTATTGATAAAATGGTATGGGTAACAAATGGTGTTGTAGAGGTTGATTTCTCAGTTAAAACAATCACTAATGATCTTTGTACTCCTGTACCCAAGGTTCCTTGTTGCTAGTTTGGTACTCACAATGCATTCCTAAGCATTCTTTTATCCTATGGTTAGTTATTTAGGATAGACTAAGCACTCAAGACAGGCTACAAAATGGGGTGTGTACACTGTTAATAGATGTCCTTTGTGTCTTAATGAGGTTGAAGATCTTTAACAGTTATTCTTCAATTGCTCATATTCTACTAATGTGTGAGTAATGTAAAGGATATTGCTGAGATCAATAATGATGAGTCCAACTGGAGCAATTTGGTTAGAAGTTTAGTTGATGGGTGTATTCAACATAATATTTGATGGGTAGTAAGGAGATTGGTTTTTGCAGCTAGTGTATATTTTATTTTACAATAAAGAAATGGGAGAATTTTTAAAGAAGTTCATAAAGCAGTTCAAGAGGTTTGCAAAAGAATTGTGGAAACAGTCAAATGTAAACTGTTTGGCATAATTGTTAGGGAAAGTATAAATGTTAGGAGTGTTGAAGCTAAGTGGATGGTGAAATGCAAAAGACAAGTTGGAATAAAGTAACAGGAAGATTAATTGTAGTGGTATACCAAATGGAGTGATTGTTTATGCTCTCTCATCTCCTGAATTAAGGTAGTATCTCCTTAAAGGGTTGTTTGGATATGAGTTTATCTTGCAGTCAGATGAGGTTCAAGAAATCTGCACTTACATGGTTTTTAACCATCTTCTCAGCCTTTCTAATACTTAATAGAAAGGCGAGATTTTTTATATGCTCACTACATATAAGGGCCTTGTATCTTGGCTTATTTCATGTTTGTTCACTACTATTTGCTCTTAAAAGAAACAGGTGGCCTTTGTTAGGCACTGTTTGTTCTTTTATTGGTTTTCACAGTAATCAAACATTGAATTATGTCCATAAAGTAGGTTGTCATATGTGTTGGATAAGTGAACTTGGTGAGGTAGTTTATGAAGTATAGAATAGTGATGAGTGAAAGATGAACCTACTTGGTCAATACTATACACTACCTATAGGAGGTAATGGTTGGTCTTCCCTCAAGGTGTGTGTTCCCAAGTAACTGAAGCCATTTTTTAGAGACGTAAATGTAAGTTACTTGGTATAGCCCTTGACTGGAAGGGATATGGGTTCCTAATGATGCCATTCACCTTTTCCTATATTGATAATTGTGAATGATGGTTGAATTGTCTTGGTGGGAAGGTGTTATGGAAATATAGTTAGATGGTATGGTGCATTTATAAGGTGAATTCAGTGTCTGGTACTTGGATGTTGTGTGTAGAAGATACTCTGTTTTGAGTGTTTGTCAGAGTTTAGTGTTATCAGATATATATATAGGCTTATCATATATCGGTTGAATAAGTGTTTTTGTTATTGTATTTGATTTGGGACATGTCCGAATCAGTATTTGTTATCTTATGATGTACAATATTTGGATGATTAATATAATTCACTTTCTGCACACACACAAAAAATGTTATATCTTTAGAATGGCAACATTCCAACATATGACACTGATCATGATTCTATTGAACGTGTTATGTTTTATTAATTCATAGTGGTGATTTACATGTGAACCCCTATAAGCATATAAACGGGCATGAGCTTATTTATCTACTATCTAATATTATCTTCTATTTTGAATGGTGAAATCGTGAAAAATTGAATTGCAAAACTACTTTTATTATTAAAAAAAATAAAGTTAAACATTAAAAAAATAAGACTTTACTAGATACACAGTCGCAACGGATAAACGTAATTTGAAAAAAAATCGACGACTGTCTTGACTTAAAACGGCGCATGACAGAGCGTCCGCCCGACAGAGGCGGCGATTCCGCTATGTTTTATTTGAAATTTAAGTACGAACCCACAGTCGATAACAACGCTAGCTAAATCTAAGTTGTTTGAGAGTTATAAGCAAGATAATGAGCCAATCATAGCCAATTGCGCTGACAACGTAGTTAACTCCTCACAGTTGAGAGTTATGATTGAAATAGCGGGCTGCGCTTTTTAATTTAAGAGTAGGGATACAACAACGACAAGGTTTTGAATGGGTGGCATAGAGACGCTGACTCAAGGTTGACCAAGTTGAATCAACCTACACTGATAACATGTTGAATATTATAAACCATGTGAGTTGTTATGTTTTATTAATTCATAATATATAGTGGTGATTACATGTGAAACCTTATAAACTTTTCTTTAAAAAAAATAATAAAATAAATAAATAAATAAATAAAATTAATTATCTCACATGTTATAAACAGGACTTGAACCTACAGCCATTTAATTCAAAATCTTCTCACACAACATGGAGTATCGTTAAAACACAAGCCCTTTAAGGCTGGACACAGTCGTGACCTACTACGATCTTGCCACATCAGCTTTCTCTCTCCGACGACGTGACGACGACCAAGTTGCTACAGTTGGTGACCAAGTAAAAAAAAAAGGTGTTTGTGCAAAACAGTCATTTTTGTGAACCATATTTCCAAAAATCATCCAACGACCGATATTCTTGTTTTTGCCACATTGGATTCGATCGACTTCAATATCGGTCGACCGATGCCCTTAACTGATCGAGTGTGGTTAGCCTAATACCCTATAAACCCTTATCATATGCTAGTAATAGATTCTCTCAACTTTATATTTCTACTTCAAACAATTTTACAATTTTGGCACTCACATGTGTCCATAATGCATAAGTTATACCGAAATTTTGCAAAAGAATATACTTCCACCTTGTTTCTCATAGTACTTGTCACATTCTTAGTCGCTTCTTTTAGACACTAGCTGCAAGTGTGATTTGACAGATGCCTAACACAAACTCGGAGGGACAACATGTGAAACAAATCCGTTTTTGCCATAATGACATTTTCTTGTGGTATCCGATATTGTGCTCATCAAGTTCATGATGAGGCATTAATTACGTGATACATTTGATCAAGATCGAGTTTTTCCAGATAAGGAATTCATGTGACACACAAATAATATGATGCATCATAAACGATAGGCTCGAGTTCATGTTTAAACACATATAAAATGTTCTATACCTTCAAACAAATGAAACACATGACCTCTCTCTCTCACGTTTAATGTTTATCCACCAAACCTTTTTTTTACTCCTACTAAAAAAGGTTAACGAATTAAACTAGAACATATTTATATCTTTTTTAGCTTTTATAAGTAATGACAGCATATAGGTTTTGTTATTTTAGAAAGAGATGAGATATGCAAACCATCAAAATTTACGTGAACGTCACAAAATTATATCTGTAATGCACGTGAGATATGGCATCAGATATGTACACATTTGTGGTGTGTATATAACTTATTTTGATATTTCAAATAAAACTCTTACAATAATATTGAAAATCTATACATTATCAAGTCAAAAAAATTGAATAGAACCAAATAATACAAGAAATAAAGAGGTGTAGAATTATGTGGAAAATGTAAAAGAATGAGTTACTGAATAGCCGGCGCAGGGCTATAGCAACGGTCGGAAGAATGGAAGTGGGGTCCACATACACACACATGATTATTGCTTCCATCACACCAACACCAACATTTTAGCTGTTCTCATCAACTCAAACCGCTGTTTGTTTGGACCCCACGTCTTTTTTTTATAAAACAAAAAACATCACACAACACAAAGATACAGACTGTTTTTATTCATTTCAAACTTCAAAACCCTCCTTTATAAGTTATAACCACCTCATTTGCTCATTTCATCTCATTCATCTCATTTCTCCTTCTTTGATCTAAAACATTGTTTTTATAAATTTAAAAATGGCTGAAGCAGTTAAAACTGAGGCACCTGTTGTTGTTGTGAGTGATGTTCCTGAGGCTGAGAAAGTTGAAACATGTGCTAAGGAAAGTGTTGTCCCGGTTCCTGAGGCTGAACCGGTTAAGGATGTTGTGGTTGAAGATGCTAAGGTGACTGCAACGAAGTCGTTTAAGGAGGAAACTAATGTGGTTGGTGAATTACCTGACCCATGTAAGAAGGCTTTGGATGAGCTTAAGGTACTTGTTCAAGAAGCTTTGAACAAGCATGAGTTTAGTGCGCCTGTGCAGGCGCCGGAGGAGAAACTTGTTGAAGCCAGTGTGGCAGCTCCTGAGGCGGAGCTGCCTGTGGCTGAATGCAAAGAAGAAGAAAAAGATACAACAACACCTGCTGCTCCAGCGCCAGAAGAGGCGCTGGAGAAGGAGGTTGCTGAGGTGGTTGTGGAAAAAGAGTCTTGTATTGATGAAAATGGAGCCAAAAAAATCGAAGCAATTCAAGAAACAATAGTGAAAACCGAGGTAGCTTCAGCCGCTCCATGTGCTGATGGTGCGGCCGAAGAAACCCCACTGGTACCTGAAAAGGTATCCATATGGGGAATCCCATTACTTGCTGACGACCGTAGTGACGTCATCCTACTAAAATTCCTCCGTGCACGTGACTACAAACCAAAAGAAGCACTAACCATGCTCAAAAACGTCGTCGCGTGGCGTAAAGAATTCGACATCGAGTCATTACTAAACGAGGATTTAGGAAATGAGCAAGAAAAAGTTGTGTACATGCATGGAGTTGATAAAGAAGGTCATCCAGTTTGTTACAATGCATTTGGTGAGTATGAGAATAAAGAACTATGTGATGCAACGTTTTCGGATGCCGAAAAACGTCAAAAGTTTCTGAGGTGGAGGATTCAGTTTTTGGAAAGGAGTATTAGGAAGCTCGATTTTAGTCCTGATGGGATCTCGACTTTCGTTCAAGTTGTTGATATGAAATACTCTTTGGCACCGTTTAAGAAAGAGCTCAGGCATGTGTTTCAGGTGTTGCAAGATAATTACCCCGAATTCGTGGCTAAGCAGGTATTTTGATCTCGACTTGTTGATTAATTATCATCTGTCTAATTTTAACAAAAGTGCTAACTAGAACTTTTAGTTATGGGTAATTTTGTTTGTTCATTTTATATGGTTTTACTAAGTTTATTTTAAAATGTTTAGGTAGAGACATAACAGAATATATAATTGTGTTGGTTACGGCTTTTGCCCGTTGATTATCTGTCAGTTTAAATTCTATAAGTTTGTGGGACATGACGACATGTTCTGATATTTGTCCTTTTGACCTGGGGTCAACACTTGACCCAGCTTCCACATGGTCATGCTGTTAATTTTACATTTAGTTTTGATGTAAAAAATTAAACATGGGTGGGGTTGAGATCCTCTAAAGTTTGTTTTAACATGATAGATCATGTTGACCAATCATAAACAAGTTAAATAGATAAATATTTTTTTTATAATAAAATTAAGGGCCCACTTGTGTTTTTCACTCTTACAATAGACACAACATGACCTATCATTTTGGTAACAACTTGAGAGGATCCTAATCCTTAAAAAAGATATGAATTTTGAGGGGTTTTTTTTTTTTTTTTTTTTTTAAGATTTGTTTTTCAAATTGGTTGTTAAAAAAAAAGATACAAAGTTAAGATGGGGTTTTTAAGAAAGATGTGATTTTGATATTGGTTTTGTTGTTTTATTAAAGGTGTTTATCAATGTTCCATGGTGGTACATAGCTTTCTACAAGGTGATCAATCCATTTTTTACACAAAGGACTAAAAGCAAGTTTGTGTTTGCTGGTCCTTCAAGGACCACTGAAATCCTCTTCAAGTATGTTCTTTATGGATTTGAATTCATGATCAATTTTTAAATATATCGTTGTAAAGTTTCTAACAAGTTTATAAATTTTCAGATACATTGCACCTGAGCTAGTACCAGTTAAATATGGCGGACTTAGCAGGGAAGGCAAACAAGAATTCACCGTTAGTGATTGCATCATAGAGGAGATCATCAAGCCATCTTCTGAACACACAATCGAGCTTCCCGCTTCTGAGGTACTTAAGACAAAAGTATATTGCCACCTTTATTTTGTTTTCGAAATATGTTCTAAATAAGAATGTGGTTAAATGTAGGGATGTACATTGGTATGGGAAGCAAGAGTGGTGGGATGTGAAGTCTCATATGGTGCAGAATTTGTGCCAAGTGCAGAAGATGGATACACACTTATTGTTCAGAAGTCGAGGAAGATTACAGGCGATGAATCATTGATCAGTGGAAGGTTTAAATGTGGAGAAGCAGGGAAAGTGGAGCTTAAATTCTATAACCAAAGCTCTAAGAAGAAGAAGGTACTATACAGGTTCAAGACCATTGCGGCATAAGACCAAAAGCTTCTTCATATTTCATCTCTATATTATTCTTGAATTGATATCGATTTTGTGATTTGATTTGTTTGTTTGGTTTGTTCTAAAATAGTTGGTATTTGATGTACTTGAAATTTGATATATAGATATTGATTGTGCGCACATACTTTTATTTTTTTCCCACATTTTTTGTGACTGCGTTAGTATCCAAGTTAAGTTGATTAAGAATTTAAGGCCAGCCTTGTTTAAGTTCATTGGACCCTGCAAATATGCCCTGTCCGAGGCAGTAGGTGACGAAACAGAATAAGATAGGCTCTTATTCAGTTTCAAAGACTCGCCCAACGCTTATCTTACAAAAGGTTGATATGGTGATTTTCGGTCCTCAAAGTTGTTCATTCAAATCTTGTCAAGTATCAATTTTCGTTAAGAACCGCCTATTGATTGAATTAGTATTGTTTTTCAACTAAATTCTCTATGTATTCATCATTGGGTCATACGATACTATTCTATCGATCAATTTCTGAAACACAAAACATACTTGCATAACTAAAACAAAATCCTACACCAACAACTACACCATTGCGAAACTGTTCATTACACAGTATTATACCATTATTAATACCCTACATCCCAAAACTTTGAATAAGAATAATGAAATCAATAACTCTGACAGCTATATTGTTTCATATTTGTCCCCCATACCGATACGATTTAGAGTATAACAAGTTTACACAACCACTTCCAACTAAGCTCCAGAAGCCACTTGCTCGATTATATATGTAATGTTTCGCAAAATACAAGTAGATTACAAGTGCAACTGCACTTGTATCAGCTAGAAGCCAATAATAAAATACATAACTATGACAACTATAGCAGTTTAATTGACCATAAACAACAACTCCTATGCTGGTCATGAGATGATATACCACTTAATCCGCTATTGTAACTATAAATTCTTACTTATTGATTTAAATTATAATGTGCATGAGTGTGTATTTGTTGTTTATTAAAAAAATTATTAGAGTTAATTGCATTGTTGGTCCCTGTGGTTTGGCAAAATTGCAGGTTTGGTCCCCAAAACTTTGAAAGTGCAACGATAGTTCTCATTTTAAAGTTTGGATTGCATTTTTTGTCCTTGTATAAAGTTAAATGACTAAAATACCCTTTGTCTTCTTCAGAAAAAAGACGAGGGTAATTTGGTCATTTCACACCGATAAGGACCAAAAATGCAACCCAAACTTTAAAATGGGGACTATCACTGCACTTTTAAAGTTTTTGGGATCAAACCTGCAATTTGGCCAAACCACAAGGACCAGAAATGCAATTAACTCAAATTATTATATTAAAAGTTAAAAAATTTCCTATAAAAATAAAAAAAATGTTTTTTTTTTTTTTTTTTTTTTAAGAGTAAATTACATAAATCATCCTTCAAATTACAAGGTTAACCTTCATGTTAGTCCATCAAAGTCAAGTAAGGGTGTGCATGGTCCAAAAACCGGACCGGACCGGCCAAGACCGGACCGGACCGAAAACCGATTTCGGCATAAACCCTAGACCGAGACCGGACCGAATGTGGTCGGTCCGGTCTCGGTCCGGACCGGACCGAGGACCGAATTAGACCAAATGCCAAGACCGCGGACCGGACCGAACGTGGTCGGTCCGGTCCGGTCCGGTCCGGTCTCGGTCGGTCCGGTACGTTCGGGTTGTATGCTCACCCTTAAAGTCAAGTTAGGCCCTTTTTAACGATCGTTTTGACTTGGGTCGAAAATTGGACAAGATCCGTAAAAATAAAAAACCACAGGGACATGACCCGCTTAAAAAAAAACACAGAGACAAAATCCGTAAAAATCAGCAAACCACAAGTACGATTTATGAAATTAACTCTTAAATCAAATGAAAATATAGGGGGGAAAGTAATGGGTCAACCCAACCCAACCCGTGACCTGTCTTTGCATTTTTCAAAAATGACCCATTTTGACATCAACCCGAGCAGAGTACCCGACCCACCCATTTTTCCTAATTATATTGACAACTCTGACGTGTTCGCTATGAGGCCAGAACTGTGTACATTGAAAGGTAGAGAAACTACTTTTTGTAGCTTAGTCAAGCTTTCTGTTACGTGGATATAGTCCATATTCAGAAAGAGTTTAAGGCCGAAGTTAAAGGAAAGTTTTGTACGAGGCAACATTTACTGAAGTGGGTCTTGAAGGAAAACTTGGATTAACTTGAGTTCATCTGTACATTCTTCTTGAATTTGTTTAAATTTGGTGATTGGATTTAAATGAGTCCGGCAATGCTTAAAAGTCATTTCCTTTGGTTCTTACAGTTTAGAAGAAAAAGAAAAAAAACAATGAAATCAAACCATTTATACGACAAATTACAACACCACAAACTCTCCATTTCACAGTGTAAATATTATCTTACAAGCCAAAACCTGAATCAAAATACTAAAATACATTACTACGACGACTATATTGTTTCACATATGTCCCCTACATTGATACAATTTATAACAAATATTCATCATCACTTCCATCTTATCTTCAGAGGGTATTTGCTCGATTATATATGTAATGTTTAGCAAAATATAAGTAGATTACAAAAGCAACTGCACTTATACCTGCTAGAAGCCAATAGAAATAATCAAGGTGACCGCGGTTCAAATTATCAGAAATCCAACCATCCTTACCATCTCCACCTGTGGTTTTCTCGACTACTGAGATTAGAAAACTGCTTATGAAGCTACCAACGCCGAATATACTGAGATAAAGTGCTAGACCTATGCTTCTTAACTCACTTGGAACTTGATCATAAAAGAACTCTTGCAGACCCACCATTGTAAACACATCAGCAGCTCCTGTTAGCAGATATTGAGGTAATAACCACCATACTTTCATTGGGATCGTTGCATTTGGATCATCTACTAACCCATATTTCTCAGCGGTGTGAAGTCGTTTGATCTCAACAAGTGCTGCAACTGACATTGAAAGAATAGATATGAAGATACCAGTTCCGATTCTTTGAAGCGTTGTTAAGCCAGAAGGTTTCCTAGTAAAGGATCTGACAATAGGAATCATAATGCGGTCATAGATGGGAATGAGGATAACAACGGTCATGCTGATGAAAGATTGTAGAGTGGCTGCAGGAATCTCAAAGTTTGACCCGATTGACCGGTCCATAGTGACTCCCTGTTTGGTGAATAGCGTGGAAAACTGAGCAAATACGACTGCGAAAGCTAAACAGCTAGCCCATATTGGAACTAGTCTAAGTACTGCCTTGGCTTCTTCAACCTCATTGATGCTACAAACCTTCCCGTCTTCCTTTGACCCATCAGGTGAAAGTAACGCTTTGTTGAGAAATCTGTGGAAAACCAATATTTAAAAGATGTTAAGAAATTATGTATAATGGCATATACAATATCTTTATGTTTTAGCATGTGTGGTTCCCTACTCAAAAGTAAAGGGAAGTTGCACATATAGCATACTTGCAGTCGATTTCTGGTAACCTCAGGCATAAAAGGTAACCAAACTTTCAAAATTTCTATCTATTTAAGGTAAACTTATAGCTTATCAGGTAACCGGTGTTTTGCGTGCCAAGTCAGAAAAACGTTCAGCAAGACCAAACTTAGTGACACATCATCATTTGACATGGTAACCTGTAATTATTATCTGAAATGTAATTTTGAGAGAATTGAGAGTTCTTATGGGTGAAGATAAAGATGGTTTCCCAAGACGGAAATAGCCCAAATTATATTATTTTCTTCTTCTTCAATAAACCCTTTTCTATATAGGGAACATGCTTTTAACACCAACTTTTAGTGTTCTATGTTATAAAACCATATAAGAGACAGAAAAAGCAAGAGAAAGCAGATTTTAAAAATAACTACAATTACCTAAATTGCTGAGAACCTTGATGAGGCAAGGTTCCAGAAGCTTCCTCTTCAAGTGATATCGATGAAGATCTAGTTTTCCGATTCTGGAATGCTCTAACAAACACCTGCCCGATTCTGAGGAAAGGACTTTTTTCATTAACTTTTTCTCCAAACCGATAAGTTACAGTACCAGCTGCAAAAATAAGCAATGCAAGACCCATAACGGCACAAGGAATCCCAAATCCAAGAGCCCAACTAAGGTTGTCCTGAATGTAGTTAAGAACAGCTAACGCCATTAATGGACCACCACATAATCCAAGATACCACCAGTTGAAAAACGAGCTTTTAGCTTTACATTCTTCTGGATTCTCCGAGTCAAACTGGTCAGCTCCAAAAGCTTGAACACAAGGCTTGTGCCCTCCTTGTGCGAATGCGACCAGATATAGTGAAAAGAAGAATAATATAATTTGGTACTGAGGAGGTGAGCATGATGTTGCATCGGCGGTACTTTCGCAGACAGAATAAGGAAGGAAAGCTGAAATGGTCAGCAACCCAAGTGCCTGTTAATCATCACAACCCAAGTATTCTATTAGTCATGATAGATACGAAGTACCGGATTTTTATCAAAGTGGAATTTTCCAAATATTGAATTGATTTTTCTCTATATCTTCTTTGTAACATAATCGGAAGTTGATTTCAATTCAAGCAGAAGAGGTGACACAATTTGAAAAAATAAGACACAACAAACTTTCTTAAATAAGTTATTTAATCCAAAGTTACTGCTCTGCCCATCAATAACCACCATATAACATTGATAACTCTGATTTTAATCCACATATTTCCTCTATATCGTTCTTATCCAGGGGCATACTACATATATGACTAATTGTCAAACATTCTAATAAACTATATGCCAAGTTAAATATTGCCTTCTTTTAGGAAAGACGGAAAGTGAAAAATAAATGCGACACTGGACTTGATGAAGATGCGTATATGAGGCCCAAGTTAAACACAAACATGTTTTATTGATAAACTTATAAGTAAATCAAATGAGAGCTTTTAAGTTCAGATTCTAATTCGCTAACAAAATCCAATCCAATCTTCTGATGAGTTAGGTAATACGATAACTACTTGAAGTCACATTCTATGTAGGTTAATGATGTCGGAAATATAGCAATAGTGATAAGAAAAGTTACTGATGACCAACTTCTGTTTTTATAAATTGCAGGTTGGTATTTAATTCATATTTCTTCAGCAAGAAGACATAGGATAGGAGAAAAAAATTCGTCATTACTGGTCATGTGTTCAAACAAGAATTATTAGGTGCATCTAATATACAATTTCATTAACTGGTTTATGTTTCTCGTAATGCAAATTTAAGATTAGGCAACTGTTTTAAAAGAGGGAAGTGATTTGCATGATAGTAAGTTCTGAACAATGTCACACAGTTCCTAATAGTCTTTGTTATTTTAATAAAGAGGGCGATATGTGCATTAAATGGATCAACAAACTCACCGTAGAGGATGAGTAGGTAAATTATATCAAATTCTTGGAAATACGTGACACTAACATGTTATTCACAGTTGTTTGGGTATATCAGATAGTTCTAGAAAGTCAACAAAAGTTGAGTTTGGCCCAATTTCTAAATTTCTATTTCTTCCACCAGATACGTATCATACACCAAAGAAATGAGGTTTACTAGTTTTTCTACATTTCAAAATATATACGTACATATAAGTTATTTCACACTCAGATATCGATTGAGATGAAATTTTGGATAGTCCAACACTTATGAGTCTATAGGTCCATGTCATATCGAGGTTAATAAAAAGATCTCTGACACTTAGGTACTTAAACAAAAGAAGAAGCTTTCAATCAGGCTCATACAGAACTTAAGATGTTACTAAGCATGTTTATGGTACCTCGGAAGCAAGATATTCCATGCTAAAGACAACTGCTTTATCTTAGTTTGTTTTACCGTCCTTGATATTAGAAGGGGATGCAATTAAAGTCAATTGTCTGCTGATCGAAATCAGAATACTATGTTTACCAGCTAAATATAAGAACAATAAGGACAACAGAAAGTAGACAAGAAAATATTAGACATAATAGTAATACAATAGGAAGGCAATCTATAACTACATCCATCATTATAATGGTATACAACTACTACTAGCGGATTCTTTAGATCACCGATATTATGCGGATTTTGAATTGACTTTGCTGACTAATTAGATTTGAACTTATCACTAAATGATGTTGAGATAAGATCATAAGTATATATCATTCAGCTTTATCACACAATCTTATTATTAGTTATTACCATTCGGGAAGTTAATGATATTGATCAAGAACATTCGTCAATAATCCTGAGTTAACAGAGGGTGGCAGGCGCAGCAAAGCAATCATCAGCCCTGGGCACATGCGACCTCCATGACGTGCATACAGTCATGTCGCCTCAACCGTGGCACGCCACTTTTGACACCTCTTGTTATATGTCTAGTTCTTATTCTCCTCTAAAAGCCCCTTAAGTAGAAAGATAACAAGATGACAATGATCCAAACTACAGGATCTATAGGCACAGACATTTCGTTTTGAAGCAGTTCATTGTTAAGACAAAAATCAATCACCAAATGTGTATGTTGTATATGTCTGGTTCTCAGAACTTTACATAGTTACAAGTTGGTGTATGGTAATGATATGAACTTTGAACCCCATCCAGTGAGGTCATTTTATAAAAATTTTCTGAGGCCTTCAAAATTTTATAAAATGTCACCGACTATAGTAATTTCATACTTGTTGCTTTTAACATTTTCTATTTTTTAATATGTAATTAATATATTTTGGTGTTTAAGGATTCCAAGGTAGAAATGTTATGTACATTATACAATAATTTATATTCTTGAAAAAAGTACACCTCGTGTGTATGTGATGCCTACATGTGTAGCCCCTTTTTGAACCAATTCAACTAGTGTAATACCCGTAAGTTGATTAGAAACTCGGATCCAACTCTAAAAACTTAACATACATTTGTATTTAAAATTTTAAATGAGACTTTTAAATGAGAGCGTATCCGTGTTAAAAACAAAAAGTGAGATGCTTCTTAGCCTCCTATCCAATGAAGACTAAACCGATGGTCACAAATAGAATGTACTACATATCGAATCCCTGATTGTACATTTCGGTACACCTACTAAAATACTAACTTAGTTAGATACATTTAACAATGAAGTTGGACCACAAATTCCACAATAACATATATTAAACAAAACAACGGAACATGTAACTAACCAGTATATAAAGGGAAGAAGCAATAATAATAGTACGATATCTCCCCAAAAAAGCATCAGCGACAAAAGCACCAAACAGCGGCAAAAGTGAGGCTGTTCCAGACCACGCATTTACATTCTCAGCCGCTGTAGCCGTAGATTGACCCAACGGTCCAGTCAAATACATTATCAGATTTGAACTTATTCCATAGTAAGCAAACCGCTCAGCAACCTCAACACCTATACAAACAACATTAAAAAATGTTTAGTCATGTTTTGGTAAAAGGTATACAATAAAAAACATGCTTCTTTTCAAGTCCCATTGTACCTTCTTTATTTGTTATGCTATATACTACAAACTTTCAAATATTGTCCCGATATAAAAAATTATTGTCCCGATATAATACTTATCGCTGAAAAACATTCACGGTATTTTGGTACTACTTTTTAAGGTTTATACGCGGCAATAAAGATGATACTTGGACAAGGCTATAAAGTTTGTATAGCATAGAGTGGAACTAAAAAAAAGTAGTCCCTCCGCCTCTCATGACAAAAAACAGGGTTTAAGAAAAACATAATGTGATTTCTTTTTCTTATTCTTAGTTTTTGCATAATGACAAGATTAGAAATAATAATTTCAACGATCAAACTAGTAATCTATTTTTAGTAGTGGACATCTAACTAACTGATACAACGGGATAAGTATGAAGTATCTATTATTAAAATTGAGCTCAGAAAGTAGGTTGCCAACCGATAATGAAATAAGCGGATCTCCAGCTGCCGGATTTGGATCTGACGGCTGGACGACCTTTGAAGTCAACGAAGCCGTCAACAGTTCCGTCTAACAATGGTGTTTCGGCCATGTGGGCTGTTGACTGTTTACTATTCCACCAACCACAATCAGGTTCACCAAAGGCGGGAGGATAATGAATGGTTAAGGAAGGTTGTTACATGCTTTTGTTGTTTTATAAGAGCATCTCGATATTCTTTAACTTCTGATTCACATCAGCTTTAACATTTCACCTTAACATCTCAAAATACACCTACAACAATAACATCCCAAAGTTAAACTTTAACATTTCATATTTTCAATTTCAACCCTTAAACTAAAACAAACACTTCATTTATTAAACGTTAACTAATATTTCGTTTATTAAATTAATATACAAATACCATTTTTATATTATTAAAAAAAATTACAAAACTAAAAAAAAAAAAAAAAAAAAGGTTAAATTGATATTGGTCCACAAACACAAACGCAAACCCATCTTCTTCTTCGTCTTCGTTAAACGCAAACCCAGATGTATAGTCAATACTTGCACAATTTTATGAATGTTTAGTTAAAACCTAGACGTAGATTATACATAGTTGGGTTCGGATAACTAAAGATAAAACCAAAACCAAACCATGATTAGCAGTTTTCTCGGTTTCAATTTATTCGGTTATCCGTTTTTACGGTTTCACATTGAGCAGATCAAATCGGTTTATCGGTTTCTATATCATTAATCAAGTTAACTTATCATATCATTAATCAAGTTAATAAATGGGTATTGATTTATCATTAATTGATAGTTTTATTGTTGGGATTAAAAGGTTGTTTGAGTGAGCTAAAGTTGATAACTTGCGCATTTTTTAAAAGCTTAATGTGGGAAGCTTATAGTTACCGTCTTATTTCGCGTCCAAAAAGTCATAATTTCATGTAAATAACCTTCTTAGACATTAAAACAAGTGATACAAAAAGCATTATAAGTTAAGTAATAATGCTAGGTGTTGGTTTGTGGGAGTTGATACACACGAAATGACTAGAAGTGTGTGAGCCTATGGGGGCACACACGTTAAACATGAGCGTACGTAATATACGTTTATACTTGATATATATACATGACCCGTTTTGTTTGCATGAAACCCTATTAATCTACACGACCCATGGGTTGTTTCCTTTCAACTTGGGTCGGGTTTTGGTTGCCTTGAGCTTAGACAAAAACTGTGATCGGTGGTGTTTGGATTTGATTACTTGGAGCTTAAGTTTGAGTCCATGTACAACTAGGGTTCTAGTACTATAAATACAAACACCCCATGCTATCTAAAACCACGACATACTATCCCTAACTTCTGCCAAACCGATTCCTCCTCAAGGTTTTTACCCAATCGGTTTTTTTCCCCTAAACTCCGATTAGGGTTTGTTTGGTTTATTGATTTCTAAACGCTTGCATCACTTAGATCCAAGAAGTTGTTTAGTGTATCGTTTAGAGGTGTTATTGCTTTGTTCCTAGTCGATCTCGTAAGCAAGACAAAGGTGGTTTCTGTTCATCTCGATCTCGGACAGAATACATAGTATATATCGGAAAAGGTTTGTCCGATATCGGGTGAAACACAAAAGGTGTTTTGGGTGTTGTTGTGGTTCTCGGACATAGGGTAAAAGACAAGTTCTTGGTTTTCTTTGTTCGTGATTAGTTCAAGTATTCAAGGGTTGATTTGGGTAAACGTTCTCGACTAGCTTTATCGAACGTACTTGTGGTTAAGTGTTTGTGTGTGGACTCGTAGAGGTATTCGTTTTGAATACTTGGTTTCTTGTTCGTTAATTACTTGCGGGTGACTACGAGGGTTAGTTTCTTTATCCTTTTATTTATTATTGTTTATTATTTATGTGTTAACCTAATTGCATAAACTAGATCCAATTCCGCTGCGTACTCGTTGCGTTACTTGGTTAACTAGATCTTAAATCCCAACAGTGGCATCATGAGTCAACTCGTTTTTGTGATTATGGGTTACACGCTTTAATAAACATGTTAAAAGGCTGCATGAAATCTAAATCAGTTATTCGTTTTATTTTGGTTTTGACAACTATAATGCAATATTTGTCAAATTATTAATAAAAAATACATAGACACATACTAATTATATTAAATTGTTAATTAGAACTAATTTGTTAATTAGAATTAAAGTGTTAATTTGAATTAATTTGTTAATTAGAATTAATTGTTAATTAGAATTACATATTGTTAATAAATACATAAAAAAAAAAATAAAGTAAAGTAACGCCCAATGCCGTCTTCCACGGGTTATGGGTACCCAATACCATTTCCGGTGTATGGGGGAGGTTAAGATGTAGACAGTCTTACCCCTACCTAAGGTAGAGAGGCTGCTTCCAGTTCTACCAAAGGTAGAAAGGACCTCCGGCCTTTTGTAGGGAGTGAGGATCGAACCCCTGACCTCTCGGTTGAGAGGAAAGGGGTTTTTCAACTGATCCAACCCTACTTGTTAATAAATACATAAAATAGCATAATTAATTGTTAATTAAGTTTGGCATGAATTTTATGTGTTTTTCCGGCTATAAGACCCACTCAATTGCTTTTTGTGATGTATGGGGCGATCTAGGTTTCGTACCTAGTGATTGTCTTATGGTTCTCCTTTTGGGGAAGACTCGCGAGAGAACTCAGAACAATATGTGTTTATTAATGTTTTATGTTTATATGTTTGTGATTCCTTATGTGCATAATTGTTACTTGTATTTGACACCTAATTGTATGCAATATGGAATAATACATATCGTAATCATAACATTAATAATGGTCTTTATTTACACGCCTAAATACCATGCTCATTGTGACCTGCTATTTGTTTTGTGGAAAATTGTTTTTGTTAAATAAAGTGACTAAACTATTGAAACAAGTTTTTCATGAATTTAAAAACTAGACGCTATGGACACTTGAGATGTACGGCTCACCCACTAGAACATACTATAAAGGGGGTTTAAGGAGGTGCACACAGTCACACCTAAAGGATTTCCGGTTATTGCCTAGCGCTGACCTGGTCCTCCGCCTCCCTGCGAGTTCGATTAGAGCTACCGTGAACTATGATGATCACTACAGTGTCATTACCAAAAGTTTTTAAAATAAGTGTTACAAAGTTGTTTTGCATGCTTCTTTGTATACGATTTTTACCACATTTATGTGAATACCCTATGTGTTAAATTTTAAGTATATGCCAACCAACTATGAACACGTACATTTGGCTTGACTTCTTTGGTCAGGCCTTTGGACCATTCTAACCCATGGTGATTATTACTCATTGGTCAGACCTTTGGTGATTTTTGCAAGTTCTTACTTGGTCGACTTATTTCGAGTATGCTTGGTCAGACCTTGGACCCGAGGCATAAGATGAGAACTAAATATGCTTTTGACATTATTACTTGTTTACTAATGCCTTAAACAGTCTCATAAAGTCTAAGAGTTGCATTATGCAATTAACGCCCGTCGCTTACCTCTTGTCCTACTTAGTTACTCATTGGTCAGACCTTTGGTAAATAAGTGGGAGTGTAAGATGGATCTTAGTCTTATTAGTAATTAACTGGTTAGTTAATTCTTTTAAGAATGTGATTATCTAAAATACTAATTATTTGAACTTTTCTAAATTATAGATGACTACCTCAGTCGGAAACAATTCGGTACTTTCGGAGTTTCTTTGAGAAACAAAAACTCATTGGACCTAACTTCATTGACTGGTATCGCCAGATTCGCATTATACTGTCAGCTGAAGATAAGGAAACTTATTTGGAGCATCCCATGCATGTTGCACCTATTGCAACTCCTGGCCACCCTATCCCTGCTGAGGCTCTTGCAGCTCACACTGCTTGGGTCAAAGGCTCAAAGGATATAGCTGCCTTCATGCTCATGACCATGGAGTTAGAGATCCAACGAAATCTAACTCATCTTGGTGCTTATGACATGCTTCAGGAGTTGAAGTACATGTTCTCCCAACAGGCAGAACAGGAGCTTCTACAAACTACACGTGAATTTCACGCGTGCAAGCAGGAAGAAGGTCAATCTGTTAGCTCATATGTTCTAAAGATGAAGAGCTACATTGACAACTTGGAACGTCTTGGTCACCCAGTTACTCTGAACTATGGAGTTAGTTTGATCTTAATTGGTCTCTTTAAAGAGTACATTTCGTTTGTGCAGAACTTTAATATGCACAACATGGGAAAGACCGTAAATGAATTACATGCTATGCTTAAGCAACATGAGCAGACATTGCCAAAGAAAGATGTTGCACCTGCACTACATAACATACGTGCGGGAAAGGTCCAGAAAAACCATAAGAAGAATAAATCGTTTAAGGCTGCTAAGGGGAATCAAGGAAATGGAAAGTACAAGCTGGCTTATGCTCCTGAGTATAAACCATCTCATGCTTCCAAGCCTAAGATTCCTCCACCACCCAAGAAGGATAATCCTGCTAAGGTCGTGACCTGTCACCAATGTGGTGAAATGGGTCATTGGAGAAGGAATTGTCCCCAGTATATCGACGAGTTGATGAAAAAGAAGAAACAGTCTCTTGCAGCTAGTTCTTCAGATATTTTCACTATAGAACTCTACTCTTTTCGTAATACATCCTTAGTATATGACACGGGTTGTGGTATTCACATCCGTAATACTACTCAGGGTCTTAGGGGAAGTAGGAAGCTGAAGCCAAGAGTTTTAAGTCTGTACGTGGGAAATGGTCAATGCGCAGGAGTTGAAGCAATTGGTGTTTTTCATTTATGTCTCCCTAGTGGATTAATAATTGTTTTGAACGATTGTCATTATGCTCCCTCTATTACTAGAGGAATTATTTTAGTTTCACGTTTGTACGATGATGGTTTTGTTAATCGTTTTGAATCGAATAATGCAATTTCAGTTTCTAAAAATAACATTGTTTATTTTACTGCTATTCCTCGTAATGGTATTTATGAAATTGATATGTTTTGTTCAAATACAAATGATAGTTCTATGTTTGCTATAAGCAATAAAAGAGCCAAGTCTAACTTGGACTCTGCTCTCTTGTGGCATGGTCGTCTTGGACACATTAGCAAGAAACGCATGGAGAAGTTGCAACATGATGGACTTCTCTACTCAACTGACATTAAGTCACTTAAAAAGTGTGTTTCATGCATGTCTGGTAAGATGGCAAGAAAACCCTATACACATCAAGTGGAAAGGGCTAAAGATCTACTTGGACTAATACACACAGATGTTTGTGGCCCTTTTAAGATTATGTCAAGACAAGGAGCAAGTTACTTCGTCACTTTTACTGACGACTATACTTGCTGAAACATAAACATGAAGTGTTTGAAAATTTTAAGGTGTTTCAAAAGGACGTAGAAAATCAACTCGGGAAGACTATTAAGTCACTACGTTCTGATCGTGGAGGTGAATATATGAGTCAAGAGTTTTTGGATCATCTAAAGGAGCATGGGATCATTGCACATCGAACTCCTCCTTATACTCCACAACATAATGATGTGTCTGAGAGGAGAAATCGAACCCTGCTTGACATGGTTTGCTCCATGATGAGTCAAACTACTCTTCCAAAGTCCTTTTGGGATTATGCCCTTGAGTCTGCTGCACGCATTCTCAATATGGTTCCAACTAAGAAGGTTGATAAGACACCATACAAAGTATGGCATGGGCAAGCCCCTAATCTGTCTTACTTAAAAGTCTGAGGTTGCGAGGCACTTGTTAAGCGTGATACACTTACCAAACTTGACAAACTTGAACCCAGATCTGTTAAGTGTATCTTTGTAGGATACCCAAAGGAAACAATGGGATATTCTTTCTACCTTCCGTCAGAGAACAAAGTTATTGTTGCTCGAAATGCTGAGTTCTTTGAGAGCAATCTCATGGATCAAGAAGCAAGTGGGAGTCTAGAAGATCTTGAAATAATTCAAGATGAAGATACAAATCCTTCTTTAGAAACTAGCTTACATCATGATGAGGATGATCAAGAAATTGATGAACCTCAAAGTGATATTATTCCAATTCGAAAGTCCGCAAGGACAAGCCGTGCTCCTGATCGTATGTGCTTATACATCGATGCTGAGGAACATGAGTTAGGGGATCTTGGTGAACCCAATAACTATAAAGCTGCATTGCTGGATCCTGAATCCAATAAATGGCTTGATGCGATGAATGTGGAAATGCAATCCATGAAAGACAATGATGTCTGGGTTTTAGTTGAGCTTCATCCTAACTGCAAGACAGTTGGTAGCAAATGGCTTTTCAAGAAGAAAACTGACATGGATGGTAATGTGTACACCTTTAAAGCTCGTCTCGTAGCAAAGGGCTTCACTCAAACCTAAGGGATTGATTATGAAGAGACCTTTTCTCCTGTAGCAGACATTAGAGCTATAAGGATTCTCATAGCCATAGCTGTGTCCTATGATTAAGAGATATGGCAAATGGATATCAAAACCGCCTTCCTCAATGGACATCTTTACAAAGAGGTCTATATGGAGCAACCCTCGACATCTTTACGAAGAGGTCTATATGGAGCAACCTGAGGGTTTTGTTGATCCTAAATATCCTAACTGCGTATGCAAGCTCAAGTGTTCCATTTATGGACTTAAGTAAGCATTTAGGCAATGGAATAAGCATTTTGATGATGAGATTAAGAAATTCGGATTTTCTCAAAATCAAGATGAGCCATGTGTATATCAGAAAGCTAGTGGGAGTTAAGTCATTTTCCTAATTCTATATGTTGATGACATATTGCTTATGGGAAACAACATTCTGTTAGGTTCCCATTTATGTAACACAAGTATCAATATGAAGAAATGAGGTAAGAAAGGATCGGATGAACACACACACACTTATGCGTATAAAATGAGAGAAAGATTATGCATAGAATAAATGTGAGAGTGAACAACCAACCTTCAAATGAAGGTTTACATGAGGTATTTATAGGAAGGAACTAGGGCAACATGCAAGTTCCCTTCCTTTCCTTATTAGGCTTGGTCCAAGGCTTATGGTCCTTCTACATAAGCCTTAGCATAATAACAAACATAAAGGCCTAATTAAGCTAACTATTACATATTAATTACTAACACTTGTAATCTAGTTTAGGAGTGATTCCAACAATCTCCCCCTAAGTGTTGGTGATTAATGATTTGAGTGATAACGTTGTAGGTGCTGATGTAATAGTAGCTTTGACGTCTTCTGACCTCCTTCTTTCTTGTGAGAAGAAGTGCCTTGATTCGAACAATCTCCCCAATGTAGGGAAATTGTTTCCTTTGAAGTTTTTCAGCTTTGACGTCATCATTTTCTTTGTTTTTTGATCTTTGTTCTTTGTGATGGTAGTGATAGTATGTTGTAGTTATCTGCATCAGGTCCGCTTCGTTGCTCCAGTGTCTCCACGTTTTTCTCCAACATGCTCACACGCTCTTTAACGTTGGATTTCAATGATGATGTAGTTCTCTTAGTCTTTAAACTTTGTAGATTCTTTGGCTTTGACTAAGAATCATTCTGACTTTGTGTTGCCTTTTGAGAGAACTTCAATTGATGTTGGTATGAGCATGTGGAGAATCTGCACGATCTTTTCCACCCGCGAGCATCCATAAGAAGAAAACATAAAACATAGGTTAGAAATAATCCAGCGCTTACAAGTTTGAACTTTGAGTGTGTTAACAACATAGTGTGAAAACACGACTCTAATTCTCACAAAGGCTGTTCCTGAACTGGAGTCCGACAAGTGAGATAACGCGATGTACCAAAGTACACCTACAGTTCAGGTGAGTCGCTGAGGTACACCGAAGTATCACCCCACGACTGTAGACCGTTTGAGACTCACTAAGCGTAACCCACAAGGAGTTACCGGTGAGCCGTCAAGGCTGTTTGATGTTGACCCTGGCAGGAGTTTCCATTCAATCACTGAGGATCACATGTGTGAACCTCTCATAAATGTTCTCGACAGATTGCTAAGATCTGTGTAGGACTCGATAATGTATCACTTGCGTCCTTAATGTTGAACGACAAGTGATGAAATGTCAAGTGTACCTAAGAGATCTTTTGATGAATCTCGTGGCTCTAGACTCAATAGTGCGCTTTGGTTTTCCTGAGCGGAGACTAGGGAGAGGGTCTCCTTCTTCAATACCAGCAATCTCTAAGAGAAAGCCGATAGTTTACGTAGGGTTCCCTGTGAGAATGAAACAAGCTTCTGTTGAGAGAAACTTGAGTGGCTAAGAAGGTTTAGTGCATGTGTCACTGGGTCCATGACGACTTTGATCTTCAATACCGGTGTCATCAAGTGACAACCAGTAGCATATAAATTGAACCCGGTGTCTGCCCTAATTTGAATAATCTGGAGGGCTATTTCTTTTTACCCTTTTCTTTACTTTTTCTTTTTAATTCTTCAACTCCTTCTTTCTTCGATTCTCATTTTCTCCTTTTTATAATCATACCTAAGGACTTCTAATTCTAACTATTGGTGGTGTCCTTTGGTAGATCCCTCCGGCTCTGGCGGATCATAGGACGGTTATTCCTAACCTTAGTCACCTTATAACTCCATGACTAACCTATGTTGCCATAAAACCATTATCTTGAAAATCTCTCTCAAAGTGATTGTGAGTAAAAGCATTTTGTACCACTATGAGAGTTTAGAATTTTGCAGAAATACTCCCCTCCACACGTGCTAAAGTATATTGACAGAAATCTGCATGGTGAGAGAAGAGCGCGCACTTTTGAATTGATCAACTCAAGATAGACACTCCCCCGCAAGACACGGTTACGTTGCATAGTTAAAGAGTTACATTGTCAGCTTTTAGGTGACAACTAGCTCTAATAACTACCTTGAAGGTGTGGACAAACCTCGAAAGGTTGTCAAACCCATCAAAGTTCATGTCTACCAAAAGTTTCTCGAATGGTACATTCTACTAGGACAAGTCCTTTGCGAGACACGTTTACATCACTAGCGAACTAGTTTGAAATTATTTCCTATCCCGGACAAGTCTTTTCGAGTTACTAACATGTAAGATCTCGTCAATTCATTGGTTAAGTCTTTTTAGCACACCGATTCATTTGCAATTCACAGCATATTTCTTATCACATAATTTTTTTCTCCCCCTCAAAAATGGCATATAAATGTTATTTTTGACGAAATTTGATATCGAATATGTCCATTTCGAGTTTTGCGGGAAGATTACCACGAAGAACAATTTTGTGAACAAAGTTTTTAAGCAAATACTCCCCCTCAACAAGTGATATTAACTTTTGAGGTTTTGAAAATCATAAGGGGAAGTACTAGTTCTTTTGAGCAAAACTTTTGAAAAATGAAAGTTTGGATAGTTTTACTCAAAATTAAGAAGCTTTCGCTCCTTTTATAAGGATTGTGGCACTGAAGCGTACCACAGGGTCCTTACATTACAAGTACGGGTTGTGCATTGTTATGTGTGCACAAGCCATTGTCATATAAAAATCACACATCCATATTATAAGATAAGAGAAAACAGATCAAGGGGTACCAGGAGATTCAGGTAATCCAGCAATAACTCCGGGAATGCGTTCTGGACGATGATAGCCTGTGAGAGATATGCTTGGACGACCACCAACGAAACTCTCCAATGTACAGAACTGATCCCGCCTAAACAACCTTTCATCAATCCGCGTGATGATCTTCTTAACATCCCTTCTTTCCCTTGAATTCCATCTCTTCGGTGACCCTATGCCTTCATGAATCTCTTTCAACCTGTATGCTAACCCGTCCCTAACTTTCTTCAATGTGTGATCCCCAAACTTATGAAGCTCTTTGCACGCCATGAAGCAGTTGTGATGTAGTTCACTTATGTAGACTACCCCAAACGGTTTCTTGATAAGGGTGTACTGAGCAAGTCGGTTTATGTCGGGAAGGTCTAGCTGAGGTTTTGTGAGATTTACGCGTTTCTGATAAGATTCCACGGCAAGTTGGATGTCTTCTACACGTTCTTGGATCACGATGCTTCTGATGAAGATTAACAATGACTTGATGTACTCGCGTTGGATAGTCGTAGAGAATTGTCGCATTCGTCCTTGTACCTTTGCAAGATACATATCTTCAATGTCGTTTAGAGACAATCTCGGAAAATCCGCTTCACAGAAGTCATAATCCTCTTCGTCTTGTCGTTTGACCACAATTTTCTTGAGGAATGTGTAGTCCCACTTTGTCGACAAAGGAACATGCTTAATAGCAACGATCCGTTTATCACTAAACACTTCCTTCTTTGACTTAAGAACCTGGCAGCTTTTGTAGTAGATTCTTCGGCGTTCAGGCCAATGGTGAATCCCATTCAATGCATCGATATCATACTTTTCCACTTTGTCAGCAAACATGTGTGTGGCATATTCCTCGATGGCTATGTTGTTGGAGTATATTGCTGCCGGGAAAGGGAGTGTAAGTGATGTAGCATATTTCTTGGAGACATCGTTACCATGTAGAAGAAACTCTAGGTCATTGTTGAAGAAATAGCGGAATAGAATCTTGGGTTGATCTGGTCGGCCAATTGTAGGTAGAGGTCTGGTCCAGTCAGTGTAGTATGGAGCTTTGTCTGGTCTAGTGAAGTTAATGTTAGATTCAGGGTTGAGCCAATCAATGTTGTTAGACATGGCCCGTGAAATGTTGTCGAGATGATATTCGACTTTAATTGCACTTTCTGAGCTGTCTTTAAGAAGTTGAAATGCATCATTCTTGATTCGCTTCAACTCTACCTTAGTCATCTTCTTCACTCTGAACTTATCTTGTATAAACTTCACATGCTCCATTGTGCGACCATCTACCATTTCTTGACATTCTGGTAATTGAGGGGTAGCATCAACGAGTTTTGAGAACCAGTCATACTCTTCGGTGTCATCTTCGTCTAACCATGACACAACATTGGTCTTTGTCTTCTTTTTAGGCTTTGTTGATGATGCTGGTTTCTTTGCTGATGAAGAAGGAGTAGGTTGTTGTTGGGGCTCAGGGACATCTTCATCGTCACCACCAGTGTATTCAAAATGATCACCGGTTTTCTCTGCGTGGGGTGGTAACTCAGAGTCTTGAGGTTTCTCAGCAGCAGCAGAACGTGGAGGAGATCTTCTGTCGGTGGAGGTTCTTTGGGGTGGTGGTGGCATAGAGGAGGAGTCATCAGACTTCTTCTTGCGTTTGGTCTCTTTATCCTTATCCTTATCATCATCGTCTCTTGGACGCTTTGGCCTTTCATTTGCTTTGCATGACGTTTAAGTTGGTATTCCAAAGAATGCGTCAAATAGTTTACCTTCGTCAGAAGTAAACGTTGCAGATCGTTTTGACATTTGTAGTACCAGCTTGGAAACCATTTCTGCATCGGAGAAAGCTGTAGGCTCAGTTGGATTGATTGTTACTGTTAAAGGTGTTGATCTTATCATTTGCTTGACCAACTGCATGAGATTCGGATAGAGTTGTCTGGTGAACATCTCTTTTGTCACTCCAGGAACAAAGGTCGAGAAGGAACTTATGAGTATATTCCCTACTCGTCTTGTTCATTTCACCCTGTACATCTCGATTGAGAAACTTCTGAATCTGTTCCCGTTCTCTCAACATCTGGTTTATCCTGTTTTGAAGAAGGTTGACTCTGTCAGCGAGTTGATTTAGTTTCTTGTTGACTACGTTTTTCTTCCTTACTTGCTTGACGGCTTTAACAATCTTCGTCTTTGCTCGGGATGCCCAAGTGTCGGTTGGCTTCTTAATGGATCTGGATGCGGATCTGGTGGTTTCTTTGGATGGTGGAGGTGATGAGTGAGAAGATGAGTCTGATGATGATGAGACATGAGGAGGCTCAGGGTCCTTTGGTGGCTCAGAGGTTGGTTCCTTGCTTCGTACGGAACTATCAAGAATGTAATCATTGGCTTCCTGTTCCGCTTGAGCCTGTTCTTGTGCCTTAACCCTAGCTTCTTCATCTGCTTGAGCTTGAGCTTCCATTTCTGCTTTTTCTTTAGCCGCAGCCTCAACATCTTCATCAGGAATTTTCTCAGACTTCTCCTTTTCTGGTTCCTCAAAGTCATAGATGATAGAGTCCTCGAGTTGCCGTTGTTGTTGTTCGTGGGTGGTGGTACCAGTTCCCTTATCGGGTTGATTAACCGCATCAGAAACTAGTGTAGATAGTGCACCACCACTTGACCCTCCGGGGCCACGAGTTTGTTGCTATTCGAACTCTTTGGCAATGTGTTGGAGTCTGAGGTTCTTGAGCTTCTTTCTGTAGTCTTTGTCTTCATCCAGTGGCTCTTCTTCTGAGCTCTCTTCTTCGTGCTCAAGCACTGGAGTTTTCCCTTTTTCAGACTTGGGACTGAGAGGTTTTGCATCGTTAGAGTATCATCGGTTGCGATCTCGAGTAGATAATTTCTTCATCCGTTTCAGTGTCCTCTGAGTCCTCGTCCATTAGTTTTGGTTCTGGTTTGGGAATAGGGATGGCTTCAATAAGAGGAAATCTCTTCTTGAGTGTGTGAGTTCTCTTTGGGTACCTTCTCGTACTCTCAGTGCTCGATATACTTCCAGTACTGCCTCTTCTGGTCTTCCTAACAGGTGTACCAGACGATTTTTCATCAATGAATCCCACTTTGCCTAATGCAACTGCTTCCAAATAACATGTGTACGATTGTAGTCCCTTGATATCAGCAGTGAGAAGGCAATCTGGTAATACTGCACCTTGTTTCTTCATTGTTGAGTCCTTAAATCTGACAACATTGAGTGTAGGCTCAAGCAACACAGAGTGATGTTTGGGGTCATCAAGTCTTAAAGGAATATCTGGATTATACCCTAGAGCCCTTTGGATTAACAGTTTTGTGTATCTGATATAAGGGATTTTGGTGCCAGGTTTTTTAAGGTAAGACATCATGTCGTCCCAGATCAGAGCTGCAAATTCGATGTGTTTCATGTTGACCATACCCCAAAATATTTGTAGTTCCATGAGCTTGGGATGCTCATGACCACTATCACGTCGGGAAACGGATTTGGCAATCATTATGTAGAGTGTTCTCCATGGCTGGAGGATGTTCTTAAGATCCACTGATGAGTGCTTTGTGATTATCCCAGCAGCTTCATCATAGCCGATGTCGACCATGAACTGCAGAGCGACCTCTTCCATTGGAGTAGCAGTGTATTCAGTAGGCTCGATGATAGGAAGAAGAAGAATAGCCCTCAAATATGTAGGAGTGATGGTGACTTGTTTGTTGTTAAGTGTCACTGTCACAGCACTTTGACCTTTGACCTTTTGTATAGTGTGCCAGAATTGGTGAATGTAGATCTCCGGCACAGTAGCAGAATTTGTGAGCATGTTCTGGTAAGGGTGAGTCTTCAGAATATCCATGGCAATCTGACAAGAAGACTCAAAACAAGTGAAGTTTTCAAAATTGACTCTGAGATTATTCTTTCCAATCTTCATTGGGTAACCGTTGGGGAAGATGTCTTCAACTGTGAGAACATTTGGTGCATCAACATTTTCCATTTGGACGTCTATATCGTGATCTGAAAGATATTTAGCCAAAAGAACCAACATATCGAAAGACATTACGTTAGTCAAAAGTTGATTTTATTGTCTATTTATTGAATATGATATGTTAACGAATGTTACGAGTCCAATGTCACTTGTTTGTCCAATAGTCCAAAGTAGTCGTGAAAAGTTTCGTGAATTTATTAACTTTGAATTTTAAAGTCCAAATATTACTAATTATCACAACATATTAACCATTTAAGCTTATTAATGACATTTTGGTTTCGTGACGTTATGATTTGTTTATTTACAAGTTTATATGCGTAACACTTCATAATTTTGGTTAATATAAGGCTTAGGCGTAAAGTTCCAAGCTTATGCGTAAACAGTTGTGGTCATACGCATAAGCATAAGCTTATGCGTAGGATCTTGACTTACGCGTAAGAAATGTTACGCGTAGGAAAAGAGAACCTTAGGCATAAAGCTTACGCGTAGGCGTATATGGGAGCTTATGCGTAAGGCTTACTCGTAAGAGTGAACCTTATGCGTAAAGCTTACTATTTACGCATACCCTTCACAGGATACGCGTAGTCCCCTTTGTAGAACCTTACGCGTAAGATTACTCTTACGCATAACATTCTACGCGTAAGGTGATCCTTATGCGTAGGAGCTCAGTTAAACTTGATTTTGAATATTTCACGCGTAATAACCTGAAACAAATGAATCATAACACATTCATTAATACAACATTCAATCCCTTTCAGTCTAACATGAAGTCTCAATCAAAACTGGTTACGCGTAGGTTATGCATACGCGTGAAAACTTAAACCCTAGGATTAAAAAATTACGAATATGAAATCTAGCCATAGGATTGACACCAAATCTTTTTTGGGATATCTTAGAGGGCAAATGAGTTGACTTAAACAAGTTTTAACATCAAAACCTTCATGAATCAAGAATACCTAATTCGTATGAACATAAACCCTAATTCTTAATTATCACAGAATTAGTGTTTCTGGGTAAGATTTAAGTGTGGAATTGATCAATTAAGCATGTCACAAACTTGTTTAAACCATCTAATTTTCCAGAAACACTCTCAAATGAAAACACCCAATTCCACGCATAAACCCTAAAACTTGAATAACGATTGAAAAACATTTTCTGGGTGGATTTTTATTATGAAAATGGTTTAAAGACATGATATAAACATTGAAAACACAACCCTTATCATAAAAAACATCCAAACGTGATCATGTGTTCTTGAGCTTATGCGTAGAACACATAATCACTCTTATATCAAAATCAAACCGTTGAAACGTTTAAAAACCATTGTTTGAAATCACATAAGAGTGCTTAAATCACTTACAAATTGGAGGATTATAACACGGATTTGCATAATGAATTTGGAGCGTGGATGAGGTTTGGTAAAAATCTTAAATGTGTAATAAATGTTAAGTGATATAAGTTGGTGAGGTGTTTTTGAAAAAAATAGTTTAGACTTTTGACAATGTAAGTCCCTCCACCTTAACAATTTTCATCCACAGCCCATAAGTTCCACTTTAGTTACGTAAAGAATGATTTTTTGTAGGATCGATATTATTGTGTTTGATGATTCGGGTGGTCTTGGATGATCAAAATACAAGTATGCCATGTTTAGAGAGAGAAAGTAGTGAGAGGGAGTTTCTTGGTAGAGACTTGATGAACAAAATGTGAAAGGTTAGATTATAAAGCTCCACCCCTTCCATGGATGGAAGGGGTATTTATAGTTACAGAATACACGACCTCCTATCGGCCTGTGGATCAGGTATACAGTGGGTAAAGACCCGTCCTTCCTCCACGGTGTTACACTACGCTAAACTAAACTAATAACTAACTAATAAACTGATAAATAACGATATGTCTACGAGCTAACTTATGCTAAATTATATTTGGGGTGACCGACACTTCACTATGGAATTTCCAATTCCTAACAATCTCCCCCTAAGGGAGGTCACCCCATGTTTTACATTTCGAATCTTAGCATTCTATTTTAATCTTCAGTCTTGAGCTCGTAGACTTTAATTCTTCAACATCTGCATCTTTGTGCTTTAGCAGTGATTCTTCAAAGTCCGATTACTTTGTACTTTAAGTGGAGGCCTTTAAACTGATCCACATCTTTGAGGATCTTCGAGCTTTCATTGAGATCATCAGCCACAAAGAAATCTCTGGATCACCCTTTATTGTGTTGCCATCATGTGAAGTTGTGACTTTCGGACCGACATGCTCACACTTTTGGATCATGACATCTTTTCATCAGAGTAGCGGAAGCTTTACTGGCTCATGATATTTGTAGTAGCGTAGCAGAAACATAGTATAAAAATATCAGAGCCAGATTCTGTAGATATGCACCAGCCATGATTTCTTCAATTAAGTGTGGATGCTGTGAGCATGCGGCTTTGGATTGACTCCTCAATTCTGATCAGCTGCAACCGTCCAAATGTACCTGCAAACAACAATTAGCAATAAAACACACAAAATTGTCTTTGATCACTTTCGTTGAATTGAGGTACACGGCCCACGGTTCCCCGTTGATCAGTACAAGTACTGCCTGTGATCAGGTATAATTCCGAAGAATCTCCTTGATAGGGTTTCGCAGCTGTTCTAGCTGTTCTCAAATCGGAACGTCTCAAAGAAGACAACACGGAGTGAGTGAACCAACGAATTGAGATTCACTGATTAATGAAAAATTGATTTGAAAAACAATCGCGTATTGCTTAGAAGAAAGAGTTTTGCAATACGACGAAGGTTTTATGAGAAAGATCAATTTTCAATCAAAAATACTTTTTGTATTTGAAAAGAGTACACATTCGATGTGCTAGAGAAAAGAAGAGATTCGCACATCGAACGGTTTTTCCAAAAGTACTTTTTCAATCAGAGATACTTTTTGAGTTTGAAAATGAATACACATTCGATGTGCTAGAGAAAAGAAGATTTGCACATCGAACGGTTTTTCCAAAAGCATTCGTCAATTCATTTCCTGGACCAAGGTTGGTTCACGAATGAATCGCCCCATCGTTTCTATCCAGTTGTCACAAGATTGATCTTATAAAAGATCTCACATGCCACCTACCAAGAGCTTGTTTGATGTTGGCTCTAGAAGGCTTTCCATCTTCATCGTGAATATTGTTACATATCACTCGGATGTTCTGGCGATACCACAAGGATAATGCGTAGGACTCTTAATATATTCTTACTTTCCGTATTGTGTGAAACAGCAAGTCTTCATTAATTTATTGTCCTAATGAGATATTGTGGATGATCTCTTGGCTCTAGACTCAATTGTGCACATGTGGTTCCTATGCCGGAGACTAGGGAGAGGGTTTCCTTCTTCAATATCAACAATCTCTAAGAGAAAGTCGATAGATTATGTCGGTTCCCCGTGAGAATGAAACAAGCCCTTTTAAGAGGAACTTGAGTAGCTTGGGAAGGTTAGTGCAGTGCGTCACTGGGTCCATGACGTCTTGTCTTCAATACCAGTGTTACCTTAGTAACCACCAGTAGCATATGTATTGAACCCGGTTTCTGCCCTAAGGTTGAATTATTGGAGGGTTCTTTCTTTTCACCCTTTTCATATTCATTTCTTTTTCATTCTTCAACCCCTTCAGTGCTTACCGAGACTTTATGACTAGAACCTTGTTGGGTTTATTCCAGAACTAGCTCTGTCTCAGTCCGCACTCTTCCCATTTCTCATTTTTCTCTTTTTTTTTCATCATACCTAAGGACTCTACACTATTTAGTGGATTGTCCCTGGGTAGATCCCTCCGGTTTTGGCGGGATCGTGGGAACGCATACCTAACCTAACCATCCTTATATCACTATGCATATAGTAAATTGGTCGGTCTATTGGTATTGTTCTTTCCTTCTTTAAACCAATTGAAAAATCATTTGGAAAATCATTCAAGGTACTTGTGATACGAGATCAAAGCCTTTTGTACCTTAATAGTTTTGATCATTTAGAAATGCTCCCCCTCAACATGTGCATATGATCTTGAAATTGTTTAGCACATGGAGGCAAGAGTACTTTGAAATATTTCTTTGATCATAATTTCTTATGAAAAATCCATTTAATTTTCGTTGGTAAATTCTCCCCCTCAATATGTGCATTGAATATTTGAAATCATTTTTTGACATAGAGGCAGGAGTTCTTTAAAGTACTTCCACGATCACAAAATCCATTAAGAAACCATTTAGAAAATCAATCAAGGTACTTATGTTAAAACATAGAAATCCTTGTACCTTGAAAGTTTATTTTCTTTTGAAATGCTCCCCCTCAATATGTGCTTCGAGATTCGAAAGCGTTTAGCACATATGGGAGAGCAGCATGCACACTTGAATCAAAACAATCACCTTTTATCAAATTTCATTATTAAATCACAAATTCTCCCCCGATCAAAAATATCAAACCCTTTGAGATTTTGGATCCCAAGTGATTTAATAAGGTTTAGAAAACATGGGAGAAAATGTGGCCAGGTTTAAATACTCATCTTGTTTTTGGATAAATCCTCCTCCTCAACATGTGCATCATGTATTTGAAATCGTTTTGGCACATGGAGGCAGGAGTGCCTTTGAAGGACTAAAACCAATTCCATTAACACAGATTTGAGATTTAAATCACGATCTCTCCCCCGATCAAAAATTTCAAACCAATTGAGATTTTGATCCCGATTGATTTAAATCATTTAGAAAGTTTTAGGGAAAGACGTGGCAAGATTCAATTTTTGAAAAATGACAGATAAGGACCATTTTAAGACATTAAAGATTGTTAGTGTCAGATATGATAGTTTTAAGAGATCTTTAAGTAAAATAAAACAATTTCACAATCAAACAAGAACAGAAAAAATTTCATTTAGAAAGATCTTGATTCAAAAGAAAAATCATACCATAACATAACATTAAATCTTTAGATCACCACTTATTTCGTACAAAACGGACTTTTTATGAAGAAATATCGTTTGAAAATATTTTGTTTTAAATCACTCTCCCCCTCAATCGATGACAGTAGTCGATGATTGAGTGACTTAGGTTTTGATAAAATAAAGTCCGGTGATTTTCAAAATTTAGTTCAATTTATTTTCAAAAACAATATCTTCCATTTTCACAACAATTTAATCAAATTATTCAAAATTGTTTAAAAATGGTATACTGCACAAAGATACGTTAGGTGGTTGAGAAGCATATGTTGTTGCTGTAGGGCTTGGAAGAAAAACCGTCTGCATATGCAGTGAGACTTCTTACGTTGCATTATAATGCCAACTGAGGTCAAATTAAGCTCCGTTTCTTCATTTGCTGATGAAGAAAACCATCTGCTGATGCAGTGAGACCTATTACGTTGCATTTTTCCATGCCAACTCTCCATAGAAGTCCAATTGAGCTCCGTTTCTTCATTTGTCAACCCAAGATATAGTTACCCTTTCCTTTCGGCATCCAATCATCTTCAATTGTGGGATCCGGATCGGGAACATTCTTATATACCAATATACCTGCATACGTTAGCGAGCACACATACAGATATATGGTGGTCGACATCACCCAAACAGCAATCGACTAATAAAAGTCAATTAAACATATCAATCAGTTCGTATAAGGCATGGGAATTATGTGTTTATCAAATTCTAATCATCTAATCCTAACAATCTTATCCTAGGCACCTAGTCCTTCAACATAGATTAACATCATTTTTAATTAAGCATATAGGATAATTAAGAAATCCCGTTAGAAGATATAGAATTGAAAACATTCTCCCCCTCAATCAATGACTCATTTTATAAAAAATTTAAAAGCGCTGAAGTCATTGATTGAGTTTTCAATTATTACGAAAACTCTGAATCTGATTGATTTGTAAGCAACTCATTTTCCACCATTTTGAAAAACACCAAATATTTTTCTGAAGAATTTTAGACGGAAAAACATTTGTGTAGGAACAACAGTCCTTCGACATACTTTCCTCAAATTGTTTTAGGATAAGTGCACGAAATATTTGAAAATTGTTTTAGCGCAGCACTTTCCTTTCTTTTAAAAAACGGGTTGCTATCTGAAATAATAGCAAGCCATAGTTTTAAGCACATGTTACAGTCTGAAGTAACTGCAAACCATATTTTGAGACATGTTTTGGAAAAGAATATTTACACCTCCTGCTCGAACTTCATCTATGGTCCCGTGCCATTATTGAATGACATTTCTAAGACCGCAGATGTTATCGATACCAGAAGACATGTCATGAGAAAACAATATTTTTGGTATTTTTCAAATTTTTTGATTTTTATAGGTTTTAGAAGATTTTATAATTTTATATTTTGTTTTGCTGGTTTTATATTTTTGTATTTCGTTTTCTGATAAATATATACAGAGATAGAGAAGATGATATAGTTTAAGAAGATGATGATACGAGTACCGAGATAAGGATATCAAGCAAAGACGTCGTAGAACATAGAATTCGTCATCTCTTAAACTTCCACCACCAAAGCTTCCGAGGCTCCAGAATAGAAGATAGAACACGAGCCTTTGAGAAAGAGAGACTTTGGCAGCTTCCTCCTAAACCGAAAATCCATTAGATGAGCAGATTCGAAGCTCTATTTCAAGCTTGCCTTAGCCAGGAGAAGCACACCATTATCATAAATCCCCGCTCCATTTAAGAACGATAATCGAGGATCTCCATTCGGGGTTATATCATCAAGATAGATCAGCAAAGAATCATCCCACTCTTTAAATTTCTTCTCATATTTCATAACCACTGAAGTCTGACGCAATCCATTCCAAAAGGTGTCAAGAGAACACTTCCCCCAAGTAGTTGAATTGATGCAGTTAGCCTCTTTGTATAATGCTCAAGAAATCTCCCGAATACACTTCATGAGGGGAATGAAAACACCTTCCCGTGTTCACATTTTTCTTCCCTGATGAACATGTATGAAGCTCAAGAACCTGAAGTACACCAATATCCAAGAACTCTCTCGAATACACATCATGCCCGGAGAGAAAACACCTCCCCAATGTTTGTGGTAAACAATGGCTTTCTTCCCTGATGATCGTGTATGAAGCTCAAGGACCCAAAGTACACACATTCCGCAAAAGAGAACAACCGATAACATTGAAGAAGCAGGCCGAATCACTGATTATCTCTGCGGATGACAATCTCTGCGGATGTCAACTCCAGTATAAGTGATTATATCTCAATCACGATTAAGCCCTCAAGTGAGACAACAGAGCTCCCCAATGTACACAATTCTCTCTCCCTTGATGATTGCGATAACATCGAGATCATCACACACCAGTGTACCTCTTATATCTTCAGAAACTTTCTCTAACATCTCTTCCCCCACATAGTTGGAATAAGAACACTAAACTCCATGAGTCAAACCTTGAGTTTCTCTGCGGTAATGACATTAGTCTTCCCGGGATATCTTCAATCACTTAGAAGTATTAAGCTCATCAAGATTACTCGCGTTTAGATACGTGTCTCCTTCCCCTTGCTGGTTTTGATACTTCAAAATTAGCAAAACATTATAAACCCAAATACTTGAAATCTGATGAGAGGAACGCTTGAAGTCTTTGTGAGAATCAACTTGCTGCAGAATGTGAGCAAGTCTAATTGGGGATTAAATCTGGCTTTTCACTCTCCCCCAATTAGTGCTCTCCCCTAAACCAACAATCTGTTTGATAAATGCCCGGATTAAGAAGAAGTCTTTAGATCGTTATTTTAGGTTCCCAAATATGCAACACAAGTAACAATAGAAGAGATAAGATGGAGATGAGATCGGTTGAACAACACACAAACACACACACACGTACAAATATGAAAGGTTAGGCGTAAAGTGTGAATGAAAGAGTAAATTGAACAACCAACCCTCAAGTGAGGGTTTACATGAGGTATTTATAGGAGGGAAGCTAGGGCAACACTCCTAGTTCCCATCCTTTTCCTTAATGGGCTAGGCCTAGGCTTATGGGCCTTCTACATAAGCCTAAGGCTAATTACTAACATAAAGGCCATATTAAGCTAACTATTACATATAAATTACTAACACTTGTATTAAGGTTTAGGAGTGATTCCAACAATCTCCCCCTCAAGTGTTGGTGATGAATACAAACGGTGAAAGTGCTGATGTAATATTAGCTTTGACGTCTTCTGACATTCTTCTTTCTTGTGAGAAGAATTGCCTTGATTTTGAACAATCTCCCAGTGTAGAGAAATTGTTTTCTTTAAACAGTTCTGCTTTGACGTCATCATAATCTTTGTTCTTTGAACATTGTTCTTTGTGATGGTAGTGATAGTGTGTTGTTGTTGTCTGCATCAAGTCTGCCTCAGGTCTGCTTCGCTGCTCCAGTGTCTCCACGTCATTCTTCAACATGCTCACACGCTCTTTAACGTTGGAATTCAGTACTGATGAAGTTCATTAAATCTTTAAACTTTGTAGATTCTTTGATTGACGTAGAATCATTCTGAATTTTATGTTGCTTTTCGAGAGAACTTCCATTAGTGATGATGTTGGCATGAGCACGTGAAGAATCTGCACGATCGTTCTGCTCCAGAGCTTCCATAAGAAGAAAACATAAGAAAGGTTAGTAATAAGCGGATACCGGCACTTACAAGTTCGAACTTCGCGAGTGTTAACAGCATAGTGTGAAAACACAACTCTAATTCTCACAAAGGCCATTCTGAACCGGAGTCCCACAAGTGAGATAACGCGATGTACCGAAGTACATCTACGGTTCAGATGAGTCACTGAGGTACACCGAAGCATCACCTCACGACTGTAGACCGTTTGAGACACACTAAGCGTAATCCACGAGGAGTTACCGAAGTGACCTCTGTCAGGGCATTTAATGTTGACCCTGGCAAGAGTTTCCATTCAATCACTGAGGATCACAATTGTGAACCTCTCATAAATGTTCTCGACAAATTGCTAAGATCTGGGAAGGACTCGATAACGCATTACCACGATGTTCTTATTGTTGAACACCAAGTGATGAAATGTCAAGTGTACCTAAGAGATCATTTGATGAATCTCGTGGCTCTAGACTCAATAGTGCGTTTTGGTTTTCCTGAGCGGAGACTAGGGAGAGGGTCTCCTTCTTCAATACCAGCAATCTCTAAGAGAAAGCCGATAGTTTACGTATGGTTCCCTGTGAGAATGAAACAAGCTTCTGTTGAGAGAAACTTGAGTGGCTAAGAAGGTTTAGTGCATGCGTCACTGGGTCCATGACGACTTTTAATCTTCAATTCCGGTGTCATCTAGTGACAACCAGTAGCATATGAATTGAACCCGGTGTCTGCCCTAAGTTGAATAATTTTGAGGGCTATTTTATTTCACCCTTTTCTTTGCATTTCTTTTTAATTCTTCAACTCCTTCTTTCTCCGATTCTCATTTTCTCCTTTTTATAATCATACCTAAGGACTTATAATTCTAACTATTTGTAGAGTCCTTGGGTAGATTCCTCCGGCTCTGGCGGATCATAGGACGGTTATTCCTAACCTTAATCACCTTATAACTCCATTGCCATAAAACCATTTTCAAGAAAATCTCTCGTAGTGTTTGTGAATGAAAAACATTTTGAACCACTTTGAGAGTTTTATCTTTTAGCATAAATACTCCCCCTCCACACGAGCTTAAGTGTTAAGACAGAAATCTGCACGGTGAGAGAAGAGCGCGCAGTTTTGAATTGATTGACTCAAGATAGACAGTCCCCCGCGAGACACGGTTACGTTGAATAGTTAAAGAGTTACATTGTCAGCTTTTAGGTTACAACTAGCTCTAATAACTATCTTGAAGGTGTGGACACACCTCGAAAGGTTGTCAAACCCGTCAAAGATCATGTCTACCAAGAGTTTCTCGAATGGTACATTCTACTCGGACAAGTCCTTTGCGAGACACGTTTACATCACTAGCGAACTAGCTTGAAATTATTACCCGTCCAGGACAAGTCTTTTCGAGTTACTAACAGTTAAGATCTCGTCAATTTGTTGGTTAAGTCTATAGCACAAAGATTCATTTGCAGTTACACAACATATTTCTTATCACATAAGTTTTCTCCCCCTAAAAAATGGCATATAAATATTATTTTTGACGAAATGTTTGAGAATAAATATGACTATTTTGAGTTTTATGGGAAGATGACCACTGTGAACAATTTGTGAACAAAGTTTTAAATTCAAATACTCCCCCTCAACTAGTGATATAAACGGTTGAGGTTTTGAAAAATCATAAAGGGAAGTACTTGTTCTTTTGAGCAAAACCTTGAAAAGTGAAAGGTTTGATAGGTTTTACTCAAAAGTAAGAAGCTTTCGCTCCTTTTATAAGGATTGTGGCACTGAAGCGTACCACAGGGTCCTTTATTTACAAGAGCGGGTTGTACACTGTAATGTGTGCACAAGCCATTGTCATATATAATCAAACAAACAAAATCACAATCAAGAGAGTACCCAATGATTACAGACGATCAGCTACTTTCTGAGGACGTTGGAAAGTCAGAATCGGAAAGTTTGGTCATCCTTCCACATAGCTTTCCAACCGTTGCATCTGATCCCGATGAATCAAAAATTCATCAATCCTAGTGATAAATCAACGAACATCCTTGCGATCCTTTGAATTCCATCTCTTCGTTTGAATTATACCCAACTCAATGTCCTTCAATCGATATGCCAATCCATCTCGAACCATCTCCAGGGTGGCGTCATAGAACTTAGTGAATTTCATCGAAAGCCATGAAGCAAGTATGATGATTTTCACTTTGGTAGACAAACCCAAACTTTTGTTTAAGAACGATTTTGTACTGAGGTTCTTGATTGATTCCGATGAAGTGTAGAATTTAGGTAAGATTCGACCCCGAGGTAGAGAACTTCAACACGCTCTTTGATTTGAAGCGTATGAAAACAAGGAGTGTAGTAATGTACTTGATCTAAATTTCGGTTGAGGTTCTAGTTGGGGCTCAGGTATGTCGTGATCCTCACCACCAGTGTATGTAAAGTGATCAACAGTTTTCTCCATTGGTGGTGTGGTTTCTGAATCCCTTGGTTGATCAGATGGTGGTGGCTGTGTAGCTTGTTGTGTAGTGGTGATAATCTGCTTAACCATTTGTCAAATCATTGGATGGAGTTGCCTTCTTAACAGATTTTGTTGTTGACATAGGTGTTTCTTATGTTGATGGAGGTGATAATTGAGATGATGATGATTTGGGTTTGGTGGAAGTGTCAAGAGGTGGTACAGAAGAATGTGGAGGTTTGTGTATAGGATTGTCAACTGTGTAGTTGTCTGATTCCTTCTTTAACTTTTCCTCCTCAGCTCTAGCATCTTCTTTTGCCTCTTTTCGAATCATTTCCTCTTCAACCGCCAGATTATCATCATCAGGGACTCTTTCATCCTTATCATGATCGTAATCTCCTTCGTCATATATTTCCACATCTTCACCATGATTTTCTTCTTGCGGATGTTTTAGTTGTTGTTGTGTTTGCTTCATTTCAACAGTTGTGGTGACAGTGACACCCTGATCCTTACCGGGTTGATTAACCGGATCAGATTGGGTAAGAGATGTTTGCAATGGATCTTCCATAAGTGGAGGACTACTACTTGACCCTCCTGTCCCACCGGGTTGATTAACCGGAAAGGTTGAAGCATGGCATTCCATCCTTTTCTGCTTTAATGACTTATGAAAATTTATTTCCTCTTCCATTGAATCATACTCATCATCAGGATGACTTTGTGAGCATGAATTTGAATGGATGTTGCAGAAGGATGTCCATAGCAATTCTGCAAGATGATTATGAGCATATGAAGTTGTTGAAGATGACACGGAGATTGTTCTTGCCAATTGTTCCTCGAATAGCCATTAGGGAAGATATCGGCAATTGTGAGAACCTCAGGTGCATCCACATTCATTTGAGCAGCCATGTCGTGATCTGAAATAACATTAGCCAAAAGAACCAACATATCGAAAGACATAATGTTAGTCAACAGAAGGTTTTATTGTCTAATAATTGAATGTACAATGTCAATGATTGTTACGAGTCCAAAGTCACTTGTTTGTCCGATAGTCCAATGACGTCGTGAAAAGTTTCGTGAGTTAGTTAACTTTAGGTTTTAAAGTTTATGTTATCACATATTCTCACAACACATTAGACATTTAAGCTTATTAGTGGCATTATTGGTTTCGTGACGTTATGATTCATTTATATACAAGTTTGCACGCGTAACAATTCATAATGAAGGTTTGATCAAGGCTTATGCGTAGAAATGGTAGCTTATGCGTAAACAGGAGTTATACGCGTAGACACAAGCTTATGCGTAGGAACCTGATTTACGCGTAATAAATGTTACGCGTAGGAACAGAGTAACCTTATGCGTAGAGCTTACACGTAAGCGCATATAACACCTTACTCGTAAGGCTTACTCGTAAGAGTAAACCTTATGCGTAGAGGTCACTGTTTACGCATATCCTTCACAGGATAAGCGTAGTCCCTTTGTAGAACCTTACGCGTAAACGCTACGCGTAAGATTTCTCTTACGCATAACTTGTTACGCGTAAGGTGATCCTTATGCGTAGAGTTTCAATAACCTTGATTCTGAGTTATACGAGTAGCAAGCCTGAAATAAAATAATCATAACATCAATTTTGACCCATACATTCATTCTAAAACAGATCATGGCATGAAATTTCATCAAACAGTTTAAGCGTAAGATGACTTATGCGTAGCCTAAAACCCTAAAGATCAAGAGTTACGCGTATGAAATCTAGCCGTAGGATTTGCACCAAAGTGTTTCTGGGTGGTCTAAGAAGCATATAGAGTATGTTTATCCAAGTTTTAACATCAAATAAGCCATGAATCAAAAATACCCAATTCGTATAAACTAGAACCCTAAATTACAATTCTTTCACTTTTGTTGTTTCTGGGCAAGTTCTAAGCATGGATGTAGTTAATTCATCACATAAACAACACATTACAAGCAACCAAATAGCCAGAAACGTTCACACACGAAAACACCCAATTTTACGCATAAACCCTAATTTTCCAGATTCAATCAATTCGTGTTTCTGGGTAAGTTTTGAGGATAAAAATACTATCATTGATGTTATAGACACGTTTTGACACAATCTTTTTAACCACAAACCCACACCAATGATTGTGTGTTCATACGCTTATGCGTAGAACACATAATCACACATATCTCACGTTTTAGCCGTTGGATTTGCATAAAAATCAAAACCCTTGCTTGTAATTACGTTTAGATAGTGAAAACACTTACAATATGATGATCAAAAACACGGATTTGAAGATGAAATCTTATGCGTGGGATTGGGTTGGTGAGTAATAAATGAAGTGAAGTATATGAGTTAGGTGGGATGTTTTATAAAACATAAGTTTCAGTTTTTTACAGTTTTAGTCCCTCCATTTTTGCCATTTTCATTCAAAGCCTTTTAACTTCTATTTTGGTTACCAATCGAAAGATTTTAAGAAAGAAACTTGACGACAATCCCCCTCGACTTAAGAAATAATGAAAGGTTATAATTTTTAGTCCAAGGAGTGTCAGTGAACCAGAAATGTGACCACCATTATTCAAAGAAACAACCGGGATAGGATAACATGCAAGTACACAGTTATTTTGAAACAGTTAAATATTCATTTCCTCCCCCTCAACACTTGATCGGAAAAATACTGAATTTTGAAAGATTTGAGTGTTGACGGAAGGGATGTACTTGCAATGTTAAAAGAAATATAGATAGAAGAATATTTTTGTTATTTTATCTGATTTTATATTTTTGTATTTTGTTTTTGAAAAATATTTGCAAAAGAGGTTTTGTTGTTTGACTGGATTTTAAGAATGTTTTAAGAGTTCATCCAGTTCCTCTTGAGTCAAACACCTCATACCAATTCGGTGGACCAACTCATTAAACCTAGCAGGAGCTAAGGCTTTGGTGAGAAGATCTGCCAATTGGTATTCTGTACCCACGAAGTATAATTCAACAGTACCTTGTTCCACGTGGTCCTTGATGAAGTGATATCGAAGATCGATGTGCTTTGATTTTGAATGCTGAACTGAGTTGCATGAGATCGCAATAGCACTCCGATTGTCGCAGTACATCGGTATTATGACAAATACGTAACCATAGTCTTTGAGTTGTGTTCTCATCCAAATGACTTGAGCACAACACACCGACATGGCTACATATTCTGCTTCGGTTGAGGACAGCGATGTACAATCCTGCTTCTTCGATTGCCAAGATACCAATTTGTCACCAAGAAATTATAGTGCTCCTGAAGTACTTTTCCGAGAGTCTAAGCATCATGCGTGGTCAGCGTATGAAAAAGCGATTAGTTCAAAACCAGAATCCTTCGGATACCAGATCCCCAAATTAATGGTTCCCTTTATGTATCGGAGGATTCTTTTAGCCTCTGAGAGGTGGGTTTCAGTTGGTCGCGATTGATAACGGGAGCAAAGATAAACGGCAAAGACAATATCAGGTCTGCTGGCTGTTAGATATATGAGAGACCTAATAATACTACGGTATTTGGTAGGGTCAACCAATTTACCATGCAAATCAGCGTCCAGCTTCTTGGTATGTGCCATTGGTGTGGCATAAATATCACAATTATTCATTCCGAATTTGTTCAGAATTTCAAGGGCATATTTGGACTGACTCAAGAAAATACCACGGGGTGATTGATGAACTTGTAGTCCTAGAAAGAACGTAAGTTCACCCATCATGGACATTTCAAAATGTTTCTTTATTAGTTTTGCAAAAGTGATTGAGTACTTTTTATGAGTTGACCCAAATATGATGTCATCCACATAAATTTGAACAATTAAAATATGTTCCCCGTGATATTGTATGAAAAGAGTTGGGTCGACCGAACCTTTGGTAAAATTATTGGCAATGAGGAAAGATGATAGCTTATCATACCATGCCCGAGGAGCTTGTTTGAGACCATACAGAGCTTTGGTCATTTTGTAGACATGGTTCGGAAGCGCAGGATCAACGAATCCTTCTGGTTGGCTGACATACACTGTTTCTTTCAGTTGACCATTCAGAAAAGCAGTTTTGACATCCATCTGAAAGACCGTTATGTTCATATGAGCTGCGAACGCCAGAAATATTCGAACAGCCTCAAGACGAGCAACCGAGCAAATGATTCTTCAAAGTCAATACCCTCTTCCTGTCTATAACCCTTAGCCACAGACGTGACTTGTTTCTGATAACATTCCCTTCAGCATCCAATTTGTTTTTCCAAATCCATTTTAGACCAATGACGTAGACCCCTGTTGGTCTTTCAACCAGTTCCCATACTTCAAGATGTTTGAATTGGTTGAGTTCTTCTTGCATGGATTCAATCCAATTATCTTTTGTCATTGCATCCTTAATGGTTTTAGGCTCAGATTGGCAGACAGTGAGTGCATAAATGCAATGTTCACCATCTAAGTGAAGACGTTGTCTCGAATTCACTGTTTGATTCGGGTTGCCAATAATATTTTCCAGAGGATGGTCTTTTGTCCATCTATGTGTAGAGGGTTGATGTTGGTATACATTGTGCAGATTCTGAGGATTCAAATGGTTTGAAGATTCCGCGACATCGTGCAGCGTTTCATTAGGAAAAGGGTTGAAGAACGCATTTGGATCAAAATCTGCAGGTGGGGGTACTTCATTAAGAACATCATCAGTCGGTTCATCATTGTTGGAAGCGGTTTGTTCAACTGTTGTGTTAGAGTCAACTGGTGGTGCGGCTTCACAGTAGTTGTTGTAGCAGGTGTATTAGGTATTAGAGTATTATCGGGTTGAGCGGTGGAAACGGCGGATACACCAGGAGCACTCATCAATATCGTCACTGAACAGAGGAACAAATAGTCTTTCCATTTGTTGACGAGTAAGCTGAGGGCTTGTATCAGCTGATGATGGGGTTTGGGGAAAGTTTAAGCGGTTGTGACCGGGTTCCAAGCTGTTATACTCGGAATCCATTTCACTAAGTTCATCAAAATTAGCATGAATCGTTTCCATAACCTGCTTTGTACGACGATTCCATATCCGACAACCTTTTGAATTCTCACAATATCCAATAAAGACTCCAATGTCAGCTTTAGCTTTAAACTTTCCAAAGTCATCACGATCATTATTTGGATAGCAAAGAGATCCAAAGACATGAAAGTGTTTGAGGTTCGGTTTACAATTTTGGAGAAGCTCAAATGGTGTTTTGTTGTGGCGTTTTGTAATCATTGAACGGTTTTGAGTGTAGCATGCAGTTGATACAGCTTCAGCCCACAAGTAATCTGGAAGTTTAGCATTGATTAACATCGTTCTGGCAGCTTCCAGTAACGTACGGTTTCGTCTTTCAACAACTCCGTTTTGTTCGGGTGTGCGGGCAATAGATGTTTGATGCTCAATTCCCACTTTCTCATAATATTCCCGAAGAGTGTGATTCACAAATTCAGTTCCTTTGTCTGTTCGAATTTGTCTAACGGTGTTCCGGAGCTGAATTTGTATTTTTGTGAGAAAGGTGATTGATTCGTTGTGAAGTGAGTGTGTGAAAACACAAATATCAACGTATATCAAAATAACCGTAAAATTCGACAAATCAACCCTTTAGGAAAAAGGTCAACGTGCCAAACCTCACGGGTGTGATAAAAGTGAAACCGGGAAGTGATTTCCCGAATTCGTGTCCCAACGAGGTGTGAATGGAAGGATTCGTTGAGTTTCGTGATTTGAACTTGAATTGGTTTTTAATGATTTTTGGATTTGATTACTTATTCTACAAATTAATGAACGGGAAAGTAATTAAGGCAAGGGAACCCTAATAAACTAAAAATTAACTATCACTAAGCCTAAGGAATGATAAAACGAAGCTACACTAAGTCCTAGGGTGCTAAAACGCAAAAACGTAAAAACGGTAAAACAACCCGAGCCATAAACGTAAAAGTTTTGCAATTAAAGGGCTACGGGTGTGAAACCAATTTTCCTACGATCTATTCGACTAAAAATGATTTTAGGAAAAAGCGGAATATTTTTTCGACTTTTAAATTAATTACTACGAATTAAAATCTATTTTACTCTAATTAAATGATTAAAAATACTAAACTACTTTTGAAAAATCTGAAAAATTACAGAAAACTACTTTACATATCACAGATTCTGGGAAAATTAAAAAACTTGGGTGTTGCTTTGAAAAATAAGCTCGAAATAAGCCAAAGTTAGCTTATAAGCAAAACTGCCTAAGTGTCTTTAAGTTATTAGATTGTGTAAATGTTAACGAGAAAAGACCCAAGGGCGCGTTGGTTGGTGTGTTGTGTGATGGGGTTTGAGTGTGGAGACCAGGGTTCGAATCCCTTGGCTCCCACTTTTTGAAAACTATTTTTTTTTCTTTCAGCTTTGGAGACTTGAAGATTTTAACAAAACAAGAAACTTTTGCAAACACTTAAGTTTTGAAATCTCACAATAAGCTGTATAAACAGCTTAAATGTAACTGATTAGGACAGTAAGCAAATGAAACACAACACATGGACAGTTGAGCTTAACTAAATCAATTAAAATAGTTTGAAAACTACTTAAGCAACTCTTGTTAAGACCATACTTTAGAAGACTTTCAATTAAGCTAGGAGCAGCTTATGACTGAGATAGAATGCCAAACAAACACTTCTTTTAAGCTAAAGACCAGACACTCCTATGGCAGATTCAAACCAAACACACCCTATGCAATTCTTAAGCATCAGGGGACTAAGAAAAGCTTTTGAAAATAAGCACACCCATTTGAATTCCAATAAGCAATGTGACTCTAACAAGCTACCACAGAATCAGCTTCCTAAATAAGGGAATAAGCACAGTTGGCTTCAAGCAATTCTAAGGGAAATCTTAAAAACTTAGTAAAAGGAAAATAAGCACGTGAGGGGAAATAAGCTAGGGGAGATTCAATAAGCTATAACCTAAGTTAAGAGATGATCTACTGAAACCTATGAGCACTAAAAAGTCTAAATAAGCAGGTCTACAAACATTATGAGCTAAAAGAAAGAGAGAAATAAACCAATGGTGTGACCTGTGGGACTGAGAATGCAGGCTGCAAAGCAGACCAAGGGGTCTGTTCAAGCTTATTTATAAGCTTCCAAATGAACTTCCAAAACCTTGAAAAGCTGCACAAACAAAGGTAGAGTGATGGGGATCCACAAAAACAGATTGGGATGCCAAATGTTACACTGTACAGCTTATAAATAAGCTGTACACAGTAGGCTTTTAGGACCTGTTTCTGAGACAAAAAAAATGCAAATGGACAGATTTGAAAACCAATTTAAACAAAGCTAAAGAGAGTGAAAGTGTGAATAAATTGCATCAAACTGAACATAACCTAAGGCACTGAAAAGAGAACCAAATGTGGGTAATGTGGAGCTTCAAATAAGCTGATGACAATGCCCAAGATCAGTAGCACAGGCTACTGTCCTGTGCAGCAATGAAAAAAATTCCAAAGTTCATTTTTTAAAACACCCAAACTCACACAAACTTGATACTACAATATCACTATTGTACAAACTGCATAATACCATTAAATTGACTTTGACTTGTAAAGTCAAAGTGGGTAATTTGGTGATTTGAAACCAAAGTGTGCATAAACCAAACACCCTTTTTCCAAGGTTTTGACCCCCTTTTTTGAGATTAATCAGATGTCTAAACTAACAATTCTTAAAACTTAACAATTATATAACCATGAAACACAAATTACAGAAAAAGTTTTCATTAAGTAAAAAGGAAATTACATTTAAACTGGAAATACAAGAAAAACTAAAACTAAGATTTTAAAAACTAGGGGTGCCCTTTTCTGGCTTACAACATAATCTATTTATACTAAGCTAAGATCTTGGGTCTTCAAGTCTCTTTCTCTTCTTGTGTTTCTTTTGTGTGAGCAGCCAAGCAAAAGTCACATGTGTGCTTCTTTGAACTAATCTTGACCCTCCAATTGGTAGGTACATAAGAGCAAGAATCTGAGCAATTGGTGAGGTCTTATGAAGCTGGGATTGCCAGCTTGGCAGTCTTGGGGGAGGGGTAGTGGGTTTGGGATTTGGGTGAAACTGGGTAAAGAGGAGAAGGTGGTTATGGATTGTGGTGAGATTGGGTAAAAGAGAGATGGTGAGGTTGAGTGTTTGGGTTGAAGAGAAAGGAGCAGAGGGTATCTAGGGTTTGTGGGGAGTGGGGAAAGGTATCTAGGGTTGTGTTTGGGCGGGAAGGTGAAGAAGAGAGACAGAGGATGGGTTGGTTTGTTTATTTCATTAACCGGGTGGGTTGAGTTAGGATTTGGGTTGTGGGTTGGATTGGTAATACATGGGCCATAGTTTGTATAATGGACTTAGGCTTAGATTATTAGTCCATTTAAACATTAGGGGACCAAATGTGTAACATCCGAACATCCAAGGACCATTAATGTAATTTCTGCAAAGTATTCCAAGGGCCTTTCTTGTGAATCTCAAATAAACCAAGGGACCGAATCTGCCATTTTTGAAATTCCAAGGACTAAACTTGACAAATTTAAAGATCCAGGGATCGAAGCTGCAATTTCTCAAACTTTTGAAATTTCTCACCAAAGGACTAGTTATGACAACTTATGATTTTAAAATGACCTTTGGTGACTTTTCTTTTTAAATTACGTGCTCAGGGACTATTTCTGTCAATTTGAAAGACGGGGGACTGAAACTGCCAATTATGCAAACTTTGTTCGTTTTCATCGATTTTAAACATTTTGCATCAAAACATATAAAACACGATTTTGAGATATTTTCAGTATTTTGATGCATATCGGAGTGTTTTTAGATGTTTTGCAGTTCAGATTTGACCTAAAATGATGAGTGAATAAGCACTCATCAAATCCCCCACACTAAAACATTGCTAGTCCCTAGCAATCTTTTGAGAAAAACTTAATGGATTTGAGTCTCTTTACCAAAAGCCATTACTTCTGGAGTAGCCAAATGTTTTAGTTCAAGTGAGAACTATGGTACACTGATAACCATGTGATTTTGAGCAAACCACCAGCTTTCAACGGTTTTGATTTGTCTTTACCAGAAGCTGTTTGCTCTGGACTAGCCAACTCTTAGATAAATTATCACTATTATCTTTGGTGAGTCGATTACCAATTATGGTTTTCCAACTGCCTTTACCACAAGCCATAAACTTGCGGGCTAGCCAACTCTTCACTAATTAAAGATATGGTGAGCTGAACACCATACAATTTTGGGCAAATTGCAAGCCGTCAACGGGTTTGAGATATCTTTACCAAGAGCCGTTTGCTCCTGGATTAGCCAATCCTTTTGTCTTACAGACATGGCGGACTGATAACCGATTGAGTAAGTGTAGAACACTTACTCCAAAAAAAAATTTTGGCCAAAAATGGGGGAATTGGGTGGTAAAACATATGATAAATTCGCGAGAATTCCCCCCCACACTAGAAATGAATATTGCCCTCAATATTCAAAGTACCAAACTGTTATGCGAAACAAAGAACGTAAAGGGAAATACTACGGCCATTATTAGAAGATTTTTTTTTTTTTTACAAAACATGTGGGACAACCCCCCCACACTAGGGTGGTAGAAAGTAGAAAGAAATCAGAAATATGGGTGAAAACCCATATAGCGTGCTACTGTTTTTGATTCCCGAGTCGCTAGCTTGACTCGACCCGTATTCATTTGTTCTTGGGGAAGCAGCGTGGAAAACCAATCTCGATCGGACTTTCGTTCACAGTGTTGATAAACATATGAACATCAGAAAGTTCCACACCGATGAGATACACCCGCGGTATTGTTAATAGTAGAAACTATAAAGGATAATACGGGGTCAAAGATGGTGTCCTCATTCCCGAAAGAGAAAAGGGAAAGAGCAACCACACCATCTGTGAAGAATGGAATAAAGAAGTACATGAGAATGCAAGTCCATTCCTCATCAGAGAGAAGCAAATCACCAGTTTTGACATCTTTAAGCTTAAACTTGAAGCTTAGATGGTGATTGTCAAGAAGATGTCCGGGAGGGAGGATGGGAAATGGTTCTTCAATCAACAGATTTTC